>OZ023214.1:26007155-26639470 GCA_963995525.1 Escarpia spicata
GACAATATGAGCAACTTGTTTGTCAGTAATATTACCGACACAGTTGATGCCCTATTGCGCAAGAATGTTTATGGTTTTAGAAAACACATTCTTAACATTGACAAGTCAAAATGTATGTACAATTGTAGAGATATTGTTAATGGGTCCATATGGACTAGCTGGGGTGAATCAATGTACGCTGTAAAATAATTTTTTATATTTAGTTCATTATTTCTTTTAATTCTTTTTTCATTTTTTTTATTTATTACCTTAATTTATTTGTTTATATTTCTAACTTCTTTACTTTTAAGAGCTATGTATTTTTATACATATTTATAAGTACCGACTTATGGGTTTTTACCTGAAATAAATGTATTCGTATTCACAAAAACAACTTGGTAAGTGATACAAGTCCAAATGCAATGGGTTGCACAAATTCAGAGGATATTGTTCAGCCTGCATTCATAATATACTTACGTGTGTATGTGACTGGTGTACTGAAGGTGTCATTGCTGCGATGATGGCCTGCAGACTTTTGTTTGTCTATTTGTGCACCTCCATGATACATGCTCGTCTTTGTTCAGGCAACTGTACTGCAGGTCTGAAATACCATAAAATTAGTAACCATATACTGACAGCATTTGAATGAATGAAAGTGTATTCAAAAACAATAACAACAACAACAACAACAACAACACACAATGCACAATGTGGTGTGCTGCTGTTGCTGAAAGGACACAAAGCTGAAGTCATAGACTTATATGTGACCCGTCTTAACAAAATGAGTCGGATGTCGGTAAATCTGATTTTCCGTAAATGCCGTTTACATGAACAAATCACGAATCAATCGATTTTGAGATTTCCCCTGAAAATTATTCTTTGGTTTTCGTTTTATCAATTGCTACTCTAGCTACCCACTAATTAACTCTCTTTTGTGTATTTTAAAGCGATTTTTGTAGAACTGTGCGAAGTGTTCTGCTCGATTTCCTTAAAATAACGCCGAAAATGCCAGTAATTGCGCGTGTTCGCAACTGCTAATTTTGGGACGCTCCTAACATATGGGATATCACCACGAAGCTTGACCCGTCATCTTCCCATATATGGGCATACATATGCTAATAACTACATTCTGTGACCTCCAGAGAGCTTGGAAGACGGTAACTAAGGTACATTTCATGAAACAGAACAAATAATTTGCATCAACTTTGACGGCCGTTTTCTGGGTTTGAAGGTTTCTACCCCACATGTGTTTGTTAAGACATAACTTCAGTTTTAATTAAGATTTCTTCTTACATGATACACCATGTGAAAGCAGAGATTCTGCTCTTTCCAACGCTACTAATAACTCAATATTAGAAATTTATGACATGCAACTCATTTTGTTAAGATGGGTTACCCCATGTTGTTATGTCCTTCTCAAACTAAAAAAAACTTTATAAATACAACACAAATTATAAATAAATTACAAAATAATATTCATAACTCATATTATTAGTCATATATAAACGTGTTACCATAGTGCTTGTGTTACTAATACATGGGCTTAACTAAACATCATCTTCAATTAATAATTCACAAATATGTAGAAAGTAATTACAACTTGAGTGTTTTTTAAATTGTGTTAAACTTGGAAGTTGTCACGAGATACCCCAGCTGATGCCCAGCAGGGAGGGTATATTTGGACTGATTGCCTAGCAGCAACCTCTGGACATTAATTAGCATATAGAGTAGTGGGCGCTGCCGCTGCCGCTGCTGTTAGAGTAGTGAATCAGTCTAGCCTAGGATTTAGACCAGTGTAGCTGTGTATCCAGATAGCAATGTATTAAACATATTCTCTCGACGTGTTGTTTGTATGTTATATAATACATAGATACGAGCAATACCGTTACAGAAGCAGAGTTAATTTATTTGGTAAATTGTTCCACATTTTTATACCCTTGGCGGTGAGTGACAGCAGTCGCAGGGTGGTGTTTGTCTTTTTAACATAAAACAGTTTGCTTTGTCTGGTATTATGTATGTGTAAACTTGCAGTTGGTTCAAATAATGCTTGAACACGACCATTTAAAGAGTGGTTGTTTGCTTTATAAAGTATAATGATATTCTTGTATTTAACTAAATCATGTTAAATTTAAGCATGTTTGAGAGATGGAAAAATACAGATGTATAATTATGGTATTTCAGGTTATAAATAATCCGTATAGCTTTTTTCTGTAACAGATACAGTTTTCTGACTCTAGATTTATCAGTATTTCCCTTGATCTCACACACACAATATGACATATGTGGTTCAACAAGTGAATTATATAATGCGTGTAACACTTGACAATCAAGAACATGTATACTTTTATACAAACCTATTATGCTTTTTGATACTTATGATTCAACCATTTTTATGTGTTCTCGCCATGTTAAGTTTTCATCAATGGTTACTCCAAGGAATTTTTTATATTATACCTGCTCAGTGTTTTTCCCATTCAAAGCTATATTCACATCTGTTCTAGGTTGTTTTTTTATTGTTAAATGTTATAAAATGTGTTTTGTTCACATTGAGTGATAATTTGTTTGCTCAGAACCACTGGTCTAGTTGTTTAGTTCGTTATTAACAACAGTGCTTACATCATCTGTGTTACTAGCGGAATAAAAAATGTTTGTATCATCAGCAAACAAAATAATATCAAGCAATTTTGAGACTTCACACATCATTTATGTACAGAATAAATAATAATGTACTAAGGATTGAACCTTGTGGGACTCCACACTTGATTTCCTTTTGTTCTGAGTTACTGTTGTTATAGCATACTTATTGTCTACGGTTGGTCAAGTAGTTTTTTATTCAGTCCAGAGCCAAACCCCTTATTCTGTATCAATGCAATTTACTTAGCAGTATGTTGTGTTCAACAGTGTCAAAGCCTTTTTAGGTCGATAAAGACACCAATCATGCTTTGGCATTTATCCATTGCAGAAGTAACCTTTCTGATAAATTCTGTTAAAGTTAGTGAAGTTGAATGATATTACTTCTGAAGCCATACTGCCCATCTGTTAATATGTGCTGTGGTTTAATGAAAGACGTTAGCCTTTTGTTGAATATTTTTAAAAGTATTTTTGAAAATTGGGATAAGAGAGATATAGGTCTATAATATTTCATGTACAGTTTTTGTTACTTTATTATATGGTAGGTATGAAGTCGATAATACGATCCTCACAAATGACAGTAGAAGAAGAAGAATCACATATATCATCACTGGTACAAATGTGGTGGATACCACAAAAATTATATTTAAAAATTGTTAGCAAGTTGAGGATTTATAATTAAGCAATCGAGAGCAATCCGAGTAACTTAATTTATTTGTCTTAATCGCTGATGTAAACACAAATTGTAATGCAGCATACATGTATACATTGATCAAAATATCTGGAAAGCTAAATATATCATTTAACAACAACAAAATAGTCAATGCATTTACCATTCCAAATAGCTAAATGAATCCTTAGGCTTAGGCTTAACAACTTTTCTAAGTGGTTTATGCACCAATTTTAACTGGCATGATATACGGGAAACATCGATCTCCACTAGGAGGTGGCAATCCACAAAATGTCTGCTTTGTATTAAACATATAGCATAGGCATATTAATTAAACACTTTTGGCAAGTAGCCAATTGTAAGTGTAAGTAATTTCTAACCAGCCTACCAGCCTAACCAGGTGACTGGCAGGTCTAACTCGAGTCTAAGTCAGACAAGTTTGACTAAGTCTGACTAAGACTAAGAGTGACTAAAATCGGCGTATCTTACAATTCAGCTGCATGTCAATACAACATAAATAATACGTAAGATATAAATATATTATTTATACCACTATGCTATCACCACTAATAGGGATTATTGACTCGCATTATTAACGCAATCTGGCAAGTACTATAATATACTATAGCAACGGAGATTGTTTACACTAGCAACGCCTTTGTAACAATTAATGCACCAGAATACATAATATTAAACTACTGTAGATTCGTTGACAAAACTTACGCGAACTGTATGCGACATGCTTTACCATCTGGTTGCGGTTTTTAATGAACAATTTGCGATTTTTGTTTTCTTTTATAAATCAAGTTGATGGAAGTTCGCCGGCCATCTTAGATTAATCGCAGGTCCGGGCTTAGCACTTGGCAACTCGTCTATTGGATAATTAATAAATGTCCGCCGTGTGCCTTGTATTGTCGTTCATTCGTCGTCGCCCAAAGTTGGTATGGAATGACGCTGTCGTACCTTGGAATTGGGAATTCCTGCAATTGTTTTCAAAAGAATGATGTACGTTGCGTCGGGTGTTTAACTGTGTAATCGACGTAGCTAACTGCCTAGTATGTTGTCATTGACTCGCTGTTTGTTGACATAGTCACATAACGTTAACGCCAACGGCCACGGCGAACACTGTCACTGCCACTCCCACGGCCACGGCCACGGCACTGGCACTGCTCAGTAGTCAGTACTCACTCGGACTCAGACTCAGTTGAGGTCACTCACAGTCACACTCTGTGTAAATGTGTCAACAACTTTACAACGTAGTCATAATTATATAACTTAGGTGAACTGTCTTACACCATGCAGACGAAAATGCTGTTGACCATAATTCTCAATGGCAATGATTGTTTTTGCAACTCAATCGTATATTCATGACATCTATGGACTATGTCATGACATAGTCATAGCTATAATCTAAATAATTTGTTTATATGAATTATTTAAAAAATGTGTACATTAAATTATATTAATATCATATATGGGATAATAGGTATATGGTCTACTTAATAAACAGGCCCAGTAGTAGGCTAATCGGGGGCATTAGTTACCACCTTTTTGAAAAACACCATAGAAAATTAAGTAAGGGCATAAACATGAAAAATAATGCATTATTAATGGGTATGCCTCAACTATTCACTGATTATAACATTAGTTAGGTATATGCTTCAGTATGATTAGTATCACAAGATTTTTAAAGGTTACAAATACTTTTGCTTGCAGGGCATTAGTGACCATTCTATGGGGCAGTTGTGAACACCAACACATTATCGATAAAATCGACAAAAAAATTGTCAAATAAGATATTTATTTGTTGTTATTAATCTTAAATGTGGCAGTTATATATAATTATATATTCAGATACAAGAAAGACATGAACATGATTATTTATTATGGAAATCCATGGAACTTTATCCAAGGATGACTTATGGCCGTTATACACCTTACGATCGTGTGGTCTGATAGCCATCGCATGCGAGAGTACGACACTCTTGCATGCGATAGCTATCGGCCGCGCAAACGCCGTTGCCACACACCTGACGATTGTGGTTGGTTGCGAGAATATGCAGTGACGCCTACATACAATGTACATGCATACTACAAGGAGACATGTTCTACTTCTGGAGGCGTTTCCTGTCTGCTATTCGTACAACATTTATCGCTTTCAGATTAACGTTAGTAGCGTTTAATCTTGTTTTCCAACAACGTCGGCGGGATGATGTCAGTTTTAAGAGACAACAGAGACAGACCTGGGTTCGACAACACTTGCTGGAGCACAGATTCCAGGCGGCTCACACCAAACCCCTTCATACTTTCCAGATTTGGGTCAAATCGCCACGACACTAGGTGTCAACGGTTGGAAACACTACAGCCGAGAACACTTTCACATGCGAGCCAACCGCTACTGGATTCGGTTTTGGAATTTCAAGTTAATCGCATGCGAGACCTTATGATTGCTTACGATTTCCAAATATTTTCTATTTCCCACTACCGATACTCTCGTAAGGGCCCAAATCGCATATGATTTAGGCGATAATCGTAAGGTGTATAACGGCCATTATAGTCCTGAAGTTGTCACTAAATTTACCATGATTGACAAATTAGTTCATCCTGACAGCCCTAATGATAGCATGTACTTAACAGTAAATTATTTTAATTTAGATTGTTGTATTGTTTTAGAGGTAAATTTGTTTTCAGGTGTATAGAAGTTACTGAGGACTTTGACCAGCAAATAACACAGGCATGAAAGTTGTGATAAGTTCATAGACATGTCGATGCTGACAACATTAGGACATATGAACCTGAAAGACGACTGAAGACTCCACAATGCTGACTTGCATAAGAAGACAGTGCCTGTGTGGTATCACTCACGGTGCCCAACCCAACCTCGCACAAAGAACTACACAAATACAAACACATGACCTCAACAGACGCGTCTTGCACAGAGGCGCCACCTGGACACAAAAGGCGACTCTATGTCACAGATCACTGACGACAGACAGGAAACGTCCACAGATGACTCTGAGTCAGCATCTGTCATCATCTGCAGTGTTATCTGCGGCACAGGAGGTAGTCACATTTGAAACGATACTGTCAGATGAAAACAAGTGTCAATGTCAGTCGCGATTACTGAGCGTGAAACCAGTGCGGAAGTTCACATGGCGGGGTCAGAGCAAGGATGTTGAGAAGGCGGCTGTTCTCGTGTTGTTGTGTATGGTGGACGGCAAGCCCTCGGTGCTCTTCACAGAGCGGTCGAACCAGTTATACATGCACAGAGGAGAAATCAGGTGAGGAAATCGGTTGTGGCGAACTCGTGTGTAACTTGTGGGTAAATTCAGTGTAATGTGTGTGTGTGTGTGTGTGTGTGTGTGTGTGTGTGTGTGTGTGTGTGTGTGTGTGTGTGTGTGTGTGTGTGTGTGTGTGTGTGTGTGTGTGTGTTTTGTTGTTACGATGAGTGTCCCAGCAGTTGTACAGCTTTTGAACTGGTGACAACTATATTTAAGAATAGATGTAATAAATGTGTAATTTGTGTATCGTAATATATATGTACATACATACATACATACATACATACGATGTTAACATTATAATTGTGTGTGTATGTGTGTGTGTGTGTGTGTGTGTGTGTGTGTGTGTGTGTGTGTGTGTGTGTGTGTGTGTGTGTGTGTGTGTGTGTGTGTGTGTGTGTGTGTGTGTGTGTGTGTGTGTGTGTGTGTGTGTGAAAATGCACAACATGCACCCACATAAGTATGCATGCACACAAACAAACCCACTGGCACACAAACATTTATGCACACATGTACATATAAAAAAATTGTTGACAGAAATATCTGATAATTTAAATTTGTTTTAGCATTACTTCTGTGATCTCTGAAACTGTTATATCCTAATGCTCACACACATTTTTAGTTTAACTAAATGTGTAAAATGAATTAATAACTAAGTATTTGGCCCATTTCAAAAAGCCAAGTCTGGATTCTGTTGATATAACGCTGACTCGTCTCCTACACAAACCAAATACAGCATTCTGACAAGGCTAATGTGGATTTATTTACTTTCTTAAAAAAAATGTCTCCAGTTTCCCAGGGGGCAAAGCTGACGACACAGACTTGCATCTCTCTGACACAGCCCTGAGGGAATCCGAGGAAGAGATTGGGTTATGCAGGGAAAAGGTGGACATATGGGGAGAGATGCTCCCTGTTCCTGGAAGGGTAAGGAAGTGTTCCCTATTCCTGTCTTTTAGCCCCCTTTTCCAGCAAGGTCTGATGTTGGTTTGCAACTAAATCTGATCACTGGATCCATCATTTATTGTAATTACCTGTCAACCATTGACAATATGAGAAAGAAGGTTTCACCTGCATCCACAGCCTTTTGACCACAAAATCACCATCACATGGATGTATAAATCACTTACTGTTAGCTTCAGTTACATTCATGTGTGTCATCCTGGTTGAACTAAACTTTACTATATGCAGAGGATGGCATGGCCTGCTCTCTGACTTTGTCCGTATCTTAGCACCACTGTCCTGCAGATCGTTTGTCGTAAAACTTCTCTCCAATGTGAAATAGTTTAAAATACTTGGTAACCATAAATCATTGTCAAAATTGTGTTTTCTAATCCAGAGTGACATATGTGTAAATGGTGCTATGTTTATATTAAAAAAGGCAACAACAACAAAAAATATGCATAAGTTCCATCATGTGGCGTCACTATTTGGTCATTTTCACACTCTTAAGAAACAGAATATTTTTGTAACTTTAAGAATATTTCGTAAGCATACTGTACGCTAAAAAGAATACGGTATATCATTTATATTGTATAATATGATTTTACTACAAAAACAATTAAGTTTTACTGTCTGGATGACTTTATTTGTTGCCATGTTCAGTGTTCATAATAATGACTTGGTCCAGGTTAGATTCAGTACAATGTACATCCAAGGACGTTTTAATTATATATGTTGAGTTTAATTACACATAATAAAGCCAGATTTTTTTATTACATGTTTTAAAGGCAGAATTGACCAGAAAGCAGTGATGGGAATCAGAATTAAAAAAATGTCAGGAAAAACAACCATAGTGCATGTTCATATATTTAACATTTAAATAATAAGGTATGTGGCTAAATGAAAATTAATATAAATCTCCAGTATTACTTGTTATCCCATTAATGACAAACACAGCAGTGTGAAATACATCAAAAATAATTGTATGACTTTTTGTTTCGTTCAGTTTCTGACATATCTATTTCACAGTACATATCATTTTTTAGCAGTTACTCACCGCTAAGTAAATTTTTAGCACTAAATTAGAAGGCCCATCAAATGTGAAATAACAATAAAAATCTGAATCGATGAAACACACCAAAAGTAGTCCATGTTTATGCCTTGACATTCATTCACGGTACGCCATTTTGTTTGGTATCAAAGGAACCGCCGTCTTCTTATGTCAGTAGTCATGCGCATTTTTGCCAAAGTTGAATTTTCCCACATTGAAACCAGGTCCCAAATCTCAACGATCTCCTTATTTAGCTTTAGAGTTATGCAAATGAGACACGGAACTGGCCATAGAGGAACAGAATAACCCCATGATGATGCTATGCGTTTGTTTAATTTCCTCTTTACATCATTTGAAGTTGTTGTTACGGAGACTAGTTTGACTGCCGATAAACGAACGATATACTTTGTGAAAAAGAGAGTTTAAGTGAGCATTTGAGATGCCGCCGAAGAAATAGAAATTGTACGGGAGCGTCTGAGTGAGTGTAATGCACAAATACTTCGATAGCCCAATGTCGTTGAACGCCGCCACCAAAATATGGCGGATGCATCGCGGGCACTTCTATGGACGGAATCGCAGCTGGTCGCAGCGTATGGCAGATAGGTTATTATTGCGCGCAGGGGTGACAGTATTTAATGTAATAGTTGTTAACGTCATATTTAAAAAAGTATGCGCGTCCGCCGTGCGGTAGCTACCATTGTTAAAAGGCCACATGGCCAAAACTGTTTGATTCAAACCCCTTATAGTGGCATTTTCTCTCATGAATACTAAGATATTTTATTTATGATTTAACATGTTCTGTTAATATATAATGACATCAGCTGCAATTAAAAATGAACATTGCAAATTCAATTTTTATTCTAGTTCCAGAAAATTTATGTCGACGAGCCCGTAAAACATATATAAAAAGTCTTGCCTAAGGTCAGTATGTAGCAACATGTTAATAATGTGAGAAAATGTGAAGAGAATTTTAAAAGAAACTAAATGAGATAAGAAAAAAATAGATAAATAACCAGTTTCTTTCTGTTTTAACAATTTCAGAAGTTCAACATAGCTGTTACACCAGTCGTAGCAAGCTACTCGGGCGAACTCGATCTCACCTCTCTCAGGCTCAACAAACACGAGGTGAGTTTAGCATTCTTTTGGGTATGTGAACTCATATTTTGTGTATGTTCAGCACCACGGTAAACAGTGCGCCTGTCATGTGGAGAGATTGCAGAAGAACTCTGTATCCAGGATAGCGAAAGCCTGGTGCTATTCCTGATCACTTATTGACTTTTGATGACCCAAGTGGAGCTGTCTTTCCACAATCCCCATAATACCACCTTGCCACAACCTGAATGGTACTGTCTTTCTATCATGGTCCAAGTTGAGCTGCCATTTTATGGCCCAAATAATAATGCTTTTCCACAGCCTGAATCTGCTATCTTACCACGACCCAAGTGATGCTGTGTTTATATGACCCAAGTGGTGCTGTCTTTATATGACCAAAAAGTGGTGTTGTCTTTACATGACCAAAGTGATGTTGTCTTTCTATGAACCAAGTGGTGCTGTCTTTCTTTGACTCATGTGGTGCTGTCTTCCTATCATCCAAATGGTGTTGTCTTTATATCACCCAAGTGGTACCGACTTTCTATGACCCAAATAGTGCTGTCTTCTTTCTATGACCCAAGTAGTGCTCTCTTCTTTCTATGACCCAAGTGATGCTGTCTTACTATGACCCAATGTGGTGCTGTATGTCTATGACTCAAATTATGCTGTCTTTCTATGACCAAAGTGTTGTTGTGTTTCTACGACTCAAGTGGTGCTGTCTTTCTATCACACAAGTGATGTTCTAGCACCAAGCAGTTGTATGACCAAACTGGTAGTGCTTTTATTATTAATACGTTAACTTTGGGGGCAGTGCAGTAGTATCTCCTCACAGGCAACAAGGTATTTGGGGGCAGTGCAGTAGCATTTCCCCCCAGGCAACAAGATCTTTGGGGGCAGTGCAGTAGTAGTATCTCCTCCCAGGCAACAGGGTCTTTGGGGGCAGTTCAGTAGTATCTCATCCCAGGCAACAAGGTCTTTGGGGCAGTGCAGTAGTATCTCCTCCCAGGCTACAAGGTCTTTGAGGGCAGTGCTGTAGTATCTCATCCCAGGCGACAAGGTCTTTGGGGCAGTGCAGTAGTATCTCCTCCCAGGCAACAAGGTCTTTGGGGGCAGTGCAGTAGTATCTCCTCCCAGGCAACAAGGTCTTTGGGGGCAGTGCAGTAGTATCTCCTCCCAGGCAACAAGGTCTTTGGGGCAGTGCAGTGGTATCTCCTCCCTGGCAACAAGGTCTTTGGGGGCAGTGCAGTAGTATCTCCTCCCAGGCAACAAGATCTTTGGGGGCAGTGCAGTAGTATCTCCTCCCATGTAACAAGGTCTTTGGGGGCAGTGCAGTAGTATCTCCTCCCAGGCAACAAGGTCTTTGGGGGCAGTGCAGTAGTATCTCCTCCAAGGCAACAAGGTCTTTGGGGCAGTGCAGTAGTATCTCCTCCCAGGCAACAAGGTCTTTGGGGGCAGAACAGTAGTATCTCCTCCCAGGCAACAAGGTCTTTGGTGGCAGTGCAGTAGTATCTCCTCCAAGGCAACAAGGTCTTTGGGGGCAGTGCAGTAGTATCTCCTCCCAGGCAGCAAGGTCTTTGGGGGCAGTGCAGTAGTATCTTCTCCCAGGCAACAAGGTCTTTGGGGGCAGTGCAGTAGTATCTTCTCCCAGGCAACAAGGTCTTTGGGGGCAGTGCAGTAGTATCTCCTCCCAGGCAACAAGGTCTACTTGCTTCTTTCTATGTTCATTCACTTTGTGATATAAAAGAACCAGTGAAGACGACACGCATCTCGTGGTGACCACCCTCAGGGGTAGTATAGAAAGGTCGCCTTGGTGATAATGTTCTAAAAAGTTGAATGAGACTATATGACCATCAAATTCTGACCAAAATATCTACAGATTAGTCGGTTAATAGAATGTTGCCGAGTGTTGGAAACAACTAGGAACTTCTTTGAACCAATCTACCATTTGGCAATGTATTGATCATTAATGTTAATTAGTTATTTACTTCTGTGTGGTGCAGTAATTGGCGTTACATAAATTAATGGATCAACATGAACGATTTGAAGATCCAAGATATTGTAATGGTGCTGTTCTTGGTCCGTTGCTCCATGGGTGGGTATGAGCTGGTTCAAGTTGAACTGCTAATACAGTCTGTTTGGTTCGTTGCTCCATGGGTGGGTATGAGCTGGTTCAAGTTGAGTTGCTAATACAGTCTGTTTGGGTCGTTGCTCCATGGGTGGGTATGAGCTGGTTCAAGTTGTGTTACTAATACACTCTGTTTGTTTTGTTGCTCCATGGGTGGGTATGAGCTGGTTCGTGTTGAACTACTAATACACTCTGTTTGGTTCATTGCTCCATGGATGGGTATGTGCTAGTTCATGTTGAGTCACTATTACAATCTGTTTGGTTCGTTGCTCCATGGGTGGGTATGAGCTAATTCATGTTGAGTTACTAATACCATCTGTTTGTTTCTTTGCTCCATGGGTGGGTATGAACTAATTCATGTTGAGTTACTATTACAATCTGTTTGATTCGTTGCTCCATGGGTGGGTATGAGCTGGTTCATGTTGAGTTACTATTACAATCTGTTTGGTTCGTTGCTCCATGGGTGGGTATGAGCTGGTTCATGTTGAGTTACTATTACAATCTGTTTGGTTCATTGCTCCATGGGTGGGTATGAGCTAGTTCATGTTGAGTTACTAATACAATCTGTTTGGTTCGTTGCTCCATGGGTGGGTATGAGCTAGTTCATGCTGAGTCACTATTACAATCTGTTTGGTTCGTTGCACCATGGGTGGGTATGAGCTAGTTCATGTTGAGTCATTATTACAATCTATTTGGTTCGTTGCACCATGGGTGGGTATGAGCTAGTTCATGTTGAGTTACTAATACAATCTGTTTGTTTCTTTGCTCCATGGGTGGGTATGAACTAGTTCATGTTGAGTTACTATTACAATCTGTTTGATTCGTTGCTCCATGGGTGGGTATGAGCTGGTTCATGTTGAGTTACTATTACAATCTGTTTGGTTCGTTGCTCCATGGGTGGGTATGAGCTGGTTCATGTTGAGTTACTATTACAATCTGTTTGGTTCGTTGCTCCATGGGTGGGTATGAGGTGGTTCATGTTGAGTTACTATTACAATCTGTTTGGTTCGTTGCACCATGGGTGGGTATGAGCTAGTTCATGTTGAGTTACTAATACAATCTGTTTGGTTCGTTGCTCCATGGGTGGGTATGAGCTAGTTCATGTTGAGTCACTATTACAATCTGTTTGGTTCGTTGCACCATGGGTGGGTATGAGCTAGTTCATGTTGAGTTACTACTATAATCTGTTTGGTTCTTTGCACCATGGGTGGGTATGAACTAGTTCATGTTGAATTACTAATACCATCTATTTAGTTTGTTGCTCCATGGGTGGGTATGAGCTGGTTCATGTTGAGTTACTATTACAATCTGTTTGGTTCGTTGCTCCATGGGTGGGTATGAGCTGGTTCATGTTGAGTTACTAATACAATCTGTTTGGTTCATTGCTCCATTGGTGGGTATGAGCTGTTTCATATTGAGTTACTATTACAATATTTGTGTTTCTTTGCTCCATGGGTGGGTATGAACTAGTTCATGTTGAGTTACTAATACAATCTGTTTGGTTCATTGCTCCATTGGTTGGTATGAGCTGGTTCATGTTGAGTTACTATTACAATCTGTTTGATTCGTTGCTCCATGGGTGGGTATGAGCTGGTTCATGTTGAGTTACTATTACAATCTGTTTGGTTCGTTGCTCCATGGGTGGGTATGAGCTGGTTCATGTTGAGTTACTATTACAATCTGTTTGGTTCGTTGCTCCATGGGTGGGTATGAGGTGGTTCATGTTGAGTTACTATTACAATCTGTTTGGTTCGTTGCACCATGGGTGGGTATGAGCTAGTTCATGTTGAGTTACTAATACAATCTGTTTGGTTCGTTGCTCCATGGGTGGGTATGAGCTAGTTCATGTTGAGTCACTATTACAATCTGTTTGGTTCGTTGCACCATGGGTGGGTATGAGCTAGTTCATGTTGAGTTACTACTATAATCTGTTTGGTTCTTTGCACCATGGGTGGGTATGAACTAGTTCATGTTGAATTACTAATACCATCTATTTAGTTTGTTGCTCCATGGGTGGGTATGAGCTGGTTCATGTTGAGTTACTATTACAATCTGTTTGGTTCGTTGCTCCATGGGTGGGTATGAGCTGGTTCATGTTGAGTTACTAATACAATCTGTTTGGTTCATTGCTCCATTGGTGGGTATGAGCTGTTTCATATTGAGTTACTATTACAATATTTGTGTTTCTTTGCTCCATGGGTGGGTATGAACTAGTTCATGTTGAGTTACTAATACAATCTGTTTGGTTCATTGCTCCATTGGTTGGTATGAGCTGGTTCATGTTGAGTTACTATTACAATCTGTTTGGTTTGTTGCTCCACGGGTGTGTATGAGCTAGTTCATGTTAAGTTACTAATACAGTTTGTTTGGTTCATTGCTGGTTCATGTTGAGTTACTAATACAGTCTGTTTGGTTCGTTGCTCCATGGGTGGGTATGAGCTAGTTCATGTTGAGTTACTAATACAATCTGTTTGGTTCATTGCTCCATGGGTGGGTATGAGCTAGTTCATGTTGAGTCACTATTACAATCTGTTTGGTTCGTTGCACCATGGGTGGGTATGAGCTGGTTCATGTTGAGTTACTAATACAATCTATTTGGTTCATTGCTCCATTGGTGGGTATGAGCTGGTTCATGTTGAGTTACTATTACAATCTGTTTGGTTCATTGCTCCATTGGTGGGTATGAGCTGGTTCATGTTGAGTTACTATTACAATCTTTTTGTTTCTTTGCTCCATGGGTGGGTATGAACTAGTTCATGTTGAGTTACTAATACAATCTATTTGGTTCATTGCTCCATTGGTGGGTATGAGCTGGTTCATGTTGAGTTACTATTACAATCTGTTTGGTTCATTGGTGGGTATGAGCTGGTTCATGTTGAGTTACTATTACAATCTGTTTGGTTTGTTGCTCCATTGGTGGGTATGAGCTGGTTCATGTTGAGTTACTATTACAATCTGTTTGGTTTGTTGCTTCATGGGTGGGTATGAGCTAGGTCATGTTGAGTTACTAATACAATCTGTTTGGTTCGTTGCACCATGGTTGGGTATAAGCTAGTTTATGTTGAGTTACCAGTACAATCTGTTTGTTGATCCTCAGGTCAAGAGTGTCTTTGCTCCCAGCATTGAAGCGCTGTGTCACCCCGACAACAACCATTACACATGCTTCCGAGCGCGCGAGATGATGACGAAAGGAACGCTGAAGAAGTACCAGGAGTTTACCACGAAGGAGACGTTTGTGCTGCCTGCGTATGTGGCTGGCAGCCGTCGAATCTGGGGCCTTAGTGCCATTATACTGCATCAGGTGCTTCGACTCGTGGCGGGCGGATTGTACCCGTCTAAGAGAATAACCTGTTGAACTGGGTTCATGAAGAAAAGCCACCTCGGACATCAGTGCCATCGGACATTTATCAGCTCCATGGATATAAGGCCCAAAGACAAAAGCCTCCTCGGACATAAGCCATGCAAACAAAAGCCCCACTTTATAAGGGACATGGGCTTATGTCCGAGGGGGGTTTTGTCCATGGGGCTTTTATCTGGGATTCCGTAGTCGTTGAACTGGCACCCGCCCAAATCCTCAGGCACATGTATAATTTGAATACGTTACAAGTGGTGATTCTGTGAATACCACGTGTTCATAATCCGGGATATGCATCCCGTGCTATTTATATTCCTATCTACAAAGGTTGGATTTCTAATGTAACTAATAATTTATTGAAGCACTAACTTTGTTCGGGAAATCTACGTCTTAAATAACGGGTGTTTTTATGTCGCCGCTGTGTGCAATGTTCTCTTTTTCCGTAAAGAATCTGAACATGCTGTATTGTTAATGTCTTGGTTTTTAATGCTCGACATCCTTCAGTGGAATTTGGTTAAGCTATGTGATCACCAGGTGGCACTATGGTATATATATATACTAATTGTAGTATTGTCCATTCCCATTAGGTGGTGAGCTTGTTTTTTTTAACGTAAATTTTCATATGAATTATGAGAAATGAAGGTTTAAGTAATATGCTGTATGGTTAGTAAGAGTTCATACTATTGCTGAAATCCTGGAAAGAATCGACTTATATCATTAGAACGGGATGAGGGGTAACGCATAAAACTAAATTGCCTCATGCTATAATAATAGAGACAGACAGACGACTTTTGCAGTTTGTACAGCTGTATATTCTACTTAGTGAGAATGTATATTTCCATGTGCTGTAGAGAACAGTTAATTGACAAGGCAAACAAGGACAGTGAATCATGAAACATGGTTTCCTTTCCTAGGAAGGAAAGGAAACCATGTGAAACATTTGTATCTCAGGGATGTAGCCTCTTCCACACGGACAGCTGGTTGGCAAAAAATTTATTGTCTAATTTGCCACCCAGATATTAAGTAATGATATTTCCAAAATACAATGATATATACACATTATATATATATCTCCCATTTGCTGTATTTGTTCTCAGTGTAAATTTAAACCCGACGTGCAGGGACAGTGTAATTTAGACAATCTAAACATGGAAGACGTACCTCTAATTCAAAGAGGCAGCCAGCCTTTCTCTGGAAAGACATTGACATATTTTGAGTAGGTAATGACAGTTTATCATACTTCAATATTTATGTAACTATAATACTTCAAATTGACATTGTTTCCTTATTTAAAATTCCTTACTCCTTTCATTTAGCTTATCACATTGCCATGATGTTCATGTCCGTTATATGCGCAGTCTGTTTAATAAAATAACGTATTTACTTTGATCATTGGTTCAGGTAACTTGTGAAAGTGTGAATAGGTTTATTTTATAACATATATGTTTGCCATTTCTCGCCAAGTTTTGAATGCCCAAGTCGAAAGTAGTTTAGAAGATTGTCCGGTGATTACATAAAACTAAATAACATTTCATCCTTTTGTTTTTCCGTAAAAAAAAAAATACTGTAATCAAGCAATGGTCAAGTACAAGTCTGGGACTAAATGTGTGTTAATTGGAGAACCCATTAGTTGGCCAAATACAAGCAGCCTGCACTTGACTACTACCGGTACTGTACCCTACAGACCAGGGTTAGGGTCAAGTACATTTCATCAAGTACCCAGTACATGTAAATTAGGTCAAGAACAAGTACTTTGAAACAAACTTATGAAGTACAATTTCACGTACTAAAACATTAAGTCAAGTAGAAGTACATTTACCACTAGTCATAATGATCAGCAGTAAGACTATCCAGGTGCTAATTAATAGCTTTAAAAATATATACTATTAATTGTAGGTATAACTAATCCTGACCCTCAACCTGATGTCAGGTCAGGAACAGGCAGATCTGATTTCTGATAGAAACCGGACACTCAACCCTTTAGTGGGCATAGCATACTAAAACAGTACTGACAAATACCAAAAAATCTTCAATCAAAGACTGAAAAATGTCCACAAACCAAAATATACAAATATTTTCCAAGATTCCAAAGCCTAATATTAAAATGTAATTATGCACATAGCAGTTACCGGATCGCCATCTTTAAGCAAACATTGAAATGTACACTGCACAAAGAGAAATGCACTGTTCTTTTCTATACATGGGAAATTTATGTGTGAATGGATTTGTTCTTTAACATGGACTGAGGACACCAGAATTGATTCAACACAGTAACGCAATACTGTCAAGGTTTATTGTGAGCCGGCTTGTAATGCATTTAATAAACAATCGTGGTCTTGCATATCACAGATAAACAATGTGGTGCCCGAATAACAAATGATAACACTGCATGAAGTGTACATTAGAACTACCAATAATTACAACATCTCTATTCGTATAATATGCACGGTGTTCAGTAAGAATTTGCTACAGCCACCACATTTGGTATCTAATATCTATCAAATACTGATGTACAGGTAAATCAAATGTGCTAAACTAATTTCAATATTTTATTCACGACTGGTGAATTTGTACATAGCTTCACAATTTAAATAATACTGCCGTTATTAAATGTTCAATAAGACTGTTACAGACATAACTTTGACGATACAAAATACTGTTGGATGTAAAGATATCACTTCAAAAGGCAAGTATGAAAGGCATGCTTACAGTACGTAACAAACAGATGCTTAAAAATTTGTACTTGAGCAATCGTAAACTACTAAACTAGTTCTTGTTTTTGCACTAGATTTCGGAATGAGCAAGACACAAAATTGAGGGATTAACTGCATTGCATACACATGCATGATAGCTTCTAGATAAGCCTTCAATGGGATTTGTTAACCGTTGCTTTCAGGTTTTTAGCTACTCAAAGTCATGCACTGATTATTAGCATTGTTAAATATAATACTGAAAGTCCATGTCAACAATCTTCTGGTTCGAGCATTAAAGTACTCTGTGTCAGACATCACTAATTTCATATACAGCGACTGAACCTGTACAAGTATACATATATACAGACACGTAAACAAAGCACCACAGCAATGGATTTCAAAAACAAATCCTGACATAAAAGCACGCTGAAAAAAGGAAAAATATCACAGCCATAAACATACAAGTTTTATCACATCTTGTGAGATATAATAAATGTGAAATCTTGCCTCAGTAAGCTGGCAAAGCATCGTAACAAAGTACAATGCAGCTACGGAATATATATAACAATTGGATTCCCCGATGCCATAATGTATACCATTGTTTTCATGCAAACAATAAAACAATTAATTTTGTCTGAAGATAGAATAATCCAACAATGCCACAAATAATTATATGCATCCTAAATAAAAAACAGACAGAATGTTGATACTGTAGAAATGTACATTGGTGACATATAGTCTTCAAAATATACCAAAAACTCAACCAAAGAGAGATTGGATGCAATTAGAGATCTCAACAGGGAATGCAGTTGGCGGTTATATGAGGGCCTCAAGTGGGTGTTGAGTTAGAGGGCTCACATGGGTGCAGTTGGGTGGGTTTTTAGAGACTTGAGGGGATGCAGTTGGACGTTTTGGGAGCCTCAAGGGGGTGCAGTTGGACATTTCTGTGGAGCTTCAAGGAAGGTTACAGTTTGAGGTCTCAAGGGAAGGGTGCAGTTGAAGGTTTCTTTGGAAGCCTGCAGTCACAGGTCGAAAAGCGCATCCCCCAAATCAACCACGCTATCAGTGTGAATACCATGTACTCCATTTCATTAACCAAGAAATCTGTTGTCAAACAAAAGTGACCTCGAAATGTGCAGTCAATCTACATTGGCTGCACTTTCTTCGTCTCCTGATCACGCAGATGCTGAACTAAATCGTGTCTTGAGATTTGTGAGTGGGCTTCGGGGGACTGCGCCTGAATGGGAGGTGGCTTCAGGAACTCGGGAGTCTGGATGAACTTGTTGTGTCGACTGATGTAGTCCCTGTGCACCAGATTGACGGGGTTCACTTTGGTCGACGTCTCACGCAGGTTGGCGTAGCGCTGCTGTACTCGGGCCTCAGGCGGGGGGTTCAGGTAGGATGTCGTGTAGGACGTGCCGTAGTTGTTCAGTCTTGTGCTGTCACTCGACTTCTGCCAGTCTTCCTGCTTCTTCTCGTACAGACCGAACCTCGTTGGGGTCCCTGTGACAAATGATGTACAGTCGAACCTTGCTTTACGGTCACCTCAGTACTACAGCCGCCTCGCAATTAAGGTCACTCTAGGATAGTCGCAAATTTGTTCTATATAGTACAGTAAAGTATAAGAAATTAATTCTGCTAATACGGTCACCTTACTAATCAGGTAACTTTTGCCCAGTGGCAGTCCCAAGGGTGACTTAATAGTAAGGTTCTACTATATAATTAAATTCCAGCTTTAACAAATATGTTTTATGTACATAGTGGATGTTTATTGTATAGAAAAATTTGAATTATAGATATATATATTATATAATTCCAATGTGTTCCTTACAATCAGATTTATATATATATTCATGGGTACAAAACACAATGCAGGCCAGAACTTTTCTCCAAAGCAGATGTTTCTAACATCATGGGACTGTTCCACCAACATTCTTGTAAATTGATAAACCTGATTTTGTTCATAATATGCCTCAGTATGGTGCTTGAAATTCTACTGTTTTTTCTGAATAATATATGTGTTCCCAGTTATCAAGTGAACCAACCCTGATACACGTAGCCGACTATCAAAGTCCTTATGGCATGACACAAAAAAGACCGCATTTATTAGCAATCCTACAGGTATATATACTGTAATTCCAAGCACAAGTAAAAAACATTTTTTTGTCGGTCAACCCAATCTCTAGCTGTCAGAATACAAAAAATATATTTACTCGTAGTGGTCTGGAGAAATTGTCGGCAACAAAAATATATAAGAAATCTCAGGAAAAAGTATCTTAGAAGTTCCTTCTGTTTAGGATACGTTGACATAATAAATACAGTCAGGTGGAACAATCATAAAAATTATATATTTAACGACAACTCAACAACGTTTACATAACTTTTATGAAAAGCCACTTATATATCGTAGAATTATAAAATAAAAAAGACTTGCAGACTATATTTTAGAGCATTCAGGTTAGTCATGCTGTAAATCTTGTTATACTCAACTATCAGTGAAAATGTGCAATTCTGTGGCAGAGTTTCTTTGGCATATCTGTTTCAAATTGTATAATGCCGAACTTTGAGTAAAAAATGTGCAAGACTGCATTTTGTACGTAGTCTTCAAATAAAATAATGCTGAGACTTTATTTCTTGTGACAATATTTCATCCCATCGCACACCCAATGATGACCGTTTTACACCAAAACCAGTAATAAAAACAAACAAGAAAAATTGTCATGTACCTTGTGTGGTAGTTTCTTAGGCATATCTGTTGTAATCATCAATTTGTATTATGCTGAATTATGTGCAAGACTGCATTTATTACATAGCCTTCAAATAAAATTACATTCTAACTTTATCTGCTATGACCGTACTTCTGCCCATCGCACACCCAACCCTGACCACTAGACACCAAAGCAATAAAGACAAACAAGAAGACGGAATGAAGAAGAGAAACAGTCAAGTACCTTGTATGGGATGATCGCTCTTCTCTGGTCGCCAGCTGAGTTTGTGACCATTCCACGAGCGGAGGATTGGGAATCGTTGGCAAGGAGGTCTCTCCCGTTGGTTGTAGTGTTCATCGTACCAGGAGATCAGCTCGTTCTTGTATGCGTTGTGGTGGTAGAGGAAGAAGCGTTTGTCCAGTCCTTCATCGCGTACTCTCTGCTCCCGACGCAGGATACAGTCAGGGTAACAGCCAGCATACTGCTTGAAGTCCACCTGGTATGTAGATGGACGGGGCCGGGACTTGTCCAGGTAAAACTGCAACAGGAAGAGGGGACATGGTCACTTCAGTTACTGGTCAATTGTTGCGGTCAAGTTTAGACAGTTTCACGATGTAAGTTATGTAGTCACTTTTAGTCATGTAGGTCTTACAGTTATTCTCATATCAAGATGCAAACCTTTAAAGCCAATTCATGAACCTAACAGAATAAAGGTAAGTTTTTATAGACTGTGTAGCAGCCAGTCCTCGCTTTATGCCCTGGTAGACATGTTCATCTTACACCATCTCAACTTCTCTGAGCATTCGTCCGCACTGTAATTACTACACAGAGACTATTCATGCACCATTATATATAGCCAGATACTCTCTTCTACAGCGGAGTAAACTGAAGCATTGTGGAGTGAGCAAAATTACCCTAAAATCAAATCAAATTTATTGTAACTCATTACAATATAATACATACAATACAAATTAAGACAAATCCTATATAATAACACAATGAGCACAACAAGGGAAGAACATTAAATAATGTTATACTCCCTCAGACTGATAGCAAGGATTAGAACGCGGACTCTCGACTGAGAATGTTGTGTTCTAATCTCAGCTCTACCACACCCCACAAATGAATATCGCCAATAAAATTACACCAGAACAAAGACAGCAAAACAATTTCACAGATGACACAAGACAAACATACATCATTAAACCCTATACAATACAACACAGCCTGCAATCCCAACATACGGATCCCAATTCTGCACTCATGTCTTCTTCTCGGCAAAACCTGGCCTTCTGACGCTCTTACGAATCCACAACATATAGCCAGAACTTGATACACATCTACAGAACTGTCCTGGCATGCCCAGGGCAATGTGGGCCGTACCCAGCTGTCCTCAGTACAGATTATTTCAGGTGATACGACGCTCACATTGTTATGTTATCAACTTGTGGTAACACGTCAACAAATTACTGCAATATTCCCAGGACCCACTGACCTGTCATTATGTAAGTCAGGCACCTTAGCCCTGCTCACTGCACAATGACAAATGTATACCTCCACGTTGCCTCGGCAGCCAAACCAGGCAAACAAGGTGAACACGGTAAACACACAAGCAAGTTCAAACTATATGTAAATTCCTTGGCTGATCACTGGAAGTGAAGACTGCTCATAAGGAATATGTATGAAAATATGGCAGACTTCCAAAATCCAGCAGTGAACAGATGAGGTGTTTGGAGAGACAGGTGTATTGCTCTCATGGCATGGGGACGTCCCTCCTAAGGTAATGTTTTTGCTGTTACATTGCGTGACCTCGTTCCAGTGTGCATATTAAAGATGCCTCCTCAATTTAATTTCTTTCTCGCATCTCACGATTTCAAATTCATTGTGAAAAAAAACCTACCTACATCCACTTCAATATGCTAGTTCATTTGTAGAATCTTTTTATGTAGTTTTGGTGAAATCATCAGACAGACCATTAAGTTATTTAATGTTTGCCCAAGCATTAATTCAAGTATTTCTCTAAATCACTCACTTGTGCCACCTTTTTATGCTGTTTTGGTAAAATTACCCGATGGATTATTAAGTTATTTAATGTTGATGTGAATGCGCCATGCAACTGTGCACATGTTCCTGTGCTGATGTTGTCAAATTCCCCTGCTTTCTTGAAAACTACATGGCCGACAATTGTCAGCCCAGCAACAGACTAGCAAATTACTAAATGAAATGACCAAAGTAATTTCTTTCGAACATCTGACCAAACTAAGCACTGTTCATTAAACCAACTGCATAAATACCAGGGTAATTGAGCTATTTACACACTACACATTTGGACATCAAAAAAAAGAATCTGTGATGGGATGAACCAGTTGAGGAAGCTGCTTTAGCAGCCTCTCTTGGTGGGGATCCAACTCCCAAGTTTTGCATCAAACTTCCGTGATCATGCCAAGATAACACACAAAATGTGTGTTCCATTTTGTTATTTGACAAATGTTAATGACCAAATATCGTCAAACAATTTATTAGTGAGTATTTCTTGTGAAGTTCACATTTATTTTGTATATAATTTGTAAATGTTGACTAATATCTGTATATTTTGTTTTTATTATATACATCCTGTATCAATAATTCATTGCTTTTGAGCTGAACAAATTTGTTTTATTATATTTCCAAATCAATAATTATGAATTTAGAATACTTATCAAACATATGCCAATGCATTTACAAACATCTTTGTCTACACATGCTAAACATGAAAACACTTTCTTTAATCACGGATGATGGGCAGAATGCTTTATAAATTTGAAAATGGCTGTAAAACTAGACACTTAAATCCCTATCATCCAGTAAAGGGTCGTTCACAAAAAAAACCTCAGTGAATATATACAAATTATAAAGACTACAAATTTCAATGAGGTTATAACCAATGACAAATACTATACCACTATTTCAACTAATCATGTGCAGTCTGCACATACCAAATCTAAAGAGAAATCTGTTATAATATAATACCCTTTCATATTCTGAATGCGTGTAGTGTTTGAACATAACTAGCTATGTGGTTTATACAATTGTCATTGAGATGACAGGTGAACTTTAACAGTATTTGATGAGTTAATTTAAAGATGCTGAACCGAAGCACAAACACAGATCTATGCACTCACAAGCTCCTGGGCAGCAATTTAACAAACACACTGAAACCATCCACGGGCAGAACAAGACTGAACAGCAAAGACACTATACTGACCAAAAATACCTGGCTAGCTTCTAACAACACTTTTTGTTCTAATTGGGAGGGACCAAACAAGACAAATCGTCACAAATATATATTAGTGTTTGTCTTCAACAAAAATGGTAGGCTACTGAAAGTATGGTTGCAAAGTCATCTGACTCATTGTTCTATGGTACATCATCTGTTTTATTCATCATTCATCTGACTCATCATCCAACTCATCACCGGACACATCACCCAAATCATCACCCGACACATCACCCAACTCATCACTAATTCATCATCTGACATAACTACCCAATACATCACACAACTCTTCATGCAACACATCAACCAAGTCAGCACCCGACATATCATCCCACTCATCACACGACACATCACCCAACTCATCTACCGACTGATCAACCAAGTTATAACCTGATTCATCAACCAACTCACCACCCAACCCATCAACCAATTTATCACACAACTCATCACCTGACTCACCATCCAACACATCACCAAATTCGTCAACCAGCTCATCACCGATTCATCGCCTGACTCATCACCTGACAAGCATCTTACTCATCATTCACCCAATTTGTTACCCGACTCATCACATGCAAGTAACTTTTATTATGACTTACTACATAAATATTTTGTTTAATTGCAACTTTATTTCTGCTTTTATTCGTCTGATGCTATATTTTGACTAGCAAGGTTACAAGTTTGTAAAGTGTTACAACTGCTGTTGAAATCATTTAGATATCTAGTGTCTGGCTTACAGATGTAATAGATACACTACCTGGTAGTTTCATTGTGTCTGCAGTGTATACTTTTAGCTCAGAAAGTGTTTAAACCTCACTGAGTATCTGTCAATGCCAACGCTGTTAAGAGCCCATCAAAATGGATCACATTCAAGTTGTGAGTATTTGCACAGTCGAAGTGGACCTGCAATAACGTTAGAAGCTATAGTTATTCATCTGTCAGTAAATACACAATCTGTGCACATATTAAACGGCATCCCTAATAGCAGCAACGTTATCCTTATGCTACACCTGTGGAAAGGCGGACTGTACATGCCAGAAAACATATTGATCAATTTCAGCCTCGAGCATCAAAACTACGTGCAAAGTAAAACATGTATATAGACATATTCAGGCAAACGATTTGTCACATTTAGGTATGAATTATTTATGACAACAGACCAGTCCTAACATAATGCAGTCTAGTATGGCAGTTCCAAAGATACCGTACTCAAACATAAAGTTTGGTGGTGTTTAAGAAAGAGCAGTTTTGTGATTTATTATGTTTAAAAAGAAAATAACATATTTGTCATATTTAACAGACAAAAAACTTATTTTACTCTAGTTTTATTTATGCATAGTGGTAACTCAGTTTAATATTTGTATTAATTATAAATTAACTGAAATTGTATTGAAGATCTTAAAATCAACAGACACACTGTTATGTAAAACTGTATTTTACAAGTGACAGCATAATCGTTTTAAAGACGATTATAAGTATCTTGGTGGATAACTTCGATCTAGGTATATTGTGTCTGTTAAGTAGCTATTGTATTGTGGCAAGGGTCAACCATAGGCTATTACCGGTACTACCAATATCACATGACAATGTCAGATTGATTACGTGTCAAAGATCGGTCTAGACCATGTGGCTGTTCAGAAATTCTATAGGCTTTCCAAGTTCTGAACAACGTACTTATATATGCAGTGTAAATGATACTGACCAAGCAAACAGGATTTAACTTCTCATAGTTGCTGAATGAAACAAGCGATCAATTACCAATTATCTACCTTCTGTAGTTGAATAAAATGGCGTTGTGAGCGTGTTAACGATACATGCTCATTTTAATATTGACTCTGAGACACCCGGGCTACTTTCAGAATCTTTCATTGGTAAGACTGAATGTTTCTGCTTGCTATAATGCCATGGTATCCCATTATTGAACTATCAACAAAGAAGCTTAATCAGGTACAGATTAATGCTAAAGGCTAGAAGATAAAGGAATGGCATTTTCCTAACAATTAACAGGATCTGCTGTAGAAAATACCAATCTTATACTGAAGAATAATATAATAACAAAGCTAGCAAAGTTTAATATTGTTATCAATACTTTTGGGCATTTATTATTATATACAGGGTCTCTTAATCCACTACATTTATAAAGTCTGCTACTTTTCGAAATGTCAGAGTTAGTGAAAAATATGACATTATTTTATGTACACCAAAAACAGCATGCATATATGCAGAAATAAACTAATCATGTAAAGATGATTCAAATGAGATTACTGCACTATTCAAAGAAAAACTAGATTATAAGGAAAACAGAGCTTGGTTTGCAAGTGCAAGACAGCAGCGTATCTTAGCCACTTATTTTCTTTCTGAAATGAACTGTCATGAATATACAAAAGCAAAATTGCTTTAATCAGAAAGGTAGTTTTATGATGAGTCCATCTAAATCCATTGTTGTCTCCTTGGCTAGTTGCACATGTGCTTCAATTAGCATAAATACTTTTTCTTGTAGCAGAAGTAATATAAGGTAAATGTCTTGTCATTCTTGTGTGTTTGCGCTGTGTTACTCAATCTCATTGTGTGAAACATTTTCTTTCAGTACTGTTCACTCTAGAAGATACTTTTGTTTGTACCCTGTCACCAGCATTGTGCTTGCAAGTGTGCATGTGTGAGTGCTTGCATGTGTACATGTATGTGTGTGTGTGTATGGGTTTGATTGTGTACAACAAACAATGTGTCAGATATCCTTTCATAATGTAATCAATTTGATCTGATTTTGGCAATCATAGTTTCTTGTATTTAAATTAATCAAGATTGTGCCCTCAAAAGACTGAACATTGCTCTCTCATAAAATGCCACTGAGTTTGTTGCAGACTGCACATCCTCGGCAGCAGCAACATTTGGAAAACAGTAGACATTTATATAAAGTTGTAATTGTAAAGGTGAAAGTAATGATTTTGTTAGGTTTCTTGCAAGAATAAATCATATTATATATATATATATATATTGGACCTTGGATTGTCAGAAGGCCCTGCTTTGGAACAAACAATATTTTAATGTTACAGCAATAAAATGACAATGATAATGATGACTATCTAACATTTTATAATTTGTCTAAGTCATCCTATTCTGTTTCATGCATTCTGATAGTGCCAGATTAACAATACATATTGATTAGCATGATGGAAGCGATTGGAGTATTAATTTTAATTAAGGTCATGTGTGGAGGATGCTTGTTATTCATTTGAATCTCTCTACTGAAGTACATTAATATACAACTCTTTACTATAATATTGCTGGTCACCAGAACTTGAGCTGTAAATCATGACATAATTTCATAAATTATTAATATGTTATTTGATTTTGATTCCACAATGACACAATCCAGCAAGATTGAGATTTTGAGAGTTGCAACATAAACAAGATGCACTTATCGGCAATCTTTAACTTAACTGGCTTAAATTATAAGCAGCGTCCATCTTGTACTAGTTGTACATACTCCCTGGGATGAGGCATATTATGGTTAGGCCGGGTCGGTAGGATGAAACTAATTTGGGCCATTTAAGTAAGAATACCCACACCTCATGGCTTTATATAATTTTTAAATACTGTTTTTATTTATGTATCTAATTATGCCTTATGGACGTACTGATTATTTGTCTTAAATAAAGACAGTTTTATTAGTATTTATTATTATAACTTAACTAACTTCTAAATAGACTTAGTCTAAGACTAAGTGAATCTTCGTGACGACACACGTTAATTTAAACAGTATGCGACTATAGCACAACCTTCCCCCACCTTCTCGGCGCGCCCACCGACACCGGTGCCACTCACCTGAAGGCGGTCTTCATACCAGTTCCCTAGCAGCACTCGCGGCTTGTATTCCTTCTCGATGCGCCAGCCCGGCTGATCCCACTTCGGCTTCTCGGGCGCGCTTCTGTAGCCGTGGTCCCATTCATTCTTCCCGGCGGTGAGCCGCACTGCCATCGCGTCCCGTTCGCTCCAACTCAAGTATACAACTAGGCCTTTAAATTACGGCAATTAAGCGTCGCAACGCGCCCGATAATGATCGATTCGTGGGATAATTACAGCTTTCTACTCAACTCAAGTAGCCCGCGATACCCAGCACGACAGTTTGCGGATGGCGGTTGCCGGGAACGCAAAAGCCCTAACAACCGTTTACAACAATCGTGGCGTGGAGATCCCAAGCGAAATGCGATGTTTCGACTACATCAAACGATAGAATGCTACTGGAAAATTGTTCACCAAGTTTAACATACGAAATATCTTTCCCTAATTATTATCTTCCATCGATAATTACCCGCCGGAAACACACCGGAAATGCTCGTTGCTAGCCTAGCCGACGAGGTGTAATCTACGAAATGAGCACCGGTGTTTATTTCCGAGTCGTCGCCTGACCAAAGAGCTCTTTGAAATGATCGCGTAACCCACGCTACGGGGGTACTTGCTGATCAAACGAGTAACTTGTCATTAAAAAAAACAGGATATATCAATATATACTCGTTATATGGTTTATAACGACTGCATAAGTCAACATTAAATAGTAAACCTAGTTAAGTAGTTAACATTTTCAAAAGTTATATTGTTCATGCGTTTAATAGTTAAGTAGGTGCCTTCTCATTAATGACATTATTGTTTTAATTAATATTTGCCATTTAACATCAAGTTAGTTTTATCATAGGTGGTTCCACTATAAGCCCTTGTTTCTTAGGAATCTCCTTAGTTGCACTACAATCCTATTTTCAATAGTATTAATTACTTTATCTAGTATCTTTGCAACTTAAATCAATTTATTATTCTATTTAACATGTACTTTTCGTCAATATCCTCTTTAGTAGACGTTAAGTAGGCCTAACCATACTTATCACTATATCACATTGGGATGGAGAGAGGACGGTGGCAGGGAGCGATGTGGGGGGGGTGAAAGTGAGTGGAGGAAATTTGATGAGAAAGTGAAATGGGGTAGAGGGGAGGAAGTGAAACAAAAAGTAGGTAGGCAAGGCATGCATACCACATAACTGGACTATTCCCTTGCTTATCCGATGGCTGAGTTTAACATTTGTCTTTTGAACTTATTGAACACCTGGAGTAAAAATGCAGTTATAATTACATCATTAGAAGGTGGCTTTTAATAAGGTAATATTTCACTAAATTAAACTTTTTACTGATATTACACACATATTAAAGTAAAACGGTAAGTTCTTATATAGCGCAGTATCCAGTCCTCAAGACTGCTCAAACCATTTTACACTTTACTCCCCAGCAAACCTGTTCAATCGAACACCATCTCGACTTCTCTGGGAAGCATCCAGCCATGCTGTAATTAATGCGCGAAGACTATGCGTACACAAATATCCACCACTGTCTATAGGTAGGTACTCAATCATACAGCTGAGTGATCTGGATCTGGAGCAACGTAAAGTGAACGAACTTGCCCAAGGTCGACACCGCAGCACAAAATTCGAACGTAGGTTCTCTCAGTTGAGAGTCGGAAGCTCTACCTACTGTACCACTGTGTTCCACATTATAGTTAGTTAAAGCAAGGATATCAATTCCAATACCCGGAATCAGCAAGAGTGGTAATCATTAGCAGGAAGTTAATTGAATCAGTTGTCTTGAATGTATTAATATAATGAACAAGCCAACCATAAAAGGCCGTTGAAGTTAACTCGGCCAGCTTTGCTATATTGTCAATATAGCACGTTTAGAAACTGTTTACATGAACATTTTACTGTCAAAATGCCCAAACCGTGAACACTCTTTTGGACCAAATTAAAATGCAACTTGGTTGGCAGTATACATTCAACATTTTTATTTTAGTATGAAGAATATCATATTAAAAAATTAAGAACAGACAGCCTCAGTTTAAGTGCATAAAAATGTTATGCTAATTTAAAAATCATAATGATGCACTTAAAACTGTGACATTCATTTGCTAGTTATATATGTTGTGACTACAAGAAGGCAAACATAATTATTCTCATAAGTACAACCCATTACTCTGGTAGTACAAAGACAGACGGCAAGATAAAATAGTTTTTAAGAAAGCTCCTTCGATGCAAACAAAACCTCATATAAGATGTTTTATTCTTGCAATTGCTGATAGATTTGTGTACAAAAATACTTAGTTGTACATGATTTGTAATACAGATTACTATTTATGTTTCTGCTACGAGGTTGAGCTGTTCTCCTGATCAGTACCAGTCACACATATCACAGAAACAATGATCTCCTTGCAGCAAATGTTCACGTTCTGCTGTATTCATTATGAAAACTTTAAATATCTAAAGATACAATTGTCTCAGTGCTTCACACAATTCACTTCGACTCAAACTCAATTACTCTGGGAAGCATTCAGCCACCAAGTAATGTACACAAACTGTTGACACAATTCCACCACTGTTCAGTTTGAAGCAAGGGACTCGTTTATGCAAAGCTCTGTGAAGTGAGGCAATTGGGAGTGAACAACATTTCACACAGTTCAAAAATGGCAGCAAGAGGTTTTGAAAGAAAGACCTCTCAATGATGAGTTGACATTCTACCATTGTGCCGTCACTCCCAACTTATTGTTGTCAGACCTACAAAGTCTGAAACATTTGGTGCGAGCCTCACACATATGACTTCCATCTCGTGCTTTCATGGCTCTGTAATATCATGCATAGTGTCATTTCGTACAATTATTATACAAACAGGCTTATTTCCCAAAAAATCCATGCACATCTTCAAAAAGTCATGTTGATACATTTTATGTATCAGGTCTCGCTGATAGCACCGAGGGTCCATTCAGCCCACAAGGTTACTCATGTCATCGCCAGTGTTGTTCTCAATGGAAACTAGAAAGACTAACAGTGCTGCTGGGAAACTGAATCTGACGCATATTTCTCAACACAACTTGGCAGCTCTTTGTCCCACACAAATAACTTATTGCATTAGAGCGGTCAACATCACAGTTTTGACTGGCGTGTATATTGTTCAGCCAGTTCTGTCAGCGGCCCTTCATAAGTCTCCCCTGCAATAGAAAAAATACTCGTTCAACAGACAGGAGAAAGTATGATGCAAAATCTTTGTCAAAATACACATACTTTTGTGGGGAGTTTACATGCCAGCGTTACACAGAGTGGCAAGGGGTGGTCATAGAAATGTCCACACATAGCATGGTGTACTTAATGGTTGGCCCCTTTATTTGTTGGAGTCGCTACAGTGTTGAGAATATATACACCTCATACATGGTCTCAGGGCAAAATATCCACTTTATATAAAAAAAAGAAGCTGATAGCAAAGGCCGAAATCTATTTGGTACATTTCAGTTCTGAAATTCTGCCCAGTCAAAAATGTCTCCCGAACTGGTGCTTCCCACACATTGCTCTGAAACCCTTCATACCTTTCCATGCAGAGGTCAAGGGTCAACTATGGTTCAAGTGTGTATGTATTTACAGTGGCCAGTGAATGTGAAAGTCAGAACATGTCGGGTATGAACCACCCAACATCCACGTAGGCTGTTGTAAATCAAATTATAAATCAAATAAATTTATTGTAACTCTGCAATATAAACAAAATAAAATGCTATAATAATAATAACATAAAGAGAACGGTGTATCCACGGTGCCACTGTGCTCCACATGTAGTAAAAGAACAAGTGGTGAAGAATGGTGCATCCACGGTGCCACTGTGCTCCACATGTAGTAAAAGAGAACAACTGGTGAAGAATGGTGTATCCACGGTGCCACTGTGCTCCACATGTAGTAAAAGAGAACAACTGGTGAAGAATGGTGTATCCACGGTGCCACTGTGCTCCACATGTAGTCAAAGAGAATAACTGGTGAAGAATGGTGTATCCACGGTGCCACTGTGCTCCACATGTAGTAAAAGAGAACAACTGGTGAAGAATGGTGTATCCACGGTGCCACTGTGCTCCACATGTAGTAAAAGAGAACAACTGGTGAAGAATGGTGTATCCACGGTGCCACTGTGCTCCACATGTAGTAAAAGAGAACAACTGGTGAAGAATGGTGTATCCACGGTGCCACTGTGCTCCACCTGTAGTAAAAGAGAACAACTGGTGAAGAATGGTGTATCCCCGGTGCCACTGTGCTCCACATGTAGTAAAAGAGAACAACTGGTGAAGAATGGTGTATCCACGGTGCCACTGTGCTCCACATGTAGTAAAAGAGAACAACTGGTGAAGAATGGTGTATCCACGGTGCCACTGTGCTCCACATGTAGTAAAAGAGAACAACTGGTGAAGAATGGTGTATCCACGGTGCCACTGTGCTCCACATGTAGTAAAAGAGAACAACTGGTGAAGAATGGTGTATCCACGGTGCCACTGTGCTCCACATGTAGTAAAAGAGAACAACTGGTGAAGAATGGTGTATCCACGGTGCCACTGTGCTCCACATGTAGTAAAAGAGAACAACTGGTGAAGAATGGTGTATCCACGGTGCCACTGTGCTCCACGTGTAGTAAAAGAAAACAACTGGTGAAGAATGGTGTATCCACGGTGCCACTGTGCTCCACATGTAGTAAAAGAGAACAACTGGTGAAGAATGGTGTATCCACGGTGCCACTGTGCTCCACCTGTAGTAAAAGAGAACAACTGGTGAAGAATGGTGTATCCCCGGTGCCACTGTGCTCCACATGTAGTAAAAGAGAACAACTGGTGAAGAATGGTGTATCCACGGTGCCACTGTGCTCCACATGTAGTAAAAGAGAACAACTGGTGAAGAATGGTGTATCCACGGTGCCACTGTGCTCCACATGTAGTAAAAGAGAACAACTGGTGAAGAATGGTGTATCCACGGTGCCACTGTGCTCCACATGTAGTAAAAGAGAACAACTGGTGAAGAATGGTGTATCCACGGTGCCACTGTGCTCCACATGTAGTAAAAGAGAACAACTGGTGCAGAATGGTGTATCCACGGTGCCACTGTGCTCCACGTGTAGTAAAAGAAAACAACTGGTGAAGAATGGTGTACTCTCTATGTAGAAGAAAGATCAAAAATTACATTAATAATATGTGACACATATTTAAAGGAAGCATTATTACTTATTTTAGGTCACACTAACATGCACATCCATTTTTTATATTTCAGTGACTCAGTAAATATGCAACAGGAGAGGAACATAGCATCTGTGAATATTTAAAACAGAACACTTGATGGATTAAGCAAGGACCTTCATCAGGTACAGCCAAACACCACCAAGTTTAACAAAAACACAGTGGTTGCAAAGAGCTACTCTTGGAATACACCTTACAGAACTTGCACGGAGATTATTCAAGAACACTATATTGTTCTTGCACTTCTAGTTGTTGTGAAAGGCTGAGAAACCTGGTGACTGTTTCAGTAACATTTTTATGAGTGCATAAACCAGATTTTGCTGTTTAAAATTTATCTTGCTCCTTAACAGTGACACTGTCTACCTTTCACCGGTGTGTCACAGAAATAGTGTCCTCTGTGATACTTTCACCGGTGTGTCACAGAAATAGTGTCCTCTGTGATACTTTCACCGGTGTGTCACAGAAATAGTGTCCTCTGTGATACTTTCACCGGTGTGTCACAGAAATAGTGTCCTCTGTGATACTTTCACCGGTGTGTCACAGAAATAGTGTCCTCTGTGATACTTTCACCGGTGTGTCACAGAAATAGTGTCCTCTGTGATACTTTCACCGGTGTGTCACAGAAATAGTGTCCTCTGTGATATTTTCACCGGTGTGTCACAGAAATAGTGTCCTCTGTGATACTTTCACCGGTGTGTCACAGAAATAGTGTCCTCTGTGATACTTTCACCGGTGTGTCACAGACAGTGTCATCTGTGATACAGCGGAAGTATTTTGTATTTTGAAAAAGTTCCTTAAAACTAACAACAGATTCTGTTTAATGATGGATTTTCTTATGGACTCGTTATCTTCATGAAATGGTCCCTGAACTCATTATTTTAATAAAACGATCCCAGACTACGTACCAAGTATATCAGCCAGGATGTGGAAACGGTCAGACCCAAACACCATGTGTGTCTTGTGATCAGCATCCTCGGCAACGATGGTTGGAGCTCCAAAAGCCTACAACAAAAGTGTCATAAATCTTGCATGTCAATGTCTTGGTTCACAATGTCAGGCAATTTGTTCAGAAAAAATTTCAGACAACATGACCTATTGTCTGCTGCCTATCTGCACCATTAAACATGAAGGAGATAGGCAGCATTTACAAGATGATCTTGACATGTTGATCAACTGGTCTGAAAAGTGACACATTTTGTTCAATTTTGGGAAATGTAAATGCCTCCACACAGGACATGGGAACGAAGATGTAGAAATACAATGGGGGTACTGCACTAAGTACTACTGTAAAAAAAGGAGTTATGGTTAACCGTTAGTGCTGATATGAAGGTTTCAGAGCAGTGCAGAATTGCAGCTTCAAAGGGAAATCAAATCCTTGGATTACTTAGGCAAAACATAGCATATAAGGAAAAAAGAACTAATAATACCACTGTACAAAACAATAGTTAGGCCTCATTTAGAATATTGTATACAAGCGTGGAGGCCATATCGCAAGAAGGACATAGATATGCTAGAAAGAGTACAGAGGAGAGCGTCTAAATTGATAGCAAAATTGAGGGATGTTAGTTACAAAATATGCCCAAAAGAATGTGGTTTAACAACACTAGAAACCAGTAGATTGAGAGGAGATCAGATAGAAGTGTTCAAAATATTGAATGGTTATGAAAATATTGACAGAAATATTTGTTTTCAGTTAACACATGAAGTTACATTAGTAAAGGAGCAGTGTAGATTATATATAACATAAGAAAGTTTTCATTTTCACAAAGGACCGTAAATGAATGGAACAGATTATCTGCTGATCGACACATACCTCAGAAGGGCGGGATACACGTAGATAACAAGGGCTGGACTCTCGATATGCCACCTGCCATCTTGAGTTAATTCTCTGGGTGGCAATCTTGTTCAATCTTGTTAAATTTTACATGCTTCTAAGTGCAATTAAGTATAAATGTAAATGTACCATCAGTGTTTACTATGTTTAAGGAAACGCGACCCATGCACTGGTGCTAATGATGGTAATTATGAAGAATGTGAGTCTGTAATTTTATATTTCAACTGTACATAATGTGACCCGCCACAGCAAACCGGGTATTAAGTCACACAGGCCCTCTCTGCACACGAGCCAAAAATAGCTGTCTAGGTCATTTGACCCGCCACAGCAAACCGGGTATTAAGTCACACAGGCCCTCTCTGCACACAAGCCAAAAATAGCTGTCTAGGTCATTTGACCCGCCACAGGGAACCCGGGTATTAAGTCACACAGGCCCTCTCTGCACATAAGCCAAAAATAGCTGTCTAGGTCAGGCCCAATAAATGTTGTGCCTTTGACTGAAATGCATACTTTATGAATTTTCATCTTCCAATGTCCAATTTATTTTCAGCGACAAGTAATCCAAACCTAATAAAATTTAGGAATTTACGAACCCATATATTAAAAATAATAGGCAATATTAGTCAAACGGACCTCATTTCTGAAAATGTAGCTTTTTTGGAGTTTGCATCAATTTTAGCAATAAATAACAAACTATTGAAGATAATTTAAAAAATTAGGTACTTTTTTCAAGCTTATGATCTGTGGAATCCAAAAAGGTACAGAACTCTATATGACAATTTTGCAACTTAATACCCTCTTTACTGTGGCAGGTAACTAAGTTTTTCCAACTGCTGTTTCGTCTACTATGCATTGTAAATAGTTCAATATACAACATTTATTTTATGTTTGTGGAACTTCTGTCTGACTAAAGATATAATATTAACAATATATTTCAGTGTAAATTTTAGTCATACACACATCGCACGTTCCACAATGATCCCAGCACAGTGAGCAGCTATTTATGTTAAAGTAGTAATGAAGACAGTGTAACATTATAAAGTCTCCCTCTGAAAAATGGTTACTTACCCCATGGTCCAGTGCTTCCTTGGTGTATAACTTCAGTCTGTTTTTCACAGCCTCATCTTGACAGGATGACATCAAACTGGCTATAAGTGTCTCACTTAAACCAGCATGAGCCGCTGCCTAAATAAAGGCATGACAAACACGTACATTAAATTATTAGTGCATTCAACCATAATATTAATTGTTTGAGAACATATGTACTATCACAATAACTACTACATTTGTGTTGGCCATAAACAGAGGTGGCGGAAACCATACAGAAAATAAGTGAGTCCATCTGTTTTCACACTAGATGATTATAAAATAGCTTCAGTAGTGTTATTAATAACATTCATAAGTTATTTCTAAATACGTTAATTTAAAATATCATAAAAAAATTCAAGTTCTCTGTTCAATAAGATACTTAGTAATGTAATACAGAGAGCCAAGTGTGAATGATTGATGGACGATGAGTATCAGGCATGTGAAAATTAACTAAACTTGTAAACATTAAATTACATTTTGTCTTAGCTAATTAACTTTTGAAATATAACTTAACCTGTTTAATGAAATTAAATAACTTACATTAATTGTCTTCTATTTTCTGTAAAATACAATATGTATTGTCAGAGAATACTTCATAATTATAATAAAATTGACTCACTAAAAGTTAATCGTGAAATTTAACAAAATAAATAACTTAACTTCCTAACTTTTAATATAACTTACCTGAAAATTGCCAGATTATCTTAACCAGTTATTTTAATAGAACAATCACCTTATGCATAAAAACAATCAGGTACAACTGGTGGTCACCAGGAATATGATATGGGAGTGGAATCATTGTCTTATACATTCACTAGGTGGCACTTCAGATCTGATGTTTCCAATATTCACCAGGAGTCACTAATACTCACTACTATTTCACTTATAAAACTGAAGGTAGCATGTTAGCGAACTTACCTCAGTAAGAACGTCGGTCTCTCGCAAGTTTCGATCCTGAAAATTTAAACAACTGCTCAATGACAGTTGCACGTGAACGCATAGTTCTATCTAAAATTAATCAGTTCTTTACTTAAACTGCCAGCAAACTTTCCCAAATAAAATAATCTCAGGTAACCTGTGATGTAATTTGCCTGTTTTTAACTTTAGGCTGTTGAAAGGTTTACTGAAGAAGAGATTTCCATCCGAACCATGCCAATATGACATAATGTGGGATAGTCTGGATCGACTAGGATTCTTAAAGGGAATAAAAACATCTATGGCTTGAATTCATATTATATTACATCCTGCTATCTATTTCCATGTCCACCAAGCCAAAAGAAATCAACAAATTCAATGAATTAGAAATTCCACATTTTATGCATTTTATTTTTGGCGCGCTTTTCGGGATGCTGAGATGTGACGTCACATATGACTCATAGTCACATCAGGCCGACCCTTTCCATGCATTCAGAGCATGTTTACAAGGATAGCTTTCGGATCAAAACGAACGTCAAAATGAGTTATTATGCGATATTCCGATGTAATACAAACACTAGTCATCATAGAGGAACAAGCAGTTATCTCACGGTTCCACATGAATCCAATTTTATTCAAAACAATGAATGCTTTGGCTCGTTTTTAGAATAATTATATTGGATGCAATCAATGGCAGATAATGTACACCAATAAACATATATAACAAACATATATTGTATCCAGCTACAGAAAGTGATGTGTATGTGTATAATTTTATAATATCACTAGTATATCGATGTATGAAGGAGGAATTTATCATAACAACGTAAATCAGTCGACGAATTTCTGTCGGTCCTGCTAGCTCATTTGGTAAAGGCGTTGGTTCCTTGGCATTTATTTTGTAATCGGGCGACGCCGGTTCGATCCCGACACCAAACCATTGATTTTTTAACACCTTTTTTCTTGATGTTTTCACCAAGTAATAAAAACCAAATCATTTTTATACTATGGTGCACTGTTTGTAAATATATATATTTTTTTGTAGTAATTATTTATTCGCCACACAAATTTAAATATGGGAATTATATAACGATGTTTCTAAATTGTATTTATCCAAACAAATATAATTTAATGGATATAGAATGTATTAACTGTATATATATTGTACGGTAATATATTGTAATTATATATGTGAAAACAAATGGTGATCTGTCTGAATAAATACAATTTAGAAACATCGTTATATATAATTACCATATTTTCACTTTTGTGGCAAATAAATAATTACTACAAAATATCTACACACAGTGCATCATAGTATAAAAATGATTTGGTTTATATTACTTGGTGAAAACATAAACAAAAAAAGTATTTAAAAAATCAATGGTTTGGTGTCGGGATCGAACCGGCATCGCCCGATGACAAAATAAATGCCAAGGAACCAACGCCTTTACCAAATGAGCTAGCAGGACCGACAGAAATTCGCTGACTGATTTAAGTTGTTATGATAAATTGTACAACTCCTCCTTCATACATCAATATTCTAGTGATATTATAAGGTTACTTTTTGTAGCTGGATACGATATATGTTTGCTATGTATGTATATTGGTGTACATTATCTCCCGTTGGTTGCATTTGATATATTATAATTATTTTGAAAACGAGCCCAAGCTCGGCGATACCTAGTCGACTTGTAGGCTCATTCGCATTTATTGTTTTGAATAAAATTGAATTCATGTGGAACCGTAAGATAACTGCTTGTTCCTCTATGATGACTAGTGTTTGTATTACATCGGAATATTGCACAATAACTCTTTCTGACGCTCGTTTCGACCCCCAAACTATCCATGTAAACATGCTCTGAATGCATAGAAAGGGTCAGCCTGCTGCGAGTGTGAGTCGTATGTGACGTTAAGATAACATGTGAACGCCTAGCTCATAAATTTTTTATTTTCCACGGGAATCGCTACACAGACGGGTTTAAAATCGAATTTATGCTACAAATGTATTTTTCTGTATTTTTTAAAATTTTCTCGAATGTTACATACAATGAATGTTAAACTTTGTGTACACATGGAAAACGGATTTTAGCTAACGCCTTGTTTTTATTTCCTTTAATATTGCCATAAATATAACTGCATCAACACATTTCTTGTTTACTAATGAACTGGAGGAATTTGCATGTAAAAGTCGGACCTGTAGTTTTTTCTTCTTCACATGGCTTCATCTTCTTCATGATGTTCCATCTCTGACATAACATGACAACAGGAAAATTCCTCAAGTTTGCACCACAGATAATTGCACCAGTGAACCTAGTTATTCAAAATGTAGTTACAGATGTTATATGAACAAAACAAAATATTTTTGCTAGTACAGTAAAATAACTCTGTTTTAAACATCATCATCGTACAATTTTTACTTTGTGACTCATTAGTCAGAAACTTTCGCTTATGATATCTACCAGTTGTTCCTCCATAAGTGGAGTTTCCCAATTCCCTTACCTTATTCCACAGTTGCAGCCACAACTGTCTGGAGAGTGTCTCCATGAACTGAGGTGCCTTCATGTTAACAGCCGTGAGAAGACGCATCGCTGTCAGCGTACTACGAGGGTTAAATACCTTCTCCGTCAAATTCTACAAGTATTAACAGCAGCTACAGAGTTTTTCTGCACTCATAAACTATGAAACTAACAGGACTTTGCTGCTATTAAACACGTTCTCAAATGTTTTGTACTTTTGTTTGAAAGAAGTACAAATGCTGATTCCTTTTATTGTAAATTCGTATGTAATATTATAAATATATTTATTCTAACAATTTGACTCCCAAAATGTACATTAATGAACCATGAATTTAATAATAATTCAACTGTCATTGTTCATGTTGTTCATGAACATCAACAAGAACAAGTAAACACAAGAGCACGTGGAAATACATGAACATTGACATGCCTACCGACGGTATACGCAAGGGCACTTGGAAGTGATTTCTGCACCTGGCCAGGTCGTGCACCATGTATGCGGCCTTGTTTGGAATCACTGCTGGTGGCTGGTTGCCTTCAGGGAAGAAGTGTGCAGCTTTAAATCACAGTCAACATACTAAATAAAATATGAATGCCTGCAACAATTCTGTGCTATATTCATTCTGCCGTTTACTGCATAAGAACTGTTCATCAAATCCGATCAACAGCTGGAATGATCTTATCAACTGTTTCTATTTACAAAGAGATCAAAGGACTGTCTCGTTAAGATGACGAGTTCATAAGGAAGATCCGTCATTAAACAGAATCCACTATTAAATTTAAGGAGCTTTTTAAAAATGTAAAAATGCACCGGACACTATTTCCTGACACACAGTCAAGTGTCCTGGTCGTGCATCCTGGTATTCACAGTTTTCAGTGTTAAGGATTAAGGAGTGAAATTTATTTTAAAGAGCAACGTCAGGTTTATGTAACAACAATGAAGAATGTAATTGAGTCCATGGAAGGCCAGGAATTGTAAGTATAACGGAGAATGGATAGGCTAAGACAGCATAGACATGTGTGCAGTGATGAAGAGAGAGCAGAGACACAGAAAAATACACACTGAAGTAAAGAGAAGAAGGAGCAGACAAACACTGAGATGCCTGGTTAGAATATGGTAAACAAAACACACTGGAGGTGGAATTTCCATGTAATACCAACATGAAATAGTACCATGTAACTATACACTGATATTACCTGATTCTTTCATGATTCCACTAAGGAACAATGGCTTCAATTTCAAATCCATGTGCCATCTTGTCTGATATCGTACTAGCACCTAAAAATAAGACAACAGCAATACTGGTCAACCAGATGAAAAGAAGGGTACCTTGTTAAGAAATATGCATAAATGCAAGTATTAATGCTCCTGTCAAAACTGGAGAGATCTCCAACAGTCATCTGGGAAAATCATCAAAGGAATTGACTCAATCAACCAACATTGTAAACGCTCACTAGTAACACAAGAGGCCACAGTAAAACAATACAAACACAGAAATCAACAGGAAACAGACCCTCTTTCTTCTCCACCAGAGTGATAATATTATGGAACTCACTATCTGACAACACACTTTGGGTACAGACTGTCAACCAACTGAAGTCCCGCCTTCAAAGAGATTTGAGAGACCATTTAGACCCATACAACTACAGTTGTATAACTTCATAAACTACCAGGTAGCCTAGTCCCCAGACACGACCTAGCCTAGACTAGACAAACCAGAAAAAAGCAATAATGCTGAGTCATTGCTGACAGTATCAACAGAGAAACTTAAAAAACTACAAAAAAAACCTTGAGATCGTCTCAATGCTCAAGTCATGGGCAACTATTGGCCGTTCTTGAAGTAAGACAGCAACTTGAGGTAAGAGATACTGGAAGCCGTGGTGGACACCTCTCTGATACTGGTCTACACTGGCAGGCTTCTAAAAAGATAGATCTTGCACCGACCATATTGTTAAATAGGCACACTTGCACCGACCATATTGTTAAATAGGCACAGTCTTCTAAAGGGGCAATCTAAGGATTGGGACTCAGCCCCGTACATAAACTTTGTGGACTATCGATCCTTCAGAGGCCTCTCTGATGTTACAGGGTACCAGTAAGCAGAGAAGGTTTTCGATACAAAGCACCTACACCTCATCTGTTGGGTACAATTACATTGATCAATTACAATTACATGACTGGATAATAATTTTCAATTACAGTTACAATTATTTTGCATTTCAAATACAATTACCATCCCAAAATATATTCAGTTACAATGTTAATTGTCTATTACAATTATAGTTGTCAATTACAATGGATTTTTCCACAGTGAAAGGATAGTGTTAGTGCACTGCCTTATTTAACTAAATTACACAATTAGTACAGCTAGCCTGTGTAGCACTGGACCACAGGCCTATAGTTTGTTCTTGGCCTCCTACTTGACACTTGTCAACTGCTGAAGCCTGCTACTGCTAGAGCTAGTGCTTCAATGGACCAGCTCTATATGCCCTCCCCAATGGAAGAGAAGCCATGTTTTTTATCTCTCTAGCAGTGCTTCCAATGTGCCAAGTCAATAAGGCAAATAAAGACTAGTTGGCACAGTGCCTGTCCATGGGTGATGATTGTTTGGAAAGACACTGCTAAATGCTTTATGCAACATGACTATGCCAGGACAGATATGTTCACCAGAAAGAGTCACTGTCTGACTATAAGTATAACACCCCCAAAAATGGGGAGTATGAGAGGGAAGGTGATTTCAGAGGGAAACAGCCTTGGTTTTCATAATGAAATGAAAAGACAGTTCTGGGAGTTTCACCCATAATTGGAGAAACTATGCCTATGGCTATGGCCTATGGCTATGCCTATGGCTATGTGGTTATGGGAAAGTAATTGAATTGTAATTGAACAATTAAGTTAAGGCAATTACAATGGCCAATTACAATTACGACACACACACAAAATCAGTTACAAACACGAAAGAAAAATCAGGCATAATATAAGATCGACTTGATCCATGTTATACTTTCTCTAACCCCAGTTGAGGTAGCACCTACTCTTCAGACTCCATTAATTAGACGAGTCTTTATTATCGCTCAGCCTCAAAACACCGATACGTAACATCAAAAACATGTTTACAGATTATGACATGCAGGTAGCGACAACAACAACGATACAACACAACGCAGTGACCAACGCACCTCAAATGCAATCCATGAATACGGTGAAGCAACATCGTAGAACAGCTCAACAGTTTTCTTAACAGGTGGTGCCATTTTCTTGACGATGCAGAACAACACTGCTGTAACTAGATTTGTGTACACTAGATGTCGACACTGAAAACTAGCTAAATTAATCACCACGTGGTCGCAAGGCGTCACTACTGAATTATTTTATACACCGGCGAAGAAGCACCGAAATCGAGATGTTGTTTGTGCGAGTACGGGAAACTAGATGCGAAAAAAATTGAATAAACCAAATGTATACAAATAAATCAAATAATGGAAGATTTTCGATACTAACGCAATTGATGGGGAAACATGCAGCCGCGTGAACTATCGGTGTGCGTGCACATGTTTCAACAATTACGTTCGTCAATTTCACATGGACTGTAATATACACCTGTAGATATTAAGCCTTACTACGAACGTGACAATGGCTCCGTTTCATCCTTCCTTCCTTCCTTCCGTCCTACCTTTCATGTTTAGTTTGGGTAACAAGAAATATGACGATGTCTCAATTATGAATTCATTAATAAATCGCTGCGCTAATAGCGTTGCTTCGCGTATAACGTTTGGTCTTTGGAATAACATGTTCATATAGTGCATATATAAACTATTTATGCACGTGAATATCTAGGCTTTGTTTTAGTGTAGGAAATTCCTTATGCGCAAATGTGACAACACACATCTGTCGCCAGCGTCGTCGTATATGTGTGTGTGTATATAATAGTTTGTGTATATCATATTTTGTACTGTGTGTGTGTGTGTGTGTGTTTGTGTGTGTGTGTGTGTGTGTGTGTGTGTGTGTGTGTGTGTGTGTGTGTGTGTGTGTGTGTGTGTGTGTGTGTGTGTGTGTGTGTGTGTGTGTGTGTGTGTGTGTGTGTGTGTGTGTGTGTGTGTGTGTGTGTGTGTGTGTGTGTGTGTGTGTGTGTGTGTGTGTGTGTGTGTGTGTGTGTGTGTGTGTGTGTGTGTGTGTGTGTGTGTGTGTGTGTGTGCGTGTGTGTGTGTACGTCTGTACGTGAATGAGTGAGTACTTGTTCGGTGGGTGTGTGCTTGTGTGCGTGTGACAGCTACCTTGTGTTAGCTACACCGGAAGTCCGTTGTATGGCGCCACTTTAAACCACAATTGACCAACTTACTTATATCATTATAAAAAAACGATAATGAAACCAGTTAGTCGTGATGGCCGAGTAGTTAAGGCGTTGCGTACGCGCGTGCGTGTGTGTGTGTGTGTGTGTGTGTGTGTGTGTGTGTGTGTGTGTGTGTGTGTGTGTGTGTGTGTGTGTGTGTGTGTGTGTGTGTGTGTGTGTGTGTGTGTGTGTGTGTGTGTGTGTGTGTGTGTGTGTGTGTGTGTGTGTGTGTGTGTGTGTGTGTGTGTGTGTAATAAATATATATATATATATATGTATATATATATATACATATATGTATATATATACATATATATATATATATGTATATATATAAACTTAAGGCCCGTTCACGTACAGTTCGCTGCTAGCTATTATATATTATATACTCGCTACTTGCCGCTAGGATCAAGCATTCGCTACGTGTATTAGCCGCTAGCAGCGAACTGTTCGTGAACGGGCCTTAAGTTTAGTGTTTTGAAACAATGAAATGGTGACTTTTTCCGAATTGTCGAGGTCCGGATTAACGGGACTTGGCCGTGTACATAAAACGAACCTTTAATTAAAGGAATCCATATCAGCATTACGCACTTTTCAACAAGCAAGCTAGACCATTTTACACCATTGTCGAATAAAGTTATTACATATCGTTATTCACGTTTTTACAAATCTAGCGGTTAACGGAAAGTAGCAACGCGAGAGGTTTTGTAGAAATTGTAAAATTAAAAACGAAAGACCACATTTGTTCAGCATCCACAACAAAACAGATAGTTAAAATAATACTGCGCGGAATAACAGCATTCAGGTCATTACCTCGACAAGCAGCCGTAGCCTAATGGATTGTTCTAGCGACTCACCCTCAATGTATGTTTACATTGACAAAATGTTACTTAATTAATGTTAATTTTTGTGAAAATTGTAAACAAATTGGAAAAATAATCGAAATCGAATTTTCTTTAGATCACAAAATAAATTAATTAAAATCTTGCCGTGAATAATATCAAGGCTCGCTAATGGCTTCGTTCTGAGAACTGAAGATTTTCGATACTAACGCAATTGATGGGGAAACATGCAGCCGCGTGAACTATCAGTGTGCGTGCACATGTTTCAACAATTACGTTCGTCAATTTCACATGGAATGTAATATACACCTGTAGATATTAAGCCTTACTACGACAAAGACTCCCTTTCATCCATCCTTCATTCCTTCCTTCCGTCCTACCTTTCCTTCCCCTCCCTCCATCGCCACCTCCCTTTTTCTCTCCATCCCTCACTCTCCAGCAACCTCCCTCCCACGCACACCTACCCATACTCGCGCACACACGTTAGCTCGCTCGTACACACGCACGCACGCACGCACGCTCGCTCGCACACACGCACACACTCAATTCATCACTCAACTCAATCACTCACTACCTCAGCCACATTCGCGATTAAGGCCAACTCTCTCCACCCAGAATGGTCATGGTTGAGCCAACTGAGTTCATTCCACACGTTCTCCTTTCTCCTCTACAATAATAATAATAATGACAAACTTCTATAGCGCCTAAATCCCCAGGAATCTGAGCTCAGAGGCACAACATACAAAACTCATTGGGCAAAATCGTTAACAGGGAAAAGCAAGAGTCGTCATTGGAGCAAGGGACCGCCGAATGTTAGGGTGGGAATGCAATTTCAAATAAATAAGTCTTTAGTTTTTTACGGAAGGTATTTATAGTTATTCTTCGTGTGCCCCAATGGACGGTCTCTTTTCCCTTGTCCAGGTGGTGTCCATTTCAAAGCAGCACGTGGAAGACTGATTCTGACAAGAACATGAACACGGCCGAATCATTTCGGGGTCGTCCACCTTAACATGTATTGTTTCACTGATGTCTGCGGCTTCCCAGATTTCTTTGACGGTCTGCCGCTGCCACGAATGTACGCCCTATCGTGTGCACATACCTTTGAGACTACAAGTCTACACAAAATACCCCCTTGCCAAAATAGTATTATAAATTGGTTAATAATAAGTTGGTTGCTAATTTGGTTAATGGGAAAAGTACGAACATATCTTACAATAATATGCCAGTTTGTAGTGAAATGGTTAATTATTGTGCACTTCTGTGCAGGACGTATGATATTGCGTTATGACAGAATTTCAATAAATAACCGCATGCATGAATTACCGATACGACACACGTACATGGTGTAGTCGTTATCTTGGTTTTGGTGAGTTGCTCGAAACCTGCCGGGAACGCATATATACACACGTTTGCACGCACAAGCTTCAGCGCACACGTATGCTGGCACGCACACGCTTGCACGCATGCATGCTTAGTTCAAGAAATCTTACGATGTCCCAATTATGAATTCATTAATAAATCGTTGCGCTAATAGCGTTGCATCGCGTATAACGTTTTGTCTTTGGAATAACGTGTTCATAGAGGGCATATAATAGCAACATACTGAAGATAGCATCATATAACGTAAGAACACTACTAAAAGATGAGCAGATACAAGAACTGGAGGAAGAACAGAGATACAGGTTGGTATAGGATGTGATCGAGATCGGAGACGTCAGAAGAAGAGAGGAATGCTTCACTACCTTACAAAGCGACCATCTACTACACCATTCGGAACAACGACCAAGCAGGAGTAGGCTTTCACATAAACAAGAAATGGAAAGGCTATATATATACGACACCTTGGTAGAATGGGCTACACCGAGAAAGAAAAAAACATGAATACCATGTTTCAGACGAAAGCAGGGAGGAGATGGACATGGAAAAGCCCAAATGGACAAACGAAGAACGAAATTGACTACATCCTGATAAACGGTCACTGACGTATTCGTAAAAATGTTCATCAAGTTGGAAGAATAATTAAATAAGTCGAATTTATATAGTTGTGAATTAAGAAATTTGCTTATTTAATTTGGTCACGGACGTAACTGCCATCAACCAAATCAACACCGGAAGTGACCACAGAAGAAAGGTTAGGAGCAACAGCAAACTGGGCGTCAAGGTTGAAAGGAAGAAGTTGATAAACAAGGGACCACCAAATGTATATACACCACACATATAGGAACAAAAAAAGATCGAATTCCAACTCGAACAGCGAAATAAATTCGAGACGCTACATGAACTAGACGACATCGACATCATGAACAAAAACATCACTGAGATGATCCAACTAAGTGCGACAAGTGTAGCCAAAACAATCAACAGGCATATAATGGTGAGAATATCGTTACCATCGACACGAGCACTGATGGAGAAATGGCGAGAAATGGAGGATAACGGCGACCGTAAAAAAAAACAAATAGAGTACGTAGAAATATGCAAGACCATCAAAAAGAAAGCGACGGAGGACATCAGGAAGTGCAAACCAGAGACCATACAAGAAACGACTGTTACAGCAAAGAGCCTGAAGAAAACCAGAAGAACACAGGCACTAGGCCGAGACAGACTGATTACACTTCTAGACAAAATAGAGAAATACAAGACCAAGATATGATCATGGAACGAATATATGAATTATACACCGAGCTATACGACAGTGAACAGAGTACCACAATTCACACCGACCTGAAAGAGGTACCAGAGATAACACCATGGGAGGTGGAAGCAGGGCTAAGAGATATGAAGAATGGGAAGACATCACACCGACCATGTACATATTGAAAGTTTAAAAGCAGGAGACGATACCATCTCGAAGACATTGGCTAAGCTGTACACTAAATGCTTATCAGAAAGACTAATACTCATCACATAGAACAACGCAAAGATGGTGGTAATCTTCAAGAAGGGAAATAAGAAAGACTTAAAGAACTACGGACAGATATGTATGTTAGCAAACATCTACAAATTACTCACAAAGATACTAATGAATAGGCTAGAGAAGACACTCGACGAAAACTATCGAGAAAACCACGAGAGCAAGCAGGTACTCAACGACAGACCACATACACGTCGTAAACCAACTGAAAGAGAAGAGCCGAGAATATAATATCCCGCTCTGCATCGCTTTCGTCGACTATGAGAAGGCTTTCGACTCGGTGCAAACTCAATCAATGCTAAACTCCCTTCAAGAACAGGGGATTGAAGACGTGTAGATCGAACTCCTGACAGACAGCTACATCAACAAGACTGTCCACCTACACAAAAAGAGCAATAAGATCACCATCAACGGAGGACTACGACAGGGTGACACCATATAGCCCAAGTTGTTTACGGTAACACTCAAAAGCATATTCCGAAGTTTGATCTGGGAAACCAGTGGCTTGAAGGTAGACGGAGAATATATCAGTCATCTTTGCTTCGCCGACGACATACTCATATGCGCTACTACTCCGCAAGAACTACAAAAATGCTGCAGGATGCTGCTGTTGCAGCTGAAGAAAGTGAAAAACAAGGTCTGAAGATGTACATTTCGAAGACAAAAATGATGCTACACAATAACACACCAATATACATCATATATCAACACCACACAGATAAAGAACGTTGAAAGCTACGTCTATCTGGGACAGCGATACAATATCAGAGACAAAAACCAAGACAAGGAGATTCAAAGAAGAATCACCTCCGGCTGGACAGCATCCGACAAACACCGCAACATCTTCAAGGGTAACTTTGGAGTCTACAACTCATGCATACTTCCAGCGATGACATACGGTGATAGTGATATAACAAATCAGAAGACAGAAGTGGACCTGGGCAGGGCACATCAGCAGACTACGAGATAACCGACGGACATCGCGTATCACAACCTGGAGACCTTGTGAAGGGAAACGATCTAGAGGAAGACCGGCGAGACAGTGGAGAGACAAACTAGACGAGTACTGGAAGGGCACCATCTGGCAGAGGATAGCCCAAGACAGGCAAATTTGGAAACGACATGCTGAAGAATTCGCCCAACGGCGGGACACTATGGCTGCACGATGATGATGATGATGCTGATGATGATAGTGCATATAAACTAGTTATATGCACTATCATCATCAGATAGACTATGTTTTAGTGTAGGAAATTTCTTATGCGCGAATGTGACAACACACATATGTCGCCACCGTCGTCGTATGCATGCGTGTATATAATATGTTGTAGTGTGTGTATGTGTGTGTGTGTGTGTGTGTGTGTGTGCGTGCGTGCGTGCGTGCGTGCGTGCGTGCGTGCGTGCGTGCGTGCGTGCGTGCGTGCGTGCGTGCGTGCGTGCGTGCGTGCGTGCGTGCGTGCGTGCGTGCGTGTGTGTGTGTGGTACGTAATGGGTACGTGTGCGCATGTGCGAAAGATATGACAGGAGGACCCAGAATCGGGGACGGTACACATCAGATAATAAAAATAGTTCGGCAAACTTCAAATGAGCTTGTTGAAGATCATCCTCAAGTCCCCCTCGCGTCTTCGGCACTCGTCAAGTCTCGGGGGGCGTCGTGAAACAGTTTTGAGACGACTGGAACACAGAAGGACATTGTATGCTTGCTTTCGGTCGCGGTCGCAGGCGGGGACGATCGTTTGATTGTGTACTGACACCTAATGACGCACTTGTTGTCGATGCAAAATGGCGAATCGGTGGAGCGAGAGAGAAAACGGCGCCCGCTGTTTATACCCTTCATCTGTGCCAGCTTTTCGCAGCGTTTGCCCAACGGGCGCAGGAAAAGACTCCGCAGTGACGCAATCGGGTGAGTAATCCGCGACTGAAGAAACCATTCTCTTGCGGATAATTAACGGCAGCATGAATCGATCTTACAGATATATTGTGTTTATCGTGTGTTGAAAGGAGGACACTTGAGAAAGACAAGGACGTCGCTGTGTCTTGCGGGGACAGGTGCTTGGAACAGAAGAGAGCGATGCTCTTGCTCGCTGCTTTGAAGTGCTCGTCACGCGGACAAACGTCTAGTATTCAACGGGAATGTTTTAATGCGTGGTGAATTGTAACTGGCGCCATCAAGAATCAAATATTCTCATGGCATGCGTTTAATTGGTGCTTTCATAATATGATATAGTGCCCCTAAGTCGTGGACAACACAAACGCACGCACGCACACGTTGGGTGTTTCTAAACTATCGTCCCTAAAATAATTAACACATGATGGTGCAGACAGTCTACATCATCTCGTAGCCCAACTCGAAGCGTTTATATAAACTTTACCCCGTTTTCTTTGCATATGTATCTCCAGTGAGCAGTTTACTCTGTGCTTAGTGGAGAAATATCTTAATAGATAATGGTAATAATAAAAATAGTTTCAGCAGTTGAACTACAAGATGGTGTTTTTCAATTGTTTTAACAGGAAAGATAATTTTAAACACACACACACACACACACGCACGCACGCACGCACGCACGCACGCACGCACGCACGCACGCACGCACGCACGCACGCACGCACGCACACACACACACACACACACGTCGGTATACAGCATTAATTTAATTATGGTAGCTAATTCTTTATTCCACCAAAGCCCACAGACTATTTTTCGTCCAAGCCTAGATGCAGGGTCTAAACGTATTGAATTACAGTCTCCTCAGGTGCATCACGTATAACTGCGCTCAAGGCCACACTGCACACACGCTCAATATAATGACACACTCCAGAAAGTATTACAGTTGCGACTCATTTAATATTCATAACAACAATATCGGTTAATTATTTACGTCAATATTGCATGATTTTGCATCATTGCATGATGTTCTTATATGCCCTATACACGATAGACATTTAGCCGACGTTTCGCACTGCGTACAAATCTAAATGCAAGAAAACACAAACAAAGATAATGTTTGACAGCCGTTTAGCGAAGTGCATTATGCACAGCAAAAATTCGCCCGCTGTCACGACCCAACAAAACACAACAGTGCAACACGCGAGCGCTGATTGCACCGGTTATGTTCTCTCATAAAGCAAGTGCGTCATGCCGTGGTCACTCGCCTTATTATTTTACAATCAATAATTATACTTAACGTAGTATACGCAACCGCCTTGGCATGAATGCGAGTAACCGTGTCTTGCGTGCAAGCTCTTCTAATTAAGTCGTACAATCGGATGATATGTCATGTGGCATTTTATGTAACAGTTTCATACGCGAGTATTTTATACTAATCAGCATAAGCCTCAAATATTAATGTTTATTTAATTAAACTTTTGCTGGCCTACTAAAACAGTTTAAAACGGAATTACCGGTGTATGCATAGGGTCTAGAGATCGAATTTGTGCAGTACATCGTAAAGTTAGCCTGCTGCTCTAGTGAATGTCTTTATCCGAAGATGTTTGTTACAAACAATATAATATGTTCATTGTACACTATTACAGACATGTTTATGTACAGCTAATGCCCGCATTTATAAGCCCGAAACAGTGGCGTAGTGTCCGCAATTTTAATGTTGCACACACGATATGTTTTCAAATTGTAGTCTATACACGCCATCCAAGTTGACAACAACCGTTATGGGTACTTATTGTGGAAGCAAGCGTCCCTATCCGTACTACATTTGTAGTTGGAAGGTTCCCGCTGTCCTGACTGCAACTTGGGACGGAACATAACTGACCCTGCTCACAATTGCCACACCTGGCTGACTTCGGGTAACGGGACAGACAACCTCGCTGTAAAGTTGCATTCTGAGGTCGTCCATATTTTAAATACAAATTTCCAATGAATCCACATGCCCCATGTATACCACTTTCCTCAACTAACCTTCTGTCACGTAATATGCATAACATAGCGTTTATTATTCCGCTGACCGGACATTGGATCAGTATTTTGCAAAAGTATAATTTTTCGAATAACATAACATACCGAAGTGACATATATTTTCGTGCTGAAATGTAGTGGCGCAGCAGATTATATATGGGGAAAATACAGTCCACTCTATTCCCCCAATTATACGCCATTGCAGTCAAACGCATTAGTAACTTTGGACACGAATCGCGATTCACGATCGTGCACGCGTTAACGCAGATATACGATTTTTTCAACGCACCACAAAACAATTGCGTGAATTTTGGAAGTATATTCATTCTATAAAATCCCACAAATTACTCATTAAACAAACTGTTTGTTCTTATAGGTCCTATGGCTGTTCTTAGATTTTTGGCATTTATTTGTATAGAGTATTCATAATATTACGGGACATACGTAATGTTGAAGGTATAATGCCCGCCAAATTGCGTTTAGTAGCATTTGTTCGGCCTGTGCCGCTATACATATAAAACAAGTAATACAAACTAATTAGTTGTAACTAGAATTAAACATGTGATGCCAGTAATTTATTAGAATACCCTTGTTGAAGACACATGATGTATGTTGCATTATGGTAGAAAGGCCGACGTCGCAGATTCCTACCTTTCCCAGTTTGCCGGTTGCCAAAAACTGGGAACTCTATCGTTTGCGTTGCTCAGTAACTCATACATTTCGGCAACCGTTTATCAGTATTTCTTATGATAGTTTAATTATCAGCTGATTATACAACTTTCAATTATCTCAGTCTTTTTGGGCATATCAGCCGTTAGGAACTATGAGGTGATTATTCACCAGAATCTACCACTTTGCGGACGAATTCTGGGTAACCCACTGGCGTTATACTGTTGATTGTAGTTGCGAATTGTTTGTTTTCATTACTGTTTTTTGTGTGTTTAGGCTATGCGGGGTTTTGGTGATGCTCGTTCGAAGCCTCGATCGGCGTAACTAGGCCTAACGGAGACACATTTATCTTCTAAATGTTTATTGCTTGAAGAAAGTAGGCCTAATAGTGTAATTTGTTTATAGTGTGTAGGCCTAAACTACGTGACGCAAACGAGGTGAAATTTGGCTACTCACGGCGGTCGTCTTCATGGTTAGATCATGACATAACATATATGCTTTCAATTTACAATTATGATAGTTTTGATTCGGTTAAATCTGCGACCGATATCCCTAAAACTGCAGTCTAATGGTGCGATAAAAACATAATTCAGCGTTGATGGTTGCGTGAATAAATCAAACCGAGGACTAAAATGAGCCTAGTCGGGCGAGCGACGACGCGTTTGAAGACATATGCCACCGCCGGAAACAATCAATTCGTCAAAACAACGCCACGTACAGTCACTACGCGAAATTCCTACCGAGGTGTCAATTCGGCAGTGGCGCGTGCTTCGTCGGGGTAACGCATGGGCAAAACACGCGTTGCTAGACAACGTGGCGCGTGTGTTGATCTTTAATTCGTTGGGATCGAATGGTTTGTTTTGTGTCCGACGCACGATAATTGCTGTGTAATATCCTTAATTCAAAGTACAACAATTTCAGTAATTACCCGCTGTTAATTTAAATCGAGCTAGACGCAACGCATTTGATCTATATGTTTCTTTGAACACCAAGACGTGTCTTCTTCTTTTGGATGTATATAGAAACAATTTAAAGAGAGACAGTCTATTCTTCGTTATTCAATATGATGTTCTTACGACTAGAATAACTAATGTTGAATGTGTACTGCCTATGCATTTATTAACGCCGAGACAGAGTTTTCCGCTAAATGTAAAATAAAACGTTACGATTATAAACAAGTATATTGGGATATATACAATAAACCGGACGGCGGGTGATTTCACGCACATCGCGATGTTCCCACTTTCAAAACAACCTTGGAAAGGCAAACTGCCTGTTAACAATTACCAACGCGGTTGATTTCGGGTAACGGAACAGACGGTCTGGCCTCCCTTTCAAATACACAATATGCACCGTATATCTATATGGAGATTTAGATATGGATGGTGGTTTAAATATCTGCCGCCACACCTCCAATCTCGGTAACTGTGTCTCGATTAAGGGTCCCCACTACCAGGAGCACTACGCAAGTACCCTCGACGCTGATGTCGAGTTTTATCATAATGTCTAACATGTCGATAACCAATTACATAACTCCAGATCGTTCACGTAAAGCGAAAGACAGAAGCCATTCTGGGCAAGCGAGTGATTGCGCCGTGTATTTAGCTGTGAACTGCGATAAGTTGCCGTGTTGGCAAAGCGGAACGCGAGGTCGGGTCAGCCGGAGAGCAAAAGGTGTCGCGGTGCGCATAGGCCCCTACTTCTAATATGATTCCCGCACGACTCCCGTGATAAATTACCGATGGTGCATGCATCACGTACGTAGGTAGTGTCGAGCTCAGATGTTTAACTCGTGGATACACTATTAGTCAAACTACTTCTAGTTATAACTTTCAGGAAAATATCCATAATTTTTGTATTCCTATAAGTAGGCCTAATCACAATATGCCATATTCTTACAAGTCCACACTTTTTCAAAGGTCCTCTATATCAGAAATAACATTATCGTGCTGTCTATGCACGGCATCATTATCATCATCAGTGATCATCAATTTTACCTATTAATCACCATCCATCATACAGGCCTATTATTTCAACTTAACCACAATGGCGAACTCACGAACCCGACATTCGATTACGGAGTCACCGCACCAAAGCGATCGCTAGACCACGGTCGCACTTCGCAGGCACTAAAAACAGGAACCGCCTTTTGCGGCGGAGAAACTCGCGACGCCTTAATTATCCAGCACATAAATTGATTCTTTTCGATTAAACGGGCTTTTAATTCCCACGTCAACATTAGCCGGTCGCCGGTTTTGATGTGCGCGACGCGTGTGCCCGTCAAGCCGGCGGTCGAAGATGCAAGCGATGCGTCGTTTACTCGGCAAACACGCGCCGTAATGAGGGGATTATTTCGCGTTGCCCGGACGCGATCGCCTGAGTCTTTCTGCTCTAAACGCCTTACGCAATCGGGCAATGTTGAACACGCGCCCCCCCCCCCCCCCCCCCCCCCCTCCACATTGTCCTGAGCCGCCCGCTGTCCGAGCGACGCTGGTCTTTGTACGAGTAGTCAGTGAGCGATTGTGTTTGTTAAAACCGCCGCTAATTTCGGTCCGTGTGCCTCGCTAAACTCCTCGGCGCTCGCCGTACGGTAGCTGCAGATGACGTAATTGTGTACCGACGCGGCCATGCTTGTGTTCGCGGGTGGTTACGTAGCGTTACCGTTAATTATCAGTCGGAATACAATCGGCGAGTGCACGGAACTATAATAGTCGTGTTTCAATTCAATTCAATTCAATTAAGGTGACGTCTTAGACCTAGTATGGCATACCGATTATAATCGACTTATGTATACTTCTTTCGACACTATATCAATATAAAATGAGATATGGTGAATTTGTCTATTGGACGGCAAAATGCCAATAAATAAAATGCAGAAAAATATGTGACTTCTTGCTGGCGATCTTTCGTGCAAGCGCCAAGCTGCAGTTATGTTATCTCCGACCATTATAATGCGTTTATCTTGTGCGTTACCGATATGATATTCGGGGAAATCTAGGGAGTTACAACCGAATCTTAACAAATGAGAGACAAGAGAATCACTAACAAAAATGCATAGGTTTTTTTACGTTCATTTGCTACTTATTACTACAATCGACCTAGGCTATTCAACGTAGGGCCAAACTATTTTCATTCAGAATCAATGAATAGTTGAGGGGCCTAGAATCTTTTTAGTTTTTTTCCCTCGCGGAAGTGTTACACTTCACCGGGTTCGACTCGTGCAAACGGGTTACAAACGAAAAATGCCGTTAAGCTGTATTTACCGGAGAGCTAAAAAATCAGCCACACACGCGCGCAGCATAGGGATAGACGGTATAGACAAACCCTCCGGCGAACGCTCCGATAAAACACCATACAGTCGTACAGGGCTGGAACTGACGATGTATTTGGCTCAATGTATAGACATCAAGAGATATTCGCAGTGTTTGAAAAACTTTAGAAATGTAATTTCGGTAAGGCTATTGTAGACCATAGCTGACTTATCAAACCCAAATTAAAGATCCGTACGTAATTTAACATAACTGGTCATTTGATAAACCAATTGTTTGCAAAAACAGAAAAAACCGTATATGTTGGGTTTCTTGTCAAACGGTCGCAAGTGGATAAATATTTATATATATAATAAAAATGACGTTTCTGCTGACTATAATCACTTCTGCATGTTAATGGGTTGTTGGACTACAGTTGATGGTCTAGCCGAACAGTGAAGAATCTAACAAACTAGCCGAATTAGATATACGTATATACAAATTCAGTGACTCGAAATGTCAGGCACTTTCCAACTGCCCTTATCCACTGCTAAAAAGTTGCACCGGAAGAACCGTGGGGGTCTTTTCTGTAAACATAAACCCTGACTGGTTGTCAAAACTAAACAGGGAAAACAACTGTAAACATTTGCTTGGTTTTACGAGGCAACTACACGAATCGCAAAATATGGACTGGAGGTCAGTGCGCCGTGCAACGACGTACGCTGGTGATCCGTTTGTCCATTGAGTAGCCTGTAGGTGCGATAAAAAGCGTCACATAAAGAAATCAAATAATGACGTATTCAAATTGAATTGAATTCGGCGCACGGAGAGGCACAGTATATATGCACCCGCGGGTGAAATAGATAAACAGTTTGGCGTACAAGCCCCTTTAACGCTGGCGCCTTGAGTCGCTCTGCTGGCTACCGGAGTCAACCTTTCTGACCTCGAAAAGAACCCGTTACAAAGTGGCGGAGGCGGTGCCCGGTCGCGCTACTAGTAACGTTCTAATCACGACGTACGCTGTCTTGTTGTCAGGTATTATTCGCCGGACAACAGCTCATATTTGAGACAAACGACGACGCAACAACAGTTAGAGAGCGATTGACGGCCAGGGTGGACTAGTAAGTTGTAAGTGGCGTTATCTGCGCGCCATTAAGCCGGGGCCGGAACGCGACAAGCGGCGTCTGCGGATCTCGCGCCGAAGTTGTTCTTCCTTCTCTGAATTGGCCTCACACATGCAGACAGTCGCCCAGGAGTAATTCCAGCACCGAATCGCAGCCCTGCGGGGGATACGAGGCGGCCGCGGAATAGAATACAGCGATGTGACAGCTGTCACTGCGCATGTCAGAACAGGTGGGAAATGTTCACGAGCAAGTTCTAGCTTCCGAGCGCCGTGCCGTCTTGAAGCCGCACGCACAGCCCCGAGATGCGGTCGAAACCAAAGGCCCGAAAACTGGCGACAGGTGAGCGGTGATTTCTACGATCAATCTCAGTGAAATTTGTCGCCGATCCGTCCCCTCGCTTTGAGTGGTAGCCCGACGCCCTTCCCCATCGAAGGCGTCGGTGGCAGCGGCATAGCGCACCGCTACCACCGGTGCTAACCATTCATCCTTGTCGCTCGCTGATTTACTCGGCGTTTTAACTTTCGTCTCGCTTCGCTTTATCCCATATTTAACCGACGGATTCGGAATCACACTGTCCAACCTCGAGAGCGTCTGTCGCAGCAGGAATTCGAATAGCGATCGCGCTGCGCGTATTTCGGACAAAAACAGGAAGCGATGCTGACGGGCGTGGATTTTCGCGCTCCATCAGTTCGCTGCGGGTTGATTGACGGTCGGCCACTTTCCGGCGTGTAATGTTCGCCGGTCGCACGCGCCCACAAAATTGTCGCCTGTTCCTGGTTAGATCGTTGCCTTCGCTCGAGTGAGATTCGATAAAGTACGATTTTGTAATGTGAACAACTTTTTAGATTACAAATTTAAAAGCTTCCGTACGACTTCGTGAATACAATAATAATTAATCTCAAGTCAACCCTACAAATGTGTGTATGGTATGATCGCTTCACCAACATTTTCCATATTGGGCTTTTTATTCCATCTTTAGAACATGCCCAAGTGATTATGATGTTATTTGGAGTTTTATAATACACTTTGATATTTAATTAGTTAAACATAAACACATTTAATTATTATTATTACTACTATTATATATATATATATATATGTGTGTATATATATATGTATGTATATATATATATATATAGTAAATACGTAATTAGTATGTCAATTTTTTGTGTAATACCAAAGTTATGCTTTGAGTGCAATCCAAACCCCAACAAGAAAGAGTAGTGCAGAATTTCAACTTCTCCCACTGTTGTTTGATACTGTTATGTACTGTCACTTAGACAGCATGTGACAGCCTGGGTGAGATAAAAATGGGATTCCTTCCAAAGCCTCAGGATCCAATTACCCTATTCCCATAAAAACAGCAAGGGTTGTGGCTGGGAATGACAAGATAGCTGGTGTGTGACCTTCTGAAATGGGATCTCACATTGGTATGTGCTCCCCCTGCAACCCTCTCATTAATTAGACTTCTGTGGCAGGGAAGAAGGTTGGGATTGATGATTTCTGCCCCATGACTGTCATCAGCAGGACAAACACATGTCTGTGCTCTGATAAAGACACATCCTGGCCTGCAAGCAAACCACACATGAAGGGGGTTTATTTATGACCACCCCTGGTTCCCACACACCCTGATCCCTTCTGTCTATTGTCACACAAAACTATTGATTCAGTTTGAAGTAACAGATTTCCCACAGCTTGAGTTTTGTTCGAAGGATCTCTGGAGTGTCTCTTCTATCATTCCTGATGGCATATTTATTAGAAGTGTTTAATAACAATTTTAGATAGGATGATTTGTATAAGTCTTACGCGTTATATTCAATTTTGTATTATTTCTGTTATTGGCTAAAGAGCTGCATAAATGTCTAAGTTTTAAGCTTTATATTCAATTTTATGTTATTACTATTGACTAAAGAGCAAATATAATGCCTCCATTGAAAGCCACAAATTCCAGATGGCAAGTGAACAAAGGAAGCCTTTTGACTTATTGAAAGATTACACATTTTTCAGTGATTACACTAGGTTATACCTGTATGTAGTCTGGTTTCTCTGGTGTAAGAAGTCTCCTACAAATGTTGGTGTCATTGTTGAATTGTTTGAACAAATAAATTTGTTATTTTGATAATGTTAGTGCAGTCTTTGGTTTTGATGATCTTGCCCACACCAATTCAAGTGCAAAACGCAAAACAGTCGGGATTAATAAGTGGATTAATAAGGTGTATATTCAGTATTTCCTATGCACAGTACCTTTAGAAATGTCCTGTGCAAGTAGTCATTACAGATACATATATCTATGACATCTCTGGTATAAGCCAGTGGTCAGTCAATTAGCCTAATCAGACTACCACTGTCTAGTTGCATGTCTCCTGTAGATTTCGTCTTTCAGGTTGCTTGGCACACTCTCAAGCTATGGCCCAGAACCCAAATACCCAATCACATTTGGATCTAATGAGATAATAAATAATAGTAGGACACTCCACTGCAGTTCTGTTTATCTTCTTGGCAGCATGGGTCCTCGCTGACAAATACTCTATGGCCCGACAGAAGGGGACAGAACAGACTAAATATTATTGCCAACACTCGCTCTGTCCAATACTAATAATATGATTGTCACTTGGTGCCAGCAAATTGCTAGTCTAGATGATTAGACAGGCTGTGTGAATAACGATTACACCTCAGCTGCTCAGCCAACTATCTGTTTATGAATTTTTAGTGTCTCTGAGTGGCCTTCCAGTGAACACTGACACATGTATTCAAGGTCTGCAGAAATGACTAGGGGACAGATAAGATTGTTATTCTGACGTAAGCATATGGTGACACACAATGTTGCACTTTGGACAAGGATAGTTTGTTATGAGTGAATTAGTAGCAGATGATTGATTAGCTGAAAATAATTTTATGTTGTTTTATGTGGACAAAATAACAGTTGGTAATCTGGTAATTTTAAAATTAATGGAGTTGTTTGCAGAAATAAGTTTTTAGCTGTTTGATAAACCAGGGCCACTGGTATGATATACATAGCATTTATGCAAATATGATTAGTGTCAAAACAACCAGCTGGACTGCTATGACCAACTGGTTGTTTCATACTAGTAGAATCTGTTCTGTCAAAGTTAAGTCCTATAATAATTTTGTAATGAAGTATTTCGCATATTATAAGGAGGTGAATTCGACCAAGATAAATATTTTAAATTGATGATTCTTTGCCGATCTGGTTAGTAAGATTGCTTTGTCTTCACATTTTTATACACAGCTAGTGAACATTATGCTTGATAGGGCTACTTTACTGATTGCATTTTACCTCTACAAAACATTTATATTGCAGCCGGTTTTTAACAATTTATGCGGGTATTTTGTCTTTCTTCAAACAGGCTAAGTAGACTTTCATGAAGATTCTATACACAGTGATATGTACATAAATGTGTCTATTGTAAAAAGTTGTTCAATGAGATATGTTATCACATTGGTAAATGCAAGGTGTCTTAATGGAATCGCTGGTCAAACAGGACATGGTTGTATTATTGATGACATTATATATCCATTGTCCGATTTCGGTGGGTGTGTCGGCCGTGTTTATTCGCACAAAACATCCATTTCAAATGTCTATTTAACTAGTTATTCTGTAGCTTGTAAGAGATGCTCTCGGGTGGCAATAGTATACAATGACTTGGCACAAGTGGTGTCTCGTTGCCCGAGAACCAACAGAGGAGAACTGACAAAATATTGATCTACGCTTTCTCCTTGGAGCATCATTCTAGTAGACGCAGTAATCTGTCCTGTGATGATGACAGTCAATATTGTCACACACTATCTGTGGCGTTGTCAATCAGGACATTGTGCAAATACTAAGCGATTAGCAAGGAACAGCTACTGTTTGTTTCTAGACTTGAGAATTGTGTGTCTGGCACCCAGACTGGGTCCAGTTACTGATTTCTGTAGGATGTTATCACCTCAGATGGACATGGTCATAGTTTGGCAGTGTGAAAATTTGTGTTGGATCTGCAGAATACTGCATAGAAATCTAGGTTTAAATGTTGGTCATCTATAATTTCAGTAATTATGATAAATGTGATCCTATGTAACATTTTTATTACCATTTAAACATTTTAGTGTTTGTCTGATTTTACATATTTTAAAATAATGTTATATATTACTACTCATGTTTACCAAAAAATAAGATGGAAAGATAAATAAGAAATACAGATCATATGAACTAAGCACTATTCAAATAAAATACTGTGGAACTATTGTCAGTTATTGCTTTAAAAAAAAACTGGACTATTCAGTCCAAGCCGCTAATTTCGCAATCTTCTCTGTTGTGTCACAAGAAATAAGTTCCAAACATAGCCAGGCACCATGGCAGTCGTCACATGATAAAACATAACGTTATATCGGTAAAAAGCATGGGGCATTGTCCATGACTCACTGGCTACCTTTGTGGGGTGAAATGTAGGGTGAAATATGTGCACTTGCCTTCGGGTACATGCCCATATCAAGATTTGGCAGATGTCAATGTGAATGCACCAGCCACGGGTCAGCAGAAGTGATAAGTAAAACGTAGCGTCAAAACAAACCTGTTTAGTGGGATGTCTGCGTCATACAAGCAACTGTCTGGTCCATTGGTGTACACGCATGCACAGTGGGTTCGTATGCCAAGTGGACGGGTCAGTTTCTGCTTCAGGCATTCTGCTTAAGGAGCGGTCAACATTATCATCACTGTGTGGCGTGCCTGGTTGAAATAGGGGCAGCGAAAATGTTATCATTTTTGAATCGGGGAATATATTACTATTCTTGCATATATACTTTTATATATACTTTTTCTCTCGATAGGTTCTCCATGTCGTAAATATATCAGATAAGAAGCCTGCAAGTAAATAAAATGGTATAATCCTATTTTAATTATTATTTGTATTTTTTTATTAATTTGCATTGATATTAACTTATTTTCTCTTTGATTAAATCTTCTGTGGTGGGTTTTTTGTTACTGTCCAATATATGATTTTGTACAGATGTTTTATATGCTTTATAGAAGTACAGAACATTTGCAAGTCAATACACAAAGGTACACATGTATGATAAAAGGAGTCGCAGAATTGTCTCTAAAAACATGACATTTGCTTGTACAAGAAAGATTCAACAATACAGACAATTCTGTGAACCAATGACTGATTTAGATGAGATATTGCTCTAATTAATATATTAACAATTAGAAGCAGTTAAATTCTTAAAATGATCGCTTGTGTGCACGTACACGTGCATGTTCACACATTGTGTAACATTACTGCAGCATTGTGGATGTGCAGAAAATGTAGAAACATTCATTCTCAGCTGGAATCATGGAGAATTCCAGCAAGGTGGACTTGCTTTGTGTCAGTGGGCTACTAGTGGGCTGTGTTGCAAGCATCAGGAATGTTACCATGTGGAAAGAGACAACATTCTGCATTTCGAAAACAATGTGGGACAAGTGCATGAGTAGAGAGTGCATGAGTAGAGAGTGCATGAGTAGAGAGTGCATGAGTAGAGAGTGAATGAGTAGAGAGTGCATGAGTAGAGAGTGAATGAGTAGAGAGTGCATGAGTAGAGAGTGCATGAGTAGAGAGTGCATGAGTAGAGAGTGCATGAGTAGAGAGTGCATGGGTAGAGAGTGCATGGGTAGAGAGTGCATGTGTAGAGAGTGCATGTGTAGAGAGTGCATGGGTAGAGAGTGCATGGGTAGAGAGTGCATGGGTAGAGAGTGCATGGGTAGAGAGTGCATGGGTAGAGAGTGCATGGGTAGAGAGTGCATGGGTAGAGATTGCATGGGTAGAGAGTGCATGGGTAGAGATTGCATGGGTAGAGAGTGCATGGGCAGAGAGTGCATGAGTAGAGAGTGCATGAGTAGAGAGTGCATGAGTAGAGAGGGGACCATATTGAGAAAGTACAGTTTTTACTTTAAAATCTTTATTAAAAAAATGCGTTTAACTGATGAGTAAACATTAAAATGTAATATGTATGACTTATGCAAAGTTTAATCAAGAAGAGTTTATGATGAACAAAGATGCAAGAAATATTATTTATGATTCATCTGCATAATGGTGTTAACAAAATAGTTTTCTCTTCATTTTGAATAAATGTATATCAGAAGGTGCTTTGTAAAATGGAATAGATGCAAGACTTATGTAGTGAGTGATATGTATGTTTTCCCACCATGGCATCATTATCTATTTGGTTATCATTTCAGTAGCATTCATCTTTAATTTGATACTGATTAAAAATAAAGTAATAATCTTCATATACAGGTGCAACACGCAGTGTTTGCATGACTGTGTTATTGGTTTTTCTTGCGTTTTATCTATGCATTGTTAATAAAATAATTTATTTGTTTTGTTTCAAATTTTGTATGCACTGTTGACAACGAAATTTATTAGATTTGTTTCGCTTTTTATTTATGCATTGCTAATTAATAAATTAATTATTTTTTACGTTCAGCTAGGGTGTGTGGTGCTTGTGTGTACGCAGTAATCTCTTGACTTGACAATCCATCGGGCACCACAGGTATGCCTTCGAGCCCTTCTCATCTGTTCCATGATTACGTGCAGTTAGAAAAAAATCGGCTCAAATTACCGGCATGTGTTGTTTAGAAATTGCTTCTTGCTGACCTTCCACCTTGACAGTGTAGCATGCTGATTCGCGTCCAGTTTGCGATGCTCACATTTGCCACAAACAACGTGGCTTCAATTTTCTCCTGGTTATTATATCATCTTCGGTTTCAGCGAGTGTAGAAATTAGTTTGACTTTGTTTTCTGATCGATGTATGTCCCGGGTGATTGTTTGATGTTCGTGACGCGTGACATAATGCACCAACATCGCAGACAAATGCCTCGATGGCATGCGTTTCGGTGGCCACATTCCAATTTATACTACACCTGGTTTGGATATCCCATGTGTCTTGTCAATTTCCACGTAATGTTTCATCATTGTGTGTCTACGGAAAATTAATGCGTCGACATGAAGAGGGTGACTGTTGTTGCATAGGGTATGTTTGTCTGTCCATTGTGTTTGATGGTTCACACTTCACCATTGTGTTCTAATGAGTGAATGACCTTAGTAGTATGAATTGGTTGTTTTTTCTGCAAAGACAAACTGAATAAAAAAGTTTTTTTTAAATGTGTATTTAAATCGTTAGAAAGGAATACTTTTTTAGATAATTCTGGTGTTTTGTTAAAGCTGCTTCCTCATTGGGTTTATACCATCGTGAAGTTCTTTGGTATCCAGATATGTGTTGTATAAATAAGTAATATTGGCAGTCAGTTTAATAAAAAAGTATTATCCTTAGGTTAAGAATTTATTTTGGTTGTTATTTTTGGTAATTTGCAAAAGTCAGTTGCCAGCATAGCAATTAACCTTCAGACCATTAAACTTGGCTTTCAACTGAATTTGACAATATAAAGAGAGAAATGAGAATCACTTGAATATATGTTTGGGCAAACATTAATACGCTGTCTGGTGATTTCAGCAAAACTACACAAAATGTTTGCACTAACGAGCTACCATATTGTTGTGGATATTACTAGGTACCTGGTAAGTTTGCATTTTTATAAAATGAATTTGAAATGAGACAAGTAAAAAGAATTGAACTGAGGAAGCACCTTTAACCAATAATCACTTTTTTCATCTGGTTTCACTGCTGGAATATAATATTTGGTTTTGTAATGAGACTAGGCTTACATTACTAACTAGGCATAATACAGTTTTGTTCATAACAATAATGATAGCGTAAAATATTTGTATCCAAATGAATTGACCTCAAAACTATTGTGTTTAAATAACAATTAATATATTATATAAATTACCTAACAATAGAAAGTCAGTGGTCTTAATCAGAATGCGAACTTATGGGTTGTGTTTCTTGGTGAACCAGGCTACTGCTAATGGCATTGCCTGTTAATATGCAACTGTAAGTTAGCATTTTCAAACAAATATTTTACTCAGTGAAAGTGAACTATTGAACTTAATTTGTATGTAGATTGATGTTATGTTTTATAGGGATATAAAATAACGAGCAGTGCGAATATGTTCAGCAATGTTTATTTTATTTAGAAACTTTTAGGTTCTTGGCCGGATACTGAGGTGATCTTAATTAAAATGATGCCGATTTCAGTGAAATGGGATAAACACAGGACAACAATAATTATGGCACAGCACTTTTACACAATATTTGGTTGCATTGGTCACTCAGAGGTGAATTACAATGCTAAAACATTGCTACTAAAAATTTGGTAAAACTATATGGATCTTTCATAGAAGCTGTGGTTTTAGCTAAAACAGTGTAACAATTTTTTTTCTTCTATTCAACCTCAGGTTATATAAAAACTGTTGTTTGAGATTTGAGTAAACTTTATAATCATTGTTTCAATGTGGATTTTCGAACTATTCACAAGGGTTTGAATCAGATGTTATAAAAATTGTCTTTACAAGATAATGATTCACAGTGCTTTTATGGTGAATATTTTTATACATGTTAGAACATAAAATTTTATTATCAGACTTTGCTAAGTTTATGATATAATGCAAGCACTTTTTAGCAGTGAAGATCAAAATGTAATAACTATTTGAGCTGAATTGGGCAGATAGTTTCTGTGAGGAATTTGTGGAAATGTGAGGGAACACGAAATTAATTTGTGAGCATCTGAGTAAAATTGATTGCACCGAGAATCTGCCATGATGTCACGTTCCACTGTAGCTTTGATGGATGCCAGCACTGCCTTTTTCTGACACAACAATCTTCAGTATCTGATAATACATTTAGCGCCATAACGCTCGCAGAATACAAAACCATGGTTGTATTTCATGGCAGGCAAAAATGTCCAGGTAAATACTTCCATATAGCATTATTCAGTAAGTGATGTTTTCCTCGTTCATTTGGACGATGCTCACATGGTTGCAAATGGAAGTCATTTGCATAAGAATCGTTGCGCGGTTGTTTTAGTTCACAAATGGAACTGTTGGATGAATTGCAAAGCAGCATGTAATATTAGCATATCCAGGGGTGTGATTGGACTTATAATCGCTACACCAAAAACTGAAATTAGAGTAACATTTTTATTAATAGAGCTTTTCATGAATTTTTATTTATATTTAAAATACAACTATGTAGTTCATAATGGCATAATCTGTGGGTGTTTCATCAGTTTTTGTTCATGTCATATTGTACTATTAATCTATGTAAACAGAATCATATACATGCATTTTTATTAATATATATTTGCTTAAGTTGAAACTGTTGTAAGAAATGGCTTATAAAATGTATCCAGGTGCCACAGTTCCTGATGGAAAGTTAGATACTAATTACCAAAGAAAGTGATCCCACTGTATTTTATAATATTTAAAGTGAAACAAATAGCAGCTGTTTGGTTTTATGCACCTAAAAGTGTTAACACAAATTAACCATTTGCAACTACAATCAACATTTTGACGTGATTCGTTAACTTGGGATGTGGTCTCATAGTGGAAGTCTAATAAAATGTCTGATATCATGGAGACAGACATCTTGCCCATTGTGTACTAAATTGAGTCATCAATTGACCAATAAGTGCTGAGCTGTGACATCAGTTATGATGTGCCAGGTTCCTTGTTTTGCTCAACATTTATACAAAATTACCTTGACTCATTTAGCAGTTTCTCATATTCCCTTGGGTTCAGAAGCTGAGTTACACTTTTCTATGTATAAACAACTACTACATTCCCATACCACGTCCCATGCGGATGAAACAGGTTTACAAATTATAGCGAAAAAGCAAATTTGGCAAATATTTACATCATAGACTGCTGTACTGACTACGGGAATATGGATATTAACATCTCAAAATATACAAAAAAACAACTCGCATAATTGAAAGTGGCACAATCAGCTGAGAACATATTACAAAATTAATGGTAACAAACAGCTGGCCGCAATATATGGGTTTATTATGTGTCATAAACTAGACTAACTCGGAAGAGTAGAAACTTGTGACGCCAACCTTTCTATGAAAATGCCACTGTCCATATATCTTACTTGATGTGTCAACAAGGTTTTTCTAGCAAACTACTGGTTTAATATTCTTAACTGTAGTTGCAAATGGTTAGTTTTTATTAACACTTAGATGCATCCAAACAATTGCCTTTTGTTTTCCTTTACGGGTTTTGTAGACGTCTAGATGGTTTGTAATGTAATTAATACAGTGCTGAAAGTTGAGTATTTTGGCTATGCTAAAATTTTAGATATTTGCACCATGCAGAAATATATGATATATTTGGAGTATTCTTGCTACTATTCTACCTGCGTAATGGCTCAGCTGCAGACTTGCCACTACCCCCGTACACTATCACACTCAGCTGCAGACTTGCCACTACCCCCGTACACTATCACACTCAGCTGCAGACTTGCCACTACCCCCGTACACTATCACACTCAGCTGCAGACTTGCCATTATTCCTGCTACACACCAATCACTGACCACCGATCTTGCCAATGCGTAGATCAGCTGCAGATTTGCCTATATCCATGGCACTGCTCAGCTGCAGACTTGCCACTATTCCTGCCATGTTGCTGCAACAGGTGTGGCAGGTGCCAACACCATTTAAACACAGGAATTTTCGCTGCCCGCCATGGCCCAAATGTTCTAGTCAGTTTGATAAGAGCGCACCAGGAGAACGTTTCTCTGAAACACGGCAGTTGGCACAGTTTGCCCACCACTCACTGCCAAGACTCGTGTGTGTCTGAGGAGTTTACGCGGTGCAGCCTACGAGAGCGCACCTTCACACTAACACTTCTGCAGTACAAAACCTCCGCCCTAATTTTTACAGTCTCGACTGCACCTTACTTTAAAAAATTTAAGTAGTATTGAGTTTTCCAAAAGCCGGTGCATCATGTATCTTTTTACATTTTTGTGGTCTGAAGAGCCTTTTTACTCAGTTGTTTGTTGTTTTTGGATGACATCTGAATCATTTTCAGAGACGTCATCAAAATGACCTTGTTAGAATACAGTGATGATTTGTACAAAACAAATGGTTAAGCCAGTTTTGAATAAATCTCCAATATAGTCACATAGTTTCGTATATATCTTCAGTGCCAGTAAAAATAATTGACAATTACTCTATTGAAACTTAATCCATCTGTACACATGTCATACAGGTTTCTACTGTCTCAATGCATTCTTTCTTAATTAGCATATAATATCGTTAATGTCTCCTGTCCAAAATCCTGTACATGTTCTGTTATACCCTTTTTATATTTTTTTGGTCTTTCAATGATGCCTGAATCATTTCCAGAAACATCACCATGATAGAATACTAAAGAATTGTACAAAAGAAATGGATCAACCAGTAAATACTCAGTGGTCATCATCATCATTGTGCAGCCATAGTGTCCCGCGGTACGTTGGGCGAAGGCCTCATTTCCAAGGTAAAATTTAAGTGGTATTAGTGACAAAATCATACAGTAACTTCATGTCAGTAAAATAATCCACACATCCTTTATCAGAACTTCATTAATCCACCTGATGTGGATACAGGATGCGGAGTCACATAAAATTTCGTATTGATTTTTTTAACTTGAAAGTTGTAATTGTTAGGCTATTTGGAACACGACCGCAAATTAGAACAATTCAGAAAAGCTTCACACACAGTTTAGCTGAGGTCCTGCAGACGTTGCCCCTTCCCCACATCCACCGATCCTAAACTTTATTCAGCTTCCTTTCACAACAGATGTCAACCGAGGCGAATGTCAAATGGTGCAAATGTCACATTTTGTTTTCCTGTGGTCGTCTGATTGGTCATTCCAGTCAGTGCTACGGCCACTCAACATAATCACTCCCGACTTTTTCTAACAGGTTTTGCCTTATTCAGAGTCTTTGTTCTTTATCAGCAATCCAGAGATGCCTCGGCCATGATACGCTCCAAAAACACCAGGCAACATTTGTCATGCATCAGTGCACTTGATCGGAATTTTCCATAAGATAATTTCTGTGATAGGACAGTCCGATTTGGAGGTTCCTATAGGGTTCTATGATGCAGAATTAACTGAATCCCATGATGTAGGAAATGTGACTAGGAGTAGGATGCCTGTAGACAGGTCTTTTTTTCAGTTACTTCTTTGTTAACACTGTGTATAGTCTGGCCTGAGAAGTGCCGCAGGCTGCAGATACCTCTTGTTTATGTGGGTATTTTGGCCCCAGTAGCTGTTACAGCAAAAGATATGAAGCCTTTCAAAGAGAGACCACCTGTCTCAATAGATAATTGCAAGAATCTGCAGGCCATTACCCCAGGCATGATCAGTTGTTTTGGCAAAACGTTGCTTTGACAAAATGTTGCTTCGGCAAAACGTTGCTTCGGCTGAGAAATTGTTTCACTCCCAAACCTTTCTGAGGCAGGGGGGATTGAAAATGAAATGTCATTTAGTATCGCGAAGAGTGTGTCCAGATAGCTGTCATCTTTATATGCATTGTATAGATTAAATAGGGTGAATTCATACATATGTAGATCAGCCTAAGGACATAGACTGTTCTTTCATCAGTTGATAACCCAAGAAATCAGGGTCAGTAACGTGTCGCCAATGCATACACTAGTCAACAGTCATCAGATGGGGATTGTGTGTTCCTTCAAAAAGTCAGTGTACTACTGATTCGGTGATTTGAATGAACCCGTTTTCAGACAGGGCGAATGTCTTGCCCCTCTGCCCTACCATGTCCATTTGATTCCTTCGCCCTCCTCTCCCCAACAAGGAATTGAACTTCATCCCAGATGCCACATCAGCCAATGGAACACTGTTGGAATTTGTATTGCTTCTGTGTGAGTCAGTAATTGTGTAGACCAACCGCGTTAGACATAACACTGAAAGTTTGGCAAATGGTGTACATGGTGCCAATTGTTTTAATTGAAAATGCACATAATTTATACTTCAAGCTGTACAGCAGATAGCACCTAAAGAACAATCAGGTGTATAGTAGGAACTGTACAGTTCAGTTGATGAACAACAGCAAAGTACCATCCCCTGTTATGTCATTGGCTAATTATTTTATAAACAATTACTTTATTTTATGGGACATCAATCATGGAGTGAAACTACTGCTACTATGAATATATCGTAAAATTTGTTGTCAGTATTTGCAGTTGAAATTTCCGTCATCATCGTCATCATCATTGTCACTGACATTAACTGAGTATTTCACAAAATACCACGTCAATAAGCTTGTCAGTTTGTCGTGATAAAACATCTAGAGGATGGATACCTGATAATTTTGAGTTGGTACAAATATGAGACAGTTTGACTCTCACTATAAGAAACATGTTGAGATTATCAAACTGCTCCATACCCAATAGGAAATAGATAGAGCACCACACAATTAGTTGAGGGGGCTAGGGTTAGAATTATATTACAGACTGCTGCTTTGAAACTTGGGCAATTTCATTCACCCTAGTTGCCTGTGTCTTTCAGAAGAGACGCTATGAGCATGGTGTCTATGGCAGGGGAAGTAAAAGACTCCACACAGGGTAAATGTAACTTGTAGTGGAGTCACTAACTGTAGGGAAGGAAAACTCTGAAAATAAAACCACTGCTGTATCATAAGTCAAGTCACAACACGACAAAATTAAACACAACTTGAAAAAATAAAAACAGAACTTCAAAGTTGTTAATTTAAGTTTCACCCTTTATAGCAGATGTTCTTTACACAGAAAGAAGTGACCACTGTAAACTATCAAACCTTGCATTATGGTCACCTCAGTAATACAGCCACCTTACGATTAAGGTCACCTTAGAACAGTCCCAAATTATTTCTGTAACAGTGAAGTATAGTCTCGCTAATACGGTCACAGTTGAACCCCGATTTACAATAACCTGAGTAATGCAGCCAGCTCACAACTAAAGTTATCTAGGAAAGTATAGGAAATTAGTCTTGCTAATACGGTCACCTTGCCATTCAGACCACTTTCGCCCCAAACCGAAGTGTAAGTAAGGTTCCACTATGTGTCTATAGGCCTAATATATACCTCATTATCCTACTATTCCTCAATATGATGTCCTTTTGTTCTGACCAACCCTCAGGACAAAGCTCTTGTTGCTGGACATGTGCTGTATAAAGCAACTCTTACATCCTGTTGATATTTCTGTCAGCTTAGTGCAATAAAAACACCCTGAGGACAATGTATAAAAATAGAGGAATGACCTCATTAACGTATGTGTAAAACACGTTTTTACAAAGTCATCCTTGAATGCTTCTCCTCAAATTGAGTTTTTCATTAATATAATTTCACACTCATTTCATGAAATCTTGAACCTATCCAATACCCATTATGTCATGCTGGTCCATTTGAACGAGTTTCGTTAATTTAGTGTTATTAATTAAATTATTGGACAAACTTAAATAATCTTTGACCAACTGCAGTAAAAATGTTGTTAAACAAATTGCATCTAGTAGTCTGGCTCTATACATTATAATATTCAGGTGTTTACACTTTTGAAAATTACCTGATGTCACAAATAACGTTGATTCTCTTGAAGCTTTTTGACAAGATTATGCATTATTTTATTAAGCCGACTGGGCATATTAAATGAACATATCAGACACTACAAATTTTAACACTAGTGTTTTGTTGTGATGGGTTAAATCAGTGGTACCACTGGGAGGGAAGGGAATTTTAAGAAACAATATTATGTTTGGGATTTTGGTGAACGGACCAAACACTGCAAGAGAACAAGAGAATAAGATGAAAAAGAAAATAGAGTGGAACCTCACTGTTATGGTCACCCTTTGGAATGGGCAAAAATGACCTGATTAGCAAGGTGAACAAAATAGTGGGACTCGGTCCCCATACTTTACTCTATATAGAAATAATTTGGGACTATTCTAGGGTGAACTTAATTGCAAGGTGGCTGTATTACTGAGGTGACCATAAAGCAAAGTTTGACTGCAGTGGAGATTACATGCTGTTACAAAATGTTGCCGCCAACAGTGTCGGAAGAAAGAAGCCAGTTACGACCATGAGCAGTGAAAGAGAGAGAATGAGATATGTTCTTCAGCATACCTGTGAGCATGCAGTAATTACCATACCTGCAACAGGTGAACCATACCTGCAACAGGTGAATGCCGGTGTTTTGTGACAATGCCACCTGCGTGGTCCTTTGTCCCTGTTTACAAGACCCCGCTGTCCAATTGGTCAGATACATCAGTCCGGGTCACAGCTGACGCTCATTTTTTCTTTTGATTCTAAGATTCCAAGAATGTCACTGTTGTTATCTGTGTCCTCTGTGTTGGTCCCTTTGCTCTTTCTGGCCTCTGCTGTATGGGGACAGGTGGCTGGACAGAGGACATAGTGGACCCTGTGATAATGACACTGTGATAAGAACTTATGTGTCAAACTGTCAACAGTTTTAGATTAATGATACAGGGGAATCGTGTGGAGACAAAACAATATTCTGTTGTGCCGCTGACCCAATTTAAGACACCGATGATTGCCATTAGTGTGTGTTTTATCTTTAAGTTTTATTGAAATGTAATCGTAGTAGGTGTGCACTGTGCTGGCTTTGTGTAACTCACCTGTAAATATATTTGAAACATAAAAAAATGCGTACAGAAAACTTCAGTACATCAGTTAAACGTGATGCAGATATATCATTAGGAAACTGATGTTTTAACAAAAAATAGTTAAATAAATTATAAAGAATTATAAGAAATAAAATGTATGAAAAATATTAATGCAACAGTTTTAAATCTACGAATGCTTCATTTTTATAAATATTATTTTAGTCTTGTATATTTGTTGTTATTTGTAAAATAAATTTTGTTTTTAATAAAAACCTGCATTGATCAGTCAGTCTCACAACAGTGGTAGCCACAGCAGTTTGGGAAAGAAGGAACGTTTATAGTAATGTAATTTTGCATAATTTGTACAAAGATAATAGTGAGATTTTATTGTGGTTTACTGAAAAATGCAATACTTATTGAGATTTAATCAAATTGTTTTCTACAGCAAAACTCAGATAGCAAGTATATAGTTTATAGACAAGTTAGCCAACAATTTCTTTATGTGTAACATGCCCTTATGAGATATTTTAAAATGTTGTTTTAAGCATATTCACATTGTCAGCATTTCCACGATTGGTAATTTCTCAAGCATACAAGGAATCAGCTGTCAAGTGAGTATTTCAGTATGGAAAATTAGCACGATCGACAGACAACAGAAGAGGACATTTGTTTGATTTCAGACAGTGCGGGTGAACTTGTTGGGAGATTCTCGTAGATTTAGGAGATGTTGCAGATTGTGCCAGTTGTCTGCCAGCTGTTGTATTGATCTGGTCAGTTCATTGGGCAGTAACATACCAGGATAATTCAGGTTAGGGGGCAAGTCACAAACTGCAGTCCTTCGAGTCACAGAAGACTATGAAAATGGTTATGAAAGTTTGCTTATGGCCTAAAACAAGGAAAAGTTCTTACAAAAGCGAGACAGTTATCTTTGCAATTGCGTAAAATAGAAATGTTTAAACACATGTTAAGAATTTTTTATTCTTTTTTTATTTATACATGGTGATTAAGTGTTTTGATTACATCATTTCCATTACTTTTACAATGCATACATATGAATGGAGTGAGTTTATCTAATGCTGACATGCTGATGATGTCACTAGTTATTGCTAACTTGTTAAATGGACGAAAATTTATTTACACATGTATATACAATTTTGGAGGGAGTGTCTGAATGTGAAGAAAGGAGACAAAGCAAGTATTTTCAAAATGTTCAAAAATATTCACAGATATGATCTATTACACTTATTAAGGCATTAAGTTGTCTTCATAGTCTGGGATGCCTGATGGATCAGTATTCTCCAGACAACTTTAATAGGCATGACTAGGAGGAGGATTTTAATATATCACTTTTAACAATGCATGTTCTTTCTAACATCGCATGACAGTAATTTACAAAAGAAAAAAATACCCAAAGCAAACATCACCTTAAATTAGGAATCAAATAACTTATCATCATCTTCAGAAGTGGCCGGCCATCATCACAAGGTACTTTAAATGTATCACGTTGACATTTGATTGACTTACACAACAATATATGGTGACATAAAACATGTCTGAATCACCGGGGCGTTGCAGCCAGCCCAGTTTGACAGATAAAAGACAGGTTGTTTGAATGAATGGTGAAAGCTAAAATTTGCTGTCCCTTTGTGTCCCAGACTCTGGTGACAAATTGACATGTAATAATCCTGTCAAGAGCCAATCTCCCTGTTAGTTCCTCCAGCCCCACACAAAGGCTGGCGTATTGTGAACAACAGAGCCACCTACACTAAACACTTATAATGGCTATATCAAGTTGCCACTCTTTCTGTGTTAAGAGTAACCTGGCTACATGAAATATGGTGAAAATCTGCCCTGTATTTACCACTTTCACACCACTGGGGTGATGACTTGAGCAGATACGGAGCAATTAGTAACTGGATCCACATATAATGAGATGTTTGCAAGGATAAACGTTGCTGCTGTCTACTTGCAACAAATATTTTGTGCCCAACTGTTGACAGTATCCACTGTCCATGTTTTGGCAACTCTGCTATCTCCTCCATCGACACTGAATGGCATTCTTCACCATTCACATATTCACTCTTAGGCACCCGTCAGTTTACACAAAAAGTATCAGTATATATATCAGGTGCCAAACTGTCTTGAAAGAAAGCAAGCAAACTAAAAGAGAGCAGCTCATTAGTTTTAAGGTATGACACAGAATTGTCAGTTGCTTATTAAGTTGCATCTCTGCAAATGGCAACATTAAAATGAGGTATTTTATAAAGATGTTGTGAAGCATTTAACAAATTTAAACTAGAAACTGATAGTTTCATGAATAAATTTCAGGGATGGATCTTGAAAACATTTTGCAAGTAACCAAACTAAAGGCAGATTTGTTGACAAAGCATTACAGTATCAACGTGCCTCTTAGAAACTATTCAAATACTCTTTTGTGTGGTGATCATGTTTGATTAAATATCGTCTAAAATAGCATGGAACAGTGGTGTGATACAGCAGATGGCATTGGCGAAAAAATCGGTGCGGAGGGATTATTATGATGTCTCCACCGATACTGTAATGAATGTGTCACGTTTAGGTGGGGTGTTAGGGGCTGGAACGTGCCCAGGGGTAGAAAAATCTACATCAGTCGGCAACTGTCACACCTGTTGTGTCAGAGGGTTAGGGGTTGACAGGTACTCAATCTCTACAGCCACCACTAGCAGGGTGGGGGGTTGGACAGAGGGGTGGAAGGAAGATGATAGTCCCTGTTGAATCTTGCAGAAACGCATTAATTTCTGTAAGTAAACCATGGAGTGTTTTTTTTATGGGGTGCTACAGGTTGGGTGTTCATGGGGTGAGGTTCAGGGGGGACGTTGTAGGGTGTATAAATCATGAGACCACCCAACGTTTTGTCAACTCTGTCCCATGCCACAGTTCTTCTTGGCCACTTCACTGTGACATCAATGTTTGTTTGTTTTGTATGGATGACCACAATGCAATGCATCTTGTGCCTCTTTGTCAACTGTTCACTTAAGTGTCTGTCTGTCTTGTCTCTTTATCTGTCCGTCTATATCTCTGTCTTGTCTGTCTGTCCATCTGTTGGCCAATTTTATTATACATCAGAAATTTTTTTAATGTTTAGCCTGTGCCAACTAAGTCCTACCATTTAACAACCTTGTGAGTTCATTCGTCTATTTATACATTTATTTATCTAAATCAGGTGTTTCTCCACTGGTCAATTAGTCAGATTACCATCCAAATGTGGTTGTCATGTCAATTACGTAAGAGTTCTCAGTAGCTGTACTTTTGCTATTTTTCCTGCCAATCTTGTTAGATGTCCAAAAAGTTAGAGGTGCCACCAAAATGAAAAACTGTTTGCAGTAGAGCGTAAAAATTAAAATAATTGCAAATATTTAATTTTGTTCTTCTAGAGACCAAAGAAGCCACTACCTGTCTGTGGTCTACTAGAAATAATAACGCTACCTTACACTGCACATTTATTTATGTACACACACTCTTCTAGATGTTTAGACATGTGTAGAAGTTTATTATTACTGGATAATAATTACCATTACTTTATGGATTAAAATGACATCATGTAGTAACAAAGCATCATCACAACAGTTCACAGTTGTGTCATGCTTGCATACCATTTGGCACTAATTAGGCTTGAAAACCCAGTTTACAGGATACATTATATCTACCTCCTGTGACTTGGAGAGTGTTCTGACTGTACCCACTTCAGACGCATCAGTAATACCAGAACGCCCTGCACCTCACCAGCCATTATGCTCCAATACAAAACTGCTTTAGGGGTTCGTTCTACTAATTGCACTATCAGTTTCACCTTGTTTCACAGAAAAAAGTAAGCGACTCAACCCTACCACAAACGTCCCGCCTTGTAGGAGAACATGTTTTCTCCACTTGCGTGGATTTCCTAGAAAACGTTGAGCACAGGGTTGAAAGATATGTGTATCGGAACTTTGTAAACAAAGTTTAAAATACAGGTATACAGGTTACTTATAACACTGTAATTATTTTTAGGGAATGATCAGAGAAATATCTTCAGGACGAGCTACACAGAGGGGTACATGACATGGGGGTAGATGACATGGGGGTGTGTGTAACACTGTGAGTAAATAATTAAAAACAAACAAAATGTAGAACTTGAAATAAGTTTCCTTGTCTGCATTCTGTTTGCGGGTGTTGCGTTTATAATCTTGTCAAATATGGCTAAAGCCTTTTTATGATTTAAACATGTTATATGTATATTATTATTATATATTAATTATTGTGTATTTAACATGATTTGCATATTATACATTTTTGCAATTTGTTGGTGACATTAACATTCATTTATACTTAAGATGCAATTTTTTGAAGGCCTCTATTTATAATTGAATCTAAATTATAAAAAATCAGGATAAAGTTCTATCTGCCCCCTCACTAACAATAATCTTCTGCCCATTGTCCCTGCCCAGCCCTGCATTCATCTACCTATCCATCTGTCCATACCATTAAGTGAATATGACAGCCTATTGCGCTCATGTAGACCTACACTCCTGTATAATTCAGTTTCCTGTCAACTGTCAGACGCGGAACGGAAGGTTCCTGTCCAGTGTATCTTGATAAGCGTGGTATCAGCTCTGAAAGGATCCACCTTGTGGCTTTTTAAATACGTGCTTAGCCACTTAGTTCAAATATCAGTTTTGCCCCCACGTGCGACATGTTACAGAACTAATTTGCCAGATGGCATCAGAGTTGCGGCAGATCATTTTCGCACCTGAACAAAAGCGTCCCGTCACTTGATCCGGGAAAACATTCCGGGCCCGTGTCATATTTGCCAGTTTTTATGCTTCAACAAATCACTTGACAACAGAGTTCTTGTGCCAGGTGTAAGGGTGGGTGCATGATATGGACTCATTAACGGAGGTCCTGATGACACAAGACAGCTACCATGAGGTGCGCAGGTTTAATCACTCCAGATAGTGTATAGTACACCCTTTGGAGACAATTACATGCATTGACAATTTTTTGACAGGTTTTCTCTTCCCCCCCCCCCCCCCCCCCGGTAACCATCTCTGAATTTGTTTTATTCGTTGTGATATAATTATACATTTTTATTGAGACATAATTGTATTGTTGACGTTAGTGGTTAAGGCACATTTAATAATAAGTTTGAATTTTTTTTTAAACTTAGAAGTTGTCTCTTTGTAGATTTGAATAGTCTTGTCTTACAATACAATACAATAACTTTATTGTCTGTTGGGTTACAGAAAATGTCCTTTAGGCTTGTTCATATAATGAGTAAAAACATAGAGTAGGAAGTTTAACTTACATATGTATGTATACAAGGTTAAGATAAGTACTAAGAGCGAGGTTATTACATAATATTCATATCACATGCACAATAGGATATAGTGATAGATATCATACACATAGATAAGTAAACCACAATAGATAAGTAGGTAAATAAATAAGTAAACAGGTAAACAAGTAAATCACAGGAGGAGAATGTATATCACACAAGTAGTACTGTAAACAATCAGGCTAATACATGGGGTCAGAATAAATACATTATAAAATGGTAAACATTATAAAATGGTAAGCATTCTATCACAGATTATAGTTATTCAATTGAACATTAGTTAGTTGTTTCGTGCAAATAAATAGAGCATTATGTTCAATATATGAATGGCACTTTTAGCTAACAAATTCTCATCAATGTACTGTATCTATTTATTAAACATTGTGGATAGATTATCAATAAACGGTTTCGCCAAATAAACTAGAAACAATATGGTGAAGCAATAATACATATTGTCAGTCCCAGTTCTTTTTTATATGACAAAATGTTCATTATGAAAAAGTTATTTGGTAGAACACAGTTTATTGTTCATTCTTTATTGACAAACCCATAATCGATGTAGATTTGTGGCATATCCTAAAATGCAATGTATACCAACTAATAATAACAAAAAGTGAAATTTCAGGTTGTGATAATTAAAAAAAAATAACAATGTAATCTGTATATTTTTTTTAATAACTAATTTCTACACCAATGATACTGTTTAGCTACACATGTTAAGATTTTATGAGGACATTGAAATTAAAATGTTGGAGTGTTGGAATGTTCCAAAATTATAATTACAGAAAGTGAAATAAATCTTTACAAAAACATAGAAAGTAGAACCTGGGTGTTTTTGGCAGTGGCCAAAATTCATTCATAGCATTCCTAGTAGGAGTGTACTGTCTCTTACATCAACTATTGATTCCACACAATGCATTATTGTTAACAGTTTTTGTTTATCTGACTATGTTACCTATTCTTAGATGTTGATGTGATTTTTCACTGTAATATATTGTTGTGATATCCATCAAGCAAATATACATTTTCTGATTCTGAGAAGCTGTGTTCCTTCATGGTAGAATTACCTGTTAAGTAAGCAGGGTAGGGTAGGTGTCACCTGTTGGGTAACCTTTGAAATGTTCACCCTGCAAGATAAATACTACCTGCTGTAATCTCTTCAGTGATCTCTGATTTACCATAGATGTTGCAAAAGAATTAATTTTATACATTTGTAAGTGAGACAAAGAATCATTCACCGGTGTGTGGAAATATTTACAGTTTAAGGGGTGTTCTTAAAATATTAATTAATGACATGCACAAACCACACAATGACCCTTTTAACTGTGGCCTACTGTGCCACACACTTGTGTTGCCTGCAGTCCTGTCAGCCATGCCTGTCAAATGTCAACGAACCACACCGGCTTTGTTGCAACTGGTTCTACACAGCTCTTAATAAAGCTTCCTCCTTTATGCTTTGCTGACTTCTTCACATCACCTAGGCTATCGAGTACATCTGATATGTTTAGATCGTGATACGTTTAGATATGCTTCCATCTCTTCATTGTGCGCGGAGTTAATATCGCGCCTCGCTGTCGCCTCTCGAATAGTCGTTCAACGGTGGCGGACATCCTTTCTATGCGCCCAGGTCGCAGGGCCTTGCACCGATCACAGTGCGGTTGTCTGTTGCACAAAGCGCAACATTTCGCAACTTGTCATTACTGCCGACTACGGCTGATATCATGTAATTACTGGATGTCTGAGCCAGCAAGACACCACCCTGTTCCTACACTCGTGGTCATTGCAGAAAGATGAGAGCATATGGCTTACTAGAGTGGAACCTCACTATACAGTCACCTGAGAAATACAGCCACCTCACAATTAAGGTCAACCTAGGATAGTCCCAAATTATTTATGTAACAATAAAGAATAGGAAAGTAATCTTACTAATATGGTCACCTCACCATTCAGATAATTTTCACCCAGTCCCGAGTGTATCTTATTAATGAGGTTCCCTGTATGACAGCATACTTGTTTATCACTTGTAGTCAAAGCGATCAAACATATATGACAATGACATTTAACTATGCAGGCGTTGTGTTTATAAACAAAATAGAAATACACCCTACAAATAATGTTTCATTTACAAAAGTCAAATATAATTACGTTCCATTGCAAGAATGATTTTGTCACTGTTTCAAATTTTTAAGTTTATATCAACACTGTTTTTTCCCCTGTCCAAAACTAGACATTCTCCCTCGTGTATGTTGTATAAACAGCCACAGGAAATTCTGCAAACTTGGTTGTCCAATACACTCTGTATGTACAGTCCTTGTGTAAATCCAGATTTCCTGTTAAAACATAAAACCCATATTTACATTGTTGATGAATCTTTAAGAAAGACACAGTTTGAAAACCACTTTTAACGCAGTGGATGCAAAATTTAAATTGGGATTTGTTTGCAATTAAATTAAAAATACAATCGCCCATCTGCAAGCAACCGGTTGGCCGGCCACGGGTAAACAACAGGATGACAAGCAGTGCATTCTGGGTGGTCTGCTCACTGCCTAGGACTAGAGACAGTTACAGGGAGTTGTCAATGTATCCACTCTTTTTCCCATCTCTCCTTTCCCACAGAGCTACTTGAGAGGACCTAAGTGATGTTGTCTTTTGCAGTTAATTTAAGCCATATATGACATTGACGCCTGCCAAGATTGCAAGGGCTTCTTTCCCCTCTGCAGGAGCTCCTGTTTTCCAGGTTCAAGTCCATCTGGTCTGCGATATCATGCCAGACAGACAGGTGTATGAATCGAAAGGCAGAGGGCAAGGGTTGAACAGAGCGGGTTCTGACTAAAGACCCACACATGTAATTCATTATATGACAATCATTCAGAAGGCACCCGGCAGCATATTAACAAGATCCCTGGCAATTTGATCTGCAGAGAAAAACATACAAGTTAATTAACTCAATCATCAGAAGTTGCCCTGCCAGAGTGGCAGCCAATTGATTCGTTTGCAGACAGTGCTGATATTTCACTGATAATCTGCCTGGAAGCGTAATCGCTGAGGCCTTTATGACGGGCGTTAGGTGATGGTTATGCTGCATGTGTTTTTGATATGGTGAGGCAGAATCTGTGAAATGAGAACACGACTCTCCCAGCCCAATTCTCTTGTCATACAATTGCCTGCGGTTCAGTAGTGATTTTGCTCAATTGTTTTGTCAGACTGCTGTTTTATTATTAGTATAATTTATTATTATTATCATCTGATTGTCAGTCTTAGTTATGAAGTTGCTTTGTTTATAAGGATGTGAGTCAGTCTAACAGAAAGAGTGTATCGTGATGCAGAACTGTTTTGGGTAATTTTTCATGTTATCACACAAGAGTTCCCAAAATTATAATATTACCAGACAAACATAGTTACATCAACTTACTCTGTCAGCAAAGTGCACAAAATATCTCCTTCTTAAGACAATATTTTATAATCCTTTGAACCCATGTAATGCAATTCATACATATTACAGTACCATGGTTCGTTTAACAAAACACAACATCTCATCACCATGTTTTGATGATTATTAATTTATGGTACAAATATTTTTCAGGCACCATCCATATATTAATGTAAACCATATTATTATTTTTAATATATGGATGTGTAACGTGACTGGTAATAAATATAAGGTATTAACATACGGGTTAAATAGATCTGCAAAATGTTCAATTTAAAGATATATCTCAAAAATATATTCAGATGTCAAAGAACATTTTAAACAAATACAGTGGAACCATTAATCTGGTCTATGATGATAAAAATGTCTAAATGCTAATATACCCAGCTATTAATTTGCATAACTGGTTTATCTGGGAAACTTGTTAATCCAGATGCATACACTTCGGCCAAATTGTCAAGGTTTATGAGGTTCAAATATACTCCATACTGACCAAGTTTATAAAAAATAATATATAAATTTTGCATGCTGTAACAACCCTTGTGACAGCTTCAAATGTTTCCCGTCATTATCACATGACACTCTTAGATCCAGTATTTTACACAGTCCTTGTTCATGTTTTCCACACATTTTCCCAGACAACGCATTAGCATATAAACAGCTCTGGAAACTGCTAAAATTCCCACATTAAGGGCCATTGTTTGACTGTAGCTGTTCGAATCCTCCCCACGGAGAAGTGTAGTAGAACACACTGTAGTACCACCATCAACATCTCTTTGCAATCTCCTCCGTGTAATCTACAACCATGGTTTGAGCACCTGCTTACTGGTGATAGGACATGTGTCCACAATCACACAACAGGTGTTCTGATATCAAACAGGCACTTACATTATATTTCATATAAAAAAATACATATTGTTATTGTCAACACGAAATGGCATTTAAAAGCATGCAATTCTGTGAAGGGACAGTTTGTATACGTATATGCATGCATCAATGCTAGCATGCAACGATGATTGTATGTATTTTTCATATTAATAGTCAAGTTATTGATCTTAACCAGTTCAGTGTGCATTTATAGTTTTGTAGGTTTATGTCAAGTTTGTTTCTTGGCCTAAGTTAAATAAAAATAAACTTAAAAGCACTCGGAATTATTTATTCCTGAAATAATGAAAGGGACAGCCAGTAAATCAACAGCATTACATGAAAATACCAAAATGGTGTGTTTTTTTCCATTAAAAACTAAAATTTCTTGTTTAAGTAAACACATATTAATCTCATCTCAGCCATCAAATAATTGTCTCTTGATGCTAGGATAGCAATACATTTTTACCAGGCCTTTTTGTTTTCTAGTTATAACACTGAAATGATGCCAGTCAACAGGGTCAATAATAACCATATATATTAAAGATGGGCTCATATATATTCAGTGATTGTGTAAAATTCTTTACTGCCTACGAATCTCTGCAATTAAATAACAATAACATTTTATAATTTAATTTCAGACAACCATGACGATGAGGGTGACGCCGACGCCGCGGTGTGTGACAGTGACTGTGCTTCGACCAGTGACAGTAATACCCCCAGTCTGTGTGTGGAGTCACTTTTTAGCTCCACCCCAGTCCCGGAGTCGCTGGAGTTGAGAAGCTCTCCAAGTCATGGAGGTACAGTGTGGGCCCGAGAGAGGATCGTTGCGGGCACAATGTATGGTCCCTTCCTCGGATATCTCCGTCAAGTTCTCAGTGAGGATGGGGTAGCATGGGAGGTGAGTTCACTTTTTATAATACAGATTTATGGTCACCTCAGTAATGCAGCCAACCCACAATTAAGGTCACCCTGGGACAGTCCAAAATTATTTTTGTAACAATAAAGGAGAAGAAATTAGTCCCGCTAATAAGGTCACCTTGCTATTCAGGTAATTTTTGCCCAGTCCTGAGAGTGACCTTAATAATGAGATTCCACTGTAAAATAATTTACCTAATTTTTGCAAATTGTTGAATTGTATAATGTATATACAGTGGAAGCTCACTATTAAGCTCACCCTCAAAACTTAGTCAAAGTGATCTGAATAGCAAGGTGTCTGTATTAGCGGAACTTATTTTCTATACTCTACCTTTTTGATAATAAATCGAGATTATTGTGTGACCCTAATTGTGAGGTGGTTGTATTACTGAGTTGACCATAAAATGAGGTTCAATTGTATATATACCAGATATATATGTGCGTCCGTGCGTTCGAGGGTGCGTGTGTGTGCGTACATGTATGCATGCATCCATGTGAGGTTTTATCCACAAAATGTGTTACATCCAATTCCTGCTTGCATTGCAGATGTGGACCTGTGCCACTAAATAGACTGGGTGTCATATAAAATATATCAAGATAACTAGTTTGAGTTTCTGATTACTGAGATAAACTGCAGCCAGTGTAACTTTAATTCGATTCCAACTTTAACATATACTGTTTATTGAAACAGGACACTTTTTAGATGTATGTTCATATCTGTAATATCTGATAAATCGGTGATCTGGTTGACTGGCAAAATCCACTCTTACTTCACAGATGGTGGTTATCCTGTACGAGGTATGTTTGGTTGCTGGAATGTTACATATATCCACCGTGACGATATCACTGGTGCAGATTTTTATCTCGGAGATACTCTTAGTGAAGATACATTTCTGCTTTCAAAAGAAGCCCTAGCTGTGTCTGTTTCAAGTGATACAGGCATCTTCTGAAACCTGCACCCTCTGATGACGGTTCTTATCTGTCTGACAGTGATAGTTTATCCCACAGTTGGAGTGGGATGTTTCCTTTTGCCCAGGTCTCCTATCATGTTTTGACGAAGCCTTGGTTGTAAGTTGAGGGCTGAGGTTGCAAGGCTCCTGTATTGAGATATGATTAACTTGGCCTGAAGATGGTAAGGTCTTGTCAAAGGGCTGATGGAAGCTTTGATGGGAATGTCAGGGTATGGATGGAGGATTCACCGATACAGTCAGGTGCCTGAATTAGTAGAAATTGTTATTCAGGTCAGGTTGACCCAGATATGGTTAAATCTAAGTTGAGATGTTGCTTTTTTCATTGCAGTGATAATTTGTGGTTTAATGTTAACCTTGTGGATGGCAGTTGAGGAATAACAGGATAAAATGAGGTTTATTAGATTATGGATAGGCCAGTGAAGAACACATGAGAATGAAGGTAGTTAGGAAGAGACTGCGATGGGCAGGACTGAAGCGGAGAATGAATGAGGAGAGATTGACATAGGAAGCATGGCAAACAGAACTGTAGAAGGAGAAGACCAACATTAAGATGGAGAGTATTAGGACAGATATCGAAAAGAGCTGAGGTGAATTGATGAATCCAGTACCCCGCGGTTTGTGTGTGTCACAGACAAAATGTTGCGCGTGACCTCCATCAAGCTTTGCCTTTGTCAACAGTGTTGATAACGGCTATATATGTGAATTAAATTACTTTTGCGACATGACATCTCATACATCAAATATAACCGCACACATTTGTCACGTTAAAAACATTGCCTTATGTTGGTGTACAGTATTGTGATAAAGCCAAACCATTCAGACGTCTATCTATTGCGAAGAGATGCAGACTCTGCGGCGGGCAAAGAAACTCAAATTTCCATCAGACTCTGTCTGGCGATATGTCTGCTTCTTAAGCGCATCTTCATTACTTCTGTTTTTGCCCCTTTATCATCAAACACAGCAGCGGGAAGATGGATAGAAGACCCACTTGAAGACAGATAGTGGTGACTTCAAGGCGCAGTGTGGAATGCACGAGGCATCTGCTTGTTGAAGGTCCAACTATGGGTGGTGTTATTGGCTTACATTTGTTGTACAGTTTTGCATTGGGGAGTGTGGAAGTGAGCCAAACTGAGGTGTGCTAAGCAGAATGTGGATGGTTTAGTAAATTATCGATTTGGTTGGACTGGAGACATTCAGCAGTGTAGATCGACAGTGTAAAAACCTAGGATGTAACCTAGGATGGTAGGATAGAACTTTGAAAAGTTGGTGGTCATAGAGACATCCAGTGTAGGGTGCTCAGGTTAAACACCTGGTAGGATGCAAGTTTGTAAAATTGGTGGTCCTACTCATAAATTAGTGGTGCACATATATATTGAAGTCTTTGAGAAGAAACTGAGCCAGTGTACCAGCTTATCTCTTACACCTCTCCATATCTTCCTCACATTGGACATCCCCCTTTGATACCCATGCTGAGGAGTAGGAAGATAACACTGTGCAGTGGCTTGTAAAATGAGCTTTGTTTTGCTATTGAAATGGCTGATCCTGACTAACACAGAAGTTTAAATGTATGAAGTTATATAAGTTGATTAGACCATTTTACAACGTACCTGCCATCACGTGAAACATTTAAACTGCATTTAAGTCTGTATTTTGTCTTATTTCTGGAGTTTTTAGGTGGGAGAAGATATACAGGGTGGGGTAGATACCCTAGGGTTCACCCACTTCCCATAGGGGAGTAATATACTGTAAGGGGAAAATATCCAGGGGGAACGTAAACTGTCACACCCGTCTGCAGGACTGGTATTTTGTTTAAATATGGTGCTTGAGCAGAAAGTTACTGCTTTTGAACCAAGAGATCAATAGGATAGCAATGTTGTACCCTGTCCATCAGTGCTAGTTATTTCAAGAGATGACAAGTCGGTGATTCCATGATAAACTATCAAACTTGGTATCTTCAATGGTTTGACAAATTTTTTGAGAATCAAGAACATCTGTCATTGAAATGACTTCATTCGGACACTCCCAGCTATTCGCCATGCGTGACTGCCACAAACAAGGGGGTGAATTTCAAATTAGTATGCCCTTTCTGGGGTGGCTTATGTCATTCACACTTCATTTATTTTATCCTACCCCTGCACCAGGGTGAACCCAGGGAGACTGGCGATATTCCCTCAACCCTACTTGGGATAGCAGTGGGAAACTCATTCAGGGTGACCACTTTTTTCTCAGTTTTCGTGATGCTCCTTTCCAGTTCAATGTCCAAACGGTTGGATGATAAAATAATTTGCAAAATGAGCGTGAGAAATATTACAGGGCAGGTGCAGTGACATGTCTGCGGATGTTCTGTTGAACACAAGTACTGACGAACAGTCACCTCCATAATACAACCACCTTGCTATTCTAGTCACCCTAGGATCGTCCCAAATTACCCTAATGACCCTATGTATTGGAACACTTAAAGCTAATTAAATGATCAGCTGTCCCAAAACACAGGGAGCACAGAAATAATTCTCAGTTTCACTGTCTCAATACTTAGGGACACAAACGAATCCTGACTTCATATCATCCCTGTTTTATTACCTCGGAGAAGGGCGAAACATCATTGCTGGTGCTAAAGTAATTTAGCTCGTCCAAGTGTGTGCAGTTGATGTCAGAGCTGCTGCGATTGTAAAACATTTTATTGATACACTGTTTTTTATTTACATGTCTGCATCAGGGGAAAAAGGGTACGTGCTCATCAGAAATACGAATAATTGGTGTCCCTGTACATAAGGACAAAAATAATTACATTTACAAAGGTGTCTCAAAACATACAGTGTAGAAAATGTTTTATTTTTCTAGATTTTTAGAGTGTCCCAAAACATACGGTGTCGCGATACACAAAGTCAGAGTATTTCCGTAGCTGTAAAATATCATTAATATTGCTAATATGGTCACCTTGCTATTCAGGTCACTTTGGTGCAGTCACATGGGTGCCCTTAATAGGGAGGTTCCACTGTTGCTATTTTCTGCTCGATTCAGCCAGTATTTAAGGCCTGTAAAAAGCTGCATGATTAGAAGTTCTGGCCCAAGGGCTGACATTCACCCAGAAGATACTTATGTTGTTCACCAGCATGTGCCTAGACTGGTTATGGAGCTGTAGTCAGGTAGGAAAGGATAACTACAGCATGATAAACAATGTTTTTGGTTCACCGTTTTGTTTTCTATGTGGGTTATTTCTTTTGCTTAGCAGCTCTGGATCCTGAGGCAGTAAAACACCCGACACAAAGCAGCATGAAGGGCATTGACCTCTTTCTTTAATCTCTTGGATGTGGCCTTAGATTATTACTGTAAACTAGAGCTTTTTGTCTCTTGTAATTATTTTATAATATCTTAATATATAGATTGATTGTTCATAATACATTTTATTTGATATAGTACCACATCTTAAATATTTGTGTGGCACTTCACCATGTTAAAACATGATATACATTTGTTAGATAAATAATTAAATATATAAAAATTGTTATGCTAATAGTTAGTATTATATTAATATAACTATAGGACAAATATGGCGATAAATTAATAATAACAGAATTAATCAATCATTAAAATAGATCATTAAATAAATGTTAATTTAAATTAAAAAAATACTTATGTATATGTATCCTCAGAAATAACAGTGGTAATTAATTGAATAGTCAGCTGCATTTGGAATGGGGTAAATCCTTGAGGATCACATTGCAGTGGTGTGATTCCTTGAGGTTTGACCCCCAAGGTGGGGACCCAGAGCTGAGTAGGCTAAGTGGCAGACAAAGCCACTATCCATGCCCCTACTCCTCTGTGCTCCCCAGGGATGAATCACAGGATACCTGTGTAAACAGAACAAGGACACTTGGCCTATCTGTGTGTGAGATATCAGTAATCTTCTCCAATGTCTGCCCCCCATTACACACTCATAACTGCCACAGGGCCAGGCAGCATTCAAGTGTTCTAGTCATAAACACAGTCACACCCCAACCTCCTTGAGTACCCCCTGGGGCACTGCAGGAGGCAGGCACCATTTGGTTGGGGGTAATTCCTCCTGTCAGGTAGGTTTTAAACAGAGACTTTTTAGGAGTAGCTAAAGTGTATAATTACATCACAGTGAAAAGAACTATCTGGAGGTAATGAGTGTTGTACAGGGCTGCTGGGACCAATCACTGCAAGTTTATTGGGTCTGTTATGGTCCTGTCATTTGCTGTCAGTGTCTCTGGTTGTAAGAAGGGGGGTTTATTCAGAAGACAGATATGTTATCTTTGATAAAAAAAACTGGACCCGGTTATTGTTAGGCCCCATTGTTAGATGTGGTGTTATGATCATTAACACCGAAACAGTCACTCCTAAAGATAAATACATTCAGCAATAAGCTTTAACGATTATGCTAGATCATCTTGCTCCTGTATTGTCTTCATGTTCCCCTCCTGCCTTCCCTTCTTTTGTTCTGTCACTTCATGTCCCCATCCTCCTCTCCCTTCGCTGTCTGACTCTCACTGTTCCTTGTCCCCATGTCTCCATGGCCTCTCTCTTCTCCTACTAAGTCCTGTTGTTGTTTGTCCTCGACCTCAAGCACCTGAGATCATTTCCCTTCTAGTGTTAGTTCATGTTACAGCTTCATCGTTGTGATCATCAGTTTCTCTCCAGTCTCACTTTCATGATTATAATCATCGTCATAAACATCACCAACATCATCGTTGGCATTACTATTATCAAAATCATCCTATTCCAGATGTTCTTAATTGTTATATAATATACATTGGAACCTAACCAAATTTAGACTAAATACAGTTGATTATGTGAACTTCCTGCTAATAATTACCTTACCAAACAGACAACCCCTCTTTACAATCACCATCATGATAGTGGGATGGGAGGGGAGACAGGACCACATGACCCGGCCAGCTTGCCTGTCTCCACAGTGTGTGACAGTGTGGCAGCAGGGACAGCCACACCAGATCCATGACTGCAGACAAGTGTCGAAAGATAACAGATATTGAATTGTGGGGTTAGATGTCACTGCACTTCCTGCAGTAGACACAGACAGACATTGATGGCCACCCTCTCCCACCAAGACGCATCCCACAAATACCTTCCCCGCTCCTTACAAGCGAACACCGCCCAATCCAAACCTCCATATCTCTCCCACAGCCAGAATGCACCAGCATCCCTTCATCCCAGACTAATTGGTGGAGACAGGGAATTGTGGGAAAGATAGACACGCAGATGTTCAGAAAATTCGATGGTGTGTCTGAGTTGAGGGGCATTGGCATTGTTGGTAACGGGGAAGCTCACTGCCGCCAAGTCTTGGGACCAATTAATGAGTGTCTGAGTTGTCCTTGGACCCTACAAGAACTTGGGTTGCATTCGGGATGGGTTGTGGATTTCTCAAGGCATTGTGGGATGGTGCAGCATTGGTGCTAACTGAACTAATCATGGCTTCGGAATTCTTGTGATTAGTCCATAAATAGATCAGTGGGTGGCCATTGGTGTTCATAAAGGACAAAAAAAGATGAGAGATGTTGTTCCATCATGTTTTATTTGTTAATTCAGATATTGTTCTGTCATGTTCTATACGTTAATTTGAAGTTGAACGGACCACAGAAATCATCTTGAATTTACAAAAGTTTGTGGGACCATAGCTCAAGCTACTTACTAATAATGATGTGTATTCAAATGAAACTGAAATTAACAAAGGTGTCTGTGCATGCGTGTGTGTGTGTGTGGGTGTGTGGGTGTGTGCGCGCGTGCGACCACTGCGCATGCATGCATGCGAGTGAGCGTGTATGCGATGTGGTGTGTATGGATGTGTGGTGGGTCGGTGTTGATATCTTATTTACTTTAATATATATAATGCATATATATATATATAAGAGAGGAGAGGTGGAAAGAGAGAGAGAGAAATAGGTGAAGAAAGGAGGGTCATGGAGGAGAAAGGCGAGGAAGGAAAGCATTGTCTCCAGACAGTTTTATCATATGGATTATTGCTATTTCACCTGTAGTAGAAAGTGAAGTCTGCCACTCCCTCTCGAGTTCAAACTTCCCTACATCCTATCCTCCTCTGTAGTTGCACTTCATGGCACACAGATTCTCGGGCCTAAAATAAACATCCCAGATATGGGTATGATATATTTATGGGAGGATGGAACGATGTCTTCATCGTCTGCCATCTAAAGTAAACAAACCTTTTCCCGCCATCCACACACAAACACTGGTAATCAGAGGAGGGAAAAAACAGGGTCTGGGGAGATGCTGCTGTCATAGCAAACACTTCCTATCTCCTTCCACAGCCCCTGCTACAGGATGTGCCACATCTGTCACTATCTCCAAGTGTCCCTGCATCTGTATGAAGCACAAGCAGTAATCACTCCACAGGCAGACTGCATCTTGCTAATGATGATTCCCACATTGTCTACCTCAGAGTGTCTAGTTAGTGATAAGGCTGCTAGCTGCTGGGGCATCCACGCCAGGCAGTGCTACTGTTATTATAACCACTGGTTGGTGTTGTTCTTCTGTTTGTTTCTCTCAAGTCCAGGATGAGGCTGGCCTCTATATTGTTTCCCTCTCCCACCATTGATCCCATACTGCCATCTCAGCCGCCTGTCTTCTTTTCCCCTATATGTAATTCTTATTTTCCATTTATTTCCCAACCCACAGATCTCTCTTCATGCAATCCTCTCATCTCAGTCATGGTCTTTCTCTTCTCCTGTCCTCCTGTTTGAGGGCATCCCCTCTCTACTGTACCCCTCCCATTCACTCCATGTGTCCAGCCCACTTTAACAGACTCCCCATTAGCTTCCTTTGTCCACCCTAGCAAACCTGCAATTGAATGTACTAACAAGAGTGTCCCTCCTCCAGATTGCACTCCGTATCCACAGATGCAGAAGATGGTTTCCTGAAGTCTTCACACATGTATAGTGTTTATTTCTACTTCTGATTGTAGACACAGAAATGGAAATGTATAATTTTCATCTTTGCACCTGCCTCTTCATTCTATCTTGTCATCGCGCGAGGAGTATAACGGGCTGATTCATGGGTCATCATGCCATGTACCATCATTAGAGTGGTTAACAAGATGTAGAGACCATTATTCCTATAGTCCAAGTCAATTTACACATTTAGCCACTGTGTGGGATCTTCGACTTCCGAGCAAAGACAGTTTCTTAGACGCTAAATAGAGAGAACCAACGGCTATTAGTATCTCATCTGAAAACATATGTCCAGCTTCCTTCCTTTATGTCAGTTTTGAAACAGATTGCGTCCAATTTGTTATGGAATGATTTGCTGTTCAAGATGACAGCCTGAGGTGAATTAGGATCTCGACCTTCTGGTCTGGAGATGAGCAACATATCTCTGACCCACCCACTTGTTGAATATTGTTTGCCTGAAGCAATTAAGTATCTGAACATTCCTTAAATGTGAATGGTACCATCTGAATGCAGAATGTCTAAGTACAAGTATGCGACACTGTTTGATAAAAATGTACTATTAAACATAAAATCTATAATTTTATTTCTTTTATAGTACATGTCAAAAATTACAATAGCTAGCAAAAACTGCCAGGACTTCGGCTGAAAAATTCTTAAAAAGAAATAATGATTTAAGTTAGTTTTATTCACCTTAAACTAGGCTGCTACAGTACAAAACAACCTGAAGCATTATAATACAGTGCCATTTGGAACAAGTAAACCATAATTATTGTACAACATTTGCTTTTAGTAAACAATCTTAACACCCAAATATGTACTCTTCAACCTGCCACCCACTGATCACAGGAAGAGTGCATGAAAGGAAAGATGTCCCAGTATGGTTCCATTTACAAACAGATTAATCACTCACGCGAAGCAAACATGATGTCGGGAAGACGATATTAACACACGATAAACTGTCTCATCTAGGTATCGCAGACAGCTTTCAGCAGAGATCATCGTTCTAAGCGATCTATCAGTCTTAATCTGATGCGACTGGCACAACATGCAGAATTAGACCTGGTCAATATCTTCTTACATCATCACTGCAGCATTGTTTTAAATTGGCCTGGAAACCTTGTGTCAGTGAGAAGAGATAGTGTGGAGGACAGTAATGATATGTGACTGAGATTGGAAAGGAAGTGTCAGCCTGACAGATTGTGTAACCATCCCACATGACCCGTGACATTTGACTGTCACATGTGACAATATCACACGTGACGGTGACATCAAGTTGTTGTAGGGCGTTACGGATTACAAAGCTCAGACTTTTTGCAGGGTTTGTTATCGCAGCGTAATCACAGGGCCCGGGTTGTGGAGATTGGGGACTTGGCAGTTCGTAGAACTCCAACAGGCACTGGAGCTTGTGTGGGATATCACGTGGTTGTTGTCATTTCTTGGTCACAGAAAATGAGTTACTGATAGATAATGAGTTAAAAATTTTGATTTTGGCCTTCTACCCAAGACCTTGACTATTAGAGAAGCACATGGATCAATGGATGTGATTTTTTAAACATTTTATATTTTTTAAATATAATTAACATTATGTTGTACACATTTTTTGTAAACTCTCTTTTTATATTTAAATTGTATGCTTATAAGTCTTGTCTAGTGTTAGTAATTAAATAGTGTCCTTGCTTTTGACTGCTTGAGTCATTTGGCAGTTAGAGATCCACTACAACCACCTTCATTAGAGATCCATAAACATCACCATCAGTGATCCACCACAATTAGAGATCCACCACCACTAAAGATCCACAACTATCACCACCACCATCAAGGATCCACACCTATTAGAGATCCACCACCACCACCACCAAATATCTACCACCATTATTGATCCACCACCAATAGAGATCCACCACTACCACCATCAGAGATTCACCACTACTACTATTAGAGATCCACCACTACCATCATTAGAGATTCACCACCACTACTATTAGAGATCCACCACTACCACCATCAGAGATTCGCCACCACTACTATTAGAGATCCACCACTACCATCATTAGAGATTCACCACCACTACTATTAGAGATCCACCACTACCACCATCAGAGATTCACCACCACTACTATTAGAGATCCACCACTACCATCATTAGAGATTCACCACCTCTACTATTAGAGATCCACCACTACCATCATTAGAGATTCACCACCACTACTATTAGAGATCCACCACTACCACCATCAGTGATTCACCACCACTACTATTAGAGATCCACCACTACCATCATTAGAGATTCACCACCACTACTATTAGAGATCCACCACTACCACCATCAGAGATTCACCACCACCACTATTAGAGATCCACAACCATCAGACACCATCGCCAATGTTGACAGACAGTGAACCTGACAGACCAGTAGCTGTGCAGTGGGCCCAGATGTAACTCATAAGATTGATAAGTGAAGACATCCAAGGCACAACCTGTTATCAGGGTCATCTGTGGCACTGACAAAAACACAGGATGGGGAGAATGTCCCACCAGCCTAGGATCCTGGGAGTTAGAGAGGGGAAACTTGACACAGGATGAAGCACTTGTTATGTATTCTTTCCCCGGATAGAATAACACTCCAGAAGTCTCACATGTGCATGTGTCACCTATTGTAGTGATCCATGCTTGTAAACAGGCATTTTGTGTTTGAAAAGGATATGCAAGATTGACCAAGAAAATCACCTCAATTACGGCAGATACTCAGACCCCAGAACCATGCATACTGTCAGTGTAACCATTATTCAGAGATTCTAAATAAATGTGACAATGATTTTTTTTAAAACCACACCGTAGATTTTATTTAAAAATTGTTTTAGTGCATAAAAAGCACTGAGTGAATGCTAGCCACTAATGTTGTGAAATCGATACAGTGATTGTTTACCTCTAGGTGCACATTAAAAACAACACTGTTTCTGATATACTTGTATGGGGACGATATATTTGTATTGGGACGTTTGACGTAGATTATTTACATAACTCAGTATAACTGTAGAAGACGCAGAACATTACTGACAGTTGTACATTCTACAAGAGCTAGCAAAAACTAGCTGCACTTGGGCCAAAGTGCAGAAACATCCGGCAAACTCACAAACTGGTCACAGTATCCAGGTTTTAGGACTGGTCAAAGAGCTTTACACATATCAAAGCGCTTTACACATAAATATGATAAATTGTTAAATGCATTCCCTTGACCTTTAACCTTGATGCAAGACAACTTCTAGTGTCAAATTGAATTCTGATTGCTAAATATGAAAGTGTGAAGAACAGCAGACTGAAAATTGGGTAAGAACAGTTATCACCATCATCTGAACACTGCTTTGGCTATTTCCAAGTCCAGAACATCGCAATGAAAATAATCTACCCTTTAGGTAGATCAATGCAATATTGATATGTTGTCCCAGTAGTCAACACTTAGGACATTGGGATTCGCATTAATTTTACGGTGAACTTTTTGTTTTCATATCTTATACATGTGTTGTCTGCAAAACACCTGCCCTGCATACCGCGAAGTGCATTCACACCTGACATTGCCAGACATGCCAGAAAAACCTGGCTATACTTACATAAACAATTTGCTAGTGCATTCGTGTATTTCATACACGTTGCGAAGATTTTCAAGTATGGAGGAAAATGTAATATTCTGGGTGCAGCACAAGGGGTGTTCTCATATATTCTCAAAGTACAACAAACTATTGTGTGTAGTATTGGTTCAAACTGCCCCAGCTCCCCACCAATACGTGGTGTGGGATTTGTAGTTTTTAGCAATCCAAAATGGCTTCCTTATTACGCTGCTTGGTTTTCACATTCACTATGGTGTGAATGTCCATTTATACCTGTTCCAGTCAGCAGGTGGGGCCACAGTAGGAATTTATTTTCACCCACAATATGTGGCGACGGCCAAACCATCACTATCCCATAAATAATGCTGTGTGTTTGTTTTTGTGGGACTTTGCAAACATTTGCAACTGCCCATAAGATGTAGGAATAGTAAAAAAAACTTTAATGTATGGCTTTAGTTAAAATAGGTCCCCAAGTATATAGTATCAGTTGACAAATACCGGTACTAAAGTTTTTTAGTGCAATTTTAGAAGTTACATAAAAGTATGTTGGGAAATCCTCATTGTGTTGAAATAAATTGTCATCAACATAATGGTAATAAAACAATAATAACTTTATTTATACACTAAAACCAAAGTAAAACTTTGTTCAATAATGTTTACAATCAATTAAATTGCTCAAATATAAATAATAATTTAAATATTGCTAAAACGTAGCTAAACAAATCTGAACTAGAGAAACTTAAAACTACACATATAAATTAAAAAAAATCTAAAGTACTAGTTCTTTCTAACAAAAATAGAAAGATCTGATTAGCGCAAACCTACAAAATACAACAAACACCAAGATGACATCATTTGTGTTTTTTATTCTGATTTTCATAGAAACAAACAAATAGTATTCTCAAAATTCTAACATGGTACAATGACTACAGCATTCTGCTGCATAAACCAACGATTGTGCAACATTTTGGCACACACTATCATCATTATGCTCATACCGTTTTGGCCCTTGGGTAATTCACACAGTCACTCCATAAATGACACTTGGCCAAAATTAAGTCCAGTCAATTCAAGGTGAACTTATTGGACCAAACTATCAACTAAATCAGCCAAATGCCAAATAGTTTAAGATTACTGTTGAGCAACTTCCCTATTTTACCAGCGTGTCATGTCACCCTAGCATTTAAATATGTTGTTTGTAAATGAGAATTTGTTCAAGCTCGGAAATGTATCGTATTTGATTGTTTCAAGGACACTAACAGGTGGCATTTGAGATAATGTTGGTCACCATTAGACATGGTCATTTTGAAGGCAAAGGAGTTTAACTCTCCATATATTTTTTATTTCAACACTCAATTTGATGGTCCAAAATGGATGATTTTGCAAATGCAACAAATGACAAATACAACCCATTTTAGGGATTGGTCATAAATTTGCAACCTCAAAAAACTTATACATTTAGCATGGGTTCAACCCCCACCCCCACCCCCCGAATACATGGTGTGGGACTTGTATTTTTTACTATCCAAAATTGCAATTAGCATCAATTTAAAATAACATATATTTCAATCACTTGAGGTGACAGTGTAGGAATTTGTTTTCCCGTACATGATACATTAATGTATTTTGGGATTTACAGACCTATACGAATGACCACCCCTTAAAATTGTACATATGTAGTAATAAGGAATCCAAAAGTTTAGCAATGACAAGCAAACAGTTTTGTACATATACCGTTTTTGCCATACACATATGTGCCCTCTATATTTGGTACTGGCCAAATATGTATCCACTTTGAGTAAAGAGGCAAGAAATTACTGTTTTATCTAACGTAATTTCTTAAAGACTTGGTCTAATACAATGGAAAAGGCACCATACGAAACACCATTTCTGAAACTCAGCAGTTGGGTATTTTTAGATACTCACTTGCCCTATTGCTTGCCCTTATACACTTTGCCCTGTCAGCAGACAGAAGTCACCCTCATTAAACAGGGGTGGCATCCCCTTTGTCTGTCAAACCCAAGGTCACCAGTCTTATCTGTCTGCTTGAGCTCCTTTGGTTTTCTGTTTCCCCCTTGAGCATAGAGACAGAAGCTTGAGACAGAGATGCATAATGCCTGTGGTAACTTGGGTGGTCAAGTAGTTATTTGTGTTTACTGAACATTTTGAGTGTTGATATGTTCTCAGAAATTGGTTTCATTTGAGCCAAGAGCAGACAGCTGAATTGTGGAAATGTCCCAGTTTATGTCAAAATTGTTACACATTACCAAACTCAATCCATCTTTCAATGTTATAATATAAAGTACAATTTGCAATATTTGGATATAAGGACACCAGATAGTGATGGACACCTGTCAATCAAAGGGCTAGGAATGTGTTGAGGACCCTATTAAACTTGATTATATTCTGGCTTGTATATCTGCTATGTACCTATCTTCATGTATGTGTAAAAATATAATATATACATGTACACAGACATGCATGCATGCACTAACATACATTCACACACATACATGCACATACACATGCATATACTGTCTGTACATCATGTTGTGTGTTTGCTACATATATTCACCAACCTTGAAGAAGCTATCCTTTATTCAAGGGCGGAGAAATGAGAGACAGACACTCTGATGGGTGAACAAATGGACTGACAAATTGACAGACTGTTATGATCCTATCTTTAGAATCCACCCTTAAATAGTCTTACTGGAAAGGCAAGAAATTTTTTGTAAACAGGGAAGAGTACAGGGTGAGAGTCGTGATAAACACCAGATTGTTCTTCTTCTTGGAAAGTGTCTGTGCAGTTCTACAGGTGTTAGGACTCTCCGCCGTGTACTACTGCCTTCGTTAAGATGGCAAGTGTGAGTTTTTCTCAAGTTAGGGGAAACCGGGGTTGCTTGTGACAGGGTAAAATAAGTTTTTCTGTAACAAGCTTAACTGTTGTAAAAACCATGTGGGTGGTGACATCCAGATAAGGATTAAGGTGCATATGCATGTTCTTTTGTGGCTCCACCTGTTGATAATAACACTTGTTATGTTTTACCCATTTTACAACTTTTCCTGGTGTACCCTATTTCATCCAGTGGTGAGGACTTTGCTGTTGATTTAAAACGCAATTAATAGCTCATAATTTGGCTACGCACATAACGTAGTGTTACAGAATAGCGCTATGTGAGATATTTAAATCCATTTATAAAAGCTTTATTGCTTTATGGATGGGCTGAAATACTAGTTAATATGATTATGTTATGGCACTTTGCAACATAATTGACTGTTAAATTCCTGATGTTTTTAACATCTATTCTTTTGCTGTTATGTCATATTATGGTCGTATTATCTTGTATTATCTTGTACTGGGGTGTGAAAGGACAGCACCAGTATGCAGAAGACAGAATGGTATAATCCAGGATGATAATATAAATATCCAGTAAAGCTAAATCTAAGTTTAACAAGATTGCCACCCAGAGAATTAACTCTAGGTAGCAGGTGGACAAGGAAGCCCCTTGGCTTATCGAGAGTCCGACCCTTTTATCTATGTGTATCCCGCCCATCTGAGGTATGTGTCGATTTTATTTTTAAACATATTCACGCTACTAGCACCTACATAATCAGCAGGTAATCTGTTCCATTAATTTATAGTCCTTTGTGAAAATGAAAACTTTCTTATATCCAATCTACTCTGCTCCTTTGCTAATGCAAGTTCATGTCCTCTAGTCCTTCTATCTTTCTTAACTGAGAAAAACATATTTCTATCAATATTTTCATAACCCTTCAATATTTTAAACACTTCTATCTGATCTCCTCTCAATCTCCTGGTCTCTAGTGTTGTTAAACCGCATTTTTTTAGGCGTATTTCGTAACTAAGATCCCTCAGAATTTGTATCATTTTAGTTGCTCTCCTCTGCACTCTTTCTAGCATATCTATGTCCTTCCTGCGATATGGCCTCCACTCTTGAATACAATATTCTAAATGAGGCCTAACTATTGTTTTGTACAGCGGTATTATTAGCTCTTTTTCCTTATACGTTATATTTCGCCTAATTAATCCAAGGATTTGATTTCCCTTTGAAGCTGCAATTCCGCACTGCTGTGAAATCTTCATATCAGCACTAACGGTTAACCCTAAGTCCTTTTCTTTTACAGTAGTACTTAGTACATTGTATATTCTACTTCTTCGTTCCCATGTCCTATGTGGAGGCATTTACATTTCCCAAAATTGAACATCATTTGCCACTTTTCAGACCATTTGATCAACCTGTCAAGATCATCTTGTAAATGCTGTCTATCTCCATCACTTTTAATCCTTCTAAACACTTTTGTATCATCCACAAATTTCAACACCTTGCTTGTTATTTCATCATCCAAATCGTTGATGTATATTAAGAATAATATAGGACCTAATACTGATCCCTGTGGTACCCCACTCAATACCGATTTCCAGTTTGAAGCCTCCCCATCAACTACTACACGTTGTCTTCTGTCAATCAGCCATTGTTCTATCCAGTTTATTATACCATTTCCTATGGCATGGGCCTTTAGTTTAAGCAGTAATCTTTGATGTGGTACTTTGTCAAAAGCTTTTGGAAAATCTAAGTAGACGATATCTACTGGTGATCCCTCATCTACCCACTTAGTGATGTCTTCCAAAAAACTTAACATATTTGTTAAGCATGACCACGCTTTAAAAAAACCATGTTGAGATGGGTTTATCAAGTTTTGTTTAACAAGAAAATCCACCATGTGATCTTTAATTAGTGTTTCTAATAATTTACAAATCACTGATGTTAAACTCACTGGTCTATAGTTCTCTGACTTGTTTCTCGAACCTTTTTTGAATAATGGTATAATGTTTGCTTCTTTCCATTCTAAAGGAACCACTCCCTCTTCTAATGACAAGTTGAAAACTGTTGCAAGTGGTATGCTAATTTGTTCTACAATTTCCAATAGTAGTTTGGGTGGAATACCATCCACTCCAGGTGATTTATTATCCTTCATAGCCCTTATTTTCTTAGCTACCATTTCCGGGGTTACATTAATTGTCCTAAATACTCTGAATCTGCCCCCTTGAACTTAGCCTCTGGTATTGGCAGTGAACTAATATCTTCCCTGATAAACACTGAACTAAAGTACTCATTCAGGTCTTCTGCCATTATGAATCCCTCTGATATTATATTTCCAGCACTATCTTCTAGAGGACCGACCTTATCTTGAACTTTCTGTTTGCTTCGAACATACGCATAAAAACTCTTGCTGTCATGTTTTATATTACTAGCTAATTGTTGTTCATATCTTCTCTTTGAATTTCTAATTTCAGCTGTAGCTTGGTTAAGTGCTTCTTTATAATTGTTGTAGTCTTCATCATTTCCAGTACATCTATATGACTTCCACGTCATTTGTTTATACTTAATTTTTCTAATGGCTTCTTTCGATAAGTGTTTCTTTTTGGACCGTTTTCCTTGTTTTTTGAAGGGTACAAATTTATCGATTATGCACTTAATTTCACTCTTTAATATATTCCAGCATTCTGTTGTCGTCTTAATTTTCAGTGTCTTATTCCAGTCTATCTTTGCTAAATATTTCCTCATGTCCTTATACCTTCCTTTGTGGAAATTTCTCCTATACTGCTTTTTGCTATTCCTTTCTGATTTTACTTTGATGGTAAAATGTATCTGGTTGTGATCGCTACTCCCCAGTGGCTCACATATCTTGACATTGTCAACTAATTCATTCTGTGAGGACAAAACTATGTCTCATTCTCACCCCTGGTTGGTTCTAGCACATGTTGAGAAAGGAATGTATCTTGAACTAAAACTAAAAACTTGTGGTCCTCTCTCCCCATACTCTGTAGAGATTTCCATTGTATATGCCCATGGTTAAAATCCCCCATAATAATACAGTCCCGTTTGCTTACTTCCCTTATAGCGTATGTATTTTGTCATTCTCTTCTATGCTTATGTTTGGACTTCGATAAACTAACCCAACTGTTAACGTTGAGTTTCCTGTAACTATGTTACACCAAACAGCTTCTTCGCAATCTGCTTCTCTTTCTAATTTTATTTCATAAGCCTGAATAGATTCTTTAATATATAAAATAACTCCACCTCCCTTTCTTTCTATTCTATCTTTTCTAAACATTACATATCCTGTCAGTCCCAATTCAGCATCTGATATATCGGTGGTGGTCCAGGATTCGGTTATACCTATTATATGAGGGTCAATATCTTCTACCATAATGTTTAGTTCATTTCTTTTGTTTACTATACTCGTTGCATTTAAACAAACACATTTATATCCAGCTTCAGAAGAGTTTTCCAGACTGTTATTTGTTGATTTATTTGTGCAGTCTTTATCTATGCCTCCATTTTCAGGCTTTTCTGTGAGTCCCCCCTGCGAATCTAGTTTAAATAGATGCAACCTGTCTCACTGTCAACAGATTGCAGCAGATTCTCTGAGAAAACTGCTGCCCCCTTTCCACTAAGATGGAGGCCATCTCTCATGTACATATCTTCCCTCCCAACAAAGTATCCCCATAAATCTGTGAATCCCACCCACTCTTCTTCACACATCTGCTCAGCTAGTGCATTGATCGCCATCCTCTTGCAGTTTCTATACATTGCCCCCCTTCCTCCCATTACTGGCAAATTTCCTGACAAAATAACCTGTTCGACTCTCGTCTTCTTTAGCTTCCTCACTAACTGTCTATACTTCTGTACTATCACAGTTGTTCCCTCCCTGTCTGCATTATTTGTTCCTACATGTACCAGTATAGACCCCCCCTTGCCATGTCCCAATACCTTCTCTACCCTGTCAGTTACATGTTCAATCCTAGCCCCCGGTAAACAAACAACGACGTCCTTCCCCTCGCTCAGTGTCTTGTCCGTCTTTCTCATAATGGAGTCACCCATAAACACCCTCTCTTTCCTCATTGCCCCCTCAATCACTGCCTTCGAATAGCTCCTTCTTCGGTTTGCATCTGTCTGGTTGTTGTCTTTCCCCCCTGCCGTCTTCTCTCCTGTCACATTCTCTTCCGATCCATTCTTTCCTGTCGCTTTTTCTCTTGTCATCTTTCCTCCTGTCAGCGTCCCTTTTATCGACTTCTCTTCTATCACATTTGCTCTCACTTCCTATCGTTCCTTCTTCTTTCGTCCCGTCTCATTTTCCTCTCTCCTCTCCCGTTCCATCTTCTCTCCCTCCTTCTCTACAGTCACTTTCTTCCCTGTCACCTTCATGCTTGTCATGTTTTCTGTTGTCGATTTTCCAATTTCTTCCCCTCCAATCACCTTCTCTCCTCTCAATCTCCTTTCCTCAGTTTTCTTGCCACTGCTATTCTCCTTCAGTCTTGCAGTATCCTCACCTCTCTCCCTGTCGTCTCTCTCCATTCGACCTGCCTCCTTGCTAATTCCCATCTCCATTCCCTTCACAATATCTGTCAACCTAACTATCTCCTTCTGCAGACACTCCACCTTCCAACATCCAATGCACTGAAAGGTGAATCCTTCCTCCATGGTTTCTGCCCATGACTTTCCACACCCGGACAATGCCAAATCTACCCAGCTGTGGCAGTGATTGCACACCAAGTGTCGCTTTGCCTTGACTTGCCGCTTGCAAGGCGCCATATCCCGATCAGAATTTATTTAATAACTTAACTAACTTAGTCTTTATAAAGACTGTTTCCTGTGTACTACAGCACACTTTAGGTTAAAAATTTCAATTACACAGCCGACTATTTATCCTAACACGAACGCTAACATCACCGGTAGTGACCTAATTTAAATACAATCAATTACGTTATGTTAGGCTGCTTTATTTATTTAGGTTACGCCGCCGACTATCGCCCTTGCTTAATTTTAACAACATTGCTACCTAACCAAAATATCTAGCAAGTACTGGCTTACACAGATATTATCTTATGTAAGTAGTTTGATGGTTGTTACTTTATCTCCTATATATTCTACCACATAATCAGGTTTGTTAAATCTTGTTTACAACTTATCGAAGGCTAAGCCGCCTAAGTGAGTTACCCTATTATCACTCACTATACTAAGGTGTTCTAAAATACTTTAACTAACTAACTTTAAGCACAACTGCTATTCAATATATGTTTATTGCAACTTTATGAATGATATTAAGGCAAAAATAATACTTATCAATCAGTAATTCCAATTGTTTATCAACTTTTTTACACCAGCATTTTCTACGATCTATCTCCGCCATATATAGCCTCGCTCATTGTTGAAAGTACAACAGGTCATAATATCCATGAACTAGTTTTTAGTTAAAAGACTTTTTAATAAGACTAAGGTGAAGAATAATTGTATTCATTCCTACAACAAGACAAGCAAATCACATTGAAAAACAATACAGATTATACTTATATATGCAGATATGCATACACACTGTAAAATACACAATAACAATTAATAAATAATCAACAAATAATACATTTAGCAACATAAAAATAAAACAGATTATTGTGGGATGGGAGACTCCTACTAAAGTGCAATCGTCTCTTCATACATTGGGACATCATATCATATCCAACTGTGATAGGAATGAGATAACAACGACATGGCTGGTGTCTTGGGGGAAGGTTACAGTAGAACATCATTATTAAATTCACCCTTGGGACTAGGCAAAAGTAACCTGAATAGTGAGGGGGACTTTACTAGTGGCACTAATTTCCTATACTTTTCTGTTATGAAATAATTTTGGGCTGTCCTAGGATGGCCTTAATTGTGAGGTGGCTGTATTATCGAGGTGACTGTAAATCGAGGTTAGACTATATAAGACTGGGTTGTTTATAGAGCATGCTCCACTGTGATTCTTCTGGGTGAAGTCTACTGGTCTATGTAGTATCCAGATTGATATGACCCTTGGCCAGAACATCCTCGTCATCATCCTCATTATCTAGGCAGTCATCACCACCCTGGGAGGTGCAATAGAGTGACTAGGATGCCATGTTATTCTGTCAAACTTAACAGGGTAGCTGTAATGGGAATAAAAGTAGCTATAATGGGAAGTAGCTATATTGAGAAGACATCATTCTGGTTGTCACATTGCAGCAGTTCCTGTCTTTCTTGATGGAAATATGCAGTGGGTTTAATCAATATTTAATAATTAATTTATATATTTTAATAAGTATTAACCGAGTCTCAATAGTTATTTTCTTAATTGTGTATATCAATTATACTAATTAATTGTTTAGTAGTATAATTTCCTTAAAATAGTCAAATTAATTCTTACGCTACAATGTTCCTGAAATGTTCAACATATATTTAACTAAAGTTTAGTTTAACAATATTATTAAGCAAAAGCATAACTATTAAAACAAAAATATAAGTTAAATTATTAAACTAAAGAATAGTTAAGTATGATATTTTATAACATCTTAAGAATAATGTGATATAAAACGAGCTTGAACTTTGGTAAATAATAAAAGTAGCACCTATTTAGTAAACATGTAAGCAGACAGTGGACCACCACCACCAGCTGGGGATGATAACTCCCGAAGGCTATGGGAGAAAGATGAGAACGATTGCGTAAACGTTTTTGCCGACCCGACTGACACAAGAACACAAAGATGTCAATGAGATATAAGATAGCGTCCAGACATGACTTGTGTGCCATCGCACTGCCAGACACGACGACAAGGACATCCCTTCACAGCCACACCCGTCAGTGTGATTCACAGAAAGAATGCGATAAAAACTGCTCCTTACACTTTAGCCTGTCAGCGGGCACTGCTCAATGCATGTGTTATTATTGTGACTGCTGTCCACATTTGTTTCAGCAACATTGTCGCTGCTGCATCCGTGGACAGAGGAGACGTGTCATGTCCTAAACTTTGTCCCTCCTCTGTCTCCTTGAGGGTGAGATGGAGAGAGGGAGAGAGGGAAGGAAGGAGTGAGGAGAGGAAGGGAGAGAGAGGGAGGGAGTGAGGGAGGGTGGGAGGTAGGGTGGGAGTGAGGTAGGGAGGGTGGGAAGGAGGGAGGGAGGGAATGAGGGAGGGAGGCTGGGAGTGTGGGAGGGAGGAAGGGAGAGAGGGAGGAAGGGAGGTCAGAAGTTTGCCCACAAACAGTAAGATTGTCATTTGCTTTATGGTATGAATAATAAATTGGCTGTACATATTATGCATTTTATATTCTGCCACAGTATGCATACTTAGATCTCTTGAAGATGTACTACCAGTAGCTGTATAGTTAATAAAATCAGATCTTCATGTAAGGCATCAATTGAGTAGATCATACAGTCAGTCATTGGAAGAAAAAAACTATATTTTAAAAAACACATCACACATCCCAGCAGTACTTTATATAATTTTGTTGTTGTTGACATGCAATGCACAAGCTTTGTAATGCATTATTGGGAAATTTGATATTTCACATTAAAAGACTGCTTTGGGAGAGATCACAAACACTGAAATATTAACTTTAAAATATAGCCTGTCAACTTAAATATCATGAAATATTTAATATCCATGTTAGCCACATTGTTCTAAATGTCTTTCAATAGTGGTTATTCTGTCTACTTTCCAAGCGATATCTCTAAATGCACAAAACAGTCACAGATGTTTGCTACTCTCCAGATGCAGCGATCTACTTAACACGAGGTCAACACTAATTTAGACAGATCCTGGAGAAAACAAAATTACAACATCGCTGATTGTAATGTTGATTGATAATCACAACAAAGGTTGACAGTTGCCAAGTTCTTTGTGACATTGTGATTTTACGTTGGCCCTGGTTTGCTTCTGGGCATGTGCAGTTGCAAAACATAATTGTGATGTATTTAATGCCGAAAAACTGCCCCAGGGGCATGAGTCAACAAGCGATCAGAATTTTTCAATCATCCATCTGTCCTGTCTTCTCTCTCTTATATAAGCTTTCTCTGTGTCCACGTGGGTGGTAACTAGCTACCAGCTTGGCTGCTGTCTGCTGTCTGTCCACTCATCCATTCTTCCATCAGTCTGTCCATTGGTCTGTCCATTCGTCTGTTTGTCTGTCTTTCTATCTGAACTGTCAGTCTGTCTGTCCATTCGTCCGGCCGTCTGTCTGTCTGTCTATGTGTCAGTATGTCTGTCTGTCTGTCTATGTGTTTGTCTCTCTCTGTCTCTGTCTGTCTGTTAGTCACTGTCCGTCCGTCCGTCCGTCTGTCTGTCAGTTCGTGCTATTCTAGAACCCTCTCCTGCATATTGTAACTAATTGCTAGACAATATTTAACTATTAAAAATATGTTAAATAATTAAAACATATGCTTTGCATTACACATACGTGCTACCAAGGGGAGGTTATGTGTTCCTTTGCGAGTGAGTTTGTATGTCTGGGCAATTGTGTAAGCATAGATATAGTGCGAGATTGTGCATGCTATTACTAGGGAAGCATCGTGCTGCATGCTAGCCTTGGTGACCCTTGTTCTGTTTTGCTACAGCATTGTTCACCCAATAAAAGTTCTTAATTTTTGAGAACAAAAATTAATGTACTCAATATTTATCTTGTATTGCTTTTGACTGTAAGAACAACAATATTAATTGAAATAAACATATTTTACTTAACAACATGATAAGAAAATAAGAATGTTTTACATGATTTTGCGTTGTCTGACTTTTTAGTTCTTACCTTCGAGACATGGCTCATATGTCTTCTACTTTACTTTTGTTTAACCTGTTAGTTTTTATGGTCAAACTTTGGCCCATTTGTCGTTTATGTTGTTTTGTCTTACCTGTTAGTTTTTATCTTCAAAACTTGGCCTAGTATATGTCTGTAATTTGTCTGACCATTTAGTTGTTATCCACACAACTGTGTCTGTCTGATCTGTGTGTTTTATCCTCAAAACGTTTGCCCTTTGTCTCTGACCTGTTAGTTTTTATCGTGGAAAGTTTGGCTCATATATCCTACCTACCCGTCAAAATACTGTACAAAGTACCTCTGAGAAACAGATTGCGTGAATTGTGCAGACTTGTTGATATACAGGCATGAGTTGGCCTCTGGAATGGACAATAAAATATGTTGGCAACAGATTATTTTGGGTCTTGCCATTTAGTTTTTTACTTGGGTGTGACAGGCTATGCCTTTATTCCCACAAGGGCATCTGCTAAACAGCTTCCCCCTGCCCCAGTCTCTGGAGAATGCTCCCCATTCATCAACACCCTTTCTGGGAGCTGGGGAGATAAAGGGGAGGTGATAAGGAGATAATTTGTGCAGGCTCTTCACTGGTGATGCTGGGTTTATTGGGCAGACATGTGTATAGATCTGCCAGGGCTGTCTGCAGGTGATGCCATAAATCCCTGCTGATAGGGGACTGCATGATGGGCTGATGAGCCAAATGACAGACAACACCCATATTGTCCACAAGAGGTGCTGATGATCAGCATCTGTGCAGGATTTCTGTAGTTGTCTGTCAAGCTGTCAGGCTGGTTGTGTGTCTGTCTGTCTGTCTGGCAGGCTGATTGTTTTTCTGTCTGTATTTGTCTCTCTGCTGATGTGTCTTTCTGTCCGTCTGTCCGTCCATCCAGCTGTCTGTCATCCATCTGACTGTCATATTTGACTGGCTAACCCTGTCTTTCTCACTTTGTCAAATAATGCTATTTCGATTGTATCAAATCCATCAGTGTGGCATTTCTTTGTAATATTAATGCATCGTTCAGTCTGGCGGGTCTGTACTTTGTTTCTTTATGTCTGGAAAGTCTCCATTTCAGCTGATATAAAAGCCCCTCAAAGTTACTTCAGCAGACTTTAATCATCATTTATTATCCTACAACATACTGGCAGCTTCTCAACTTTTCACACTAGAATGAAGAAAGCAAATACCATTCGCCTGCTTTCTTCTCGGTGATGCTTAGGAGATGAAGTGGCTCACAGCCACAGAGTGCCTCCCATGAGCCGATGGGGAGACATTATTCATTATCACCAATTCAACTCACTGGGTCTGAGATACTTCTGTTTATTGCTTGAGGAGCCAAAGCGCTGAAGCATGAAATTCGGCACTTTGGTGTTGGCTCATCAGTAACTGTTGTCATATTTTTCTATCATCACTCATTGGATTGATGAGCGCTCAGTCGGCAGATACAGAGCCGACAAGATGGTCATTTATATGATGAGCACCAGCCGATGATGACATTGTGACAGTCTGCGAATGCACCAAGATTGATGTGCTCGGGGTACACAGGACTGTGCCAAAGAAAATGGCCGCTGCACACTTGACTAACACACCGCAGTCACTTCAGCGAAGGTCTTCTAGTGATCCATCTAGGAAGATTGCTGTGGGAGAGCTTGCTTGAGTGCTCTTTGTGTGAGGACACGTGACCAGCACACAGCCTGCGCTCACCTTCCCTGACTCAAGTGCCCGCAGTTTACGGCGGAGCGCAATGCTGTGTGACACCATCAATGCACTTTCGCGTGTTAATTGCGTGATGTCCACACTGTGAGTGTCCTTCATAGTGCTAGCGAAGTCTTCAGGCCTTTCACGTGAGCCACTCCAGCCAAATCTGGCTACACCGCTTGCCGTGTCATCAGTCCCAATGATGATCTAATAGAGACATAACCACACTTTCTTAGATATTGATTCAATGCCTTCTGCTGCTCGATCAAGCTTGTTAGAGAGTGAGCACTCTGAGAGATGGCATTGGTGCCTTGACAAATGTCTAAATTAATAATCCCGTCGTCTTTGAGACGTCACCCAGTGAATTGCTTTCACAGTGTCTAAGCGCACATAATTGATATGCTGTTAGGGTGAGGGGACTTCAAATAAATGCACATATAATCAGTACTGCTCCACTGTCTTGCTTTCCGGCTGTTGTTGCAGTTGAAGACAGTCAAAAGAAACAGCTGCCTGCTGTGGTGTTGATCAGTTGAACTTCTTTAGTAGTGCCAAGAATCATTGCTGGGTCGCTGCGAGAAGATAGCAGACTTCTTCTGTCTGCCCTTAGTCTGAGGTAACCATCTCTGCTGTACCTTCTAGGCTTGTGGGGCGAGTGTAGTTGTGTGTGTGTGTGTGTGTGTGTGTGTGTGTGTGTGTGTGTGTGTGTGTGTGTGTGTGTGTGTGTGTGTGTGTGTGTGTGTGTGTGTGTGTGTGTGTGTGTGTGTGTGTGTGGTGTGTGCGTGCGTGCGTGGTGCGTGCGTGCGTGCGAGCGAGCGAGCGTGCGTGCGTGCGTGCGTGCGTGGGTGGGTGTGAGTGAGTGAGTGAGTGAGTGAGTGAGTGTGTGTGTGTGTGTGTGTGTGTGTGTGTGTGTGTTTGTGTGTGTCCAAAGTGCTTTGTGGCCGTACAGAGGAACCGCACTATTACGGTCACTTTTGTGACTGGACAAAAGTCACCTAAACAGTGAGGTGACCATATAAGCTGGACTAGTATCCTATACTTTACTATATGTGGACATCATTTGAGACTGTTCTAGGGTGTCCTTAATTGTGAGGTGGCTGTATTACTGAGGTAACCATAAAGCGAGGTCCGATTGTATCTCCTTTTGGTGCCTCAATCAAATTCAGTAATAAATAGTAATGTTTGCTTTGACATGTGTCGGGTGAATCAAGTGGACAGTGGCAATTAACATACCATAAGGTACTCCTGTGTGAATGATTCAATTGCAGTAAAGCTCCTGTTATGCATGAGATCAAAGGTGCCATTCATTGTGGATTTGGACAAGTGTGTCACATCAGGAGCACACAAAATGGGAAGTTAATTAACAGAAACTATGTCAAGGATTGGGTACATCTTAAATGGGCTACAAAGAACAAGGTAGGGAGGTAGGGGGTGTATGGAAGTAAGGTACACAAACACAAGAGGGCAAGCAAAGGGGAACAGGAGACAAGATGTGGTGTTGATTGCAATTTGGGGCTTTCCCTGTGTCCCCTTAATGGCTGTGCCTCTAAGTATCAGAACAAATTGATGTTTCGGATAAACAAGTGGAATAGGTGTTTGAAGATGTGACACCAGTAGTCATTAACATACCTTAATTAATTAGTTGTGTCCTGTGCTGTTGCTGTGTCACTTGTGTATAATGTTTGTGGATTCCTAGGTATCCATATGTAGGTCAATGTGTACATGGGTACATTATAATAAGTCCCTGTATTATGTATGTATGTTGATACATTGAGTAATCATGCCTTATATGAGAAAATATTATTTTCATTTCTCCACAACATACAATATTTCTAACATATTAACATGGTTTTGGGATGCCAAAAATATATATTTATTTATGTCACCAAATGTACAATGTTAATGGAATATAATAATTCACACATTAAAGTAGAATAAAATAGAAATCAAGCTATAAACGTGGCTTATCTTTTGTTACTAATAGCAGTAACATATAGGGGAAAACATTGTCATCAAAAAACCCTCATGAAGACCACATCATGAGCCTACTGTTACAATGATGAATATTCATGTATAATGAGCAGGATTAAATTGTGTAAAATTCTTAGTGCAAATTAACTGCAGAAGCTATCGTGAATAAAATATTCACACTATAATGAGCAGTGTTAAATAGGAAAATATAAGTAAAAAAATTAACTGCGGAGAGGAGAGTACAGTAAATATAATATGATGTAGACCCACTAGTATGATTATGTTGACCTTGTTTAGTGAACACATTACACTGACTACAGTGGCATGAACAATGTTAGACATCTGACACTTCTATTTATATTAAAACACCATGTGGGCCTCTGTAGTTCTTTTGTTCATTATGTTCGAGCATATATTTGTCAGTTTCATATATGTGGAAATGGAATTTTGCAGGTGTGTGCCATAGGGTAGTAGATTTAGAAGAGTTTTTTATTTCACCTGGGGGGCCTCTGTGGAATGGGAACTTGGATGCCAGTGTTGCCTGTGTCTGATCATGTCAGCATGTAAGCATATGTCAGCTTATAGCTTAGCATTATATAGCAACATCGTAGCTATCCATTGACGTCATATAAAATCAGGCAGCGTTAACTGAAAGCCATTTATAGGTGTGTTTTCCAACTGTGCTACAACAGGGTAACTCAACTAGTTTCAAATAAAAGTACATATGCAACTCAGCGACAGTGAAATATATGTTTTAACAGAACAGGAACATTTATACTATTAGTTTTTGTCCATGCACAAATGAGCAGTTGTCATGGAATGGCAAGTATGTTAGATCCCAGTGGAATATGCAGTGTGAGGTTGTGATAGTGCCTGCTGCCATGTGTAACCCAGCACTCGTTGGTCTACCACACAACAGCATCTCAGTACTGGAGGGATATTAACAAACAGATTGCTAACACGTGTTTGTTAACTAGAATGGCACGTGTTAAGTTCCCGGTGCAGCTTTTGAGTTTCGCTTCATTTGAGTCCTACCTCTGGCTCTCATCACCGTTGTCAACAAGTTTGTGACATAAGCAGTACTGTTTAATCGTATCTCTCGTATCTAGATCCTTGAAGCAAATTTAAATGTTTACGTCCAGGAGGTAGGATTCTAATGCGACTTCCGTCTGACGTCATTCGTGGGTGAAACAGAAGGGGTTCCTGTTCTCTGATGCACCCTCCTATGTTGGGGTTATGTTTGTAATCAATCATGCTGCATCTTCCTCAGCACCCGGAAATGGACTTTGTACAAATCTTTGCATAAACCTGATAAATCATCTAACTGCAATTTTCTTGTTGTTAGTAATTTTTTATCTGCGACCCAATCATGGCTTATCTTACTTTTGCAAATTGTGCATCCTGCTTTGATTTGTTGAGTCGTGAATGCACAAAATACATGTTTTTAATAGTTAGATGTACACTTCCCCCATTATGTGCATATATTTATTGCAATAAATAAAAAATTATTGTGTATATATATATATGTGACGCATGAATTGTTTGATGAATGGAAAAGCCTGAGATGGCAAGATTGTTTATTAAAAGTTTGTAATTTTCATCTATCTGTGTGACCTATATCTGACATCATTTTTAGTTAGGATGTGTGAGAATGCCTGCTTACAATGACTATGTACAATGTAGATTAGACTTAAGTAAGGCTTTTTAGTTGCTTCTTCGAGTTTGGAGTGAATTTTACTTGTTAAATATTTTGTGTCAATGACTAAAGAGAATGGTAATGACAGTATATATTAAAATAAAATATCAGATATTAAGCAAAACAGCCAAATATGCAATGTGTGAAGTGTTAAGTAGTCGTTATTGTTAAGTAAAGTGTTTTTGTATCATTCTGGCTATGACCAATGGGGATACAATGGAGGGAGAGTATAGGTTGGCTTACAAATCAGTAGCCTTGGGAGAGTGACTGGAATCACCTGCACTAATGAGAACAGCCAGGTAGCCATTCAGAGAGTTGTGTACTCTGCACTTGTTTGATGCCTTGCTGACCACCCAGTGCTGGACAAACACCACAGAAGGCATGTTTGGACAGGGGAGTCAGGGGGAGGAACAGCTGAGACAGTGGGTGTGTTTGGGGAAGGGATAAGAGGTTGTGGTGATGACCAGTTGGGGGAGACATGGGCTGCTTCAGGGGCACTCTCCCTGTTGGTGTTTGGGCTGAACCAAGTGCCACTTGGGTGTCAATATTGTTCCCCCCAGGGCTCAGTCAAGTGGGAAAGTGTTAATGGGATGGAGGAATGGGCATGCCCTCAGCATACAGACATTGTCAGGGTAGATTTAGGGGTAATGAATATATTAATTGTTAAATAATTGTGAATTGTACAAATTGCTCTTTGTGAAACTGTTCTACACCTATGACTTTAGTATAATTATTTTATGTGATTACAAGATTCACATGCATGACTGCAGCAACTCGGAAAACTAACTTATGCAAAGAAATGGGTTGTTTTTAGAACAAAATGCATTGCAGCTGGATAGACAAGTATTTTGTACTGTAAAGAAATTAATTTGCGTTAATTCCCTCTAAGATCTACTACTTTTGAACAGTATCAACTGTCTGAACAGTAATGCTTTAGCAACATCTCTTTATAAAATTATTGTTCAGTTTGCTGGAGTTCTTTTGACGTTTTTTCCAAATAAATTGTCCTCATGACATTTTTACTGGGGTTTTATTTTGGATGCTGATATAAACTCATACTACAAAATAATCAGACAACAGAAATAGATTAGAATAGTTTAACATTGCTGTGCCTGTGACTCCATACCTTATATGTTATGGGTAATTATTTCTAAATTAATACACCTTCATTCACACTTTTTATATAGGCCATTCAAACAAGGGTTAGACTGTTTCAAGGGTGTTTTGGCATTGATCATTATGGGTGTCAGACTGGGTAAAAGAGATATCTGCTTAATTAGCCCTTATCTTCAAGGGGATCATTAGGGCTTATCAGGGGAGAAATCCTTATCACAGGAGATGTTCCCATACAGTTCACAGCACTGGATGGAGACTTCAAAGGCCAGTCTGCAGAACTCCTGATGAAGTAACCTCTGTCCAAAAGGACTACACTGTTTCAGTGCCATTGGTCAGTTTTGAATTAATTAACTATTTAGGTGTAGCTTTTGAGACCAGTTTTATTGGCTGTGTGTGTGTCTTCACTGAGCAACAATAATAAACACTGATTTCCAAACTCAGCATAGTGTGGGAGAAAATATTGTCAGAGATGAGTTTAATTTAATGTTAACTTAAGTGTGAACCCACAACGTAACAACAAAGTGACTGTTGTCACCTTGATGCAGAGTCAGACAACAACATTAATTGTAAGAGGCAGTGTTTATTTGCATTGCAAGAATGGACATTAAAATCCTGGGCACAATCAGAAGGAATACCTTTCATGTTCCTCTGACATATCAACGGGGCTCTAATCAGGAGCTTCATAAACACCACAGATATCACATTAATCAGAATGGAAGGCATCCTCTTTATTCCCTTATCTCTGTTTTGAGGTTTAGATAACACCCAGGCTCACTAACAGGAAACTTAATGATGGGTTCCCAGACTTCACTGCGGTAATTTGTGGAGTGAATGGGGCGGGAACACTAGGAATGACAGGGAAGTCAATGTTGTTTAGGTGTTGATGTGGGTGTTCTCTGTCTCCGATTCCAAGGGCGGGTGTTGAGGAAATACTACTTACTAAATTACTTGAAGATTACATGATGAGCTGCAGCTGGGCCGTAGGTAGATCCACTTGTCACACATGTGGGCAGTTTTCCGCAGCTGAAGTGTCATTCCTGGTGAAGTCAGGGTTTGACATAGGCCCCCAGTGAAATAACTGTAGGCAGATAGTGTAGTGGAATTTAAACGAGCAAAAAAGAAAGTAATTTTAGGGTAGAATCAAAATTAATAATTACCATAAAACCTTGTGTAAATGAGTAAATGACTATAAACACTGGTGGGTATGTCAATGACAAGTGATGTTGAATGTTTCCCAATGGTGGTGAATTTGTATATAAGACCACATATTTTTACCCTCGGAACAATGATTAGTATTCAGACATTTTGGGGATTATATAACTAAATTTGGTTTTTACAGCAATAGTAGCCAGTACGAATTTTGATAAGATATTGTTGGCCAGCTGAAAACAATTTAATATTGGCAATATCGTGATAATCGTAAATAATCATAAATTATAGTATGGTAATTTTATGATATTTTGGTACAAATCAAACGGTTTGCAGGATTACAGTTAATTTTATTAATATATTCTTTTGGGTCGAACTTCATGTAGCTTTAGTGCATTAATTAACCCAAATCATCATGCAGATGACAGCCTTTCACTGACTGCTCCACCAATCTGAATACCAAGTATGCCATGATAAAGTAAGATCAATATGTTTGTTTTATGGGAAAAAAATAACTTGTGTGCATCATCCTCAGATTGTAAACAAAAACTGTTATAGTGTACATATTAGAACAAAATCAAAATGACTGGTTGCAAGGGCTGACATCTTTATGGCAGATTTTATTTCAGAAGTTTTGCCCATTGATAATTTTTCCTGGATTAACATTAATCATGTTTCCCCTTTAAAACCCTTGATATTCAAATGTCATCATGATTCACACAACCTCTGACAGGATGTTAGTGGGGGGGGGGGGGTATTGACTTACTCCTCTGTGAAAATGCCTTCAAGTTAGAAAGCCCTGGACCAGAGTAAATCCAACTGTTCCTCCAGGGCAAATTGTGATAATGGGCAGGCAGATAGGAGGGTGGGGGAGGAGGGTGGCGGAATCTATGCAAGGTGCTATGTGTGTAATTGGTGTGGCAGGCATGTTTGTCTCCTACAGTAATCACTGTTTTCATAGATGCAATTAAGGTGATGCAGTTGATATCTATGGACACACTGGATCACACGTAGTTGCAGCAAGACGTAATGAAGTTGTAATTACCTACAAGCTTGTGCCTGCAAGAGCTGTTTTGCTTTGCTTATTAAAGCTTGTCCAGAATATGACCTGCATTTGTTCTGGGTAATTTGTTATATGTTTGCTGGTTATGTCAATGAAGGCTACCATAGGCAGAGTATTTGTTGGTTCACATAATAATTATTAGAACAAGATAATTGTTGCAACTGTGAAAATATATATGAAAATTGAATAGACGATGACTGGAATAGATAATAACTTTGATACAGATGAGAAATACGTGAACTTGGCAGGCTTCCTTGGCCACTTTCCATCTGGAGCCTGTGACTATTGATGGCAATCTGGTTCATCATTCTTGCTATCAAATGCATCTTGCTTGAGGAAGGTTTGCCAAGACTGCTCTTCTGTAGGCTTCCACATACAGCTCCTTGCTTTTTATTGAAAATCTATCTGTAGTTAGATACTCTGCATGTTGGACACCAAATGTTTACAGATTCATCTATGACCCAACAATTACTATTACACTTTCTTTGAAAAATAAAAATAATTAGTTATGATATTTCTATGATACGTAAACTGTCCCCCTGTAGTACTGATCAGTGGACTGTTTATATAGAGCTTGAAACTGTCATAGAAAACATGCATATCGTTGCTAACAACTGTTAGATAAATAATCTTTGTCAGATGTGTGGTTGAATCGTGATAATGGCTGGCTAATAATATTTGTTATATCAAATGTTGTATGAATATTTCATAAACCATTCTGTGTGTGTGTGTGTGTGTGTGTGTGTGTGTGTGTGTGTGTGTGTGTGTGTGTGTGTGTGTGTGTGTGTGTGTGTGCATGTGCGAGTGAGTGTGCGTGTGCTTGTGCGTGTACGAGTGCGTGTGCGTGTGCGAGTGCGTGTGCGAGTGCGTGGGCATGTGTGCGTAGCATCCTCAGGCACATAATATCGAACTAAATATTTGGTTGCTCAGGTTCTCACATGATATCACTTAGACCGGCTTAAGTTATCCCTTCTGGAATGGGTAGTTTTGCTGGTCTTGTTAACTCTTGAAGACGTCTGTCTGAGCATGCTCTGTTAGAACAATTACAAGAGCATATAACTTCTTGTATTTCTTGATGTATTTCACCACCTCATTCAGCCTAGATCAAAGCCAGAAGATTGGAGTATATTGACACAGCTATAGATCTCAGACTCCTGTATATATTGTTCACACTTGACCACATGTCATTGCTCAGTCTTATTTGCAATTACCATGGAAACCTAAGAAGTTGCAGAACAGTTGATGGGATGGAGATATGAATGGTGATGGGAAATGTTGGTGGAATTCCACAAGACTCAGTCAGAAGTGGAGAGGCTTCCCCATTAGTTCACAATCATGCTGACTGACAGCTCTTTGTCTGCACTTGAGGGCAATCTGTTATTGATGGTGGCTTTGAGACTCTGTCTCTGGTCATTTGTGTGATGTGCTGGATTGACTTGGGTTACCCACAGAACACTGGCCTGGCTTCACAGAGGTGACTGAAGCCACATTCTTGTCTGGGTGATAATGTCTGGTTAATAGTTGTTATATCAAATGTATTTCTGTCAATGTCTCTCAAAGAATCGAACACTGAATCTTTCCATGAATCTATATGTAAATCTGTCTGTGAGTCTTTCCTTGAAGTCTATGAATCTCTCATTGTATCATTGAAACTCCATGACTATATCTTTGAATCTTTCCACGAATATCATTGAATCTCATAGAATTTCCATGAATTTCCTTGAATCCCATCCCACGAATCTCCCCATGAATCTGTCTTGAATCTCACTGAATCTCACCATGGATTACCACATGAATCATATTGATTGTTTTGACAATTATCTGGATCAACAAACCTTCAATCTTATTGAGGGTTGTTCCTGATCGTTTGTTAAAACAGCTGACATGATTCATGGATATATATATATATATATACCTTTCTTCTTTACTATTTTCCTTCTTTCCTTTCATTCATCTGTCCATCCACCAGTTGATCTGTACAATTACCACTGAGCTTATTAGAGATGTGAGCTACCCTGGGAACACCAATTAGCAGTGAGGCTGTTAGGCTAATAAATATTGCCTCTCTAATTAGAGTGATGTCAGTGTGGCCAAGACAGGATGAATCCTGCTGTCTACTGATTGCCTGATAGCACAGGCGGCCACTGATATAATGAATACTCTCATGTCACCTGTGCATGTCTTGTGTCTGTGTGCTCAACTTGGCCAAGGTTCCAAAGGAAGGACATGTATATAAAAATGTGCTGTCTTATAGCACAAGTATGCACCATGACAAGACGTGTTCACTCACTCCACTCATTTATTAGAACAAGTTCAAACATTTTATTTTGACATATCCAAATGAATTTTTATTTAAAAGAACTATCCCGAAGAACATTCAGTAATATCATTTTGGCATTTTATAAATCTAAATCAACAGCTCTGAGTCTACAACAGGTCTTTTTTACATTTTCTTCTATGGGATCTTTTTTTCTATGGCATTAACATTGACTGGTGTAGAAGGAAACAGCATCTTGCAGTGTCACTTTGGAAAGACAGGTAATGAGGGGGGAGTAAAATTGCACAACTTTTTGAAATGCTGGGATGTGGACTTAAGTCCTCCTGATTATTCACCCCTTCCATCAACAATCTAGTGCTGTAACCACTAGATCACAGCACCATCGGTTCTTTGTACAACCACACGGATGCCACAAAATCATCATCGTCTTTGGCAATATCTGCAACCATCGACCCCCGGCGTGTCTATTAATTAAACTGCAGCGAATTTATTAAAGGAGAGATGTGAACAATTGCAGATGGAAGTGACAATATTGACATGACACTTGCTGCTGGGATGTGCCTGGGAAGAAGGGAGATGACAGCGAGGCAAAGGTTATGAGGAAACGGGGCATCTGCCTTAGTGTGACAACTGTGCTAATTTGGTTAAACGTCAGCAGTTAGCGAGCGTTGCTGCTGATGTCCATATTAAACATCTGGTGGAATGGCAAGGCACAGAGATGAGTTAATATAGATGCCATGGGATGATTCGGCTGCCTCTACTCATCAAAACCAGTGTGTGCTTATGAATGGCTGTACGTGATAGCAGTGTCAAAGTTTGTGGCAAGCTGTTTAGACGGGTATCCTAGTGTAGCCAGTATAGCAACTATAGGAGAACATTTATGGCTTATAGTTCATCCGTCTTAATTATTTATGTAATAATATATTTCTCAGAGTCCTACCAAGAAGTGTCTTAAGGGGTCGTCAAAAATTGTCGACATTTCCCGAAGTGTACAAACCATATGCTAGGGGGGAGGGGTCAGAGGCCTCCGTATGCTTTTTTTTCTTCTCGAAAATCAACATTTATTTTTATTCCACAAAATAAATAGCCAATTTTTGTTTTAAAAGTCGCCAAATGAAGCATTAAACAGAATTCTGTTGCGGCACGTGAGCACTCGTGATGTACTCGGTCTGTCTGTGCGTCCCGCTTTGTTTTGGATTGGCATTCTTTTACGTTTGAGCAATGGAGTGATTCCAAGAATTCGTACTGGTACTAAAATTTTTCTTAACCCGACCAATCTTAGTGCACAAATCACCAACTTGCTTGTATCATCATTTCATGAATGCTTGACCACAATAATCAATCAATATTTTTTAGTGTACTCTTTGAGGAGGGGGTCGGGGGTCAAGTAAAAGAGTGCTCTTTGTACTCTTGCATTAATGTTGACAATTTTGGACGACCCCTAAAATGGTGCAGTTTTGCTGTGTTTCCCATTAGGTCTGGGAGGCTGTTCCTGTAACTGACAGTGCTGCTATTGATAGAGTGACAAGGCCGTTTCATGACACATTTCTTGGTCAGTTTTACTGAGTTTCAAGGTAGTTTTTATGGGTTACATATCTATGTTTACCTTTACTTTGAGGCTGGAAACAGTTTAGTAGTAATGTAATGGGGAACCATATAATGTATGCGATAATTACTGTGTGTATAGAATGTATTATATAAGAGAGAAACGTAAATAAAAATGCTGATGGATAATGAGCAAGAATAAATGTGACTGGTTGTCATGAAAATAATGAGTATGACATTAAGAAGTTCTGTCTTTGTAGTTGATTGAGTGGTGGACGTTTTGATCGAGGCACATTTAATAAGCTTTGACCAGAGGCATAAGTGGACTGTCCCATGTGTCACAGAGATTAATCGAAGTACTCACCATTTTGAAACTCTGACACTTGTCTTGTCAGCAAATAGCCAGAAGGGGTTGGCAAGTCATGAAGTTTCATAATCGACCAAGTGGTTATGTTACGGTTAACAGTGTAATTCTGTTGACAAATATTCAGTTGTGGTCATCAACTCGGTGGGAATGTAATCTCCTGACTGCAGGGGATGTGGTCAGCTTAGCTGCCCCAAGGTATCAGGTTATAGGGTGAAACTGGTTACAGGTGTGTGTCAGTAATTATATCTTGTAGCAGATACAGTAATTGTATACCTTCCTTAATTTTGATTACAATTTAATTTATTATAGATATATATAATTTGCATATATATATATATATACATATAACTTTTATTTTTATATGTGAACATCTTTATATATATTTTATTTACATGGGTATATATATGTGTACATACACAATGAATTTATTAATGTAATTGTAAGTCATGTCATGCATAATTTCACATGAAGAAGGTAGTTTGCCTTCATACCATCAAGTAGCTTTACAAGAGGACACCGTAAATTGAACATAACTCATTCTCAGCTTCTTCATTATCCTATGATGAACCTGCTTTCTGAATAAAATCCCACAGATTGACTTTTGGATGTGCACATAATATGAGAACTTCATACAATGCAGAGGACATATTTATCTATTGGGGTACTAGCAGTGCTAATGTTTTTTTTTTAACAGAATTGAAAGATATCTGACAGGGGTCATCTATACATAGGTAACAGATTGTTAGGTTATTCTTTGATCCCTTGCCATCTGGTGTATGTTTCGTTGGGTAGTGATCTTGTTAAATCTTGTATTAAAGGTGCACTCTGAGTTAAACTACCATTTTAACTGTTTTTCTTTTTAGACAGATGATGTACAACATGTACAATGTTTACTTACTAAGTTGAAATTACTTGCTGCCATGTATACCACTTTGGCATTTTATGTTTTATTTAATAAATTATGCTTTTGCAAAAATTATCGATCACCAAGTCCGGCCAGCAGAATAATAAACGTAAGGTGCACAGATATGTGGTTTTTCTTTTTTGTTCTGTTTTTGTCTTAAATTGCATATTATGTTAATAACATGGAGTCAAGGAAATTATATATAGTGTATGTAGCATGTTGTTTCACTGGAGATTTGTATTTAAAAGATCGACGATCTCAGCATACAACTTTAAATCTTGTATTAAATACTGAATTCATAGCTCTGCTGCCAGCATAGCCCTGTGGGCCTCAGAGACAGAACTGGGAGTAGCCTACTCCAGACAGGATGATTGATTGATTAATTACATGCATTAATTAAGACTCCTAATTATTGGTCACCTGACCAAGCTCTGTTGCTCACAACCTGCCATTGTATGTCTGTTGCCATGGGCAGGGGCACTTTATATAGTGAGCAATTATGTGTTTAACCTGCCCCATAACATTTAGCTGCAGTTTGGGGGTGTGAATTTTTTCAATATAGTATGTGTTGACATGTTATGGGATAGTGGTTAGTGTAATTATACAAAACAATAGCACATGTGAATGTTTTATCTGAAATAATAGAAATTGGAAATTATTTTAAATTACATCCTTTTTTGTTTTGGTCATTCATGTATACTTATAAACTACAAATTAACTATATATGTGAGATCCAGTAGCACACCTCCTTAAGGTTAATGTTGCTTCAGTTTTTCTTGAAACTTCTTTTCAAATAATTCTCAGCAATCTCTACATTGGGTATTTATTTTCATCACAGCGTTATTGCTTTGTGACATCATCAGAAGTGCTCCGGCCACTGCATCTTTCATGCTTTTAATTTATGAAGTTCTAATGTTTCTCACATCACCAAAAATCACAGAATAAATTGTATCAAAACACCCCTTGCGTGGGTGTCCTGCATACGCCTGTGGTATACCCAGTAATTGACCAGGTGGCATGCAAATATCTTGATGATGTCACTCCCATGTCAGATCAAGGCAGTTCTGCTAACCACAAATATATATGTATGCAACACAGAATAGCCAGCAATCACAATGGAATGATTATAGGTCCCCTTAGCAATTGTAACTCGAGACGCTGATGGACAAGATAGCTAAACAGGTTTGTCTGCCAGTGTTGACAGGGATATTGAAAGATGACACATCTGTGTGGCTTAATGAACCCTTTCATCAGCCAGACAAAACATGGCTCCACAAAGAACAAGGCAGATGGTCTTGTTCCTGTTTATCTGCCTGACATATTGTTCATGGTTTTGCAAAGTTTTGTGAGGCACCAGTGGATAAATGTAATGATAGGCCTGATGACAGAGAGATAGGGCAGTGTGTCAGATGTGTTCCCAGCCCCATGTAACAACAACATTTGGATGCTTACTTCCAGTGAGAGAGTTAAACGGCCAGGCTGTTGTGCTCAATTTACGGATCCTGAAACATGTTGACTATGCTTCATACTCATAGCATATAATTGTTTATTTGAACGTAAATTATTATTTTCAAATTATGTTGCTATGTATTGTTTAATTTGCCGTATGTTTAATTTTTCAAAATGTTTGTTGCAAAAAAAGAAGTTCTTGCCATAAATCCCTTCTGGTTATCATGCACTGGATGGCACAAATGGATCTTTGTCTTAACACGTTCCTATGTCAGAAGTATTTAATGTGTTAAAAAACCAGCTTTGGTAATTAATTGTAGGCTATCAATCAACTCTAACTTATTCATATTTCAGACCGTTTGATTTTATTCCAATAAAACTATGTTCATTATGACATAATAACTCTTCAGTGTGAGGTCAATTGCATGCATATTTTCTTGCCATAAATCCTTTCTGGTACTCATGCACTGAGGGCACCAATGGATCTTTGTCTTAACTCGCCCCGGTGTCAGAGGTGCTCAATGGGTTAAAATCATGCCTGACAAAAGATAACTGTTCCACAAATGATTCCCTGATTGAATGTGCCAAGCTCTTGCATAACTGGTATGAGCAACACCACCAGCATGTCCACTAGGTACAACCTTCCCTGGCCATTGTCCAGGGCTGACCTGCAGGGGCATGTCCAGCCAGTGGGTCTGGTGGGTCTTTCTCCCCTCACAAAGCCCTGTCCCTGCAGGACAATTGACAAACTGAAGCCTCCTGGCAGATTACTCCTGGCACTTGTGTAATGTTGGGTAACCAGCAGTTGTGATAGCAGGTGGAAGATCACTGTGAATGGCTGTGTGACATACCAAGCCAGGGTCTGGCAAACAACTAGAGGAGATACTCAAGTAACAATTAGTGGGTTTGTGTGGGCAGGACCAAGTCAGTCACTGGTGATTGTTGGTAGTATGGAGCTGGGTGTTTGTGATCAATGCCATGGGGATATAGCATTGACATTGTGGTAGTCAACTCCAAGGTGAACAACAGTTTATGCTTACATTGCAACATCAGTGATAGTCACTTCTGACATCATAGTATTAGTCTCAAAGGACATTAGATCAGGTTCGACTAATACCTTATCCATATTACACAAATTAGACATGATTACCTCAATAGAAACTTGGATTCCATTTAATTTGGTTGAATCTAGTGTTTCATTCATTATGTCAATCTTAAGAAGAATAGCAAAATCAAAGGTTATCATCTTAAGGTAATATACAGAAAATACAGTTGAGACCTCATTGTTGCATCTCAGAGCTCAGGTTCGTGAGGATTTAGATACAAAAGAAGTGTTATTATTACGTTACATATAAAAGTGAAACACAGTTATTCTTCATCCAATAAAATATTTAGTGCACATATTTTGCTTTATATACAATGGCCACATTTGAAGAAAAAAAATGTACTTTTGCACACTTTAGCCCTATAAAAATAAATTTCTGATTAAATAATATTTAGTTACCTGCATGTGCCAGAATAACAATAACACATAATTCTTGTTTTTCATGTTGTACGTGGACTTATTATATTTGCCAATTTTATTTCCTGCCAACTTTTCACCCTGCCAACTTGTGGCCCACAGAGAAACTCCTCGTTTCACTGCATCGAAGCCTGTGCCTGTTGCAAGTCAACATCCTCGCTATTCATGCCATCTTTGCTGTCTATAGACCTAATGAAACATGTATTTTTGATATCTCACAAGCATCACTCAGTAGCCTGGACCTATTAACTGGGCAGTGCCAGGCAGATTTGTATAAAATCAATCGGCAGTCGCCGGGTGACTCTGCAAGAAACAGCAATCACTTCACCTCCCCATGGTATGAAATCAACGAATCTGGCAGACATAGCCACTTATGGGGTGACAGGATCAGATTTCGATTGGGTAACAGGTGCCAGGGTGAAATGGCAAGGTTGAAGTGACATCTGCCATGTGCCTGGGTGTCTTCGGTCGGTTATGATTGCTTTGAAGATATGAGAAGAAGTTGGCCCAGGGGTGTGAGGCGCGCCTCCAGGTTTGTGCGTGTGAATTAAACATGAGGACACAACAACGTTGTTTGTATCTCCCGAGCGTTTTTAATTACAAGATCGCTCATTAAAAACAGGTCGCTGATATTGCGCGGCCTCAGGCAAAATGGGATTGAATGTTGTCGAGCAAGAATGGTTTGCCTTCTGTTGGTTGGGTGGACACTGAATGAGGGCGACCCAAGCACTGTCGCCATCAGAGGAGCGGTACTGATTCCAAAGATTAGGCAGCGGTGGGGTTTTATTAAATAGATGAAGCCGAAGATGAAGGTGATCCAATTTGAACATCTGTCTCTTGTGTTTGTAGCTGCTTGAGAAACAGAGGCTGCAACTGAGTGGCAGAGAACAGACGGAACTCAAGAGTAACTCCTGGATGAAGCATGTCCGAAGCACTTGTGATGCCCTTCGTGCAAACCTTGCCCCTTTGCAGATGGATGGCGAGGTAGTGTCACTTTGAAATATTATAGTTAAAAAACTATGTGATAAAAAATGGTTTCCTAAATCTCTGTCGCCCGATTTGTTGGACAGAGTTCGCATCATAATTTTGGTTGGCACATGAATAAAAATTTGCAGACATTTTGGCATGTAAGACAGTCTCCATGTTTAAAAAAAAATAATCTGTTAAACAATTTTCAGTATCAATTTGCCAAAGACAACAAATGCATCCAATGTTTTCTTTTAAAAATAAAAAATAAATTATAAATTAAAAAAAATGTCCTCAAGATTTGTATTTATTGCATGCAGTTCATATTTCAAATTTAATTATGTCTTCACCCCCTGAATTGAGTCCCTGTTTGCATCTCTCTTGGGGCATTATCTTGCCAGCAGCATCTGTGTAATGGATACAGGTGAGCAGGCAACCTTCCATATTGTTCATTTAACTAATCTCCTCATCCAAGCTACCACAGACACCTGATACTCCCCCAGTGTCCACATCTCACTGAGGCATTGCACCAGATAATTGTGTTAATTAGTTCAGTCATCAGGGGCTAATTGGTAGGGAAGAGACTGTGGTGGGTGAACCTGTGCAAGCATGTTTGTTGGCTGCCTCTGCTTGCTGTCTCTGTGTCTTGTCTTGTGTCTCTGCTGGTGTATCTGTGTGTATCTGTGTGTATCTCTGTTAATGTCTCTGCTCTTGTGTCTATTTGTGTCTGTTTTTGTGTCTGATTTTGTTTGTGTTTCTGTTTATGTCTCTGTTTGTGTCTGTGATTGAGTGTCTTGTGTCTCTGCTTGTGTCTCTGATTGTGTCTTTGTTTGTGCCTCTGTTTGTATTTCAGGTTGTGTCTGTTTGTGTCTCTGCTGATGTCGCTGCTGGTGTCTCTGTTTGTGTCCTTGTCTGTGTTTCTGCATCTCTGTTAGTGTTTCTGCTCACATTTATGTTTGTGTCTCTGTTTGTGTCTCCTGCTGATACTGAAGAAGATGCCCACTTTTTGCCCCAACTCTAAGATCAGACTAATTACATAGAACTAGTCAATATTAGAGGTACATCTAACACACACACACACACACACACACACACACACACACACACACACACACACACACACACACACACACACACACACACACACAACCAATGTGGAGCTATTATTGTTAGGGTTGGAAACTGTTGTCCTCTGCTCAGTATCAAGAAGATGTTAAAAACTTTATTTGTTCATATAAGGTGTTATACAGAATCTAACTAGTAGAGAAGAAAGTGATCTATTTAGATGTTTTGTATTCATAATATACTTTATATATAATAATGAATATCAAATAATTAACAAAAACAATTACATAATAATTATCATGACGCAGTAGAATCAAGCTTGTAAATAATAACAACTACTCAGTGTTTTTTACTCAATAATTGTATATGTATGTATAACATGCATAGGCTATGTTTTAATTAAACAAATTATATATTATACTAATACAGTTATTATCTATTATAAATTTACTTATGTATTTACTAATTTTAAACATTTGTGAAACATTTTAAATAATAGAAATAACGGCATGTTTACGACTTTGTTCCTTTCAGTTTGTGCACCAGGTTAAACCTTGAGTCATTAGAGAAATGTCAATGTCTTGTTTTTTCTCTCGCAGCGAACAGGTTGTGGGGAGTTTGAGGGTCATACCACCTGGGATGGTGATGTGTCAGAACAGAGGTTAGGAGCTACTCCCTACAGGAAGGATATAGATGTAGACCCAGCTTGCAGTCACCTAAGTGTCACTTGCTAGGTCCCTAATTGCCTGGGGTGCTTTAGTACAGGTGATAACCCCCGGTGTATGTTCAGGGGTGGATGAAGCATGTCACCAGTTGGGGTCTTGCCAGATCCTCCTTGAGCCCTAATAAGGGTTGCAAGAATAACGTTTCTTAAGGGCCATGATCAGAGCAAAATTATCTTCTTCCTGATATGAATATGGGTATTAAAAATCAATTAAATGTGGATCGTAGGAACAATTACAAAATGATAGAAATTGTGCCTTTTATTTATTTTTTTAAACTGCCAATTCCAATTTACCCCAGCCGAGTCTTGTTACAAATAACATATGTTGATAAAAAGGATAATCTTTTCAACATTGTTACAAATTGATGAACAATATTTGTGAATCAGTGAAAATTCTGAACCTAGAAAATTGTGAATCAGCCTTCTAGGCTGTGGTTTTGCGATGCACCGATATGAACTTAATTCACATAACGAACCACAAATTAGCACATCCGGTTCGGCAATGTTCTGTGGATATTCACTAAAGACAGCTTTATTAAAATACAGGTGTTACAAGAAGTAATTATAAAGTAAACAGTGGAGGAAAAGTGAGAATAAGACATATGATTCCAAGTCTCTGCTTCCCCTCTTTTATTATTCTGGAATGTTTGACTTTGTAATAGATAATATCCTTCTGCCACACTTAGTCCCCTCTAAACAAAATCAAACAAAACATACATAATATCCTTCAGAAAAGAGAACATTTAAACCTGTCACATGTGCATTTGCCTATAAAGCTGTTGAAACAAGTATTTTAATGCTCCACACCAATGATAAGATAGCCATATATATATAATGTACAACAGATTCCACATTATAGTTTAAATCGTCTTATCATTCCCTTGTATGTGCCACAACAGGATTTGTATATGTAATATGAAACTGACAAGTTTGTAGTTGCAAATAGCCAAACTTAACTGAATCATTTACAAGGGCAGGATTGTAATTATCCACCGATTGTGTCGGCTATTGTTTCTCCTTTGTTGAATGCACCTGGAGATTAAATGCACAGACTGAGTGAGTTTTGATAAACCTGTCTGTTCTTGTTAATTAATGGAAGTTTTGTCCAGGTAGGTCTTACATAATTCATCCAAGTAATTATTGTTGCCTGCAAAGGCTGCCTCCTCAACTAGGCACTAGTGATCATCAGCCGGCTAATTGCAAGTCAAACATGGAAGTTTAGATGTGTGCAGAGCAGGACAAATGACAAGAGTAAACCACACCTCAAACTGTAAAGCGTAACACCTCAAATGCAACCTGTTTCCATATCATTGTAGGATACGTGTGAATGATGTAGCAGCAAAAGCTTCATTTCATGAAGGTGATCATGTCTCCTTCATAGCGTCATTTTCAATGGACCAACTTTGAATGGTTTTAATACTAAATGATATTCATATAATCATAATACTATAATAAGAAAGCATAAGTAATACAGTGAACAAACATTAAAACATTATAAAAGTGTTCAGTTGAAAACTGGGAATATGTTAATGCTGATCCCTTTATTTTATAACAAAATTATTTAATAGATTACCAGTTTTAATTATGATTTTGTGACAATTATTGTATTCCTTTTATTTGTGTCTTAATATAATCTTATTGATCTTAATAGATGTTCTGCAAAATGGACATTGCATACAATGTATTAAACAAATGAAATATCACAGATTGTGTTTGGACATGTTAATGATTTTTTATTAGATTAGCTCTTCAATTGATACAGTTAACAAGAAAAATTATTATTGAAAATAACATGTATTTACTAAAATAAAATGTTTAATTATATATACCAATAATAATATAAATATATTTGTTTAGTGACCAATCAATCAAGATTTATCTCGAGTGTTTTACATATATCTGAATATAACAAAGCATTATTATTTATAATAACAATTAAAAAAGACATACGAAAATAAGTTGTATATTTGGCAAAAGGTCTAAAATAATTCTACAGAGTAATAATTGAATGTCTAGGTTGAAAGTTAGAATATGTATCTAATCTATGCCATACATTGCTTGCTTCTCTCCCCACCATTAATATGTTGGTGACTCAGTCAGGCGAGTACTACCTGTGTTGTTCACACCAATCCCACAGATGAGACCAATCACTCCTGACAACTGGTCAGTTGTCCAGTCACTGCCCTTCCCAGTGGCCAGGCTGATGTTTCAGAATTACATTGGCACAGTCAATTATGAGGACTGGAGATTTACAGCCAGTGAGGGGATTAATTGTTATTTGTGTGTGCTCCTGTAAGCACCAGTCTGTGTGGGAGGGGGCTGCTAGGAGGGTTCTGTTGCAACAGATGCCCCATGTCAGAACTTGCTCTGTCCTGTGTCCCTCATGGTCAGTATTAGGTGAATGGTCAGTTGTCCTTGGACAGTCAGTGGTCAGCTAGTGACAGAAGCAGGGTGGGTGTCTATGCACATTCCATATTCGACTGTCATCAGGGTAAGGTAGAAACCATTAAATGGCAGAAGCAGTAATAATAGTTATTAGCAGATATACAGTAAATGTCAAGAGAGCAGATATAGTAATTAATTAACATTAACAAATATATGGTTAGTGACAACTATGTACTGTTTTGTAGATTACAGTTAATTTGATGGTGTTATTAAAACTTAAAATGTTATAACTTTTACCATAAAAGTGCTTAATATTTTAAAGGTTGTTATCAATATATGCTTCAGTGGACATGTTCTATTTTATTTGTATTGCCAAGTTTCACTTTAGCCTGTAGCAAAACCAACTGTAGAGAAACTAAACATCTGTGAATTATGTCCGTTAAATACAATGTCGCACAATTAATTGTTTATCACTGGTTTCCAATAATCATGTTGAAGCCAGTGTAAGAGATATAATTTTTTTATTTATCTTTCAGCAAAGCAAATGGTAAGATAGAATGTTTTACCAGCACATTCTGTGTCAACAGCATAAAACCAAACTGGTTTTTTTAGCACTACATATGTGTATGTCCATGTGTTCCAGATCATTTACCGAGCACTGTGTGATATAGACTGTGGTGAAGAACTACTCCTTCACGCCGGTGATTCCACCAGTCCTGACTCAGACGACGAAGAAACTGCTCAAGAAATGGCTCAAGGTAAGGCTTATTTATAAATATTTTACACATTTACCTCTCAGGAAACTTGGTTTTTCAATCTTTATATTTTAAATGCATCCTGCGGTCTTTAGCAGAATGAAAATAACAAGTTACATGAGAGACAAATATGTTAAATGATAATAACCAAGAAACCTGATCATCCGTCCATTCAAGGATCTTACTAATAAACATTTACCATTTACTAATAGAATATTTTTGATGTCCCACTTTGTTCTGACGGCATCACTGATGTACCTTCGACCATTATGTTTCTTCTCATCTTGTTACTCCAAATCAGGTGAATGCTGCTCTGTAGTGGCTGTCCATCTGTCAGCTCTAAATCGCACTGATATCTTGACCTCAACTAACATTTAGCATTGCACCTCGTGATACCCTTTGACATCTCAAAACTTTCTCATTCGCCGCCACACTGGGACAGAGGCCGTGTGAAAGTACCTCAGTTGCTCTCTCGTCAAACCTTAGTCTTGCACTCACTGTATGGCAGTTTATGTGTCTTTGATTGATGTTGTCGGATTTAAAAATCTTTTCGGCCAAATGAACAGCCTTGTTGCTGCCTATCACGCCTGTCATGGTGCTTGAAAAAAGCAATGCATTCTGACTGGATGGAATAACAGACCACAATTCATTATTAGATATCACCGGAGATAAGGACTAAATGCTCGGCTAAAGCTAGTGTGACCCAATTGTTCAGATGGTGAGAAAATGGTGTTTCAATTGAATGGTGGTTTCATAAAAGACTTTCTCTTTTCCTTTTGTAAAAGTATACAGTGGGTTGATGGGTTTGCGTTGTCCCAATGGCGTGGTATTTCATAACAAACTAGTATCGTCACTGCACTTGGTTGACCTGGGCACATTTGTCTGATGCTGTCATTTCAATTAGCCGTATGTAATTTGCTACTGACAACCCACTCCTAGCAGCCAGTGTTTGTATTGCATATATGTGTGTGCGTTCATGTATGTACTTGTGTTTTGTGTGTCTGTATGTGTGAGTATACAAAAGGCAATTGCATGGTGGAAATGTGCTCAGTGCTTTTAGATTGAATTGGTGAAATTGTACCAGAGAACTGTATTGTACCAGAGAACTGTATTGTACCAGAGAACTGTATTGTACCAGAGAACTGTATTGTACCAGAGAACTGTATTGTACCAGAGAACTGTATTGCAATCAACCATAAACATATGAGGACAGTAATAATAATAATGTACATGACAGAAATAAAAGTCTGTTGATCCATGGAGACCTGCACTAAGACCTGATAGATCACTAGCACACAGGCCAACATGACAGGTTACCCGCGGTTACTCATAAATGAACATACATTGTACGGGTAATCAGACAAAGGCCTTAAAATAGAAAGATAGTTTTGTGGAACAGTGGGATACGAGTCAGTCTTGTTCAATGTCCCAGTTTATTTTGCCATAATAAATGTTATTGGGATGTGACGAAATAGGTTAACTTCCCAAAATTCACTGAATTAAAATGAATGACGGATTCAAAATCGGTATTATCATAAGTGTACTTGCATCTTTGCTGCACACATTGTTCGTATAGACCAACGATTGTATCTGTCCTGTTAACAGCAGTAATAGCTTATTAAACAGTAAGCTGAAACCAGACTGGTATAGTTGAAAACACCTACCTCACACCAGGTTTTTTGTTGGTGTTTCTGTGATGGGTATCATGTGACCATGGTTTACTCCCACCTGGGCAAATAGATGGTATCGGGTCGGGTGAAAAAACTGCCATCAGCATTGTCCTGGTGTCAGAGTTGCCCGCGGGTGATTGGTTGGGTGGAGCCTCATACTATGTCTGTGACAGACAAGTATGGAAAATACTGTAGGCTAGAATCCACAGCTTTTCTGCAAACTATGTCCATGATCACAAAGCCAGGGTACTGCATGCTTGGATGACAGACTCACAACGGTTCTGTCATTTCACAGCAGGATGATGTTATGTGACGGTTTTGACCTGGAATCATTCTAGGCATGCGGGCTGCTGTTTGTTAACGTATACACAAAACGGTGCTCACTGACTAACCAGGCGAGGTTCGCTGGATGCTGTATCTCGTTTCTGCCGTCTGTCAGCATTGTGACAGTTGCTGACTGGGATGGCTGCTGACAGCTGACGTCGTCGTTGTATGTGTGATGCTAACACAGAGGGGCGATAGAACACACAGCAAGAGAATCATTGATTCAGCAGATCCGCTACATCAGTTGTGGGAATCGTATCTGTTCATTAGATAACACTTCGTGCTTACTAGTGGAAACCCGATCACTTGCTCCGTGACGGCAGAACTGGACGGGCGTCTTTCTCGTTGAGTTTCTTCTTGATGCGTTGCGGGGTGCCGTGAACGGGCGCATATTTACCCATGTCTGGGGAATACAGGGAGAAGACTTTGACTGCTTACTCCCACGGTGTCTCCAACCACACTGACAATCCACCAGGTAAACAGCCACATACTATCTTATTCCTTTCACTAAGAGTGTGTGGTGTAGTTTTTCAAATGGTAACTTGATATCCACCTGCACTCCGTGATAACATCTTTACTGTGAGTATTGCAAATCATATTGTGTCATCTGCGACACATAGACAATGATTATGCAAGGATTGGTACACCACAAACTATACCTGGCTGTTAAATAGAATCAGAATTCCAATAGAATGTGACCGCTTCTATTTTTTCACAGGTGTGCATATTTTTTAATTTGGTTGTGTATTATGTCGGTGTTTAATAGTAGTATGATTTATAGCAAGAATCAATTGTTGATCTATGACAAATATTGTCAGAGAAATACCTGTAATGTAGATGCTTTATCTTTTTTTTTATTCGTGTAGACACTTTACGTCAAATATTAATACATAATTCTTACACTAATTTTTTAATGAAATATTTCAAAATTTCATGTGTTCATACTTCAATATTTATATTTGTTTAAAAACAAATAGTTTAGTGTTCAGACAGGTGGTTTGGTTTATCAGTATGTATTTTGGTTTATTGAGCAGAGCATTTACATTACACTTTGTTGATAAATTATGATTACCAATTTTGTGTAATTAAATAATTAGTAACATTGACATTAATAATAAAAATATGTGTTACCGAGACACATATTTTGATAACAAAATTCAGTCATGCTTATTTCTCTCAGTTTAACATAATGGCTTTTATGCATTTCCAATACAAAGAATTGCTATGTACATTAAATAATCTATAATGATAAAATAAGTAACGTACCATTATTGTCTATTTAATTGGTATTAATTATTTAATTACTAACACCGCTTCTGATTAGTAAAACATTTTGTAGTAAGGGTATTTTAATGTGATAAAAAATGTTGATTAACTCTCCGTACAACTGTAGTAGTAAGGATATGTTAATGCTGTGAAATATAAGAATAGCTCTTTGTAGCAAGGATTTTTTCATTTACCAGAAACAAAATTAATTAACTTTTAGTAACACTTACATGCATCACATTATAAGTTTAATATTTCTATCTAACTAGGTAATATTATGTTACCTTTATTTCAACTTCAAAAAATTTACTTTCTGGTATAGGCCATAGTTGAAGTAGATGTAAAAATAATCTGTTATAATTTACATCATAATCATCTATAAGTTTATCTTTTTTAGATTGTGTGGAATGGTGGAAACAAATATCTAAGCATTTTAATGTTAATGAAACTTATGGAAGATATTGTTCATGGCTCCAAGATAAAATTTTAATAGCAAGAATTAAACTTAATGGAGTTGTATTTGAAACTTGTAATTGATCAAAACATTGCGCGTTTGAAATAAAATTTAGGTGTGGATTAAATGTCATTATTTTAAGGGTGATTAATGTGTTGAAGTAGATATAAATATACCACAAGAAATTCATCGGCGCTAATGGGAATATGAATGTATGATGAGTATTTTTATAAAGAGACAAATATTACAGTAATGCTTCTGTTTGATTAGTTCCGACCTTAATTTAACTGTTTGTTTTAGTTGAATTAAAACATGCAATTGATATTTGTTTTTGCACTGCGTCTACCATTTCTAATGGGATATGAACTAAACGAATGATGAGTTTGACAACTAAGTGTGAGGAGTGGGTCACAAGTTAAGTACACTACATTGGTTGGGTCAATTTAATATTTCCCTGAAATGATGTACTGGTTGACTTTGAGAGTTAAGTGCTCTGCGAGATGGTTATGAAATCACTTCCAAGTGAATAGACTGCAGATAATGTTCGCTGCCAGTAAATTGTCGATCAGGAATGTGTTCGGTGAACGGGTGACAGAATACAATATGAGGTTCATTGTTGTAGCTAGAAAAGCTGAATTAATGGCTGGATTGATTCGATCAAGGGGAATTGTTTGGAATGATTCTAGTGTAAAATGGTGTCTTTTTCGCCTGTTTTCACTGGGTAATGTATACAAATAGCAATACAAGGTTAAAGCAGTTCACTCGATAAAATGTATATTGCTGAGTGAACCAATTTTATTTAGGTGATCTTTCACATTCCATGTGTTATCGTTATGTTTTTAGAAATTGTCCTGTATAGTATTGTATACTGACTTGATTTGCTTGTGGTCTGCTCTTATGAATAACATTTGTGATTTTTAATCTTATGATATGCAAAAAAATAAAAAGCAAAAAAGTTGAAAAAATGCATTTTCATGTTAACCTTGCACACATTAATATATTCTGCAACATCCACGAATTAATGCAATTAATTAATATACATCCATAAGTAATATATATATATATAAAAAAATCAATACATTAATTGTTTACATTTTGAGACTTGCAAAATTGATCTTATCAGGTAAAACAGTTAATAATAATCAACTTTATTTACACACCATCAAATCCGGGACTATAATGACCTGTTCACAGGTGTATAATCGGCAATCATCTAAGAAGCATAAAAACGCATTTAAGAGAAAAAATAAGAAAAATAAATAAAGTTAGAACAAAAATCCTAGTATATATATATATAAACCTATGTATAGTAAAATTACGGGTAAATACAATGATAAAATAAATTATTAGCAAAAGTGCTGAACATACTGGATAAAATAAATAAAAGCCTAAATTACATTAAATAATTTGATTAGATACTAAAATGTGATTCTGAGATAAATAAGACTAAAAATCAGTTAAAACTATATTCATAAATAATACAAAGGTTAAATGATGTCTGATTATATTAGTTTGAGAACAGAAATGTCTTCAATAAGTTTCCAAACTGTCTAGTGTGAATACAGTATGATAACTACAATTGTGATAACCTAATCAAAACTAACTAACCTAATCAAAATAAATAATCCTATCTTAGCTATTCAAAAGGAATCATGACCATTTTATCTGTGCAAATGACTCACAAAGCTGTTCCAACGTTATCTCAGATTAATACTATTGGCTAGTGCCGTCTGCATAAAATGCAAAGAAGACAAATAATTGACATGCAGAACATTTGCAAAACCAGATCATTTGGCAACGTTTTAATTCTGTCTTTAGTGGTTACAGACCACATCAGAGACATCATGATGTTTCTCGTGTGCCATGGTCTGTTGCGTCAGTCTGCAGACAAACCCGCGTCAGTTTCTGAGCACACAGCGTATTAAAGATTCATATCTCATGACTCTATTTAACCTGATGTACTTGTTATTTACATTGTTCCTTGGAGAGTGCAGCCAGTGAAACTGCACTGTTTCGTACGGCAACATCATGAGCATCGATGGCAAGAGGTTAATTGTGTTATATTGTTGCAATTATTAATAAGGTGATCCAGGTGATCACCCAGCAAAGCTCACAGTCTTGCACGGCAGTTGTTGTCGAGACTGGAGCAAAAAAATGCACAGGATTGTTACATTGCAGTCGCCATGGATGCGTGTCCAGTGTCATACAGATTTAAATGGCATCTGCCTTTAGAAATACAGTAGTCTATGCATGCATATTAATAATTGTGAATTAATTGCTATTATTTATTTAAGACTTATTTTAGTAAATACAGGTATTCTTAGACAGAATTAAAAGTACATAAAATTTGTTTTTTGTTAATATTTGACCTCCTGTCAGTATTCCCAACATCGAAATCTTGCACATGGTTTTATATCTTTGGTGAAAGAAACGGCACAGAAGATGGGCAATGCTTTGTAAATAGAAGTCTGCACAATTAAGGAAAATTGTAAATGATGATTACCCAGGAGTCGACTTGTTTGAATTCATTGACCTTCGCCAAAATGGATCCATCCCTGGAAATTATTGTATTGGCATTGTGTTGGTTACAAACCTTGAACTTTGTCTTTCGGACATCACAAGAAATAAACTAAAGTTTACAAACACTGCGCAGGTGGTGAAACAAATCAGTCGATAAGTGATAATAAAAGTGACAGATGTGTAATTCTTTAGTTCGTTTTTACAGAACAATTTAAACCAAATATATTGTTGTCAAAAAGAAAAAATGCGATTACATTTCAGTACAAATGTGTGTTATTATTCCAGATTTCTATTGTCGTTTCACCTTGAATCATGCCTGCTGATTGAGGGGTTGACAAAATGTTACTCTGCCCCACATTTTAATGAATGCAATTGGCCACCTGTTGGTGTTAGATAGGGCAGAACATCCTGACAATACCCGACTACCATATGCAGTGGTTATCTGTGCACAGTGATCCTGGTCGTTTTATTAACCCGCAATCTTTGTGCTGCATTGTCTTTGCTATATCCATGGATGATATCACAATTCCACCCAGGCATATCGGCATCCCAGTGACAAAGGGTTTCCTTTCCCCTATCTGTTATGTGGGCAAAACTGACAGACAGACAGACAGACGTTTAAACGTTGTTTTTGTCTGCTCAATTGTAAGCCGCCGTGGATTGTTTTGAATTCTGCTTTCAAGTGGAGAAGATAAAAGAACTCGGCCAGACGGTTTGGTCGTACGACTCTCGTGTCCCCAGACCACCTGCCTGTCTTTCTGCTTCAATTCCACCAAGTCACCTGAAGGATACTGCAAACATCACCACGTACAAAGCACAACCTTCCAAAACACTTTACCACATACAATGCATAGCTTTCCAAAAGGAACAGTTGGAACTTCTGAAGAGCAATTTGTTCATTGGAGCAGCCACTGGCTATAAAAAATGTTACTTTTTTGTATTATACAAAGGAAGTCATTCTCCTGGTCATTGTGTCGTAAGAAATTCTAAGAATTTAGTTAATTTCACATACATCTGTCTTAGTGGTCTACCAAAGCAATTACCTTTGTTGTCAACAAAGCTTTGATGTCCAGTATACCATTGTGTTCTGTTTCAACATTTTCTTTATCTTATCTTAATATCAGACGCTGAGGCGATTTAACTATTTTAGCCTCCTGGTGCATTCTCTTTAAATCCCAAAATGGGTTAATCAGTCCATGTTAAATCATCCGATGTCCAGTGTGGTTTATTCCAGCCATAGGCGGTCCCAAGTCCAGATAAAAATAATTGTATCAAGTTTTCCAGGTGTGACATGAGGTTTGTAATCAGAATATTCCCTATTGTTTGTCAAATGGCCATTTTGGCATAATTGGTCAATTTCCTTTTGTTGCTCACAAATTGTATCTTTTTGATGCATTTAATGGTTCGGTAAGTCAGCTGTTAGTGCATTACCTTGAATTATTATATACAACTTAACCATGTCATAGATCGCTAGAATCATCCAACTAAAATTAGATGACTTTTGTAAATGTCTACAAACAGTTGAGGTAGAAAACACATTAAGTTGTATAAACCATGTTATTTACATAAAAACAGTATATCTAAGCATTGCAGTACATTTTATCATAACGTGTATTGAGTTAGCTGCATGATGCTTACAATGCAGTATCTGTTCAGATCAAGTCATTTCATTTATATGACGGCATTCCAACAATTGCTGCTCTTCATAGTCTTGGCATTACACCAAAATCTTTAAGTGTATTTTACAAATCAGTTTACCTACAAATATACTCGAAAATGTTCAAGTGGTATTTGAACAAATGCATTCAGTATTATAAAAAGCTTGAGTGAGAATGTGAAGAACTGCTTAAAATTAGATCCATTAAAATATGGAAGCCTTGTTTATGAATACAGCTTGATATGACAATTTGTATAGGTTTACAATACACCATAAAAACCTTTTACTGATCAAAGATCTTGATGAAAGAAATGATGATGTCTGGTAAACATTAGCGATCAGCTTTGCTTTTATCATCTCGTTGGCTCTGGAAAGTTTTTGACACCCTTCATTTTCTTCTGCCTTCATTGAAATAATAAAGCGTCGGACGCTTAAATAAAATGTGTCTGTCTCATCACACAGAATCAGGCAGAGGTTGTAAATGTTAGCAGAAATTCAACTAAGTGTGAAGGAATCATTATCTTCAAAGGTATTTATGAATAGAGATCACTGCCTCCACAATTATTGCCAATAGCAAATTTCACATGTGCTATACCTTCAAAATATTTATTCTAGTACTAAGAATATTATATTTTAAAATTGAAGAACACACAGCCTCAATTTAAGTAATCCGGTGCAATTTATTTAATGGAGCTAGACAGTTTCCAAATAAACCAAGTGGTATAACTTAAGACTAAACCCAATCAAGTAAAAATGCTTTTAATGTAAGCATCAGTCATACAAAGAAACCGGCTCCTGTTAAGCTTTCTGTGGTGTCTTTTATCCAGAAAATGTTAAATAAACAGTGCATGCTGAAGTGGTAATGCACTTTTAATCATTCACTAATGGGTTTTCTATAGAACACAAATCTGAGCCAATGAATACGCCTTACCAAATCAGTGAATGGAAAGCCAATTATTTCAACATTACTACCAGGAAAAAAACTATAAAAATATACTGATTTATATCAAATGAGCCCATCCACAGCCACAATTTGTGTTAGATTATTGTTTGTTATAGTTAGAAAAACCTTTATTAGTGCGGGCGAGGATGTTTGTAATAGTTACGATAACATTGCTTAATTTTTGTTCTTTGGTATGAAACTGAAAATATAAGACTGACATTTCAAATTTAAAACACTGTATCAGCTAGAAAAGATATGTTTGTGTTAAATTCTATACATCTTAGAAATAGCATATTGTTTGTGCTTGTGCATGTGTGCAATGCAAGTGTGCATGCATACATGCATGCATGTATGCATGTTCTTGTGGTTGCAATCATAGATGCATGCAAACTTTTATAATGCACAACATTCAAAACTTCAGAAACCGGAAGAAAACATCTAAACCATTGCACATGTCTCCAACGCCTACCACACGATTGCCAGAGTTTGCAACAAGTAGACGTATCGCAATACTGGAATAAACTGTACCGACTAACCCCTGGCCAGTCTAATAACAGCGTTGTTATTATTGCTATTAAACGTTGTTAAAAAAGGCATAATTGCTGCCATAGACGGACCACCAAGTGCAATGGAGCATTGGGCTGGGCACGCAGACATTTGGGTGCCATCTTTCCATTCGTACAAGAAACGCTGTCAAAAGAAGCTACCTGACAGATAAGATTCGGTCATGGTACTTCTGTTCGTTGCATTTATATGTCCTTATCATCAGACTGTCATCTCGCAGACTTCTGTGTTTGTGTACACAAATATGTATGGCGGCCATTTGACCTTGGGCATGCTGTGGGAAAGCACTGAACTGTCTTCATTTTAGGACAGACTTGGTAGTGTGTGGATAGATTAGATAGCCAATAAAATTAGTGTAGCCACTAATTGTGCAATCTGCATGTGGATTTTGGACATAACATGTTTAGATTGGCATGATTCTATACTCACCCATCCCCTAGTCCCTATCGGTTGATGTCAGTTGAAATTGAGATGATCCTGGGGAATGTGGCAGGTAAAAGTGGGATTGCCTGATGATATCAGAATCTAGATAGGAAGAAACTGTACGCAGAACGTATAGGGTGTCTGAAGTTGGATGGATGGGGTTAAGAAATCTTGTTTTGAATTGCACTTATGTCATCCGCTAAATGTGGAGACATAAAATATCTAAGATTCATGCTAGATTATGATGGTCAATGAATATGAGCATGAGTGAGCATAAAACTGGACTAAAATACCCTGATTAGGTCATTTGCATTTGATAGTAACTTTGTTTCATTTTCTTATTGGCAATGTCCGGCAAACAATCAGTGCTTGAAGAGTACTGTGCGTGTCAGTCCTTTTCATTTTTGCAGATATCACTGTGTAGCTTTTGGAAAAATAAATCTATAAAGAGCAATATTCAGTCCTCATGACTGCTTTATGCTTCACCCCCTCACAGACATGTTTATTCAAACACATGTTCAGTATCTCGTGGAAGTATTCAGCCACACTACAATTGCTACACAAACTTTTTGTTCACATACATCCACAGATACTCTAGCAAGATGTGTTTATTTTGTAATGATCACATGCACTTTTATTAATGTATATGTAAGGTAAACACCATCATCAACTGACATTTTTTATATTACACATTTAGATTTCATATTGTCCAATTTCCCCATAAAAGATTGCATACAATGTCCATCTGCTAAGAGCCATAGATTACATATCCACATGCTTGATAATTATCCACCTCGCCTGATTCTAAACATTCTGCACTCATTGTTATCACACGGATGTAAAAATGAAAGACACGATGTCATCATCAGCACAGTGTCCTGAATTCAGTATAGTAAATAACCGGTCGATCTCAACGTCATTCACTTGCAGTCTGAGTGGGTGGGTTGCTTGATCAGTAGCAAAGGTAAATAATAAAATAGCATCAAATCAAACCGGTTTTTGCCATATTGTAGGTTGTGAGGTCTGCCCTTATGGGGCAGTGTTATGTGCATAAACCTATTGGTTTTAGTTAAGAACTTAAGACAGCATTACGTATTATGGCCAGGTGTGATGGTTTGTTTATACACGTTTGGGGTTCATATGAACTTAGAATCTGGGTATAACAACCAGTTTGCAACCGGCCAATTGTAAACTTGTGTAAATGTTTGATATTGTTTTGGAAACCATTTGCATGATTTGCATTGCATTAATTACACTATATTTATACAAATGGTTTTAAAGTCTGATCAGGTCTTATAATTGCAATGTTTTAATGCAATTCCTATATTACATAAATGAGTTATTTTTCCATAATTGCACTGTTTTGAAAACAGGCCTTAGTTATGCAAATACATTGCATATCATATGCACATTTGTACCTGGTCTGTGGTGCGGAATTGTTGGTTAAAATCTCGCTACCTGAAAAGGAAACAAGAGGATTCACTTGCTAGATAACCATGGTCAGTTATGATGAGATATCAACTGTTCAAACAATTTCCTCCAGTTGCAATATCTAGGAGTAGCTATGGCAGTATAATCTAGCTGAAATAACGTCCTGTCCAGACAGCGATATAAGTGTTGTTGATTCAAGGAGCAGTGGTCTCCGTCGCTAATTTGCCAAAACTCAGCTGAAGTTGCTGCATCCATAACTCAAACAATTTTGCATACACTTAAACCTGAATGATCGTGGCTGAGACCGAAAACTCACATTTATTTCACCTGGCCTGAAAAATAACGATTGGGATTACAAAAGAACACTTGCAGGGCTGGTGACATGAGGAACTTCAGTTGGTGTTGTGATTTCTGTTGATTGGCTGCACATGGTTACAAAAGGAACTATTCAGCTGTAACAATGCCCCCAAAAGATCAGATCCGCTTCACCAGCAATCGTCCACTGGTCGTGTCTCACAGTGTACCCAATGAACCACCAGGGTACTAACTGGGACAGGGTCGGTCATGTGCCCATACACATGCATGCACGTCTCTTCACAGAATATTGACGAAATATGTATCGCGCGTGTATCATACATCAAGTCAATCAAAGGTGTTTTCATTGCCTTGATGGGTGACGTGTGCAAAAGCAGCTTAAAATGAAGGTAGCATTATGACCGTGATTAGTTGGTGCTATCTGCACACAGGGTCAGATTATCTGTGTTTTGAGATAAGGGTACACATAAAGAAAATATTGTGTTGTCCAGCGAGGTGTGTCAGGTTCTGACACATGACCTGAATTCATTGAGAGTTCAGTTCGTTTTGGGGTCTCAAAACAGTTGCACTAGCATTCAGGGGATCTCGGTTGAAACCATGCCAAGTAATCCTTTGCGGCTTGTCAATTGCGGGTAGCTAACCAATGCACCACTGGGCTGGGACACCTTTGGTGTTTTGTTTTGATGGTTGGTAGAGACCACCTCAAAGTTCTGTGTCCGTGATTGGATACACATTTACCCATAGCCATCTTCTAGTGGTATCCTCTGCAGTATGCCATCTATGTGTTTATGTAGTGTAGACACACACACACACAGGCATGTATTAAAGATATAATTGTCCATGGGATGTGGATGGCGTGCTTATCATCACCTCCAATCTATAGCATTGATTATACTACTAACTCTGAGATACTATTTTAGTGATTTAATGGTAATCTCATCAGCATTTGAGCATACCTCATAAAACAGGTCTTTTTAGTGTGGTATTGTTTGCTGTATGGTAGAAGACACTTACGGTCTTCGTACATAGTCTTTGATACGTTCCACGATGAGCTATTCTGTTGAACAATTTCAGCCATTTTTCTTGCCAGAACAGACATATTTTACTACTTTTCTTCAGTTAACTTTTGGACATCCTTTATGACCTGCAGGACTTGAAAATGCATAAGTAATCATGTGATTTAATGATGACAAGGCTACTTGAAAATTTATTTTATGTACTCCAAGAACGCAGACTTCTAGATTCTATTTCTGACCAATAGAAAAGTATGGTTAATATACACCTTGTGACCTGGCACTGTAATGGCGAATGTGGGTCCTTCCATCTGGTCAACAGAGGTGGTAAAACTACAGTGACCCATTAAAGATACAAAGTCTTATCATTCTTATCATCAAATCATGTTATAAAGCATATCTATTTTAGCAACTTGATCACAGTTTCTTATGTAATTTTACTGTTATTTTCTTTATGAATACACTGACCTTGCCGATCAATCTATACATGCAAAAGGCCATCAATAGTTTCTTACAATTGCTAGGTTTATCAAGGTTATGCATTCAAGGGATCACCTGATGGCGTATTGTTAACACCTTTAAAATTAAGTTCTCTCTGCATGCAATGTAAACGTAATATTTGGACCATGACATTAAAATTAACTAGATAACAGTCAGTTTATATTTAAAATGTTTGGCTCATTAAGACACATTTAGTTGGTTGAGATGGAACAACAGATATAAGTTATAATACAGGCTGTATAAAATGTGATTTTATTACAACAACCATCAGATGTGGTCCCGTTAAAAATTAAAAAACACTAAACCAATCACTAGAAATGTGGATCATTAAAAATACATTTGGGTGGTCAAGATGATGTAATATATAAGTTATATAACATGATTCTACAATAACAGTGATCAGGGAACCATTCTACTAATATTCTTACAAGCTTGTGCACCCGAGTTTGCTTGATTTCATTTTGTAATCTTGTATAAAACTGTCAACACCAGGGTGCACCACAAGGCTTCTTTCACTGGTGTGTCACTGAAATAATGTCCTTGGTGATACAGCAGTGGCATTTTGAAAAAGTCCTTGAATTTTACAACCGATTCTGTTTAATGATGGATTTTCCAAATGAGCACATTTTCTTAGTACAACATTCCTCTGACAGGGTACGTTTAAGAGACAGGTTAAAATCCAAAACCAATGATTTTAATTTCTCTGCACGTCTTGGGCAGTTTGAAGATAGTACGCACAGACGAGTTGTCGAGGGAACCGTGCCAGAGTTATTGAGAAACTGAACCCAATGACACCACACAGGTGGAACACTAGCGAAGTGCTCAAGTCTGCGCAAACGTTGGCATTCGGGAGGCACCCGGGCGAACCGAGAAGGATCGCCCCAGGTAATGCAACATGACACGGGAGGGGCCTTGTGGCGGAGGAGCCTCCCCACCTACAGCTCCATCCATGCCGCCATTGCGGCTGCAGATAAGCATCCAACAAGTGAGACAGAGACAAGTCCAACTTGTTGTCTCTGATGATCTGTCACTTCTGCTTTACACTGATGCACCCATTTTGTTTGATGGGAGCTCTCCTTCACATGTTATTCCCCTCCTTCGTGTGTCCTCTATGTGGATTTAATGAGTGCACTGTTATGTTCTCAATTTTGGACAGATTTGTTATATAAGTGTGATGTTTTGAGTCACATGGTCTTCATTTGACTCGTGGAAGCACAGATGGTAATTAGAACTAGTAACCTGAAATGGAGATTTTTATACAACATCCAAGTGCGTTGTTGCATCATTGAGGGCAGGGTATTACTGCTAGCTATGAAACAGAATGGTAAGTTAAAAAGTCTGAAAAAAAATAATAATTTGTGACAAACAGGAGGTAATCCAAAAATGTCAGATTTGTTAATGCCTGTAACAAGGGAGATTGCATCATTTTACATCTGCAAGAAGATGATATGGATGTGAAACACAGTAGGGCATGTTGCCATTAATTACATGTACACAAAATCATCCATTTGCATGTAGCATTCAATGAGTGTAGCCCTCCATATTAATTGCAAGATATCCAGTAGATATTTTTATTTACAAGTGTGGCAGCTCTGGAGTATCAACACATGATTTCCAATCATTAAGCAGCACTCTGACACTCCTGGTCAATTGTTTGAATATAGCATTATATTTATAAGAGAAGCAATAATTATAGGGATGGTATGGATACACCCGCTATATTACATAATGTTTATCTCTACTGAATTGAGGAATCATGTTTTTCCTCTTACCTGGTTTAAAAATTAGTTAGAAATAAAAAACTAGGTTGTAACAGTTGTTTAAATTAGAAAACTGTTTGGATGTGGTATATTTTGTGATACTCAAGAACTGGATATTTAGCTGTAAACTCTAGGATTGATTGGATGATATATGTATAATTCTTCTCAATTCATTTCTCAAGTTCAAGTATCCTACATTGTTATGGTCCATCCAGTTATCATGAGGATAGAAAGGCTATAACAGTGGAGAACACAACAGATCTAACCTCGGCACAGCAGGGTAGAATCCTGGTCTGATATGGGATGAAACTTGGGAAAAAATACCTGTGAGTCATCTCATGTCAGTGATAAATGAGACGATGCTATCTGCAGTTGTTGTTGTTTAGGAAATGCCTTGATCAGCTGGTTTCCGAGTCAAATTTTGGAACTGTGAAGAAAATGTATTTTCCTGGTTTGCTTAGCAGAATCAAGTAAGAGCCTATAGTTGTACAAGAGCCTGTAGTTGTACAAGAGCCTGTAGTTGTACAAGAGCCTATAGTTGTCCAAGAGCCTGTAGTTGTACAAGAGCCTATAGTTGTCCAAGAGCCTGTAGTTGTACAAGAGCCTGTAGTTGTACAAGAGCCTGTAGTTGTACAAGAGCCTGTAGTTGTACAAGAGCCCATAGTTGTACCATCTGTTGGAGAGAAAGTGTCTTCACAGCAGGTGGAAATGTAACTGTTTTCAGTGTGTGCTGGAAATAAAAGATAACCCTAAGCTAACCTAAGTCAGCCAATGCTACAGGGCTAATGATTCCATTGTTACTTATACTTACATGTGGTCAGTACACATTGGCATGGTCACTGACACTTGTTAGACATCATCTTGCTGTTGTCTTCATACATTTCCCATCCCTCATCAGTCCATGTGCATCTATAGTTGGTCCCATCCAGCAGCTGTCAGCATCCCTGTTGGTTATCATTTGACTTTAGTTATTGCCTGTTATCACTCATCATCTGGCCAATCAGCTGTTATTGTTGCTATAGTAAATGACTACCGGTATCATCAGTTACCATCTGACAACAGTGAACAGTTAGACCTAGCTTTATCCTATGTGTATGTTACATAACATTCGCAAAGATTCCAGCTATTCTTAGCCTGCTGCAGGACACCTCTTGCTGCAAGCATTTATTCTCCTTAAATGTTTTCTGAAAGGTGTTAGCCACGAGTGCTGCCAAATGGAGAAGAACCACTACTCTTGGTCTGATGAATATTTTCTATTGACGTTTTGTTATCGACATATGCTACTTGACAAAACAGTTGGCAGTTTGTCAGAAATTACGCGGTCCTGTCATCCATGATGCACCAGTTGAACTGTAGAGTAGGACACTGCCACCAGGGAAGATTAGATGATATAATTTGTATCGTTGGCTTTCCCAATAGGACAGTGTTTTTTTTCATTGGTACACATCGTTTCGTATTATGATAGCTGTGCTCTGACTGCTCAACTATTTTCAGCAGCTTGTATGAAGAAAGATTAGACAGATGCACAGAAAGTTCCTTCTAAGTTGAACCACAGTGCAATAAGATCATCTCTCTGTGTGGGGGATAAGTTAGTAGCACTAACAATTGCTGAGCCCTTTTATACAGGGAACTTTTTTTAAACAACTCCCCAAAAATGGGATTGATCTTTTACTGTGAAATTACATTTTTATGTACAGCAATGATATATGTAATATTATTAATAAAAACAATTTATTTTTGTGAATTTTGCTTTGTAAAGTTCTGCAATTTATTTTTGCTGATAGTTTTGTTAATCATCTTGATTTACAGCAGCCCCATTGCAACATATTTAATGCCCATATATATACAATGGCTGGTTTTGTTTTATACATGTACAAATGAACCTAGGAGGTCACTTGTTTGTTTGCCAAGGTTTTTAGATTTCTGATTGGGTCTAAGTGCAACAAAGTAACATTATTTCTAAGCTTTATAGTTTGCACTCTGACAGAGAAAAGATACATCCAGCCAGTACTATGAAGAAAACAATCTGAAAGTATTTTGTGGTGATTTTCCTAAATGTATAATATATTTAACAGTGTTAATGATATATAAGTTAAATAAATGTATGATTTGGATCAGTTCAGTCGCATTCATGGAACGTGTCAAAAAGCGGAAAAGAAGTCTAATTTTTCTGGTTCATCTGTTCTGCTGTTAGAATAAACTTCACAACTGGTACTCATTGGATAGGACATAATCCCTTTGCCTTTGGGCGCCATGCACAGTGGCAGCCATAGACTCTCAGAGGGTTGCTAGTCCTTTGAAACCAGACTGTCTTACTGTGCATTGTGTGCATTCATCTGGATGCCCACTGTGATTCAGTTTGTTGTCTGAGGAAATACTCTTGGTCATTGCTTGGTCATTAGGCAGCCATGAACAGGTCAGATTGTTACTTGTACAGTGGCTGTTTAGAAGGGACCAGAGGACAAGTCTGGACACGTTCCCAATGAGAAATTGGCTTATAAAGAATGGGAAGAAGAGATAGATGGAGGATGTGGAAAGATGGAAGGAGAAAAGCATTAGGTACAAAAAGAGAGAAAGAGATATGTGTGGGGACAGGAAGAGAGGGACAAAGATATTTGTGGGGAAAGGAAAAGTAGGATAGAAGAGATAGGATAAGAGGGACAGAGAGATGGACTGGGAGATATATGTGTAGAGTACAAGAAAAGATATAAGAATAACAGGACAATCTGGATTATCCAAAGTCGACAATGGGATACTTGTGGGGTTGGACAGCTGATGGAACAGACGCACAGACAAAAGAAGAGAATAATAAACATAGACAACATGCCTGATACACCAAAGACACGCTTAAACATGATACTAGAAAAAAACAGATTGAAAGCAAGAGAAACAACTGCAAGAGAGATAACTAGATAAAGAGAAGACAGACTGAGATAAGAGACTGGCTATATGGGAGACAGTTAGATTGGGTAATAGACAGACTGATAGAATACATTAGCAGACAGATTGCAACTCTGAACAAGGGTGACAGCCTTGGAGACTTGATAGGCTAAAGACCTCACTCCACACATGTTGTCAAGTCTGTCCGCCAATGACACTGTCATTAAAAACATTTGCAAACAGACATGTGTAGTAAAACGTGGCCAATTGTAATACATCCTTGCCATTGTCAGGTTGAATTAAATCACACTGCTATGGCAGTTTTCCCAGTCTTACGTAGGGTTCCATTCTACTTGGCTGTCAGATTCGACATCTTTAAAATGAATGGTTGCCTTCTGATAAGCATCCTTGCCGCAGACACTGCCTGATAAGATGGCTGGAAGCTTCTGCATAGTCTGCATGTTGACAAATACGAACTAGCAGTTGCCAGGAGCTGTTTACCTGCACAGGTTTGATCTCCACCAGTCTGATATCCGTGTTCCAGTTGAGTCTGGCGGTTATATAAAGAAGTTTCCTTGCCTCCACGTGTGGTGGAATGCGAGGCATCAACACACATGGGCACAGAAGGATTCGCAGCCAAATAGACAAATATGTGTACAAATTTTAAATGTCTCAGGATTCACAAGAAATGCTAGAATAAATTCTTGGCATTTTCATCTAGCACCATTGTCTATTGGTAGTTGAAGTGCATACCAAATCTGACTCTGCAGTTTCGCTATAAGCTGATGTCCAGGAAACAGTTATCATCCAAATGAATGATGGGACAGGTGTCCTTTGATAACAATCAATTGAAATGTCGGTTATGTATAGGTTCCATACGTTTCTAAAATGGACTTGAACTTGAACCAGTGTTTACCATCTAAAAATTATGCTAACTAAATTAAATTATGTTATAACTTTTATGAATAAATGTGTGAAAGTTGGGAGGATAAATTTGACATCCAAAGTATGTAAAAACTCGCTGTTTGCAAGGATATTTGTCCTGTTCTGGACACACTCATTCTGGACTTGGGTTTTCAGTATCTGCAGGATATAGATAGTACAATTTTCACAATACACACCACACCCTTTTGTTTGCAAGGCAGTAACCAGGCCACTTTTTCTTGTTGATTGCCTTGTAGCAACAGCATTATCCACCCCGAACAAACAGCATGTTCTACGAGTAATTAGAAATCATTCAACTAGATTGAACTGGTAGAACTAGAGGTTGTTATCACTGTGGTGACATCACAATGTAGCACTCTGTTGAACCTGGGTGATTCAGCAATGTATGAGAGACCTTCTACAGCATTGTAGGCATTGCATGGATGCCTCCCACTTGCTCCCAGTCCATGGCATACGTATGTCAGCTGGATGAGGCCGATGTTGATCCCACCTGACAAACAGTTAGAGACTAGCTAGCCAGCGGGTTACTTCATTTGTGTGTGTGTGTGTGTGTGTGTGTGTGTGTGTGTGTGTGTGTGTGTGTGTGTGTGTGTGTGTGTGTGTGTGTGTGTGTGTGTGTGTGTGTGTGTGTGTGTGTGTGTGTGTGTGTGTGTGCGCACGTGTATGTGCGTGTGTGTGCATGCATGCATGTGTTTATGCACGTGTTTGTGTGCAAATGTGTAGGTACACATGCTTGCATATGTGCATCCATGCATGTGTGTGCATTATAATATATATGTATATATATGTATATATATATAATTATATTGCACATTATTTTCTCCACATTTGACGATGGAATGTATTTGATTTCTTATTCAAAGATGTCATTCTAATGCAATCATCATAGTTACGACAAATATGGAATTTAGGAATTTGTTAAAAACACGATGCATGATAAGAATAATTAGACGATACAGATTTACATATGAGATGTGCATGATGCCCGATCAATTATAACTCCCTTATTCTTCAGATTTAATTCATAGCCTTTTGATGTTGCAGTTCTAATGTTTAGCATCTTTCAGTTGCCAAGTAACAGCGTAGAATTATGGCTCGATGTAAAGGTTCCATCGTAATTGAATTCTGCAACATTGTCATTGTCTCATGCCAGTGGAGCTTGTGCACCACTAATGGCTTCATGAATCCAGCACACATTTCATCACTTCAAAGTGCCATATCCTGCCATTAGCCGCAGCCATTATCCCTGACTTTGTATGAAAAGCAAGGATAAGAATTGTCTGCTTTCCCAGTTTGCAATAATGTAATTCCAGTGTGAAAGTGATGCCAGGCAGAAATGGCACAGGTAGTGCAGTTTGCATCGCCACCTTTCACGTTAATCGAAATCCTCTAGATGGGACTGCATTGCACGCAGTACAGGTGCCGTCATATTGATCTCATGATCCATTCCCATCAATACGTGTCCACCTATGTCACTTGCCCCGCGATCTCAATCACTGTAGAAGATTGTGCACGTCACACGCTTCATTAAACATGGTCTCGACCATCAAAGTGCCTCGCGTCCAAGTCTTTCACTCACAATCATTGATGCCGGGTCGAAACGACAGAATCAAGCGCTCTGAATATGTAGTAAATAATGCTTATTGAAATGGGGGCTGCTGGATGCATAATCGCCAGGTCTTTTGTTGCTGTTCATGCCTGCTTCGTCAGATCAGACGCGACCCAGTTACGGCATATTATGACTCGTGCAGATTTATTTGATGAGCAGGAAACACGTTACACATGGCATTGTTCTGTTAGAAATCTTCCATTTCTCCCCCCCCCATTTACTCATGTGCGTTGCACTGTCACGCGCTGAAAGCCTCTATGGCGGAAATGGAACCAGCAGCGAGATACTCAGCGATTCAATATCAGCGAGTATTGTTAGTGCGAAGGCTGGCATCAATTGGACGTTCACTGGTGCCATAATTCTCCCGTCATTGATGTCACTGCTGCGTAGACTGGCGGTTTATTCAACACTCTCGTTATTGCATCCTTGTGTCTCTGCGCTGATGAAAATCACCCGATTGTTTGAAGTCGACACAATGACGCCACAACGTGAGCTGTCATCAGTATTTAGGTGGCCTTTGTCATGGTCATTTCACTTGCTAATAAATTTATTACATCTCTGGCAGAGATTGGAGCCATACTGCGTAGATTATGGCAACAGTATTGCGCACCACCCATTGTTCGTGTGTTGATACAGATTCTTAGTATTTGCTAGGAAATGGTCATAACAATTATTTTATTTACCAGGTAATTAATGAGGAGCATTCAGTGATAGAAAAGGATTTTCTGATTCATATACTACTAATGTTTGGATAATTTTAGCACAACAAAATGAACTCTTGTTTGTTCTATTTTGCATATTAAAATAGATATAATGTCAAGTATGATGGTTTGTTAAAATAAAGATAAAGAAAAAGAGTTTATTGTAATCAAGAAAAAGAATAACAGTTTATTACAATCATAGATTTTGTTATGTGGTTCATCTGTGTACCTCCTGGTTCTTCGGCAAGCAAAACATAATCACCAGAGCAGACGACATGAGAAATATTTTCACGTACTATCATACTTTTTTCTAGTTTTTTACCTGCACCTAGGTTTTTGTTTCAGTTGGTGGGTGTGAATTAACTGTAATTTCCAAACAAACTGCTCTCTAGGTCAGGGTACAATTGATTATTGTGGCAAAATTCTGTTGAGCACTTGTCTTTCATAACTGTTTACTCACTGGCTACTGTATGCGTTGTTGGGGGTCACTGAAAAGCAGCATAAAAAATAGGTGAGATTGAATCTGAGGTGGCCAGTTACAATGGTTGAGTGTGATATGGTGTGGTGCATTGTTCTGTCCCACAGAGAGGCGAACTAGTGCAAGATTAAAGGAACTTAGTGACCATAACCTGCAGGTATGTGCACCAGAGTGCAAGTGTATAGTCACCCCTTGACTTCTCATTGTATGTAACTGGTAAATGACAGGGTGTTTTCTATTTGTCTGTCACTGTCAATATCTCCCTCCTTGATGCTGATGTCACAAACATAACTTGGGATCATCTGGTTTTTTATTTGAAAATTGTTTTCTATAACAAATTTGTGTAATTAAGTAATATCGATTACACACACATAAGAACAGATAGTCTCTGAACACATAGAACAGAGACCGTTTTCCACAGGAATGAGAAGAAATTTGACCCAACTGCATGATGGGCTGGATGGATCATGTCAGAGGGGGTAGTGGTGTCCAGACATGTTCTGTGTGTGTAATGTGTATGTCTGGTGGCGATAGCCTCATTAGTGCCACTGCAGGTGTGTAGGTGAGGTGGGGTGTCCCCTGTACCCTGCCCAGGTGGGTATACACAGGGCAGGGAGATGAGTGGGTGATGAGTGTTTACCTGGCCGCATTAAATCCCCATGTATTGTCCATGATGGGTACCATTGTCATCACAGCCATGTGTTTACACACAGCATGCCATATCTGCATCTCATGCAAGTGACTTCAAAGCTTTGATACGTCTGTTGCAGTCCAGTTGAAATTATATGTCCATCACATATGGTTTTATGGGTTGTTTGTGTTTCTTTCTGAATAATTGTCTTGTCATCTCCGCGGGTTCTGTCTGTTTTAGTTTGGTTGCCATAGAGATGGCATTGGTGATACTGTTATGGAAATCACACCTGCAGGTTTGAAGCCTGTGTGTGTAGTAAGTTGAGTCTGTAGCAAAAACTGGTCTGTGGCCTTCAGAACTAATGCTGCCTGTGTGGGCTTTAGTTGATGACAAGGGTTTGTTTTCTGAAAAAAATGAAACTAGCTTTAGCTGATGTATCCTGCATATTTTGGGGACAATATTATATATATATATATATATATATATATAATATATATATATACATATATATACAAGCTGTATATATAAATTTATTACATTGGCATCATCTGTAATTATATATATATATATATATATATATATGTATAATGAACAGAGACCGTTTTCCACAGGAATATATATATATATATATTGTGTGTGTGTGTGTGTTATAACACACACACACACACACACACACACACACACACACACACACACACACACACACACACACACACACACACACACACACACACACACACACACACACACACACACACACACACACAATATATATATATACATATAATAGATATAATTATATATATATATATATATATATCAATATATATATATATATGTATGCATATATAGTGTTTGTTTACAATAATTATTAGTAATGAACTGTTAATAAACCATCACTTGACACTATGAAGCTGTGATGTTATCTGTCTTCAAGCATTGTAAAGGAATTTCCAAGAAATGGACTGGCTTGCTGCCATACCATTTGAACTACTGCTGCACCCAGGAGAGAAGAATCACCATTCTAATAGGTAATGGTAATTAGTAACAGTTAGTCATGGTCACACATTAGGTCAATTGATGAGTACAGACAGGGTGTTATATAAAAGAGAAGTGAATCAGGCCTCTTCCTGTTGATCTGTCCTGCCCACTGTGCAGCAGCACAGCCTGCAGCATGAGTGGGCACAGCTGGTCGGCGATTGGCTGGCTCGTGACATGTGGGCGTGTCCAACTGACACTTGATTGGCCAATGGGAGTGCACCGAGTGTTGTGGGGTCCTGCATGATCAAGCAAGGAGGTGGTGCTGGCAGAAGCCACTGTGGCACTGATGTATAAAGTGATAAAGTGCAATAGTCTGTCACATGGATAGTGATTGCATCTGGGTATCTGAACAGCAGGAGCTAAAGCAAGGTAGTCTGTTGCTGTCACTTGGTGGATCTTTACTTGTGTGTGCAGCTTGTGGACATGGTCTGATCTCTACCTCACTGGTGAGTTTCTGCTCTCTTTTTGCCACAGGTTGTTTTGATTACGTGGTTTGTTCGGGTTATTGTCTCTGTGGTGAAACAGATCTCCTTATTGCTGAGGAACAGAGCAACTTCCCCATTTCCTGGATAGTTTTGTTTCTGATATGTATATAATTTTTTTTACAATATATACAGTTATTGTCACTATAGAATTGCTCACAATTTATCTGCTAAAGGAATACATTTTTTATGAAACATAATATTTTCCCATGCTTGCATGTTCAGGAAAAAAGATTGTTGCATTTGCCAAGGGAAAGTTGAAAATATAAAAGAAGAAGAGTATTGAATGTTGGCAATGTTATCTACTAAACATATTGGCAGCAAAATGGTTTAATGAATAAAACATGTGATTAAGTTCTTACATTGTGGCTGGATGTCTTTGTCAAATAGTTGTTTAATTTATTTAGTCTTCCTAAATATTTTGTAATTTGCTATGGGGCTGAAACTGATCCCTAATTGCTCCCAATTTAAGCACATTGTTAGTTGGAGTACTAGTAGATGTTTTATTTCTACAAAAATACAAGTCACTACCAATGGAATACAACTTGGTATAACATAGCACTATCGTCTGCTGGTATCTGGATCAGTATTGTTCAATGAGTTAAAATCATCCGATCTGGTAGGAATGTTTACGTGTATTTAGCTAAAATGATGACTCAGTCTCCGACTGTTGTGAAGGATGTAGCAGTGGGCTAAAACATGATCAGACATCTGTTGTCTTGCCTGGGGCGATGCACTGTCCATGTTTACTTGGCCAAAGAACACTTCTCTCTAGTTACCTATGTACATGGACATTTGTTAGCCCGTGAAATATGAAGATAATATGTTCATTGTCTTCCCTAGAGCTACGGTTGGATGTTAGTTTATTCTCATTAGGAGACCCACAGTTTCCTATCCTGCAGGCTTGTAAATATTTATGTCTAACTGAAAGTTATCTGCTGCAGTTTCTTGTGATTGGAGTAATGCGTTCTTGTTTGGCTCCATGTGATTAAAACCCTGTTGCGCTGCGCAGGCAGCAAGGTTTAATGTCTTTATTTATTGTTTTATTCGTAATCATTATCTAATGATAATAACAATATGTCATTTAGCAAGTTTTATTACATTGGACATGTAAATGTTCTGCATTTCAATGTTTTGTAAAGAAAATGTTGTTGAAATTACAATTTGTTTATAATACTATTACTATCTTATATATAAATTAATTACAGTTTTAATCTTTAGTTGGAGAATCCATGAAAATATAAAAAGAAGATACATAAATAATTGTTTTAGTATTTCAATTCTCTTACACACAGTATTTTATACTTGTTGAATTATTGTCCATACTTTTTTAACTGCAATATATAGTAGATTGTTTGTGTTTAATATAAAGTGATTGTTATCAGTCCATTTTCGTTGTGTAACTTAATTAACAAACTCATTTCGCCAAACAAATATTGTAATTAAATATTTGTTTTATTTTTTATTATATTAAAAAACGTTTTGGTTCAATTACTAATTAAACCCTTTTATTGTAAAAACTTCCATTATAGCTACATTACAGCATTGTATTTTCCTGCAGTAATGAAAGTGTCAGTTGATTTAACTAACATTATGCTATGTTAACAGCTATGTGCAATTTGTTTATATTTTGGCTTCACTCATCAGCAAATATTATCAAAATACTGTTAATACAATTTATGCAACTATTGATGACACCTGTTCATTATTTGTTCCAATAGTAAAGACAATGTCACAGTGATCAGAAGTGCCACGAAAGGAAGAATGCTACATGGCAGGCAAATGTAATCACAGAAAACACAATTACCATCCACTCTTCACTGCTTTTAACTACCAAGTTGTTTTACATGCCTGTTGATTGCTGCATTCTTTGTCTCAGATAACTGGAAAATTGCACTTGTAGAGTGGCAATTAGCAGTGTTTTAGCTAATTGTTTTTATTGAAATGGATAGTCTGTAGGGGTGTTGAGACAGTGGGTGGGTGTGGAGGGTCTCAAGTGGTACCATTGCATTTCTTTCTCACATCCGAAAGAGATGACAGCGTTTCACTGCCAGTTCTGATGTGAAACATTTGAACGATATTCAAATATTATGTTCGCACCGGAATGCCGGCGCCCACATTCCAGATCAATAGATCATTATTTGTGTGCATTAAATACAAGAAGTAGCTATCAGTTACAGCCAAGTCTCGGTATTTAATTGCATGGATAAAATACAGGCAATGACAATGTTTGTCTGTCATAATTTCTCTTTAATAGCTGTTTACAATGATTTGATAGTCTGATAAAATACAGTGTTTAATGAGGGGAATCACCTGGTGTTACACAGCATCAATTAATGTAAGGTCAATTTCATACAGTCACTTTGTCTTATGTGTGGCTTATCTGTGTATTCGCTGTAATGACATTGCTGCATTATTTGGTGATAAGATTGCAGTGTTCATGGTTGTGGACATGGCATTCAGTGCGCTGAATCAGATCCTGCTTGCTTTTGTATGGGTGATGGCCCTTTGATGGTCACCTGTGTGGGGGAGGATTCAATGGGGAGAGGGGGAAGGTCTTTCTGACCAACTTTGTTCTCTACAGGTCAATGTCATTGTTTATTGCTGCTGCTCAAGGTTGCATAACTGGACTGGACTGTTATGTGGCCATTGTACTGAGTGACTCCAGTGCTGTCTTCTACTGTTATCTTTATGTCGTTAAGAGTGTTTTGTGGTTAAAACAAGTGTCATTTTATAGTACAATTCCAATTTATAAACACTTTGTGGCTTTCTTAATTTAATTTACGTCTTTAACTCTGTTGTGGTCAGAAATAATGTAATTTTCTTTTTTCGTATAAAACTGTGGCTGTCTTAATTTGATAAACTTTGTGGCTGTCTTAGTTTTATATATGCCTCTAAACAGTGGTTGGACATGTAAAAGAATGTGTGTGGTTGTCTGAATTTAATTTAGCACTGTCACAGTGTTGTTGTTGGAACTAGTGTAATTTTGTAGTTGAATGTTCTTATAAAGACTCACAGCCACTTAGGATATTATAGTTTATTTGGTATATCATGAGATATGGATGGAATCTGTTGATTCCAACCAAACTAATTGATCATGAAATCCAGCAACATTAAATAATATAATATTTCAGTTATTTATTTATGGTTATTGAACGTGAAAATAATATCTTTGAATATATTATACACAGTTACCAAACTAACTCGGACGTACAAACTTTTGTGTGAAAGATTGAGTTTGGTTCATGTGATTTTCCCACGGAATGAGAACCAACTAGACAGTCTGATGATGTTGGATACTGACAACATGAAGCTTTGTTCAGACAGTCTGATTTCTACTAGAGACACTGATCTTTCAGTGTAGTAGGCACATGTGTTGTTTTACACCCTTTGAGGTAATAAACACCCTTCATGAAAACATGATACAGATTATTAGTAACAGACGCCAGGGTAATTTATCACATCTATAGTTCTCCAAAACAAGTGTATGTTTACCAATAGGTCCACCAGTAACAGAACACCAGCTTATAAAATAAATATACTTTCGTTATGTGCCAATTTGACATGAGCAATATCTTGATTTATTTGATACTGTGAATAAAACTTACTTATGAACTAACAGATAATTAGCCATTCATCTTTGTATATGTGTACACCATACATTTTTTTTATCTAGGCATGCACCAATTACCTCTTATCTAGTGCTACATTGGTGACATTTAATAGTTCATCTGTTAGCTACTATATTGTATCGTGAGAAAATTATAGCTATAAAGAATAATTGCTTCATGAAAGCTTGCACCGTGATATAATTAATTGTATTCAGCAACATCATGATATAGTGGTTGGTTGGCATTAAGCAAATAGGCACTTAAATTTATATATATATATATAAATATATATATATATATATACATGTACATATATATATATGTACATGAATATATATATATATATATCTGTATATATATATGTGTGTGTGTGCATATATATATATATAATGCATTGTGTCTTAACTAATTTATTAATATTTTCTTAACTAATAATTTATATTGATACATATTTAGTTTGTATATAAACTGTTAAACTAATTTACTATTACTCTTTACTATTATTCTTTTACTACTTATTCATTATATATTTTTGCAATGTATATTTCAACATTTATTTATTTTCCGCACCTTTGAATATTGCTTTTATGTATGTGTGTAGCATTTTAGTAATTGTTTTCAAGCGCTTTAATTATATGGATATTTTAATTATTTATTTATATATTTATTAATTAACATTTTAAAACTGTCATAGTACAAACACATCACACCTGCAACATTGAGGTGCAATTTATAAATGAAATAAATAAAATTATAAATAAATTATAATAATTATGATGGAACTCCTATGACTATAGTTGATTGAAAATAGTCCCACAATTGAACCAGGCAGAGGAAACAGCCACGGCAACTGGGGAAAGGTAGTTTAGCTGGTGTTTCTTATAGCGTCATTGTAGTCTAACAGTGATGTGTGCAGTTGGCTTGACTCTCTGTGAAATTTTCCACAAGCAATTCTGTCATGTGTCTCTTCATCCATAAGATTATATCCAGTGTCATTTGTGCTAGTTAAGTGGGTGGAAACAAGATGAAATTGTCCTGCTGTCATTTGTCAGATATAAGCAAGAGAAGTATGCCATGCTGCACTCAATGGCATTGCGGTAGGGGAGTTGTCCTCTCACCAAAAGTTTCTGGTTCTGATGCAATACAATGCCCTTCCTTGTGACTTCCTAAAACTGGAGCTGCAGGTGGCCAGCTCTCAAAGCACCTGGCATAAGGATGCAAGTTGGAACTCCTAGATTGGCCCAGACAAATCAACGTTTCTGTACATGCTTGTCTGCATGGTTGTGTGTCTGTTGGCCCAGAGCTCAGATGTAGGCAGATCCAGGTGCTTGGTTCTTGTATCCATTGTTGCAGCTCACCATTCTGACCAGAAAAACAAATTATATATGATGTGAACAAAATTGACCTATGTATGTCTCCAGAAGGTGATTGTGTGGAACTGACGAGTTTGTGGATTTACTAAGAATTTCCTTCAATTAAAACGATTACCAAATGTATTTCAAATTCTTGTCAACTACAAAATGATATCTGAATTGTTTTGGCAATATAAAAAACTCTAAATTTCTGATTGGAATTTTTTTACATGCAAGGAAATTCCAGTTGAATGATGGCAAGATGGAGTGCTTTCGGGCATTCACCCATATGTCTTTCTCTCCGTTACATTACCTTGTCAATTACACAAATTTAATTTTATATTCTTGGCAGTTACAAAAATGTATTTGGAATCATTTCTAGATGCCAAAGAAAATATTAAATTCTTAGCAGGTGGAAATTATTTTAGTCATTTGTGAAGTGCTTTCAGTTGTTCACCCACACATGTGTTTCTTTCTGTCGCAGCAGCACTAGCATCTCCCGAGCAGTTCAGTTGTGAGAACTGTGGCGAGGAGTTCAAGTCAAGGATCGCGGCTCAAGCACACAAGCAGTACGTGTGCAAGCGCAGTGACGACACAGACAGCAGTCACACATCCAGCGTGCAGCTACTGCAGGACCTTGGCAATCGCTACCAGACATCGTCACCTTTTCTCAACATCAAAACTGAACGGTGAGTTGCTTTGTTATGTTGTGGTGTAGGGAGAATGATTGTCGGTCTTGATGGTAGTTGCTGGACGTTCTGCTTCAAGTTGTGCCTTGTCCAATGAACACTGTCTTGGTAGTTGCATATTCAGTACACATTTTCAGAGGGGTACCTTGATGATGGACAACATAATGGTCACTATGTAGAGTAAGGGTGAAAACCTCTTATAGTGTATAATAATAAAAAATAGTGATTCACGTTGCATTAAAGTTTAAAATAATGGTGCATATATATGTACTTATATGTGAAAATCAATCTTTATTTTATATTTAAACACAAAACAAATAACTAATTAATCATATCATTCACTATAATAAGTTTTCACACTTACATTTACCGGGAGATTGGCGTGATGATGACCCAAGCAAGATTAATTCACCTTGTAGCAAATCTCAAGACTGCTTCACTTTATACCCGAGGCAGATCTGGAACCCTGGCCCCCTTCGTTGCAAGAGCCATGTTTTGACACCTGCAGGTGGATGCCAAACATACACCAGTGGTGATGTCATAATAGAGTTTACATGTGCCAACAGCCCCCAGCTGCAGTGATTATCTAGTTCCAAGGAGAATGTTACATCTACTGTGGGTACAGCCAGCAGCATTGCTACCTGCATTCCTCAGGCTTACAGCCAATCTGCTACCTTTTATTTCTAAACACAAGGTGTCTTCATCTGGTTTCATCTTACCATGCTAATTACAGTGTTCATATAACAGGTGCTGATATCATGTTTGTGAAGTGTGGCCTGTCATTGATGTTAATGTCCAGTGCAGCTCTATTGAAAACCGTTTTTGTTCTGCCGTCTTTTTACATGGTATTTAGCAGAATAAGAACACAAATAAAAACCAAATGGTACTGCTGGTCTCACACCTTTTTTCACAGCTTGTGATCATGGTTTTTGAGCCAGGGTCTTGCCCTGTACCCAGTCACCCCTGTCTTCACCTGATGAGGTCAGTGTGCAATCCATGCAGATTTTGACCAGAGACGATTATTGCAACATGGTTTCATTATTCAGACAGTCATGTTTTGTTACGCCCACCTAGCCAGTGAGTGCCTTGTCGCACATGCCTCAGCCGTGATGTCATAATAGAGTTTACAGGTGCCAACATTTCAACAGGTACACACCCTGCAGGTGGGAATAGCGATTATCTCGTTCGGTGCAGCATGTCAGGTCAACAGTGTTTACTGCCAGCAGCGGTTGCTACCTGCATTCTAGCGTCATTCCACCAAGGCACCGGCAGGTTTTCTCTCTTTGGAACACAGATACCAGCTGCCCATAATTACCACCTTTGTGTTGTTCGGTGTTTATAAAAAGCTAACACCTGTGGGATTTTGCAGTGACATTCCCATTGCCCTCTTATCATAATACAATTTTATTTCGGTAGCCACTTAAAAGAACTTTGGTCTGTCCCCCCATTTGGTTGTGCAGTGAACCATGTCTGAATGGAGGGTTATTTTGTAAACTGAGAAGGTAAAACACTGCTGTCAGTGCAAGTGTTGGCTAATGGCTAAGTATCATGGACATTTGCCCTGTAGACTAACAGAAGGTATTCTGAAAAGTGCTTACTTGTTTGGATGACATGGAGTTTCTGATTAGAAATGTGACATTTGGTCATAAATGACATGCATGTTCACACTTATTTTTACTTTGGCTGTATTTGTTTAAACTTACAGATAACCATATCAATATTTCTTAACTGTATCAAACTTCTGGTTTCTTGGCCTGTGTCATTAGTAACTTAACATAACTTAATTACCTCAACAGAAAATGTGGGTTTACTTTTGATGCAACATGAATGGTGAAATGATGTCAACAAAACTGTCTTGTTGAGGAAATGAAATCATACCAGAAATGACTTGTTGACCTAGGTAGATTTGTTTATATTTCACGGTGGAGACAAGAAAATTTGAAGGAGTGGTCAAGCTTCAAATGCTGCAAGCAATGTCAGAAGGGAATGGCTGACAGACCTCTTCAGAGTGTTCTGAAGTGAAGCTCCCAGCTGGTGTTTTTGCCTAGTTCTCAGACAGGGCTTCGTCCAGCTGAACACTGGGCACACCACCAAAATGAATGGAGGAATTTGCCACCACTGATTTAGGCATCAGAGGCATTGTTGCCAGTGTGGATTAGATGTTGCCTGAAGCAAGATGGAACAGCTTCGCGTCTGGCAGTTCAAGTCGGTGCATCGGATTAAGTCGTTCTATTTTGCCTTCCACAGCAACTTCTCTTGCAGTCAGATTGGCATATTGTAGGCGTAGGTGTCTGAGATGAAGTCAAGCATGCAGCGAGCTAGATGGTGGATGCTCGGAAATAGAATAGAAGTGTTATAATGAAATGGCATGAGTGATTCCATGTGAAGGAGATTTTTGATCCAGAGTTCCTCTGAGATCATTATCAGCGCTGAGGCGTAGTTGTATTGATGCGAGTGACGCCATCCACGAAAGCTATGTCAGTATATGCAGGTGCAATTGGTTAGATTTCTTAGAACCACTTATGCAGGATATTCTGATTGGCTTTTGTTGTATGGTGAAAAGGAAACGGTATGGGTTAGCAGTTTTATTTGGTGCACTGGCCAGTTTACTGAATACGTATCATGCAACTATCTGCTGCTGACTCATGGCTCATTCTTTCATCTCTTGTGGTTGTTCTACCGGTGCCCATTCAATAGAAGAGGGCAGAAATAAAGAGGCGCAAACCTGTCTCCCAGTGCCGATTTCTTGTCCGTCTGATACTGCTGGTCAAATGTAATTATGTGTGGTGTAATTATATTTAAACGCAAAGTGCATCAAACACAGTGTTGAACTTCGTACAACATTGATCTAACTCGACAGGAAATTAAAAGATAATAATTGATATTTGTGTAATTATATTACCGGAAATGTTGTTATTTTATAATTTATTTTATGATTGCTTAGTTGTTTTATTTTACCAGCTGCTTACAGTTAGTGCTCCAAAAGCAAACGGTAGAATATTAAAGACATTCCATTAATAAAAGTGTTCTTTATAAAATATAATGACTATATTTCATTTTGTTAACTATCATAAAATTATTGCTTTTGAAATGCATTCACAATGAAAATACAAAAACTTTTTGTGCAAATGTTTTTGTGCAGTGCAAGAAATTGTAAAGTACTTTAAATATGAGTAATTCTGTTTTTCTAATAAACAATCTTAGAAAACGCTTCAAGCGGTCAGATTCTAGTCCAGCTAGACTATTTACTTTTGTAAAATAAAACATATTGAATAAATATTTTAATTTTTTCATTCACAATGCAGTGTAGTAGCATAATAATAAGGCAGATAGAAGAAAGATAACCTTTATATTTTATTTATGTTTGCTAATACTTAATTATCTTGATGAGGTATAACTACTGGCAATGCTCATCAATTTTACTCTCCTAAGAATTACCAAATATAAATTATCATTAAACAATGTTTATGATGAGAACTGGTCAGTATTTCCACTTGACCAGCGCCCACAGATGGCTGGACGTCTTGACCACTGACAAGTAGGTACTCCACGAACACGTGCACAATGCATTTAACGAGAGCATTTAAATTAATTAAACTTAAATTGGTCCAATTATTAAAACCTTTGACGACACATTGCAGTAAGCTTCTGCACAAATTAAGCCCGGCTAACGTCAAGCGACATTTGTCACTTCATTACAATCTGTCAGTATCGCAGGGGCCCTCACAGCGCAGGGGTGACCCAGCGAGTATTGTCAGTGTGCCACTGATCCCGCAGAGTGGCCGACTAACGAGCAGCGTCAGTCGAGAACAAAAAAGGCCAGCTCTCTCGCTGTGCTGTTTATACTTATTTGTGAAAAATACAAAATGGCTGTGGCAGCGCCATATGGATAGCAGTGCCCTGGGACAAAGCCCTCCACCTGTGTTGATGTGTCCCTGCGAATTAGAACGAACGAGCAAGATCGTGGAAGATTGTGAGCTGACCTTTGACTCCCACTGCCGACATGCCCAGTTAGACACCAGTGAATGCCCACAGTAATTTTCCATACAGCCAAATGAATAAAGGACCAAGGTTCTGTCCACCTGATGATATTGTCATCATCTAAACTGGTGGGCTGGTAACTAATTACAGAGAGAGGGTCCCTGTCAGTGGGTCTGATTTATGGACCAGGTCCACCATGAGGTAATCACCAGGGAGAGATGCTTTTTGAAGTCGGGATGAGACACCTGCTACTAGTGGGACCATCAGTCAGTTACATTCTGTCGACTTCACCTGAACAGATCGGCACTCTCGCAGGTGTGGTCTTTATCAGGTGGTACCTCTGATTGATTATGCAGCGTATGGTGATCCGCAAACAGACGGATGGATTGATGACATGCAGATAGAGAGCATCACAGCAGTATCAGGTTCTCCGGGAAACCGATTGGCGTCCGCGCAGAATATGTTTCAATGGCTGCCACACCATTGAAAACATAATGGCTGATGGAGATTCGAAATAAGTGCCATTCAGGTAAAGTAGCGAAAATCACGCCATCATCGTAGATGACAAAGGCCGGCTAAAAGGGGAATAGATGTGAAACGTTGAGATAATCTAAGGTGACAAATGCAGATGTCAACTCTTGTGAGTCAGGTAGTGTTGTATTCATTACAGGCATAGTGCAGATATTTGCAGTTATTATAAAATACCACCATTCAAATTTTAGTATTAAAATACAACCACCCCATTGTTGGAAAAATTAGAAATTACAAAAAATTGCACAATCGTTATATATATAATATATATATACATATACAGTGGTCGCTGCAGTGAAGTACACACCTTTCTGCAAATGTATTGCATTATCATTAGTTGATATAATTTGATTAAGTTCATATTTTCGACACGATCACCTGCTTAAATTTATTGAACTTAAATTATGTGCAAACATCACGTATAGCTGCATTGCATGCATCAGTTGCACCCACATAAAGAGCATATAAATGTGTATTTATCTATCAAGTATTACAGAATAATGTAAAAGAAAGAAAACTATTAATTTGTTGCAAGGATCACTGCAAAACTATATATTTACTAATTTAATATGTTCAATTTGATAACTAATGTTAACGGATAGACTATATATATATATTTATATATATATATTAATTGTGTATTTAATGTATAAAATTTTATAACTGTAGCTATTTTAGTATCAGTTTCAAAACGGTTGCCTTTATATGTTCAGAAAAATCAAAAATTTATTACACAAGATTGGGATGTTTCCCATTAATTAATTATTATTATTTCTCTTTTGTCACATTCACTGTGACACAGTTGACATGGGTGGCATCCTGAGCCATTTGATACCCACTCTGAAAGCATTCAGGGCATGACCAACCGGCAAAACTTGTTAGGTGTTTTTGTGCATGTAGACCCATGAGAAAACAACCTGTGTCACTCATTGGTGTGTTTAAGTGCTGCTAGCATTTTGTATTGCCATTCAGGATATTATCCCCAATAGGTGCAATGGGTGGTTGTGTTGTGGTTTTGTTGTCTTGTTTGCACCAGCGCTTCGTTCGTAGAACAGATGTAGCTAGCTTTTCTGCACTACCGACGGTAACCGTAGTTGGATCCGACTCAAGTCTGATGTTTCAGCCTTACCTGGTTGATCTGTCGCACACAATGAAGGTGGTTCAGGGTCAGAGGCCATGTTTTGGTGCTGGTTTTCTGCCAAGGTTTCTAGGTGCATTGTGGCTAGGTGGTCACATGTGGCATTTTTGTGACTGTCTCTAGCCCCCGTCGACTTACATATGCTTTTGTTTGGCACTGAATCGGCTGCAATCTGTAATGCATGACTGTGTGGCAAGGTGTGTTATTATAACGACTGCTCTCATGCACTGGTCAACAACTGCGACAGCACTGCTTGGTTCAAAATGTAAGAGGGACGATTTTGTTCTACAACTGTATATCATGTGGTGGTTGTCCATTGTAGTACATCGTGACTGTCTTATGCTGCGGGATGTGTTGGCACATGATTTATTTTCTTGAAACAGTCGTTTTTTATGTGGCAAGACTGAGCAGTGTTTAAAACGGTAATTGAATCATGGGTCAGACCACTGTGTAACTAGTCATTGACTGGAGGCACAGGAAGTATTGAGCTTTGTGACATGGGTGATGTCCTCTGTCCAATGGAGACAACAGTTGGTCAACTGTCGGATAACCCAACTGCCACCATGTAACATGACAAGATCAGTGGTGGAAATTTGTTGTGTCTGTCTAAGGCACCTACTGCTTGATGCTTCTCTACAGCTGAGGGTGTAATATCATTGCAGCAGAGGAGATTGTTTATTTATCTACACATGTATGTGACTTCTTATTGAGTTGTAAGTAATTCAATGGACAAGGACACTTGTGGTTGCTGTGGCAGCTACATAGCTGCCACAGCAGTGAGAATTTATTGTCTTCATTTATATGATACGTTTGGAATTGTGTTCCATGGTTTCATGTGCTGACTTGACTGTGTTACAGGTGTAATGAAGAAATGATACAAGACAGCCATTCAACCACACCACCTGCCACCAGTATCACGGGCCAGTACCATCTCCAATCGTCCATCTCTCCATCGTCACCAGTTAGTATATTTTATGGTGCAGATATATATATATATAATATAATATATATCTATATATATATATATATAGCTGATATCAATTTAAATGTTTTTACTGCGTCTACCTTTACAATTTTTAAAACATTCCACTGGCAAGTATTATTGCACTGAAAAGAGTGATTCAAATGAGGGTAATAATTAACATTACGTGTACCTGAGACTTTTTACCTGCCTCTGTTAGAGAAGTTGGGTGACATTATGAAGAAAATGTAGATTATAATATTGGTGACAAAAAAGCCATATCACACATTGGAAATTGAATGACAAAATAACAGCAGATAAGAAACACCTTGTTGTCTACTGAGCATAATGGGGACTTGCATTTTGTGCTGGTGTTTCCGTTTTTTTTATTAACAGGTTAACTTAATTACGGCTTAATCATAGGGCAGTGTCAGTTATCAACTTGCCATTGATCATTATTTTTCAGTATTCACTCACATTTTGGGGGGATTTTTTTGGTGTGTGCCTCGATGTGGTACCTTTTTTCTCCTGCAAGCAACAAAGATCTTGCCTTGTATGGACGTGTTTCCTTAGCTCCTCCCACCAACTACAATAATGAATGTGTCATTATCTCAAGACTACAAATGTTTTGCTCATCGTCTACTTAGCAATTTAGTTAATGGCAACGTATCTGTGAAATTCAAATTTGTAAGCGGAGTCAACCATACGGAAATCTGTCATCTGCAACCACGTTGAATTGTCCAGCTCATGGCTTTGAGTCGAACAGAACAGTATTGTCTTGATGGCAGCTTGTTTGGCAAAGATAGTGTTTGTCAGTGGAGATAGCCACATAGGCGTGAAGTGACACTTCCTTTGTGAGCCTTGACATCAAGGTCTTTATCCAGCACAGCAAATCACAAACAGTTCCCGCTATCAGAGTCACGGCTGCTGTTGGATTTTGTCGAAGGGATCACTGCGAAATCACGAAAATTATTTCATATGCAGGTTTGATCAGTTTGATAAATCCATTGTTGAAGCAGCCAATGCCAGATGGACCTCTATATCAGCAGACACGGGCGAGTGGAGGGCACTGTAGACGCACACAAAGCTGGTTTCTTGTTTAGCGTAAAATACACCTGACAACGTGTTGTTTGCCGCCAATTTAGACAGACTTTTTATCTACCTCCTGCTAACTGGAAAATGTGCACAGCTTCAATCAAAAACATCGATCTGATATGCAGGTATTAAAAAGATTGCGTGGCTTGTCCTAGCGTGTTCTGCAAAAACATGGAGATACGTGCCATCTTTATGCTTAAAAATACATTTCTGATGTTGAGGCTTGATTATGTAAAACGATGCAATCAGGTGTTAAAGCGGCAACAGCTGGGTTGAGATAGCACAGCCTGTGCAGCATTGTCCTACAATTTAAATGTTGTTTCTAGTTTGAAATATTCACGTTTTGATGTGTGATATTCATCTCAACCTTCAACATTAATAGCACGTATACCATCTGCCTAAAATTTGTGGCATAAGTAAAGTTGATTTGCAATGATGTACTTCGAAAGCAGTCACAAAACAGATGTCATACAGTGCTTTCTGAATAAAAAAACATAATGTTGTCACAGCAATATTCTAGAACGATAGTTTGCTATTTATCAGCTTAACGAATATGTATGTGTTCTCTAAATGCAATTCTCAGTTTACTTACTGAATGGAAATAAAGATCAGTACTTGATGTGTTGTCACGTGATCACCGCGGCAGCTGTTGCGTGATATAGGAAAGTGTACTAATAACACTGTTTAAAGTACTCATTGAAACCCTTCTTCCACCCAACAGGGGGAGTTGTCAACGACGGGCATCGACGACGACAAACACTTCCCGTGCGAGCACTGCGAGAAGATATTCACAGACCCAAGCAACTTGCAGCGTCACATCCGGTCGACCCACGTCGGCGCGCGCTCACACACGTGCCTCGAGTGCAACAAGACGTTCGCGACGTCGAGCGGCCTGAAGCAGCACCAGCACATCCACAGCTCCGTGAAGCCGTTCCAGTGCGAGGTGTGTCTGAAGGCCTACACGCAGTTCTCGAACCTATGCCGACATAAGAGGATGCATGCAGACTGCCGCCAACAGATCAAGTGCAAGGACTGCGGCCAGGCGTTCTCAACGGTCACATCGCTCAGCAAGCACAAGCGCTTCTGCGAGGGTATGCTTCGCAGCGGAGTCGCCGCTACGGCAGCTGCACGGTTCGGTCTGCAGCCGGCAACACCAGAGAAGCTCAGCCAGGTGGCCGCCGCTAGTCACGCGTCGGCGTTGACCGCGGCTGCGTATATGAATTTCTACGGGCCTCGGCCGCCATTCCCCTTCTACTCCCCACTTCCGTTCCTTACAGCAGCAGGAAACCCACTCGCGGCCATGACACCTCCGCTGATCCCCGATGTGAAGTACGCCGGCATCGCTTCGCTGATGCCGCACCTTGCTAGCGCTGCTCCATCAGGTGGCCTCTTGCAGACGGCTCCCGGAACTAGCACGCCAAAGCACAACATGAACAATTCTGACGAGAGCGACTTCTCGGAGCTGAGTGCGGCCAGCGAGTGCGACATGTCAGCTGCGTCTGACGCCGACTCGGAAAGCGGATACGACGTAAAGCCACACATGTCTTTGATGCCTCGTCGGGCACACAGTGGGGCCAGCATTTCGGCACATTCTGGCAAGTCTGCCGCTTCCAGCACGGCATCCTCATTGTCCGTCAGCGAGGCAGACATGAGCAGAAACCAGGCGTATGACCTCACGAAACAAACCAAGCACGACTCGTGCAGCGAAACCGGTGAGCAGCCGCTGGATCTGAGTACCCGGGTAAAGGAGGTGAAATCTGAAGACGGCTCGCAGGCTCGCAAGACGCACATCTTCGGCAGCGGCGCCGCCCACCAGCATACACCCGGCGGCAGCACGGGACCACCGACTGCCACGAGGAGGCTGCACTACGCCTACCCGGCGAGCACGATGGAACAGTTGTACCTGCAGAAGGAACAGCAGGCATACCACGAGGCCGCGCGAATGATGGCGCTCCGGCAACAAATGCCTCTGGCCGACCACGCGCTCGGTGCGATGGCAAGCCTTGGATTACTGGCGCACGCTCCGCTCAACAAGTCGCTGTCGCCGCTGACAAAATTCGACACTGCCAATGCCGCTGGTGTGTACCAGTTCGGTGCGATCGTCAACAAAGCGAAGGACCGATACATGTGTAAGTTCTGCGGGAAGATCTTCCCGCGCTCGGCGAATCTCACCCGTCACCTTCGCACGCACACTGGGGAGCAGCCGTACCGCTGCAAGTACTGCGAGCGCTCCTTCAGCATCTCGTCGAACCTGCAGCGGCACGTGCGCAACATCCACAACAAGGAGAGGCCGTTCAAGTGTGCGCTGTGTGACCGATGCTTCGGCCAACAGACGAACCTCGACCGGCACATCAAGAAACACGAGTGCGGCGACCTGCGCGCGAGCAACCTGAGCGATTCGCCACAGCCGGAGCTCGACGCGAAGGACGAGGCCTACTTCGACCAGATCCAGCACTTCATTGGTAAGCCAGTGCCGACGTCGCCGCCAGACAACAACAATGGCGATGTGGCGCTGGCCGTCGGCGGGCGCTATGCCAGTCTGAGGAGCGATGGCACGTACAGCATCGACGCAAACTTCCCGATCACGGCACAGGTGGAGAAACACAACCAACTGCAGGAGAAGTTGTCAACAACTATAAAACGCGAAGAGGATAGCGACGAAGACGAAGAGGAGGCCGCAAGTGACGACGAGCTTCCTCGGAAGAAGGCCAAACAGGACACTGGCAAAGACAAGGAGGCTAGGGTTGCCAACGGTATCAACGGTCTCAACATTAGTGGTTACCACGGTAACAATCACGTGTTGCCGATGCAGCTTACCGCTGTTGCGAGTACCATGTAGCAACATTGCCTCGGCTAGCGCCGTCGCAAACAGCTCGTCATATACCAAAGATAAACTCTCTACTCAGTCAGGACTCGTATGTAAAGTTTTTGTATATTTACCTTGTTTATTATTTGCTATGATTGTGTTTATTTCTCATACAGCTGCCTGTACCAAAGATTTATTGTAACCACGTGATGACGAGTATGCAGGACGAGATCATTGTGGACGAACGTCGTTTGTCCCAATGTTGGGCGTGTCTGGTTGAATCGTATTTGTCCCCTCCCATTCATTCCCGCGTCATGCATACACAAATATAAGTTTTTTCAGGTATCACACAATAGTATCGTGGTTACCTATAGTTGGTTCTAGTTTCAATGTCACCAGTTATAACATATGCCAAGTATATAGTGAAAACAAAGTGAACTCGGCGGTCGCTGCAGTGAAGTATACACCTTTCTGCAAATGTATTGCATTATCATCAGTTGGTATAATTCGATCAAGTTCATGTTTTCGACACGATCAGCTGCTTAAATTTATTGAACATAAATTATGAGCAAACATGCATCAGTTGCACCCACACAAAGAGCATATAAACGTGTATTTATATATCAAGTATTACAGACTAATATAAAGGAAAGAAAACTATTAATTTGTTGCAAGGATCACTGCAAAACTATGTATTTACTAATTTAATATGTTCAATTTGATAACTAATGTTAACGGATTGACATTACAGCACATGTTGTATTGGTGATTGTTTCTGCAAGTGCAATATTTTGTGAAGATGAAGTTAAAATATTATGCATTATTTTGTGATGAGTGACAGTTTATGGCAAGGGGAATGGTCGTGTGATTGTTTGGGTTTGCGGAAGAATTTTTTAGCAGTGTTGTTTTATTTTAATAAACTACATTTTATATTTAATTAACAAACCCACTTTGTGGCTCACTGTGAACGGAGAGGTTTACTAAACAATAACAAACGTTTTTTGTATTTAATTGGTTTTGCGTATTGTGTGTCTCCAACTAATCAATATATACATACAGCAACCTTTACAATCTACACAGTAACTAGCATTGAATGCATGCGTTTAAAGAGAAATTCCGTAATTTTTAATTCTGGTTTTATCAAACCCGCTGGTCATTTTATTGCTGATACAGGGTGTTCTGACGCTGTATTGGTATAGGGAAATGGAATTCAGCAGGTCTGAATGTGCGTGTGTGTCATTTAATGCTGTTGTCACATTGTCTGTCTCGACATATTATTTGCCGTATGTCATAATATCAATCATAAACAAGGTGCATTTCATTGGTGTTCATATAATACTATTACAAGGTGCATTTCATTGGTGTTCATGTAATACTGTTACAAGGTGCATGTCATCGGTGTTCATGTAATACTATTACAACGGCTGTGTGTATATTAGAATCTCAGTATTAGGAGGAATGGGGAGAGATGGTGAACTGACGCACGAAACGCAACTTTATGTTATGCTTTGTCCCCAAAACGAAATATTTGTCCCAGTCTTTGTCGTGCTACCGCGGATCTGACCAGATCTGCTTCCTGCCTGTGTGTAGACAGTTCCTGAAAAACTTTTTGACATCCAATAATTGTAAAATGGTGGTAGCGACGATTTTGATAAGGTTTATTTGTCATAGCACTGATATTGTCGAGCATGTACGACAATCTGAATGCTCTTCACTGTAGGGACAAACTATCTAACACATCGCATCGCGTACGGTACTGACTTCCGGTGCGTAGCATTCGTTCTATGTGCTACAGGAATTACACGGAGTATTAACATCTGTAATCATTCACATAATGTTTTGTTCTTTGTACAGTTTGACTAAACTCCTGGACTGGTGCACCGGGTTAGCTGACATAGGCCCCTAGATACTGTATTATAGTGTATTTATTAGACGTGGAATTGGTATCGTTTCTGCAAACATTGGTCATCTTATCAAATGTATACTTATATTCGTGGAAGCTCTTTCGACTGTGATGGACGACACGGCCCACATTTCGGTGTCTACCACCATTTTCTAAACCAAAGATATTGATGCATTTCTCGCGAAGTCTCGTCATGTTCGTTAAGTGGCGCGTTGACTTATAGAGTGATATTTAAACAGGGTAGTTGGAATCGTTCGGTGTTTGTTACGTTTCCCAGAGTAATCAGCGTATTAATTTCCATCGCAGCCTGTCTTACGCAGGCCATACATATACTGATGTGGTTATCCCGTAAATGCACACTTCGTACCTTGTTTACAGAACTGAGATACTTAATGTTTTATTTACATGCTTTTCTACGTCTTACTCAGAATATATATAGTTGTATTTATGATGCAGTTTTATACATTGTATAATGGTACATTGCCGTGAACCTCAAGGCTGTTGGAAACATTCAGTATCGTCTGACGGTTCTCGGGAGTGGATTCCTGTATGTACATAGGTATTTTGTAAAGGGTGTTGTGTACAACGTATGTACATATTGACGGTTGTGTTTGTCGGTGGGCGTGTTATCGACGCGCCCAGGTCTTGTGTCGGGTGGTTTCGATCGAGCAAACGGACCAGACCATATTCGGCCCTCTCGGCCGTTCAACACTCGGGCAACAACGCCGTGGTTTCGATTTCCGTCCGAGACAGGAACAATTCGCGAGCATCCTCGTAGAAGGAGGTTGCGTTTATCCTGTCAGACCTATTGTACGAAACGAATGTTGTCGGGGATGAATCCGCCGGAGGGTCGGACGGTCATGGGGCGTATAGGCCTATTCCTCGTTTCACTGGTTGGTGCATAGCTTTAACTGTATGTTGTTTTGCCAAGTTCGTTGTGATGTGATCCCATAGGCTGCCTGTAAGCGCCGACTCGGTCGGTTCAAAATGATATCTATAAAGATATTTGCTGGATACCCCCTGCCACAACTATATTATGAACAATACATTGGTGTGTTATACAAAATGCGTGGCACCCCTTCATTGCGATAACCTAGCTTAAAAATACTACAAACAGTGTGTGGATTGGTTTTATTTAGATCCGAAGTCATCATTTCCTAAATTTTGCTGGTGTATACTGACATCAAACAGCGTTTTTCTTTAGATCGCTATTACGAAAACGGATTTAACGCAAAATGGTGGCGTCAACGGGTGTCCGGCATATATCGTTATGGTGTGATTTATTTCGAATACAGATGCCACTGATTGCGATGTAAATGCATTTGTGAGGTGAGAATCGGCTGCATGTATATAGCCGGATTCTGCTCGTTGCGTCGGTTCTCCAAAGAACGTTTCAGGGAAGGCATCGAACATGTATGCACAAATAGGGATACCACAACAGTTGTGATGTGTATTCTTATTATGTATGGTCTAATTAGGAGTATAATAATAAAACGACACAACAACGTTATCGGTAGTTGACGTATCTATTCTGTTACACCGTGCCATCCGCCCCGCAGTAATATCTATACTACAACATACTATTATTTCCTCTTCGTCTCTTTTATTTCGCTGGCAATTACATACCAAACACTGTGTTTTCAAGCCTATACGATTCCGTGTGTTTGTACAGTATTCGTGTATATAAGTTAATGTAATGTACCAGTACATTTTAAATGTACCATACAGTCTATACGAACAATGACATTTGTTGTCGGAATTATACGCATTTCACGCCGTCCTATAGCTGTTTTGGTTACTATAGCACATTGTTCGTAATTTATTCGTAAGTTTTGTCTGAAAAGCACGTCGACAATAAAGCACGCACAAATAAAACATAACCAATGTTTTTGTTAAGTTTCCACAGTGCGTTCGACGACATGAACCGTTCGTTTCCAATATGTTGATTATAGTCTGTCATCGTAACATATTCATATCATAATTATGAATGTCTGTATAATTTGTATCCATAATTTTATTTTAATATTAAAACGCAGTGTGACAAAACATTGCCGTCGTTATGTTATATACATTTACATATAGTGCAACTATACTCCAGCAGCGAAGATAAATGTTACCAAAACGTAAACGCGGTCGCGCGCACGTGGAGACGCACATACACATTTTCTAAATACAAACGCATGAAGTAAAGTAATAAATCCAATAGTATATTGTTCCTCCATTGTTCCTCTTTACAACATATATATATATATTATATATAAACATATATAGATATATATATACAAGAGATTCAAAAAACGATAATGGCATCAAAGAGCCTGAAGAAAGCCAAAGGAACACAGGCACTAGGCCGAGACAGACTGATTACACTTCTAGACAAGCAGGATAGAGAAATACAAGACCAAGATATGATCATGGGGCGAATAGAGGAATTCTACACCGAGGTATACGACAGTGAACAGAGTACCATAATTCACACCAACCCGAAAGAGGTACCAGAGATAACACCATGGGAGGCGCTAAGAGATATGAAGAATGGAAAAAACGTCAGGCAACGACCATGTAAACATTGAAAGAATAAAAGCAGGAGAAGATACCATCTCGAAGACACTGGATAAGCTGTATATGTTTGATAACATACATTATCGGTTTGTCTTTCTTATTTCTCTTCGTGAAGATTATTACAATCTGCGGTCTTTCGTGCGGTAGGTATTCGTCTTTCTGATAAGCATTTAGTATAATAAATACTCACAAACGAATATGCTCGAGAAGACACTCGACGAACACCAGCCACGAGAGCGAGCAGGATTCAGAGCAGGTACTCAACGACAGACCACATACACGTCGTCAACCAACTGGAAGAGAAGTGCATTGCTTTCGTCGACTACGAGAAGGTACCAGAGATAACACCATGGGAGGTGGAAGCAGCGCTAAGAGATATGAAGAATGGGAAGACATCAGGCAACGACCATGTACATATTGAAAGTTTAAAAGCAGGAGACGATACCATCTCGAAGACATTGGCTAAGCTGTACACTAAATGCTTATCAGAAAGACTAATACTCATCACATGGAACAACGCAAAGATGGTGGTAATCTTCAAGAAGGGAAATAAGAAAGACTTAAAGAACTACGGACAGATATGTATGTTAGCAAACATCTACAAATTACTCACAAAGATACTAATTAATAGGCTAGAGAAGACACTCGACGAAAACTATCGAGAAAACCACGAGAGCAAGCAGGATTCAGAAGCAGGTACTCAACGACAGACCACATACACGTCGTAAACCAACTGGAAGAGAAGTGCCGAGAATATAATACCCCGCTCTGCATCGCTTTCGTCGACTTTCGACTTGGTGCAAACGCAAGCAATTACTGACCTCCCTTCAAGAACAGGGGATAGAAAACGTGTACACCGAACTCCTGAAAGACATCTACACCAGCAGCTTGGTGACAGTACACCTACAGAAAAAGAGCAACAAGATCAACATCAAGAGAGGAGTACGACAGGGTGACACCATATCGCCAAAGCTGTTTACGGCAACACTCGGAAGCATATTCCGAAGACTGACCTGGGAAATGAGAGGCATGAGGATAGACGGAGAATATCTCAGTCATCTTCACTTCGCCGACGACATACACATATGCGCTATTACACCGCAAGAACTACAAAACATGGTGCAGGAGCTAGCTGATGAAAGTGAAAAACAAGGTCTGAAAATGAACATTTCGAAAACAAAAGTGATGCTAGAAATGCCACACCGATATATATATATATATATCGGTGTGGCATAAATATCAACACCACGCAGATATATATATATATATACATACATATATATATATATCTGCGTGGTGTTGCTATTTATATATATATAGCGTATATATATATATATATATATATCAACACGCAGATAGAGAACGTTGAAAGCTACATCTATCTGAGACATCGATACATTATCAGAGACAAAAACCAAAACAAGGATATTCAAAGAAGAATCATCGCCGGCTGGACACCATTCTCCAAACACCGCGACTTCTTCAAGGGTAATTGTGGAACCTGCTTGAAAAGACAAGTCTACAACTCATGCGTACTTCCAGCGATACCATACGGCGCGGAAACATGGGCACTCTTGGGCAATCTTGACATTGCGTTAGAAATCGGATATATATACTGTATATATATATATATATGTATATATATATACAGGTATATATATATACACACACACACATATACATATATAATATTATATATGTACATATATGTATATGTTGTATATATATATTACATATATTATGTATATAATGTATATATATATATATATATACCTACCTAAAACTAGAAACAATTGTTTTATTATGGAATAAACTAACGTCAGTGCTCGTACACAAAGCCGGACATGACGACTTTTCCAGTGTTTATTTTGTTAATGTCCTGCGTTGGCGGCTAGTACTCGAACAGAATATCCTGCACTGTCAACATTTCAAAGATAAAAACCTAGCTATACTTTTTATATCGCAATATGCTAAATAAATGTGTTCATTTGGAAGAAATAAATCGAAAAGTGTCTGTGTTAGAAATACACAATTTAACACTGTTTAGTGGTGGTATATATACGCGTTTATGGTCAAGTTAGAAATCGAACATAGTTTATCATATTAACGGAAATAGGCCTATTTGAAAACGAATTTTATATTCCCCGCTCTATTGTGATATGTGTAATTATGTATTGTACTATAACACGGCTCGTGTACTAGCGTATACCTCTTGTTGGAAATTGTAGTAAGTTATACTCTATGAAGATGTTTTGGTCCTTATGTAATTTTGGACATCGTAGTCGGGTCTACTGACGCCTTGCTTGGTGAATATCGAATCGTGCGACTTGACATAACCTGACGTTATGATGTTTCGAAATCGGCCCTTAATTCTAACTCAACTAAGTCTACCTTTGCCGTTCGTCCAGCGTATCGAGGTCAGCGCTGTCGACCCTGATCTGGCGTGATTAGCGGCTGTATGACGGCAGGGTCAGTCGGTGCACGGCGATCGAGACCAAGACGTCGCAAAGGCTCCAGTCGAGAGCGTCTTTTCAATTCGGCCAGATAACGTCGTCGATTGCTGATTGCTGCCGTCTCGCCGCTCATTCGCATTGACGTCCGTGACACGGCTGCGCTCCGTGGCTGCTCTCAGAAGACACACCGCCTCGTCCTATATAGAACGCACTGTTTGAAAGTTCTTGCGCCTCGATAACGCAGGCGTTGCTCAATAAAATCGGGAATAATATCGCCGAGATAAATAGCGGCCTGCCAACATCGTAGCGTAACGCCGGTAATTCGTCGTTAACGAACTGATATGGCTAATTTAGAAGGAGGGTTGTTCGTCTTGCACTTGGCATGCAGATCCCGGTGGCTATCCGTCCTGCAGATGGTTATGATATCCGGGTGTGCTGGTTGCGGATCCGGGTTGATGATCTACTGGTTCTGTAGAGTGTGTTGGTGTGTGTTGACATGCCTCCATCGCATGGGTGACAGACAGGCAGTTGTGTTGAGCAAAATAGGCTAACACACTATATGTACGCACGCGTTCACGTGCACTCAGTGGCAGAGAAGTGCAATAGTGTACACTGGCACACATACCACACACATAGACGCACGCACGAAGGCACACAGAGACATAAATTCACAGAGACGCACGCACGCGCGCTCACACACATGCATACACGCACACACACACACGCACACACACACACACACGCGCGCGCGCACACACACACTCACACACGCAGATATATATATATATATACAGTTATCTGACGGACGATCAAATCACAGTCAACAAGCACCGTGTGGTATATACCGCATTGATTATCCTGCGAAAACGGACAATTGTATTTATTCCTTAATGTTGTTATTCAAGCTTATCAAACAACTTCGACTAACACCAAAACCTTATCGGCCTGCGCCATCTGAGTTTGGTGCAAGCAACGAATGCACTTTCTACACTAGTGTCTATGGTATACTGACTACTATACTATATGATTATTGAGTATATATGTAGCCGTGACGTTCCGTGTTAGCCGTTAATGTATGCATCTAGATCGTACTTAATTTACTGCAGCGTACATTTCCTCTATCGCCAGACGTTCTCACTTACACTGTAGATTATAGGTAAAATCTTGCAGGCATACTTACATTTATATACAACATAATATTCGAAGATGTTTTAAAATTGAAATACCAGAGACTTACATAATTATAAAGAGAAAGGTTCACCTTTAAGCTATCCAGCGAATTGATATATATATATATATATATATTTATACTGATAACAATTGTTAAAACGTAAGGTTTTCACATGAATAGGCTTAGCGCGTACCAAATTATGTTCTAACCGTAATATTATCGTATGCTGTGCAACATTAATTAAATATCTTAAGGTGTGTTTAAAAATAAGGATGGTAAACAATAGTCTCTCTTATAAAATTCTGAAACGCGCGACAAATCACATTGAGTTGAAACAAAGGAGAGGTCCACAATTGCACGAATGAAAATGCATAAATATAAAAATGGTATATTACATAATAATAATAAAATTATATATAAATGGCGCTGTATACGCAAGCATATTTAAATCGGTAAATCGTTTAGGATGTCATTCATGACTTTATGATAAGATAGAACACAAACGCTAAATGTTTTATCGATGGAGGCTAATGTCACATGTCACCCGGAAACGTGTCATAAAGATATACATCGAGATCAATAGGGGCCCTTTTGCAACGTTTTTTGTTTGTGTTGAATGGGCGCACCGTGCATTGGGTGTTCGTAATATGTTCTTAACAAAGGGCACATATTTTCAAGATACGTTTGATTTCATGTACCTACAAACAACGATAATGCGTGTATAAAAAAAATTATGGAAGTTGTTTTTTATGAAACTCGCTTCGGTGCTGCAACAGTGCATGCACTGTTTTGTACCATGTTGTAGAAATGCATGGGATTTAATCGAATTAAAATGTAAGCGCGCAAGTAGTTGCATAATGTCCGTATAGTCGCGTATACTTAGCAAACTCCAAAATGCAAGCACGCAAGCAAGTAGTGAATTTGCAGACACAGCAAACTGACTGCTGGTGAATATAGCTGGTTTCCTACGTGTATGATATAAAGCTCATAGTTGCATTACATTTAAAATATGACATTATGCTGCCAATAATTAACTACACAAACAAAAGCTGATACATCAGTTACAATATTATATGGATGGTTAGTTCTAATATGTTAACAAACAGTGCATGAAAAGACATACTATTTTGATGCAATGACATCCCCGTTTATAACTACTTTAATTTCACAATCAATACGGCAATGCCACCCGTTTCGCCGATTTGATCATACATATGGAATCATTAATTTTGTTTTATGTTTATTATGACTTCTAACAGAACGAAATATGTTAATACTTAATGATGATATTTAATATTAATGATGCTTTGTTATAATTATATGGAAATGTCCCTATTCCCGCGTCGTCGTGTTGTTTTCTTACTCACTGTCAACTAACCCATGTTGACTCTCCAGAAAATAGTTATAGTTTAACGTCCAACCAGCCTATATAGCCAATCGCGTCACCACAGGAAATAAATAAGATGGATTTTTTAATTGTTCGTCACATTAAATGAAATTGTCCAAAGATATATGTATTAACACTATTTCACCAATCACTGACACTTTTGACTTTCAATAAATATATTGTTGTGAATTTGCTTGACTAAAATTGTAATATTTGTTGAACAATATAGATTCATATATTGCCAGGTTGAGGGGACAGAGGTTCTTATATTATTAAATGCAATTTCACACACACGATGCGTGTGTTGTAGCTAGACAAAAAATACGCAGTGTGCTGAGGTCGTCGTGATGGGAAACTGAAGGCGCTGCATGCACGGTGCGGAAAATCAATTAAACGAATTTATTGTATGCAGATGTTGCAATCGACTCGTCGTTATTGTCAATCGATCATATTTGACAGGATTTACAATGAAAACAATCAACTTCTAGGAAACGATGCGTGCACGTTATAAGGCCTACATTGGCCCGCTCGTTATTGGTACTTTACGCCATCAGTGCGCGGTGCCACACATGCATGCACGCATTCAATGACAGATGATAAGCGCTTTTGGTGAACCCTGGACATGTTAAAATCAACAAAACTTATATTGGTTTACCTATTTGCATGTCTACCCTTTATGTTCGAATACTCTCACGTATCCACTGTACAGCTCTCTGCATGGCGTATCCATCCATCTGTTGAAAACTAAATTGATGCTCAATTTTCAGATTGATCAACCCTTTGTCTTGGTGTGGCTCGGAGCTTGGTTTCCAAGGATTTGGGCACAAAACAAATATTATATTTGTTATTATCATCATCAATATTACACAGGCTAACATACATTTGCATTCGTTTGCAATGTTTTAACGGCGTCGATCTTGTGTTGATCTTTAGCGGCTAACACGAACGCTTTCGGCGAGGATCGGCGACGGTCACTGCCTCAATACGTCTTTGTCGGCAGATCCATCAATTGCGCGCGCACGCGTTGAGACGAGATGAAAGACGCGCCGACAATTTCCGATCGGCGCCGACTAAAACGAACGGAACCAGCAGGAGCGGTAGACGCGGGCTGCACACCTGAGCTGACTCGCTGAGGCGGCGCATTCGTTTAATCTCTGTAATTACTTTTGGCGCGAGTAGCATTTCAAGTGCCTTCCGAAATCGTCGCCAGAATCCGGGCGAATTGATCTCGGGAAGATTAATGAGATTTTACGCGCCTGCAATCGGTAGTGTCTGCAATGAGAATCGCGCCTTTGCAGCGTCTGATCTATAAATGATAGCCACCGAGTATAGTAGGACGTTTGTGTAATGAATGGCCAGGCGACAAAGTAATACGTCACGTCCTTTGTCTACGTCACGTTTCTTTTTGTTTCAGTGAGTCTACCGTTTATTGCTCAGAAATATATAAACGTATTCTATGGACTTCACGAAGATTCTACAAAGAACGTGAATGCAGTTAAGACATACAATACAAACAGAACGACAGAAACGTTTGACTAATTAAAAACCTGTCAAATTAAAACAATGGTCACTGACGCTGAAATCGACATACAATTAAGGCATAGGGATAAATAGATGAACTCTTTAAACAAAGGATTGGATAAGTTTGCAACTATTAGTGTGTCAAGATATATATGGAGTCCTTTGTCAGTCAGGCTATAATCCCACATTTGCATTCGTGTCGATTAAGAATGTCTGGGTGCGTGATTTCTTTTGGGGAAAATATCCATTGAAGACGATAGTCGATACGGTCGTGAAGCCATGACAAATTAAACTTTTATTGATGTTTGTCAAAGAAACAGAAAAACCAAACGTGACTTCGTGTTGTCCGTGTGACGTCAATGTGACGTCAGAAGACTTCCTGAATCCTGCTATTCACAATGTTTTAGCAGAGAAAGATGGAAAGCCATTTTTGTAAGGTTTTCAAGAATGTAGTCGATAATATATTCAGAAAGCCGATAATTTCGATATCGCGAGATCAACTTCCATGACTGTGAATGCACAAGTCTGTAATGCTTCAAGAACAGCGCTTATGTGAGACGCCAATGAGTCTAGTATAGGAAGCCTTTGGACAGCGAGATATAGTGCAGTAAGACATGATGCAAGCCTGGGATTATAATGAATGTTATAGTGCACGTGATAGAGATGGCATGATACAAATCAATGTTTCATATCGATCACTATATCTTATTGACGTCGGCGCACAGTTTCTTCCTTATATCAAGCACACAAATATATGATAATTTAAGTGTTTTGGAAATGATCCGGAAATGTACGAAATGTCTGTAGGTAAGATGCCATCAATGGTGATGAAATATAAGACAGCGATAAAATGCACTTTCTTTATTTTGTGAATCTGTTTTAATGGACAAACACAAAAACGCACACACGTGCACGTGTGCGTGCACAATATACGCACCTTCTGTGCATAAATGCGTATGGATGTACACACTCACGCATGCCAGGAAGCACGCACGTACACATTTCTTTAAAAGACAACATATTTGTTTCTAAGTAATATTTACTCAGATAAAACATTAAATTACCAGCATTTTTAATAGTTAAGTTTGACAGTAGAAGGCGCTCTATGTTTTGTTGAGTGAGTCTTTTGTTTTGTCTTTGAGCCTTGTCTTGCTGTAAACTAAACCTTGCAACTACGTGACAGATATATTACGACTGTGTGCGCCGAAGTTAATTCCGTTCCAGCGAAAGATGGACAAAGACGAATTCAAAGCAAATGTGCCGTTTTCACAAACGTTTGAGCGCGAACGGTTTTATTCTCCTGATACTCAAACTCGGATTTGGCGATCGGAAAAGATGAATCGCCAGTCGCAAACCGGAAACGCTTCCGGTTGGCACAACGGCAGCGATGTTGCACACCGGTGCTGCCGCCCAGCGGGCCTGCATCTTCGCGTTGATAAAAATCTAATAAATCAGCGAGAGAATCGGCAACATTCAGCGTCTGATTACGGCGCGTCAATTACACTGCCGACAAACGGATAAAGATCACATTTTACCTGCGCCGCTTTGTGACGGCGCCTTTGTGCGACATCGCACTCGAGCGGGGAGCGCGGCAATTGACGTCGACGTTTTTATTGCACCTGCGCCGAATTAATTGATCGTCGCTTTGTGCGGCGAATTATTGATGGTCCTAATAACATAACAGATGGACCCCTGGGAGGTGATGTCCATCGCGAGTCGTCGCTCGCTCTCGAGTAATTACTGTTTACAATGCGGATTAATAAAGACCGAGCAGGAAATTAAAGACGCGTCGCGATAAAGATGGCTCAAGTCGAGCGGTGTCCCGCCGTAATCCGATGATTTACTCAACGTAAACAGATCGACGTCGAGTCGGTTGTGCGTGCGCTTGCGTCATGCGGGCGAGTCGATGAAGTCTCGGCTGGGCTGATATGAACTTGAGAGAGGACTTAGCGAGAGTCGGAGGTCGGCGCCCAACATAAGCACATCTTCGCGTGCCGGTGTGGCTTATGGGGAGGCGGCGGTGGTCGATGGGACGGGATTGGTGCTGTTTAGATTGTTGCCTCGGGTCAAACAGAGGCAGACGTTCGCTCGTGTTTGCGGTGGACTTTGAGCAAATACTGGTAACGATCCGGCGACGAAACAGCAGTGTTCAACACCATAACCAGTAGCGACAACACCACCATCAATATCATAAAACACTATAGTGTCAACAACATCGCCACTGGTAGCAATGCAACCAATAGCATCAACAACACCATCGGGAACAGGAACTGCACTTCCAATATCTATCCCTTCCCGTCCGTCTTACTTATGCCTTGACCTCCAGTCTTCCAGTCACGATTCCTTCCCCTTTCGTCCTTCCCGTCTCTCCCTGCCACACTGTGTAATACCGATCTGTAGCCCTCTAGTTGCCTATCCTATTCGTTCTGTTTCTTCATTTAAATTTAATTAGCTAAAGGCATTGTTCACAATTGGCATGTTTTGCCCACGAAACTTCCATAATTATAATCAAAACAAACCATATAACGGAGGCAGGCAGGACAAACTGCGAGTTAACAGTATTGCACTTTGCGCGCGTGGTTCCCGCAATCAAGGCCGGCGAAGACAGTAAGTGGAACGTGGTACAATCGATTCGTCGATTTATCGTGCATTTGTAGTGTCAATATATCATGGGAAGCCTACAGAGAGAACGATTCCGGGTAACGGAACAGGCATGCTTTGAATATCGCTTTTTATTTAGCCCCTTAATTAGGGCAACACTACGGAAGACCTCCCGTGAAGCCGATTACGTCGTCAAGCTGCAAGGACTGCCCAAGTCAATGTCCTCGGCCGGGCCTCTGTACACGCCTCACCCCACCATACGGCCCCGCTCCACCGCCCTGGCGACTAGTTTATTTCAGGGCTCATATTACATGGCACGTGTCCTTATCAGTCGTTGGCGTGTCTCGTCAGGCCCCCGTCCGCTAAACAGCGCGATAACGGCGTTACCCGATACCCGACTCAATGAGACGGGAGGGCTCGGGGTCGCGGCTTGACGGCAACCCTTCACGGCCGACGGGCGCGTATTGGAACGCGGCGAGGGCGGACGGCGGAGGTCTTCCTGTCTCGTTTGTTTACATAGAGCGGATAAAGCGTGAATCTGTCGGGACGCGTGCCATTCGCGAGGTTATAAAGCAGTCGTATTTATCGCGAATTGGGATGCCTAACGAAGTATGGGCGCGATTATAAAAATTCCTGTTTACACGCGCGGTACAAGCAATGAGAGTCGGCTGTTGATGTGTGAAAAAAGTATCACTTCCGTTGAGCGGGCTTGCTCCCTAGAATAGGAATACATATATTATTATTTGCCAATTTTCAGTTGGATTGTACATGCATTCACCATAAAATCCCAAAATCCACTCTAATATCATGCTGTTACAAGACGACATCACATCGTGTTACAATACTCATAAAACATGTTGTACTCAATCAAATAACGCAACATTAAAGATACTGTTACGTAAATTACACAAAATCGCCCCGTGACGCAACTAACTCAGTATGGGGCGCTTTATATTAAAACGTGTACAGTATCATTGCATTACTGTCTTTCATTAACAATAAGATATTTTAAATACACTAACATTAAATCATTTAGTTGAAATAAAAAAATTGACTGTTAAGACATACACTAAAAGCATTCAGTGTTCTTGCAGTGAACTAAACACCATGGAATTAATTAGTTTTGTAGCGATTTGTGTTAGCCATTGGGACGGGTAACTCGTTAATGATTTTAGTGTATATGGCACATTTCGAGTAATTGGTAGTGGCGTATTCAGTTTGTGGTCGCAACGCTTCATTCTAGCGAAAAACGTTTTACAAAATTTTTTGCGTCTAGCGTGCAGCGTTGGTAAGTTTACCATCTCCAGAATATCCTCGTACACACAACCAGGAAATATAGTTTTGAGATATCTTTTAAATATATCGATGTTGTCCTATAAGTATTTAGGTAAGTTCGTATACCATACCGGGCAGACATATCCAAATACTGGTATAATCACAGATACATATATTCTAACCAAATCTAATTGGGTCGGCGGGTCGGAGGGAACGCTGGGCCGGTGACGGTCATGACTATCCTCTTTCCATATGCAGTTTGTGCACCTTCTTTTACTAAACCCACCGTTCTTATACAAGACTACATCTCGCTCTCTATATGGACTGCTGAAAGCGTATTAAAGCGAGTTTACATGAACGATTAATCGTTCGATCGTTGAGCGACACGTTGCCAACCGACTAACTGGACTTGCCATTTCCTGTTTATTTCATAAGTAAAAACTTGTCCAACGATTTTCATTAAATGTTTACAACCTATTAATTTTAATTCATTGATTTACTGTGAGAAAGGGAACATGAGTCGTCCAAAGACAACGTGGCGAAAAGCTGTAGAAAATGGAAGGCGAGGACTGGGGTGGAAGAAATGGACAGAAGCTAAACAGATGGCCGAATACGGGCTACGATGTCCGAAGAGGAGATTCATACCACTCAGTTTCGACACATCCCCATAATTTATTTTGAAATGTTGGTGCGCATAATACGCGGTCAGCGAATGTCCAAATGTCCAATATATCTAATGCATAAAATATTTACTCACAATCAAAACCAAATGTGACGTAAACATTTACAAATAACACGCAATCCACACTTTCGTCCCTAAGGATCGTTCCTGGTGGGATGCGCACGCTGTCCGCACATGAGGTACATCGGGATGCATACGCTGCTCCATGGCCGGGTCCGCCAGCTGAACCTCGTCTCTCGCAAGGGTGTTTGTGACTTCTGTCAGCGACGCCTTTTGATACTTCGAGGAAGCCTCGGGCTTTGTTTACGCCGGCAGATAACGAGACGAGGAGAACCGCCTCTTGGCTTCCAGCGGTGTTATCGCGACGGGAAACTCTACCGGGGCGGCCAGCTCCCTACTCCAGCTGCATCGTTTTGCTGTTGATAAGATGCTACGCGAAGGTCGCGACTTAGACGACCTCTTATCTCGGATCATCTGCCGTCTCTCCCCACCGAGAGACGAGCGGAGGACGGAGTCGCTGAACCGCGAAGATCGCTCCGCCGACGGCAACAGACAAGAGGGCTTCAGTTGCGGGGAACACAGGAGGAATGTCGGTATTGGAGATTGTGTTCTTCCACAAAAACGAAGCGGATACTATAAACGGGACACGTCCGTCAAAACATTCTCGAGGTTGACGGGTCTGTTTAATTCGGTGACCTGTAATTATGGGATAACCCGGTCGGATTCATATCAGCGTAATCCCATCCGTTTTGTTCGAGGGGGGTTATGCCCAGAGGGTGTTTTGTTACGAGACAATTGAGTTCTCGATTAAAAAAATACAAGTCGGGAGGACGAATGACGAATGTCGGATAGAAGTAGATGAAAGCGCGATGACTCAAGACACCAAAAAGCCAATTGCATTCTCAAATGATGGTAATGTATTTTGGGGATGTTTCTTGGAAATTGTGGTCCGGACGATGCAGTCATAACATCCTGAAGGTACCCCCAGCATGGGGCTTCTGGTGACGGCCCCGTGGGCTGGAAGGGCTTCGAGGTATTCCTGGAAGCCCTTATTAACCACCAATTAAAGCGTACTGCTAGCCTATTGCTATCCTCCATGAACTCATAGATAAAGTAGACCACTGGCCTGGGTGGAGAATGACATGTATCAGCTTATTTACAATGTCGACACAAACAATATTTCTTTATTTACTCGATACCGTTGTTTATATGCAATACATTAGTCTTCATAATGTAACCTTTATAGTGAGACACAATCAAAACAACTCGTAGTTATTTTGGTCACACAATCTAACCTTCCTTGTGAGTTATGGACCCGTTTCGTTATTTAACTTCAATTATTGTTAACATACTCCTAGTGATTCTGTCGCTTTCGACCTAATTTGAAAAATGGACGCATAAACAGCGTAATAATCACCTTACTCATGTAGTCAGTAATCAGCATATAACTTCGAATAAAACAAACACGTTTCCAGTTGGCTAATAGGGGTCTATATCTTTAGGCAGAAGCTTAGGTCACTGCGAACGGATTTGTTTTTGAATTGCATGTGATATCAAAATATTGGCTGACTTGTAAAACGTCATTGCATGGAAATGACCAGGCGGAAAATGGGAGACCTGGAAAATCATATCAATCGAAGGGAGTTCCCGGATCATTCAACGAGACTTCCGGTTGTTTGTAAAACGGCCCTGGAGACGAGTTGGCGGATGCGTGCGTGTCAACACAAGAAAAGGCGGTTCAGCGGAGGCGATAATACCATATTGCTTTCAAAGCGTACAGCCATTGTGTCGGTGACAAAGTCAGTCTTGTATTTATTAAGCAGTGCGATTATTCGCTACGTGACTGTTGATTTCAACTCCAGTTACTATTATTACTAGGCCTAAAACTTTTAAATAATTTTTTGTTTGATTTGAGTTGCTGTGTTTATTATTAATATTTTGAAAAGTATTCGCGTATTCGTATGTTTGTAATGCATATGCCTACACCAATCATTTATGAGTAAGCCTACCCCGAACTATATATTTTTATCTTTGGACAATCAATGGCAGGCGTTGGGCATCAATGGGGCAACCGATAATTATATATAATGAAAAAGAACAACTGTATTTGCAGAATTACTTATTTCGAAAGAGCGTCTTACTTCGATGGTAAACCGAAAATATTGTCTATGATATAATTGAATTGATGGGCTGACAGTCAGTATTAAGTTGGTGCTACTGAGAAGAGAGTGGGCGACGTTGGCAGTGCAATGACGCATGTCTAACGATCGGGTCACTCGGTACGGCCGAGGTAAAACCAGCTTTCCTATTAAACCATAGCTCGTTTTGAGGACATCACGCCTCGATGAGTTGTAACTTTGTACGAGTTCCGTCCGTGCGCGACACATTCGTCGTTTGCATTGCCAATCCGCATGACGGGCGCACTTTGATATCTACAGTCTATTATCGCTCACTTCTAATGTCCGCCGCATATTATCGCCCATTCGTGACGCCAACTGATATGGCGTGATCGCCGCTCAGATTGCTAATGCTGGCAGATGCTCCCGATGGCCGGGGCCTGGAAGGGGGGCGAAGGGACGGGGGAGGTGGCACGGACCCGGTCGATGTCGACGTGTTGTTACGGGTCGCGAGCCGTTACGCCAGGATGCGACTCCATTAACGAGCGTAGCATTACACCGGCCAGATTACGGGGCTTTGATAGCACCGGAATGATCGGGTTGTGTGCGTGCCGTGCCTCGGTTAAATCGAAACGTTTGCGAAACCAAATACATGAATGTGAAAAAGTGAAAAAGAGATCATCGCGAGACTGCACTCGTGTTCTAGTTGTGTAGTGACGTTCGTCTTGCACACTTGTAGCAACTGACGCTGAACACACACGATTAAATACATGTAAACACGGATTGTCCGTCTCGGCTTGGTTGGGTCCGCCAAGCATCTCGGAGTAGACATATCGAGTTGTGTTGGTGATGGATATAGTCGACTGTTTAAATTGTTTTTGTTTCCAATCTACACATTCTTGTTACGTCTGAATGGAGCCAATGATCCGTCCACTTGACCCGGGTGAACTCCGGAAAGTTCACCACGGGTACAAGCAGTCAAACGGGTCGTTGTTTTCAACGCTTCATAAACTACGACATTGAGGGCTGCACGTTTCGTTTTCTCGTCGTATTATCTTCGTTTGCAGTCCAATTATTTTAAAATGCAAATGAACTACAAACGTGTCACCTGAATGACTTGACAGAGCCTAGTTAATATTAATCAAACGTAATAATTCCTCAAACCGTTACTTAACGAAGCCAAAATGTCATGACCCTTTTCGTAAACAAAGCATCATAGCACCAAGTTCAGTGCCCGCTTAGATGACTATTATGATTTTGGACAAGACGACCACACCGTAAGGGGGGGGGGGGTTAACGATTAAATCAAACCATTGATATATTGCGATAGTGAACCTGCTCTGTTTTGTAATTGATAACAGGTCGATAAGCATCCGTAGACGGCATCGTTCGATCTGTTGGTAGGATCACGATATAGTTGAAAGACCAAGTGTCAAGGTCGAGTATTTGACATGACTGATGGATGCACATGACTGGTATGCTAGGTCTAATTGGTGTAATTACTTACCTGTGATAAGTAAGTAATTATATTGGCAAGGAAGCAAAGATGGTCGAATGAATATACTGTGACGTCATCAGCGTCAGTGACGTCACATGTTCAGCTTCCATACAATCAACTATATTATAGTCTATATATCTTACAATGTTGCGGACCACAGTACAAATGTCACCCTTGAGTGGGTCAAAATTACATGAATAGCGATGTGACATTATTAACGGGACTTATTTTCAATGTTTATGCTGTTGCGGTCCAGAGTGACCTTAAATGTGAGGTGGCTGTCTTACCGAGGTTTCAAGATGTAATTACATATTTAACAATATACACTCTGATAGTTTTCATCATAAAATCACGCCAAATCTAATACTACGCATCTTACTAAGTAACAAAAACGAGTCACGCTACGCAACTGTATTAAAGGAAATAAAAATAAGGCATTAGCTAAAATCCTTTTTCCGTGTGTACACAAAGTTTAACATTGTATGGAACATTTGGCAACATTAAACAAATAGAGAAAAATACATTTGTAGTACAAATTCGATTTTAAGCCCGTCTGTGAAGCGATTCCCGCGGAATTTTTTTTTAAATGAGCTAGACGATCACGTGGTATCGTGACGTCACATATGATACACTTGCATCAGGCCGACCCTTTCCATGCATTCAGAGCATGTTTACAAGTATAGCTTTTGGGTCGAAACGAGCGTCAGAATTAGTTATTGAGCAATATTCCGACGTAATACAAACACTAGTCATCATAGAGGAACAAACATTTATCTTACGGTTCCACATGAATCGAATTTTATTCAAAACAACGAATGCGAATGGGCCTACAAGTCGACTAGGTTTCGCTAAGCTTGGGCTCGTTTTCAGAATAATTATATCGAATGCAACCAACGGGAGATAATCTACACCAATAAGCATACATATCAAACAGATATTGTATCCAGCTACATAAAGTAACGTGTATAATCTCATAATATCACTAGAATATCGATATATGAAGGAGTTGTACAATTTATCATAACAACTTAAATCAGTCAAACCTAGTCGACTTGTATAAGCCCATTCGCATTCGTTGTTTTGAATAAAATTCGATTCATGTGGAACCGTAAGATAACAGCTTGTTCCTCTATGGTGACTAATGTTTGTATTACGTCGGAATATTGCACAATAACTAGTTCTGACGCTCGTTTCGACCCAAAAGCTATCCTTGTAAACATGCTCTGAATGCATGGAAAGGGTCGGCCTGATGCGAGTTTGAGTCATAAGTGACGTTACATCTCGGCATCCCGAAAAGCGCACCAAAAATATCCATATTCGAAAATGTCCGGATGCACAGCATAAAATGTGGAATTTCTAATTAATTGAATTATTTTTTTTTTGGCTTGGTGGACATGGAAATAGATAGCAGGATGTAATATAACATGAATTCAAGCAATATATGTTTTAATTCCCTTTAAAGGTAGTTTGTCTGCTTCGTTATCTGCAGTCAGGCCGGCTGATAATTATTTGCCGGAAATTTTATGATTTGGTTGTCTTGAATGTGGGTAAATCGCGACAGCGCAGAATATAAAACCGCTTTGTCAACAACATTCATAATCTGAATGTTTTGTTTACTATTCTCGGCCTAAAAATTCAAATTGCGAAAAAATTAAATTCAAGATGTTTATTCTCGTCTTAAGAACATTAGGTTTATTAATAAAAAAAACCGACAAACTAACAAACTCCTCTTACCTATCTCTTCCCGTCGAATTCCCAAAAAGAAGACGGAGTGCGACCACAACAGATATTATAGATGGTCATTATAATCTATTCTGTGTTGGATGGATAATTTATTTATATAATTTTGTACACTTTCTCAACGCATGAAACATTAATTTAACTGACCTCATGTGGTAAATTCGTGAAAACGGCGTACCTCGTTTTTCAAAAATTTAACCAAACTTGATACCCTCAATTTATTGCTACCTCGTCAATAATCTAATTGCAGTAGGATATTTAATATTCAATGTACCAACATGTTCCATGTTAAAGTGCTCAAAACAAATTCACGCATCACGCCAAAACGCTATTTCCATACGGACTCTTTCAGGGTAATGGCGGACGGACACTAATTGTGATCTTACGCCAGACTCTGTCCCAGTGAAAAGTGTCGTGGCGGGCCGCTACTAATGGTGGCGATGCAATGGGATGAGTATCCCTCGCCGGTAGGGATCCCGGGGGATTGGAATGCCGAGGCAGAGGTTTGAAGCGACGCGCTCGAACGATAACAGCAATTAGCGTGTTTAAGCAGAGATAATTAAAACGTTACCGCTGGAGCAACGTTCGATACCTCACTCCCGGGGGATCCTCGGAGGACGTATGTGATAGCCGGACACACGGTCGTGTACAGTAGAGATAGTCTCCGGCGCATGCTGAATCACTACTATACAATAGCTGCATAGCGTATAATAATTTTGATGTGCGTGCGTGCGTGTGTGTGTATGTGTGTGCGTGTGTGCGTGTGTGCGTGTGTGCGTGTGTGCGTGTGTGTGTGCGTGTGTGCGTGTGTGCGTGTGTGCGTGTGTGCGTGTGTGCATGTGTGCGTTTGTGTGTGTGTGAGAGAGAGAGTGCGGGCGCGCGCGCGCGCGCATGCGTGCGTGTGTGTATGTGTGCGTGTGTGCGTGCGTATGTCTGAGTGTACGTGAGTGTGTGTGTGTGTGTGCGCGAGAGAGAGTGTGTGTGCGTGAGCGCGCGCATGCGTGCTCATGCATTATATTGGCTCAAATTGTGTTTTTATATGATAGATATATTAAGTGTATTTTCACTAATGTCAGCATGTCAGCATCGCTCTCTCCATTTATCGTTATGATACTGCATGCGTAAATAGCCCATACAACCGGTGCGTTTACGGAATGCTACATAAACTACTTTTCATCCAGTTTTTATTTTATGATATTTCAAAAAGTATAAAGTCGAAGGAATAAACGTGCTGCTAAGCTGGTGTTTTTGTTTTGTTTAAGACTGTTTTAGATTGCATGCCTCCCCACCCCCTCGACGTGTGTCCATTCATCGAACATTTAAAATAAGTGACACTTCGTTTGACTTGGTAACTGATCGCAAACAGACTCGTTCTGTTGCAGAGAAATGTACCCCATAAGTTTAAGTAGTGTAATTGCCCTCAAATTCAGCCAATAACCAACGACGTGTCAAAATGACATCATCAATTAAGATGGCGGCGTCTTCACTCTGCGATCGTTCGCGTCCGACCCTTGTTGGACAATTGCGGATTTCGGTGTTGCGAGAAATCACGCCACGTCTAATTCGGTGAAGTAACCAGATGTCGCGGATTAGTAATTGAGCAATTAGTGTTGGTGACATTATGAAAGTGTCGCCCGCGGCCATGGCTTGGTGGATCCTGTTTGGTGCTGTGATCGCGCGGTTCCGCGTGTCTGTTTTCTGTCCCACAGACAAACAAACGACAGAAGACACGTAAACGGCGATGCTGGTTCCGCGGAATTAAACGAGCGCAGATTACAGCGAATTCGTCGCGCCGAAGTTGCCCTTTGAGTTGCGCCAAGTCGACGAGTTCCAGAAATGATCTTGACGCGCAGTTATCTGCGAAATTGGTCACTATTTCATTGGAAGGTTTAAAGTTTGAAATGGGAAAATGTTGCATTTGGTGACACAACAACGCGGATAGTTTGGTTGAAGCATATTTTCCCGAGGAATATTTTCAAAATGCGTACCGATTTTATTTGGGAAGAACGACACATTAACATATGTTTAGTGGTTGTGTATTATTTTCTAGTACAACATTGATGTTGGTGATATAATATACACTAATAGTTATGGGTTAGTTTCCCTTGTGGCGCTCCTAAAGCGGGGGTTGGGTATTTTCTCAACAGTTTAATGACATAAAAAATGCTCGTTTTTATAGGGGGATTAGGTCTTTTCTCGACAGTTTAACGAAATGCAAAATTCTAGTTTTCGTAAAGGCTTTAACCAACGTAATATCAATACGTATGGCAACTATATATATACGTGTTTGACCCCAATTGTCCACCTTGTGGCTGTAATGCGTTTCCTTGCACTGCGCTGTGGAAGATTTACCCTTAGGCGAATGTTAATTTGGGGAAATGCCTTCCATATTTTCCGCATGTGGTGGCCAGCGTGTTTTGTCGAGATTTGATGAGAAAATGTATCCAAACACGAAATCCTGCTGATATGGAAGTTATGTTATATTAGTCGATCATGATTCTGCAAACGGTGACATTGCTCTAACAACCTTATAGAATTGTTATTGAACAATCATATTGAAAAGTCTAACACAAATATGAAGTTTGTATTGATATAAGAGTGCTGCTTAATTCGTATTAATATATTCCTATAAAGTAATGTAGCATAAACGTACAATATATATATATATATAGCACCGCTCTTATTATATTGGTACAAACTTCACATTTTTGACAACAACTTCAACATGTATGTTCAATAACACGAGTGTGTACACACACGCGCACACGCCCGCATGCACGCACACAGACAGACACACAAACACAGACAGACACAAACACAGACAGACACACATTCACACACACAAACACACACACTCACACACACATCCAGACACACACACACACACACACACACACACACACACACACACACACACACACACACACACACACACACACACACACACACACACACACACACACACACACACACACACACACACACACACACACACACACACAAACACAGAGATATGTATATATATATAGAGAGAGAGAGAGAGAGAGAGAGAGAGAGAGAGAGAGAGAGAGAGAGAGAGAGAGAGAGAGAGAGAGAGAGAGAGAGAGAGAGAGAGAGAGAGAGAGAGAGAGAGAGAGAGAGAGAGAGAGAGAGAGAGAGAGAGAGAGAGAGAGAGAGAGAGAGAGAGACACACACACACACACACACACACACACGCACTCACACACACACACACACACACACACACACACACACACACACACATACACACACACAAACACAGATATATATATGTATATATATATATAGAGAGAGAGACACACACACACACTCACACACACACACACACACACACACACACACACACACACACACACACACACACACACACACACACACACACACACACACACACACACACACACACACACACACACACACACACACACACACACTCACACACACAGACACACACCTCTGAGGAGGAGAACTGAACCGTGTGTGTTGCATGTGCATACGCCATGTGTTTTGTTTTCATTTTACAAGCCATGGTACATAAATATAACAAACTGTCCATTGCTGTGTTAAAGTTATGATACACCTATAACAGAATACGTAAAGGTGTGATACACGTATAACGGAAAACGTATTACAAATTACACCAGATCGAATTATGTTGGAACATCAACAAAAGGTAATCTCTAATACATTCACATCCACATGGAATGTTTTTGAATTAAAATTATCTGTTATATTTAGACATCGTTTTAGTGCGTTACTTCACCATTACCTGTCATTGTGACGACGTCTTTATAATATTATATATTATTATTTTACGCAGTTCCTCCAAAATCTGGTTGTGCATGTTCGTCTGTCAAATAGTTCAGGTATTCGACAGAATTAGGCTGCACAGTCACTTTGTACAAATTCCGCATTGCTTGACTGTTTCAGCCATGGACACACCTATAACTAATAAAGTATTATTATTACGTTTATTGGTTCAGCTATAGTACTGTTTTCACCGGGTCATTCAGCGTCACCGCATGGTCATGGGATAAAACCACGAAACAACCTACAGGTTATTCACGCTAAAGCCATTAACCATGAAAGCGAACCACAAAATAAAATTACAGACAAGTCAGGTGGTTAATGACAATCTCCACGTCAGGACCAACTAGAGAATACAAAGGAACGTAATTGTCTCAACCCGCGAGGTATTCGAACTCGGTCCGTTCGCTGGTCGCCAGGGGTGCTTTTCTCAATGTAACTTGTCGAGCGACGTTATGTTCAGGTCTATATTTAGGTTGATGTTAAGATCACTGCAGTAACACTTGCATATCGGACAACTCGGTTACATATTATATTAAATACTGACAGCACAGATGTAATTGATAACTTAATTCACTGGCAATATTATGACGACGAAGTAATCCGTAATCCGCGCACGTTCGTGCGTTCGTGCTTGCGTGAGTATGGTTGTGTGTGCATGCGTGCCTGCGTATGTGCGGGTGTGAGTGCCTGCTTGTGCAGGGCGGGTCCAGAAAGCGAGTCTAGGGGAGCACAAAAGCCTCCACTGGTGGCCGAACCAAACGGTATAAAAAATGATTTGCTACTGCGCAGCCATAACTTCAGCTTCTCGGCTGGCTCGGCTGGCTTGACTGTGACATCGGAATACGGGGTGGGGGGATATGCTTTTCAAAAAATTTCGCTACCGCCGTATTTTCATCTCTTCAGCTTCTCCGCTGGATCGCGACTGGCTAGACTGATATCGAGGACGGGGGGGGGGGGGGGGGGGGGGGGGTGCTGTCGAATTTTGTTTGCCGCCGCGTCGGCGTAACTTACCTTATTGTAACCTGAACGGGGGGCACATTTCAAACGGTCTGGGGGCACGCTACATGACAAAGGTCTAGGGGGCACGTGCCCCCAGGTCCCATGGATCCGTCTCTGGTATGTGGTGTGTATGTGGGTATCATAATGTAACGTGAAGAGCACCTTACGTGTTATTTTCTATATTCACCTAAAATAAATAATGGCAAAGTTTGCGTTGCGTGGGAATATATATATGTATGTGCATTCCGATGACGATTGAGGACACGTAATTGTGTGTGTAGTGGTTTGATGATTAGATTCATGACACTGTCAGGTATACGAACAAATACCACAAATGCGTGCGCTACAACGCGCTATCGTGACTTGCAGATTGACCCTCGTTGTTTGGGATGAGTGGTGCGACCGTCGGAGTTGCGCAATGTGTAAGTGGCTGGGAAGACGGTTGACAAAACAATATTTTGTATTTAATAACGATCTACAACAGAAAAGATCAACTTATACAACTTTAATGTGTTATCAACATTGAATGAATCTGTCTACATGTGTAGTGTTCAACCTATAGTTACTCTTATAGAAATTAATTAAAATGGGCATTCCTTGACGATGTTGTAAATGCAAAGACGCTATGAGTTTTCCTGTAAATTATAGTTTGCACGAAAACGCATAGCTGCTACATATATAAGGTGTATTTAGTTGCACAGACAAAAGGAAATAGGATAGGCCTTCAAGGAATTATACTCTAAAATGCAACTCAGATGATCTATATAGGAAAACCGCAAGACCAAGAAGAGGAGTACTGTGTGTTCTTTTTTCCAAGCCAAAATACCGCAAAACTAAACCCAATTTTTTTTAAATAAATACTAAACACCAATAATGTTTGTGACATTTGTCGAACTTGCCGGCAAGTGCAGTAGAAAAGTTTCTCAGTACATTCCATAAACAGTGTTCGCATCGGTGACGAAACGGAGTGGATTCAGTCATGCATACAGTGACTTGTTCGTAGTCGTCTTGTTCTTGTTCGTGAGGGGTGCCAGCGTCCGTTGCGGGAACGCACTCGCGCTAAAACGAATGTTTTATGTTCGTTATACGGGGGTGTGGACCTATCTCTGAAGCATGCTAATTTTACCTGTTTGTGCGAGAATAGTAAAAATGGAAGTACGCTTCTGTAAAAAGACGTCTCCACTGGCGGACTTAACGAATTATTTACTTCAGCTTGAAAGTGTTCGTATACCAAGGAGCTACCAAGGTCGATACTAATCGAATGAACCATCCCTTTTTATAATTAAGCTTCTTGATAATTATTGTTGAACACTTTCTTTGACTTTTGACGTATTTCAGTAATAATAATAGCAATAATGCATTATATATATGTGTGTGTTGTGTGTGTGTGTGTGTGTGTGTGTGTGCGTGCGTGCGTGTGTGTGTGTGTGTGTGTGTGTGCGTGCGTGCGTGCGTGCGTGCGTGCGTGCGTGCGTGCGTGTGTGTGTGTGTGTGTGTATAAATATATATATATATAATTATATATACACTGCACATTTTGTGTCGGTCAACACTTAACACTCGCAGATTGTCTAAGATTTAAACCCTGCTGTCTGTTGACATTAGCACTTTCCCAGTAAGGAGCTTCGTGAGCATGCATTTTTTTTTAAACGTACTTACGTAAACGAATGATCTGATAATCGAAAATGGTTTTGTCGTCCAGTATAGGAAAGCATCTTGTAACCGACTTACATATATGTTCTACAACCCTTGAACAATCGCTTGATCCCGCCAAATGGGCATCGTTTGTTAGACTTGTGTAGAAATATGTGAAAACTAAATTGCATTATCAATTACTCTAATAGTCAATGACAGAAAATGCAGTTATTTACCGTACGAATGGCCGGGAACGGAAATGCTACGTAGAAGACGCTCTGACTTGTTTAATAACGGTCTAACAAAATGTAAAATTCCTCCGATCCTTCCGTGCATAATGTGTGGTGTCATATGACGTACATTGCTTGAACAAGCATCAGTTGCTGTGTACAATATTTACGGTTAATTCAGATACTAAAAGCACTGGCATGGACTTGGCACAGGTGTCACTTTAGTATTGCGGTTTAGACAGCGTCTAGTCATGCAGCCACGCGTGAAAGACCGTGTGCAGCCACGCGTAAAGACAGACATCAGGTCTTGTCGTCTTCATTAACGTCCATCTTTGACTGTCATTGCTCGTTCGTCCCCCTTGGCTAATGACAGGCCGACGGACAGGCGACGTTGGCGTGAGCGACAGATGCCAGCGGACTCGGACAGAGGCGGTTATTAAACGACCCACGTCTCCAATTACGCTCGGTCGTAATGACGCTAATATATCTCAAGAAGCTTTCGAGTGTCGCTTAAATCTGTGAACGAGTGATCGTTGTCCTCCGGCGTAGTCCAGCAAATTAATGCGTTATTGAACGACGTTTTGATTTTATCAGACATGGTGATTTCGTAGATTTTAAATTAAGGGTTTCACGACGTATGCGGAAGCATGCATGCAGGACATGTTGATGAAAGTAAAAAGGAGCTGCAATTCTGAACAATTTTAGGCAAAACGCCGTTTATTTATTTACTTATCTCCGGCTTTGTGTGCCCCGTGGCACACAAGTCCGCTTATGTAGATACTAATGTTTGCTTATGGCGGAATGCAAGGCAAGGTAGGATGATCATTCATGTTAAAAATCAGACTCTCCGCATCATAAAACACGAGTCTCTTGGCAGCGAAGACTCCGCAATTGGCGGTCAAAAAGCCCACTTTCGACGGCAACCACACGCGCATAACTGACAAAGCCACATATAGATAGTGACCAAATGCCGACCATCGCTCCTAAAAAACCATGGCTTAGCGTTAGCGTTATATATATATATATATATATATATGATATGTATATGTGCGTAATACGTGTACATGTATACAACATACATACATACATGCATACACGCATACACGCACACACAAACACACGTACGCACACACACACACACACACACACACACACACACACACACACACACACACACACACACACACACACACACACACACACACACACACACACAAACACACACACAAACACACACAAACACACACAAACACACACACACACACACATACGCACACACATACGCACACACACAAACATACACACAAACACACACACATACATACACGTACGCGCGCGCGCGCGCACACACACACACACACACACACAAACACACACATACATACACGTAAGCACACCCACACTCACACACACCACACACACACACACACACACACACACACACACACACACACACACACACACACACACACACACACACACACACACACACACAAATACACACACATATACACACACGCATACATGTACGCACACACACACACACACACACACACACACACACACACACACACACACACACACACACACACACACACACACACACACACACACACACACACACACACACACACACACACACACACACGTACGCACAAAACCACACACACTTTAATAGATCTTCTACACAACTATGCGATATCATTGGCTTAATCAATAATCATTGTTAGCGATTCGCGGACATATTCCCGACGGTCATTATTCGACTAACATCCGCAAACCACTCGGCCATCTCGACGATTGCTTAATGAATTGGTGGACTTATGCAAATTGCTAATTAATCATCAGTTAACTGTGCGTGGATGAAGAGATCACCGCCGTAACGACTGCGGCAGTACCATTCGCGTTCCTCAAAGCAGCCATATTAATGTGCCGTGACGCAAATCCAGTCTAAACCGCCGACATTTTGCGGGTCGTACTCTTGTTAATGACGGACCGCGGTGAAAGCCCCACCGACCGACAACGGCGCTTTTATTCCCATTTACAACTAATGACGGAGCATTTTGAAAGCGTCGATCGGATCAACGATGTGTCTTTTCAGCGATGTGATGGACGAGTTGGCGGAAAGGTAGGAGACGCATCCACGACGCGCGGGCATTAAGCGATCGCCGACCGCTTTGAACGGGTCTGCTGTCCCCCGTCGGAGAGGAAGCGGATCGCGCCAGGTTCGATTGTCGCCCGTCGAGATCTCGGAAATCAATTAGCGACGAGCGACGACATTAGCGACGGAAATAGAAACGTGCGTCGCAAGAGCACACTTAGCATGCGAATGTGCCACTTCTGGGCGCACGCTTTCAGGCGCTACCTTCGCCGCACCTCTTGCCAACAAACGGCGCCACGCAGATAATGAAGATAATTTCCACTTGATTACGCATTATGGAGTTTCAATTCGGCGGCGCGTGCGCCGTATCGATCCGGGCGGACGGGCGGAAGGAGCGAGAGAAATCCCCCGTCGCTGTGCTATCAATGTTGTCAGTTGTTTTATTCGAGTAGCGAATGCAATGGGAACGTGTCACGGATCAGCCGCACTGGCGACAGGTACTCTCGCTAGATGTCGTGCCAATTTCCGGTCAACCGGCGCACGCGTGTGTTGCATAAGATGCTCGGATTTGAGTATTATGCCTTATTATTATTACACGACACAAGTTTAAATCCGGCTTATTTCTGTATCCATATAAATGTAATCCATTATGATTATAGAAGCTTCACAATATTCATTATAATCCGCACACGAACCTTAATGCACCCACTTCTACTTACACGTACCTGGAAAACCCAAATAATGATTTAGAGCATATAAAAACATAAAACACTCAGTATTATTTGGTTTCCAAGAATTTAGGCGTTGAGTTGCACTAAACGGTCTTTTAAGTTCTAAGCGAAATTCTACGCATTTGCAGGCGCAATGCGAATACGTGCCAGTTCAGCTATTTCCGCGCCATATTGTGATATAGTAGGCCTGCCTAACTGTTGAGTGTTTCAATTTTTTAACTAATGGACGTGAACTTCATATTCTCTCCGACCTTTGTGGCAGAAACGATGACGGTGAATATAAGCTATAAAATATTATATGATAAACAAGAAAATGTATATATAAATGCGTGTACGTGCAAGTGCAAGTGCATGTTCGTGCGCCTGTGTGCATATCCATGTGTACGTACGTATGCCTATGTGAATGTTCGGCATAAACCGATACCTCCCGTAATGCCGTGCGCACCAATCAGTTCCGGTTGCTAAAAAATGATAAATTGTATTCATTAATGCGACTTGCTTAGTGACGTCATACCTGGACTCAGCAATATTTGTTCCACTTTGAATAAAATAAAATAATTATAATGTTTTATTCCAAGTTGATATTATCCGTGACGTCACAGACTGGCTGGTTGTTTTACGTAAACGTAATCAAATAATAAATAGTTCAGTAAGTTACTGAAATCATGTATGTGTGCGTGCGTGCGCGCGCGCGTGTGTGTGCGGGCGTGCGTGCGTGCGACACACAGATATATATATATATATATATATATATATATATATATATATATATATATATATATATATACGCTCCCTCGGAGCGTAGAGGGGAGAGAGGAGAGATAAAAAGAAGAGAAAAGAAAATAAACCAGGGGAGAGACAGCACGCTCTGTCGTTTAATGTTCTCACACTGCATGGTAGGAACCGATGAACTTCAACACTGTGATGAGTCTGACAAACGTTCGCCTATCACGCTCAGAGCCACTTTAACACGTTATTAATACGCCCCTTTCGACGACGTATGCGTTACCTTTGTCCAATTTAAAATATCCTAGTGAGACGATCCCCAGACACCGACGAAGCTCAACGGTATAACGTTACTCGTAATTGAAACAACTTTGTGATTACGCCTGCCACTGACACCTCGCGCTGCGCCCGCAAACATATTGCACTAAACGGTTGACACTAGACAATAGCTACCTTCCGCCCCCTGCATTCTCCGGCGGCGGCCAGAAGGCCCGCTCCACGGGTTCACTGGAGCAATCCAGTGCTACCGCACCATCAGGCAAGCATTAAGATTTAACAAGATTTAACAAGATTACCACTTACAGAAGTAACTCCAGAGACAAGCGGACAAGGAAGCCTTTGGCTTATCGATAGTCCATATTTTAGCTATGTGTAGCCTGCCCTTCTGAGGTATATGTCGATTTTGTTTAAAATATATTCACTCTGCTAGCATCCACATACTTAGCAGATAATCTGTTCAATTCAAAACATTCTGATATATAATCTACATTTCCCTTCATAAATGTTACTCTTGTCATAGAACATATATATAAAGAGAGAGGGGGTGAGGGTGAAGGGTGAGGGAGGGAGAATGAGGGAGAGAGAGAGAGCAAAAGAGCGGAGTATACGCCTACATAAGGAGAAGGTGCAACACGTAATTTTCAGGAAGCTTCAAGCGAAAACCACGACCGAGTCACGAAGACATCATCGGAGGTCTTATCGCCGTAGCCCGTAGCGAAGCGATACGAGTCTCGCCCGTGCGCGGGGCAGACATGACAACGGCGCCGAGTGGGCAAGACCGCCCCGGGGAACGATCGACTTGTGTAGCCAATGTTGCGCCAAGCACAAAAAGGTGCATATTTACAGGAGGCGAACATTGCTCCAGACCGACCCAAGGCACTGCCGAACCACCGAGCTCCTGCATGCAGAGATGGTCGCAATACAAGCGTCGATAGTCGACACCAATGGTGATACAAAACGCTATAAAGACGTAGTCGCTACAGAGTTACACATCCCCTATCGTTCGCGTTAACATTCTCAGTGGTATGTTTACATTTGACCCAGTCACCGCAATCATTTTTATACCATCCGAAGTTGATAATCAGTAACATCAAGTGTTTTATTACCAATGGTAGGCTTACTATACACGTACACAACACAGTATCATCGCATCCATACGCGTGTTTGGCGGCGTGCCGGATGAACGCGTGGATAGGCATGCGCGCTTGCTTTTGTGAAACCAGCAAAGATAAACCGTGAATAGACATTGATTCATGTTATCTGTCGGCGGCAGAAGATACAACAGTATCCTCACAAACTCTCGGAGCGAGCCCCGCACGAGGCGATATAAGACGAGGGCGCCACTGATCGCCAAGATGTTTGCTTTGGCCGTGGACCCTCAAAGAAGGTTCCGTGACCTCTGCGAAAGCCACTGGTGTCCGTTCGGCATGCTGCTTTGTTCCATGCCCCGGGCAAACTTGTGGTCACATTCTAGTCCGAATCGGACGCTTTGTAATAATACCACCGCGTCGTCGCCGACGACAATTATAGGGTGGACGGAATCGCGCCGCTATACAATCTTGATGGGCCGCCTTTTTGGGGTCTGTCTTCTAGCCGTGGGCATTTCTGGGTCAGTCGGTGCTAAATGGAGACGGTATAACGGTAGGCCCAGGTTCAACGACACATTGCATACAATGGCGTAAGCGCACCGAGGGCCACAATCAAAGGAGGTCATTAACATGTGCTTAAACTATTAATGTTATCTGACTTCATATAAACCGTGAGAACAACCCACGATCACATAATTATTAAATGGGTTCAGTACCGGTTGGCACTACTATTGATCACGACCAGTCCTACTCGCTGATATCAGGATAATAGGATCTTCGTAGGAAACAACATCAACACTGATTCAATATTATCTTGTGATATAGTCGTTATGTATCCAATATGGCTGCACATGGCTATTGTTGTGTGCACATTCTTGTTGATGAGTACTTGCAGTACTTTTCGCTTCACCCCGGGGCTTTCTGAACCCAAAAAGATAAATATATAATTGCAATCACAGAGACACACAAATTGAACGTTCAGGTGACTAAAACACGTGCCTTCTAAACATTAAACCACACGTTCCAAACATTACGTAATCCATGTAAAGTGGTTCACCAGACTGGATGGTTCAAGTCGTCAGACAGGATGGTTCAGGTCGTCAGACTGGATGGTTCAAGTCGGTACTCTGTTTACTTATTTCGCAGACAATTTCCATTTTTCCTGTGACATTTCGTTCGCAGTCAACACAAGTCCTCAGACAACTACCGCTAGATGGTGGATCGGTCGTCATGTTGCGCAGAGCCGTCAATCACTGGTGTGGCCCCTGACCGCTGCCTGGGTGGCTCATCATCACAGGAAAAATATAAATTGACGGTGAAATAAATAAAGAAAAATACCGATTAGCGTAATCTGCCTCCCATGTTAACAGTATTTTTCATCGTGTCCTTCGTAGGCGACTAAGTTGTCTGACAAATAAATTACATACTCTATCTATTTAACTGCACGCTATTGTTTAAGCTAATTGTCAGTCCGATATCTAACCTTTAACCAAACGAATTTGGTATATGAGAGCGTAAAAAAGTTGACAATATCAACACAGAAAGAAAAGCATAATAACCGTATGGCGCATATTCACGTGGATATTCCCATTTTGATAACAAGTTGAATTGATTCTAACTTACATATTGATGATTTATCCAGAATTACATTCAAAAAGTTACGAAATCGAGCTTGCGCGTCTTAGTGGATAATATAGGTAAATTTACTTTTTTGCAAAATTAATTTGATATGAAACGAGCGAAAATTCGAATTGATGAGGCACATTTAAAGGTTTGTTTTATCGGTTTTAGGGTTCATGGAGGAAATTAGACGGACATTAATCGATCGTTCTCAATGTTACGAATGCACCGAGGTCCTCGAAGATCAGTTGAGGGCGATTTATGTAACTTGCGTTCAGAAATAACTGCTCACATTTACGTCATAATAAACCTCGTGAATACGAATATAAACGTCTGGTAATTGTCTTCTGCGTCTGTAAATGTAGTGCATTTTGTATGTATTTCGTTAGTCAGCATAATAGCGACAACGGATGTATAAGCTCGGAAAAATCAGATATAATCGTGATAAGTATAGAGTAGGCTTACATGAATACAGTGCAAGGGCCTACTCTACGTATAAAACGCAATAATAGTATTAATTTGTTGGCCAACTATACACGGTATAATTATTTACAAACTTCACGGAACAGAAAACGACGTCGTTTGGTGCACGTTCCACTCAGTAATGATCGCCGGAAATTTGATTTATCGAACACAGCCAACCAGTGAAGCAGGAATCGTTTGTTGCGTAACACAAATTGTTGCGCTTATCTTGGACGTGTTAGGAAATAAACGTGGTGACTGGAAACTATTGAATATATTATAAATTATATCCAGCGTATGTTATAGCGCACGAGCTAGAAGTAATTATAGGCTGTCGTAAACACTTGTCATGTCCGGAGGCTATCTATTGTTATTCATTTGTAGAATGTCGATTTCTGTGCGACCACCAGTAGCGTCACCTTGCGGGAACAAGGTGTCTATTAATTCTGGCCACAGTTGTATAGAAGTAGATTGCCGTGACCGAGCATCCTCGTGAAAGCGCAGATATGTTTGTCATAAAAGGCTGGATCCATTTGTACAAAATAAATGCTGAATGCATGTCTATGTCACAACCCAAACATATATGTTATAACATATAAATTTAGTTTTTAAATTCCGAGATATTGGAAAGAATAATATACGTGACTTCTTATTGATATATAAAGTGATATTAAACGAGTTTGACGGGTTTCTACTCTGCCATTTGTGCTAATTGAACATAAAATCGTATTTATTTGTTTTGCAATGAAAGCCGAAGTTATGCATTAATTATTCTCAATGCAATCTTCAGTAGGTCTAAATAAATTAATCAGATGGTACCTTGGCCACTATGTCCTCTAAAGATCGCCGTTATTTTATTTCTTGGCTATAGCAAAATTTTTCCTGTTTGGAGCAATGCGATGATGTTTGGTTACAATCACAAGAGACAGCGTGTGTGGTTTATGAGATGTGTTGCCAGTGGGCAATCATGCAGAGGTGTTGCGAAGGCGGGCAATTGGCAAATTAGCTAGATCAGAGATGGCACAACATTACATAAGTCTACATCGTTTCTGTCGTCGGGACAAAGAAGACCTTGGTAACTTAGGCATGTTTGCCGTATGTCAAGAAAGAACCTTATTAGCCAATCATTCGGTTTTGACAACTTTCTGCACGATAACGCGTTGGAAAATATGTTTGCATGTATCGTATATCTCGCGATACTTTTAAAATGTGTCTCATATCGGATCGTGAGAGCAGTACCGCGATGCATCGATGCATCAATGAATCGTTACTGCGCTATATGTTGTGGCGCGCGGTGGTGCAGTGGTCAGAGCATCGGACTCGATCAATCGAGAGATTGCGGGTTTGACTCCTCTTGCCGCCGTTTCGAACACATAGGCAAGACAATTCACTCCACGTTGTTTCGCTTCCCTAAGCTGTAGGAACGTGAACCAGACTATAGACAATGGTGGATATTGCTGTAAGAACAGTCGTCGCAGTAATCGCAGCGTGGCTGAATACTTCCCAGAAAAGTCGAGATGATATTCGATTGAACAGGTCTGCAGTGAGTACAGTCTAAAGCGCTTTGAGTAGTCCTAATAAGGAAGCAATGAGTGCGGCGCTATATATGAACTTGGCCTTTTTACTAAAACATTCACATACACTATTATGGTGATTGTAAGCTATTGTGTGCTTTCATTGCCGCGATCAGAACGAAGCCAAATTTTCTCTTTATCTCCTCTGTATATTTTATATATGTACATTTCTTAGACATTTCTTATGATCCCATGTGTGTTTTATAATGTGTGTACGCGCCTATGAACGGGCTAAGTCCGGATATATGGCGCTGTAGAAATGTTAGTGTAGCAGTATTAACAATTATCTCACGCGTTGATGTGAACCACCGCGCACGCGCAGTCGGAAGCGTAGGACACAGGTCGCTACACAGTATTGGTTTCCAGCAAAGCACCGTCAGCACGGGAAAGATGGCAGAGAAGCACCGATAACTAATGCCGAGAGAATTGTGAGCATATTGTTGTACCAAAACAGTATACCTGATTATACTCGAAGCGGACTCTAGTAAAAAAAAGATTCGCATTTTATATAACTCGATCGTGTTTTAATATGGATTATTTTTTTTGGATCTCTCCCCTGAAAATTCCGACGTCGAATTGTTATTGGCGTTTTGCTATCGGTAATGCAACAATTAAAATTATTATTATTATCATCGACAAATGCACAAAACCCATAATGAAAAGATGTATACTATGTTGTAAACTATACTGTATGCTATTGGTTATAGGCTACGCTCACTTCATACCACTACACAGACAATCGCTTTCAAATGTCACCGCGAGCGTTTATAGAGCTCCCTATGAAAGTTCGAAGTCTGTGACATTCTATAAGCCGAAATTGATGTAAACCCCACCACGCGTGTCTGTAAGTAGTGTTGCAGGACGAGTATCATGTTCTGTATAACTTGACTATATACAGATTTTGGCACCCGTATAGATGTTGATATATAGCCCTGGATCATCGTGACCACTCCTTCGCTTCCAATTCCCTCTCACCTCTCGGTCGTCTTGCCCTTTCTCGCTGGGTTTCAACAAGCCAAATAGTTGCTAACATTTTGTTTACATAAAATAAAACAAATAAAACTGTCAAAGGAACTACACCAATCAACGCGCGTTGTCAGATAAAAAAACAGACCACAGAAAACTACACGAAATGGTAGATATAAGATATGATATACTTTAATGTCTCAACTGAGAAATGTTTCTTGGGGTAGGACATACATAACTGCATTATACATAAACCTTCAATAAAACAGCATATGAAATTGTAATTATTTAGATATATCATTGACAACTGAGGAAATAGTCTACAAAACTGTTCATCTGCGTGAATCTCATGGAGAGGAAAAGAACAGAAAGAGGCTCCTTTGTAAGACATCGTGTTTTAATATCCATTGTTTTACAATATTTATCATAACACACAATCCGGAACGTGAATTTGATAGATCAATAAACCATCTTGTGAAAAAATTATATATATACTGTACATTTATTAAAGGTAATGATTTATTAATATGATGGCAGACAGTTTTAATCCATCGCCAAGTCGGGTAATTAAAACAAAATACTTAGAGGCGAGAGTTCACGATAGCAATATATCGTTTTTATTATATTATTGTTTAAGCAACGGATATGTTGTAAAACATGAATACGTATTCAGTGTTGCAGTATCCTGTATCATAATCGACCAGTTAACCAAATAAAATGGTTGTACGATCACTAAATTTCAACGCACTAAGTTACCAACGAATATCCACCGGTAATAATTCCAATAACGCTACCTCTTTTTTAAACACTCCGTCAGCATACACAGTAAATACACTGGCTTGGTCAAAATATTCACATAGGTTGTAGCAAAAATAAACTTGAAAACACTTACGAGTAACGAACGAGGAGCTCGCCACTCTTTCTCCTGCAGCGTCTATGCGAAACAGTGATGCCATCTAGAGGGAATTAATTGCGTCAAATCAATGCTGGGCGCAATGCTACAACGAGCGGCAAATGTCTGCGGAACTCCGATGCGATCATCCACCAGAGGGCGAAGTTCAGCTTGTCTTCCGACGCTTCAACAAACGTAGACAAGATGGCGCCGATGGCAATGGAGGTTTTGTTAAGGAGCTAATAGCGTGGCGACTTTTTCTCAACGCTTCCATTCAGGTTGCGATCTTTATAAGAAGTGGCGGGAATGGATTATTCTCTCAAGTGCCCCGTCAGATTTAATTATAAAGGGCGTCGCGTTCAAACTGATCATTAGCTCTATGTGGCGGGCATAGATGGCATATTATCTTTCATTATTGTCGTATTATTGAAGTAATACCATCCGTTGTGGAATACCCCGAATAACACAATTGTCGGCAACCATTTATTTATTTTACGAATGGCAACCATTTATTTATGTTACGAACTTACGATATAACAATAATATTAAATTATGCATTTTTACCGTTACCAGTTTTGCTCTATACATTCGATACATTGATGTTTAACATGTGTTGCATATCTGCGAAAACATGCAATATAAACGTTATATATACGTTTGTAATAGTGGCTCGAATAACTCAGAGGAGTGCCGAAACTCGTGCCGTTTGGTCGAGGAGGCGTTCTTGTTACTAATGTGGCTGGATTTAAACTGGGATAAGTCTTCACGTACACCGTGCCAAACATCGACAGTAACACGGGACCTCCCGCGCTCGGATGCCGGTCCAGTGCACCGAGCGAGGCTCCGACGGAAGCGAACAGGTTCGCGAGCCATGGGGCCACCGGTACGTGTCAAAAGTCGCATGTATGCACCGTGTCAGAAGAGGACAAGCCGGAGGCAAGATCTCCCGGCTAATTCGCCTCCGGCATTGTATGATGGCTGACGCAAATTGGAGTCGACAAATTCCGTTGCTGTTTGACCCGTCGACGTTCCTTACTCACTCACCCCGGCGAAGAACTGATTCCGGCTGTGGGTATTCGTGTGCCAAGAAGCTGGAAGGAAGAGAGCGCTGGCTATTGATGCAAGCGGCAAAGAGACGTAATGGGTTCCTGCGGTTTTCACGATTTTCTACGTTCGTGGGTTGTTTCTTTAGAAAAAAAACTGTGTGCGCAGAGTTGAACATCGGATGGAACACCATGTCTGTATTGTTATAATACTAGAAATAAAATGTATGCTCTGAAGTGTGGCATTAAAAGGTTATTGCAGTTTGTGTACGTCTCAAGAGTAAATTAAACAATGATTCTACTACTACTACTACTAATACTAATAATAATAATAATAATACAACAACTACTACCACTACTACTACTACTACTTCTACTATTACTACTTCTACTACTACTACTACTACTACTACTACTACTACTACTACTACTACTACTACCACTACCACTACCACTACCACTACTTCTACTACTACTACTACTACTACTACTACTACTACTACTACTACTTCTACTACTACTACTTCTACTACTTCTACTACTACTACTACCACTACCACTACCACTACCACTACCACTACCACTACTTCTACTACTACTACTACTACTACTACTACTACTACTACTACCACTACCACTACCACTACCACTACCACTACTTCTACTACTACTACTACTACTACTACTACCACTACCACTACCACTACCACTACCACTACCTCTACCTCTACTACTACTACTACTACTACTACTACTACTTCTACTACTACTACTACTACTACTACTACTACTACTACTACTACTACTACTACTACTACTTCTACTACTACTACTACTACTACTACTACTACTACTACTACTACTACCACTACCACTACCTCTACCTCTACCACTACTACTACTACTACTACCACTACTTCTACTACTACTACTACTACTACTACTACTACTACTACTACTACTACTACTACTTCTACTACTACTACTTCTACTACTTCTACTACTACTACTACTACTACTACTACTACTACTACTACTACTACTACTTCTACTACTTCTACTACTACCACTACCACTACCACTACCACTACCACTACCTCTACTACTACTACTACTACTACTACTACTACTACTACTACTACCACTACCACTACCACTACCACTACCACTACCACTACCACCACCACTACTACTACTACTACTACTACTACTACTACTACTACTACTACTTCTACTACTACTACTACCACTACTACCACTACTACTACCACTACCACTACCACTACCACTACCACCACCACTACTACTACTACTACTACTACTACTACTACTACTACTACTACTACTACTACTACTACTTCTACTACTACTACTACCACTACTACCACTACCACTACCACTACCACTACCACCACCACTACTACTACTACTACTACTACTACTACTACTACTACTACTACTACTACTACTACTACTACTTCTACTACTACTACTACCACTACTACCACTACTACTACCACTACCACTACCACTACCACTACCACTACCACCACCACTACTACTACTACTACTACTACTACTACTACTACTACTACTACTACTACTACTTCTACTACTACTACTACCACTACTACCACTACCACTACCACTACCACTACCACTACCACCACCACTACTACTACTACTACTACTACTACTACTACTACTACTACTACTACTACTACTACTTCTACTACTACTACTACTACTACTACTACTACTACTACTACTACTACTACTACTACCACTACTACTACCACTACCACTACCACTACCACTACCACTACCACTACCACTACTACTACTACTACTACTACTTCTACTACTACTACTACTACTACTACTACTACCACTACTACTACCACTACCACTACCACTACCACTACCACTACTACTACTACTACTACTACTACTACTACTACTTCTACTACTATTACTTCTACTACTACTACTACTTCTACTACTACTACTACTACTACCACTACCACTACTACTACTACTACTACTACTACTACTACTACTACTACTACTACTACTACTACTACTACTACTATTATCTTTGAGCCAACTAAATACCACTTACAAAGTAGCGTCCTTGTTTATAAAAAGTTAGCCTGCGATTATCCTAGGGAAGGTTCACCTCAACGCATAAGAAACGTGATCAGTACCATAATGTGCGAGCCAGGTAACACTGGCATAACTCGGCAGTTCTGCTGCTTTTTCTGATGTGATGGCGGTGGAAGATCTGGCATCGTGGCAACGACGGGAGAGTGGGAGAGTGGGAGAGTGGGAGAGTGGGAGAGTGGGAGAGTGGGAGAGTGGGAGAGTGGGAGAGTGGGAGAGTGGGAGAGTGGTTTTCTCATTGGGGAAGGACTTTTTTGTATAGAATACAACGCGATGAACAACACGTTTTACGTATTTACATTTTCTTAATGTCTTGCTGTGTTTCACGGTTTCGGACATTTCTACTATTTTATTGCATTTATTTTACACATTCAAAACCAAAACTCGAAATAGTGGTACAGTGGTATTCAGTGTATTTGCATTCGAAACAGTATCAGCCTACATTATTAAAAACATTAATTGCGGTTTGGTCATAGCTTTTGACTCGTGTGTGGTAAAACGGTAGATAGTGTAAAAAAAGAAAAAAAATTGTTCTAAAGCGGTAAACACGCACCTGTGTCATTGTCGTATTATAAAATATAATGACTTGATATTTCAAGTTGACCCATTGTTAGAATATTTGAAGAATGCAAGCGCAGACGTACTAATGAAAACCACAACTTGATTAAAAGCATAAAATCAGAAATTCTATACAACTCTGTTTGAAGTGTAAACGAATGTGAGACCCGTACACCAGTGGAAATGGCCGGCGTAATTATGAGTAATGCCGCTCAAACAAATAATTGTAAACTGAGAATAAATCACGAAATTCTCAGTTGATTTCATTAAACAAGTACATACGCACACGTGTTGGAATCATCGTAAAATGAGTTAATCCAATATCTGTCAGTATGATTTATTTTCTTTCTGACCAAACATTTAATTGTCTTTCTGACAAAATTGTATGAGTCAACATTTGAAAGGTACGGTACCAAACATAATATTTTTTATTAAAGGAAACACACATGCACCTAACTATGCTGGAGCTAGTGCGTGTGCGTGCGTGCGTGCGTGCGTGCGTGCGTGCGTGCGTGCGTGCGTGCGTGCGTGCGTGCGTGCGTGCGTGCGTGCGTGCGTGCGTGCGTGCGTGCGTGCGTGCGTGCGTGCGTGCGTGCGTGCGCTCGTTGGTACGATTACGTTTTCCGCCTACGCGTTTTACATTATGCACAAAACTTTGAGAGGTTCGTCTATACGATCCATCGGAAGAAAGGTAACGCAAAATTCCCATTTGGTTTTAATGTTATTTGTCGGTTTTAGGGTTCGTACCGGGCATTAGACTGGGCGTAATCGATTGTTCACAACGTTACGCGTGTTTTCTGTAATAATCGTTCCGAGCTATGCACAAACCCTTCGCCAATCAGAGACATTTTACGGAACTTTCGTTGCGAAAAACTGCCCAAATGCACTTGTCATAACAGACGTCACCGCGAATACTTCGGGACAACTCATAAATGCATAGCTTGAGCACAATTCGCTCCCGCATTTCGACGCTGTGGCCACAGCTAATTCATAAGTTATGCTCTCTCTCTGTCCGACCAGCGTTGGAGAACGTACCTCGGCCTAATATATATGCAGTGATTTGTATCGGTGATTCGTCGGTTTGGCGCAGATGCAAATGTACCGATGCTCTGCCATGTGTTCCCTGTCTCCCACCCGGTCGGAAACATGTGGCTCGGGAACACGCAGAGGAATGGTAGGGAGCACGTACTCGAAGCACGTACTGGGAGACCGTACACAGAAAGAACGTAGCGGCCTAGAACGTTCGAAATACGACATTATACAGAGTATTGGTGTTAACAAGATTTAACAAGATTGCCACCCAGAGAATTAACTCTAGGTAGCAGGTGGACAAGGAAGCCCTTGGCTTATCGAGAGTCCGACCTTTTTATCTATGTGTATCCCGCCCGTCTGAGGTATGTGTCGATTTTATTTTTAAACATATTCACGCTACTAGTACCCACACAATCAGCAGGTAATCTGTTCCATTCATTTACAGTCCTTTGTGAAAATGAAAACTTTCTTATATCCAATCTACTCTGCTCCTTTGCTAATGCAAGATCATGTCCTCTAGTCCTTCTATCTTTCTTAACTGAGAAAAACATATTTCTATCAATATTTTCATAACCCTTCAATATTTTAAACACTTCTATCTGATCTCCTCTCAATCTCCTGGTCTCTAATGTTGTTAAACCGCATTTTTTAGGCGTATTTCATAACTAAGATCCCTCAGATTTGGTATCATTTTAGTTGCTCTCCTCTGCACTCTTTCTAGCATATCTATGTCCTTCCTGCGATATGGCCTCCACGCTTGAATACAATATTCTAAATGAGGCCTAACTATTGTTTTGTACAGCGGTATTATTAGCTCTTTTTCCTTATACGTTATGTTTCGCCTAATTAATCCAAGGATTTGATTTCCCTTTGAAGCTGCAATTCCGCACTGCTGTGAAATCTTCATATCAGCACTAACGGTTAACCCTAAGTCCTTTTCTTTTACAGTAGTACTTAGTACAGTACCCCCCATTGTATATTCTACCTCTTCGTTCCCATGTCCTATGTGGAGGCATTTACATTTCCCAAAATTGAACATCATTTGCCACTTTTCAGACCATTTGATCAACCTGTCAAGATCATCTTGTAAATGCTGTCTATCTCCATCACTTTTAATCCTTCTAAACACTTTTGTATCATCCGCAAATTTCAACACCTTGCTTGTTATTTCATCATCCAAATCGTTGATGTATATTAAGAATAATATAGGACGTAATACTGATCCCTGTGGTACCCCACTCAATACCGATTTCCAGTTTGAAGCCTCCCCATCAACTACTACACGTTGTCTTCTGTCAATCAGCCATTGTTCTATCCAGTTTATTATACCATTTCCTATGCCATGGGCCTTTAGTTTAAGCAGTAATCTTTGGTGTGGTACTTTGTCAAAAGCTTTTTGAAAATCTAAGTAGACGATATCTACTGGTGATCCCTCATCTACCCACCTAGTGATGTCTTCCAAAAAACATAACATATTTGTTAAGCATGACCTCGCTTTAAAAAAACCATGTTGAGATGGGTTTATCAAGTTTTGTTTAACAAGAAAATCCACCATGTGATCTTTAATTAGTATTTCTAATAATTTACAAATCACTTTTGATAGAGTACGATCCGCGAACACGTACTGAGAGAGCGTGTACTGCAAATTATAGTGTAAACAGTCAGTGCATCCATGCCATGTGAATGCTTTCATTACAGGTTGTAGCAGAGCATGTGGATTGAGTTGTCGTACAGATCATTCGGTATCAACACGTGGCTCGTTTCACGCACCGTGCATGTCTTACTTTGGAAATATAATTGGTGGATGTCATGATAAAGATTATGCATATATATATATATATATATATATATATATATATATATATATATGCATACATATATATTATATATATATATATATATACATATGTATACATATACATACACATACACACACACATACACACGCACACGCACACACACACACACACACACACACACACACATATTCAGTTTGCAATTTCAGAAATTGAATCGATGCTAAAATATTTAAAATAGAAAGCATAATAGGTATGTACAACACAGAGCAAAATTCATGAAAAACGTCGGATAGAAACAGGAGATAAACAGAAGATGACAGACTGGAAGAATTTGAAGAACTGCATATTATTTTGAACCGAAATCCCGATGAAAAACATAAAACGAAGACTTCACCATTAACTGCGGAACAACTGTTCAAAAAATAGACAAACGTGTGACCCTTGATTGTATTAACGAAATTATACATTATTTTCGATTGCATAGTTGGCTGCAATATGGGCTATATTGCACTAACGTCGCACATAGCTGAAACAATTTTTATTTAAAAAACAAATATTTTTACCCTGTATCATAGATCACAACAAATAAAATGTAAGTCTTAGCGTACTTATATGTATTAAACACAGCAACAACAACATGCACGGCTGATGTGCAATGCAGTCATTATTCGCCATAAAGAGCAAGTGTTTTCTGTTTATTTGTTTTAGAGGTCTGATTAATATTTTTACAAATCCAATGTTTCAGTTAACCCCAGTCTCCCCTACCATTTATGCAACATGACAAACCTCCGATATGCCATTATTACAATATTAATATAAAACAAAACTATTATATATGTCACGTTAAGAAAACACATAATATAAATATAAGCAATAGCTTATGTACACGTCTCCATCTTCTTCTCAATTTAGTTGTCTCGGTGACGCAAAAAGCAGTTTGGAATATTCCACGTTCGCGAAATCACCTCGCTATTTAGTCATTCATTACGTCATATTCATTTCCTACGTTCCGGAGATACACCGAAGGGGGCTTGGCTCCTTCTTCTGTGGGGTGGGGGATAAACCGGGACAGTGCGGAGGCGGGGGATAAACCTGTTTACGACCATTTGCCATCCGCGGCTCGCCAACTGGGCGATGACCCAAGTTGCCTGGGGGTGTTCGGGTACGATTGGGATATTTTCGGAAGTTAAAACATCCACAATTAATTTGCTCATCAAAGCTGCGCCACCAACATCCGCCCGAAGCTGGCAAGGCAAACACCTCGCCGCTTCTGCCATCCTTCGGCTCGGCTCTCTCGGCGGGTCTTGCCCGCACCACCGAGGTTCAGCGCAATGCTGTCGTCCTGCAGTAAACGCCTCCTACCGCGAGCGACGAACGCCTGCAGCTCTCAGTTGAACGACGTCTGGAGGATACATCATTATGGTTTGTCTTCCTTTCCGAATAACGTCCCGATTTCACAACATAGACTAAACAGTCCTGTTTATTTCCGTGATGCAGTTTCAGCTATGTTATTAAAATACAGACAGGTATCTAATGTTATCGTAAAATAATATTATATATTTTGTCTAATGAATAAACCCAACGTTTTGTGTCAGGTTCCTGTGGTTAGTCTCCACTAAATCACTTTTGTAGTGACCATTTTTTATAGAGGACATTTAACCTAACTTATTAAAAGGCATTATAGCCGCTAGCTAGGTATCATTGATGTTCAAACTGTCCTAATCTTTATTGAATAAAATATGGAAATACTTAGTCTTAAACACATTTAAAACGATTCTCAATTAGATAAACATTTTGTTTAGAAAACGGCAGTGCGCGCGAACTTAGCACGCATTGTTCAAAGCGATACCAAAGAAAATTACTTGGCATTAATAATACTGGCATGGACGAACGTACATACACACATACGTACGAATTTACGCACACATAATATACGCACGCACGCACGCACGCACGAACAATCGAGCACGTGCACGCGCACGCCCACGCCCACGCATACACACATATACACATGCACGCACACGCACACGCACGCGCACGCGCACGCGCACGCACACGCACACGCAATTACACACACACACACGCACGCACGCGCGCACGCATGCATGCATGCGTGCTCACACACACGCACACACACACACACACACACACACACACACACACACACACACACACAAAGAGGCGAATCCAGGGGACCTGGAGGGTATATGCCCCATAAACTTTTGGACTTACCCGTAGATCATTTTGAATGGTCCCCGTGACCGTGCCCCCCAGACCTTTGGAATGTGCCCCCGTTCAGATTACAATAAGCTGAAGTTACTACGACGCGGCGGCGAAAACAATTCAGCAGCACTTCCCCCACCTTTTTTCCGATGTCATGAATGATCCGACAACACGACAGTGGAGTCATGCTGAAGGTCCGGCTCATTCCATCCAATATAAATTTGCGTCGTAGAGGATTTGCCCCCCCCCCCTAGACTACCCTATGACGGAAATGGAGATGGATAGGGCACATTTGCATATTGCCCACAGGTGATAGCCCTACGTTGGACAGCGGATGGAAAACGGAGACGAGAGGTCGCCCAAACGAGACATGGAGAAGAACAGCGCAGAAGGATACGAAGACCTGCCAGCTGGCGTGAAGTACGATCAATGCACGGGCTGGCTGCCGACCGACAGCAGTGGCGGGCGCTCTCTTGTTATTGGCCCGTGTGCTACCCACACTAAGGCACGAAGAGAATTGATTGATTGATTGATTGATTGATTGATCGATTGATTGATCGATCGATCGATCGATTGATTGATTGATTGATTGATTGATTGATTAATTGATTGATTGATTGATTGATTGATTGATTGATTGATTGATTGATTGATTGATTGATTGATTGATTGATTGATTGATTGATTGATTGATTGAGAGAGAGAGTGAGTGAGTGAGTGAGTGAGTGAGTGAGTGAGTGAGTGAGTGAGTGAGTGAGTGAGTGAGTGAGTGAGTGAGTGAGTGAGTGAGTGAGTGAGTGAGTGAGTGAGTGAGACTACCCTCTCTGGATCCATCCCTGCGCACACACACCTGTTTGGGATTTAGCCAGTAAATGCGTATAACGTCTTTGATATTTGTGACGCGCTGTTTGTCGTCACGAGATGGTGACGTCACAATCGGATGACTTGGACAGTTGTGTGGTCTTATATCACATATTCCCGAGAGCCGATTCACGGGCTGGAATTGGTGACAGCTTTATAAACGATACACGGAAAACGCAAGGCATTTTCTTCAGATAGCAACTTGTTTCTGCACATTTCGGTGGGTTTATAGACTACAATAATGTATATCCTGTTGACGTACAGAAAACAAGTGAGTGCGTGTGAAAAATGTTTCTATTCAATCTCAAGTACAATTAATCTGCAGTGGAAAGTCTGTAAATACAGGATGGCTGTGGTGAGTGCATTTCTAATGTCGCCTGCCTGTCCATGCGTGTACGCTGATTCGGATCAGACATGTATGCAAGAGGCACCAAACATGGAGGGGAACCAGCTGTGTACGGACGAGCACCACGGTGGGCAAATGTAGAACATAGCATGGCGTGTATGCGACAGCAGCAGGAGTCGAACCCGGGATCTCTCGAGTCCGACACATTAACAATTAATATAAATACATGCACAAGGCCCCACAGAGGTTAGCATTGCATTACAAACACCCATTATTGCATATAATGTGTGTGTGCGTGTGTGCGTGTGTGCGTGTGTGCGTGTGTGCGTGTGTGCGCGTGTGCGCGTGTGCGCGTGTGCGCGTGTGCGCGTGTGCGCGTGTGCGCGTGTGTGCGTGTGCGCGTGTGCGCGTGTGCGCGTGTGCGTGATTTTTGAAGTGTTGTCTCCGTAACTATTTTTATAAATATTTTAAAATAATATGTTTGTATTGTGTAGTAGATCAGTCCTTAGGCGTATATCACCAGACCATACATACGATATATATATATATATATATATATATATATATATATATATATATGTATGTATACGGTCTTTGATATGTTACTCAGCTTCTGGGTTATTATAAATCGCCACGTGCCGCTACTGTACTGTTATATAATGTCTTCGTGATCGGTATAGTTCCATCTACATCAGCAATACATTTACGTTTATAAACACATTCTTGAAGATAAGTTCATGCCTCCCAGCATGTAGCAATGGTCGACTTATCGTGTTATTTGTTTGCACGTGACCTTGTTTTTGTGGTCTCCGTTTCAATCGTCCTTGATATGTTCTTATCTTCGGATACTGAAACTTCACGACTGAGGCTCATACAGATCCGAATTATCTCAGTTTCACCCACACTTAATATGTTTACTTCAGACGAAAGCGCCTTTCTATAGTAACCGCACTGAAAGAACAGCGTAACGTTATGGTGTGCTGATTGAGGTGTGCGCGTTGCCGCGTACACGTTCACGTTCACGAGGTGTCTCATTATTTTTTCTCAACTTGTTATAACCCCGAGTGCTGTAAATTCTCCGAATTCGCAGGTTGTTGTTTCATGCTTGGTGAAGCGTCGATTGTGATAACAAAAACAACAACAATTATTAGCGACATAAATATAGTAAATGTGTTGATTTTTAGAGGACGCCGCGTTGAGATAGCTTTCCGGATAAAAAAGAGAAGGAACGAGTCTGGAAGAAGACAAGTTTTATATATGCTACGTTGGACAAAGTATATGTTTTGCTCGTTTTTTGCTATAGATTAACTATGGGTAACTAATGCAGTAAGGTGGCAAATTAGTGGCCAGCGTTATCATGGCATCGACTAAAATAATCCTATGGGAAGTTCCGTCAAAAGTGTATGGCCGCTTAAACACCGGACAACTGACATAGTTGTATTAATATACCTTGCAATTATGCACAAGCTAACTAGGTAACCATTGTAATTACAATGTTAATGAGTAGTGTATTATGCATTGCACTGTATATTTAATTGAAACCACGTGAAAATAGTCACGCTTCCCTTTCAAATTCAAATTAATTTACCAATAGTGATTGATTCTGATACAGTTTTTAAATAAATAACAGTGAACAAATAATTAACAAAATCAAACGTACCGCTCAATAGGTAACACATCATTTCAAACTTAGAAGCCTGTGAAAGGGAAGTATAGCTGTAGTCTGTTCCGTTACCCAGAATCAGCCAGATGATAAATAGCAACCTGTTTGCTGAATTGGTTTAATTGAACGTGGTAACGTCGCGTCTGCGCTGTAGCGGTCAAACGAGCAGACACCCGCTCTATTGTCAACAGCATCGTTTATAATCTGAACGCTTTGTTTATATTTTGCAAAAAAAAAATCAAATTGCAAACACTGTTTCGTGCTTACAAAACACAATTTGACGGACAGTATACATTCAGCGTGTTTACTCTCATTTATTTTATGAACATAATAGGGGCTTATTAATTAATTAATAAAAAAGCGAGGAACCGAAAACCTCCCTTTGATAAGAAACACATTCGCCACCTGGTGACAAGGGGTGGTATTAGCCAGTTTTCGTTTGCAAGCGTTACCTTTGAACACCGTAAGCGACATTAAATTGGTGATGACGGTGGTCACCAAATATGTTATCACGTGACCGGAAATAGGGCTTCAAGGTGCGGTTGATCGATGCCACTGATGCCCCGACTTCGCTACACGTGTACTGTCCGCTCCGGTGACTTTCGGCGAGGAATTTCCGGCACATCTGTCATATTTTCTCGGTGCTTGCTAATTGTGCAGATCAATCAAGGGCAGAGTACTTGGGTGACGCACTTGATGTCATTGTGAGTTGACGTGTCCCATGCACGAAGCATTAAGCGAATATGATGTTGTAAAGATTAATAATGATGTGCATCTATCTACTACGCATTTATCAGAGCTTATTAATATATCTTATTTCAGTAGATGACGTGATCGGTGAATGAAGCTACGCTGACATTGCACGCGATCGTCAGAAGTGTTGATGGTTAGAGCGACAATCGTATTTCCCTCTGTCATTTCTTGGTTCTTAACACTGAACTGTATGCATAAATGGACGGATGAACGAATTGATGGATGGATTGGTTGATAAATGGATGGTGGAATGGTGGGATGGTTGGATAGATGAATGAATGAATGAATGAATGAATGAATGAATGAATGAATGAATGAATGAATGAATGAAGGAATGTTTGAACGAACGAACGAACGAACGAACGAACGAACGAACGAACGAACGAACGAACGAACGAAAGAATGAATAAATGAATGAATGAATGAATGAATATTTGACTGAATGGATGGTTGAATGGAAGGATGGATGGATGGATGGATGGATGGTTGGATGGATGGTTGGATGGTTGGATGGATGAATGAATGGATGAATGGATGGATGGATGGATGGATGGATGGATGGATGGATGGATGGATGGATGGATGGATGGATGGATGGATGGATTGGTAGGTGGAGGATCTTGGGTGGTTGTGCCTACAACATGCACGCACGTACCCACGCACACACGCGTGAACGTAAGTACGCACACGATACGGGCCCGCATGATTTATATGTTTCTGATAGTACATGATGGCACGAAATATATCAACAATTCTCGGATAACTCCTCCATGACTTTTATCGACCGTCACATAATCTGGCGTACACATCCGTTATCTATATCATACTGATGCATATTGCCATCCCTTATTTCAAAGCAGTACGTTAATACATAGCATTCGGTTTCATATAGGCCTACTGGAAACATTGAAAGCACCACACCATTTCTACGACTAAACATGTCAACGTAAATTTCGTTTGCGTCGTGCATCGTATTTCGCAGATACAGTTTGTCACTTCCCTCAACCGGGAAACATTTGCCAGCCGCCCACTCCACGAAATCAGTTATTCCCCTCGTGCAAACTACGCTCAAAATGACACGCATCACCGGATATTTATGAAAGGAACGACAGGCTAATGGCGCGGATAGATCAGTCTCGCATGACCCAATGTGGTAATTAGACGCTCTCTGGATGTTGTGATCCATCAGTAATATGTCGCTCTGCTGTGATTGTGTGTTCATTTCGATCTCATTAAGCAAATCAGAGCTGCCGATACGGCTATTTCTTCTGCCAGCGTCAACAAGTGGGTGTTCAGGTCGTACATCTACCACAGTCAATTCTAACGAGCATGACCAAGTAGAGGCATGCATGCACAAGTGGCGGAAATAAATTATTTATGTTTTGTTGTTACTAAAAAATAATGTTTCATATTAATCTCCCACAATTTAGTTTATATATGAATTAACACTTACACATTATATTTATAAGTGGGACACGCCGTATCCACGACGGTTATTTAATCGCAATATACAGTTCTATGTAGGTTTCAAACGCCACATTAGAATATACTTAATATTAGGAGAAACCCGTATCTTCTTAGCTGAGATACACACTGAGATTGGGTTGCAGTTGCGCTGAGTGGCACTAAAGAAAAAACAACAAGAAGAAACATACGAAAGTGGAGTATAAATGTGTCATCCAAACAATAGTTGACATTTTGGTTTTAACTGAATTCCCGCTAGATTTCACAGCGTATATTGCAAATCAATAAGTTCTGTTTTTCATTCAGCCGACTTTGTACACGTTAAAGAGCTTGATACGGAGTCGACATTCGATAGCACAGCATCCAATTATTTCCAATTATGGTTATCCTAGACCGCGGCCGCAGTGAACCCGTCTCGTGACACGGAGACGATGTTCGTCCGTCGATCATAAACGCATATCCGCCTGTTCCGCCTGGTCATCATAATCGAGGCGACGCTCGTGCCGACGGAAGGCGCTTCTATTAAATCACCATGGAGCGTATCTGTTGGCACGCGTCCACCCACATTGTACAATCATAACGAGGCGATTATAAACAATAGCGCACCCGGCAACAATGGCGTTCGTCGCGCCAGAGTGCGCAGCGCGGCAGACGAGTTCTCTCCGTCGCACGCATCCTCGCGTGTGCGCATGGGCGCTGACAGCGGTATTATCACCGGCGGCCCGGCGTCCTTTCACGCCGTTTCCGCCGTTAATGCAGGCGACGGCCATCAGCGACCGACAACCAGCATACCGAGTGTGCAAATGGGGTTTTTCTCGGCCGGAGCTGTGTCTTTCATCAGAGCGCTTCGCAATAGATCGTCGGATCGTAGCGGACGTGAGGATTGTGTGAGCCCGTCCGCCGTGACGCCTCGCTGTCGCCGCCGCGCTCGCCGACGCTGCCGGGGTCGTCCGGCCCTCGTCGACGTCGCTGGGTGGCGCCAGCGAGAATCATACCAACTATTTATGAGGACCATGCTGACGGTTTATTTCCTGAAGTTGTACTTTTTTGTACAACTTTATACAGATATATGCATAGCGTCAACTCAGTGTCAGGGTAACGTGCAATCATTTGGCCTATAGTGTGACGTCACGGTACCGAGTATTATTCGGTGAGAACGGCAATGTAACACACACCAAACACACACTGGTTCGCGCAAACACACCCGCGCACGCAAGCAGACACATGCATACATACATACATACATACATACATACATACATACATACCGCACGCATGCACGCAAGCACGCACACACATACATACATACATACCTACCCACATACATACATTGTATAAATAAATGTTACGTACACACGCACACACACACACACACACACACACACACACACACACACACACACACACACACACACACACACACACACACACACACACACACACACACACACACACACACACACACACACACACACACACACACACACACACACACACACACACACACACACACACACAGACACGCACACACACACGCAAGCACACACACAATAATAATAACAATAGTAACAATAAGAAGGTAACTTCTGTCTCGCCTAAATCCCTGGAATCCGAGCTCAGAGGCGCCAAGACAAAAGGGTTGTAAATCTCAAAATTGATCAAAAGTTTTCAAGTTATCAACAGTTTCCTGATGCGACTAGTAGTGACCCTCATAAGGAAACTAAATTCTGGGACTTCAGTTCCTAGCTTGCTCACCACATGGAATGACAAACGGACTGTCTCAAACATGGTTCAGCAGAAGTCTCGATTCGTGATAGGAGTTGTGTGTGAGACAATACGCCTACATTTTTTGGGAAATTGAATCATTGGAAATTCTTTTAGATATATGTTTGTCACATTGGATGCATCAATTTATTTATTTTCTTATTTGAATATCATGTATTGATACTTTCTATGTTCTGTATCACAGAAAAAAGTTATAGCCATTTTAGCGGAGTTTCTCAATAGTGGCCTTATGTATTAATTAGCCTCGTTAAGCTATTAATTTACTTATTTCATATTGAAAAGTGATAACGTAATTGCAAACTTAAATATGGCGGAAATTGGCTGCCTACCACAATCATAACTATTTTATAACCTTTTCACGAATCATGACTGCAATTGATACTTAATTCATCCTTAATACGAGATTACACAAGCGCGTTTGGTAAGATACATGTATGATGAACTCGGATGCATAGCGAAACTTGTTCCACTCATTTAGTTACTTTCATATTCACATCTATGGCCACAGGAGGATCCAGGGGGCGTGGAGGTATGTGCCCCCGAGACCTTTGGCCGCGCTATGGCTGCGCGACGCTACAGTTGCGTGCACCCTAGCCTTTTTGAATATGTCACCGTTACGTGCCTCCCCCAGACGTTTTAAAATTATGAACGTCGCCGCAAAAAAATTCGAACAGCACCCAACTCCCGCGTTCGACACGATGTCATGACCCGACACTGCAACGGCGGAGTGGCGACAGCGGAGTGGTTGTGAAGCTCCAGCAAACAATCTGAAACAGCTCCCGCCGTCCGTCTACCGATGTAAAGATCCGGTAGCGGAGTCGTGCTGAAGCTTCGGCTCACTCCACCCAATTTGAATTTGGTTCAGCGGCCAGTGTTTTTAGCGAGCAGTTTTTTGGTGCAGTTGGAGGCTTTGCCTTCCTCCAAACTACCGTCTCTGAATCCGCCCCCTGGTGACTGACTGACAGTTATAGTAATTTATACCTTGTGCATTTTATTCCACTAGTACTTGACCGTTTTGCCCCACAAGTCCAATATACAAAAAAATATGCTTCTCGTGCCACATTCGCAACAACAACGATGATAATACATATATTCGTCTAATATGTAAATCCAACCTTTTGTTTAATTATCTTGTGGTTAATGCCCACTAAACCACTTTTGTAGTGACCATTTTTACAATTTGTATAGTACAAAGGTTTGACTAAAAAAACTGCTCGCCAAAAAGACCTACCTTTAGGCTCTCCAAAAACCTCGATTTGCACTTCCCCGAGGCTCACCAAAACACCCAACTTGAGGCTCTCCAAAAACCTCCATTTACTGTCGCTCCCTTGAGGCTTTCCAAAAACCTCCATTTAGTCTCGTTCCCTTGAGGCTGACCAAAACCTCTATATACTCTCGCTCCCTTGAGGTTGACCAAAAACCTCCAATTACTCTCGCTCCCTTGAGGCTGACCAAAAACCTAAATTTATTCTCGCTCCCTTGAGGCTGACCAAAAACTTGCATTGCACTGGAAGATCCACCCACCTGCCCTAAATATTGGGGTGGGGTAATCCTATCTCCAGCCCCCCACCTACATTATTAGGGAGTTGAGCCCCCAAATCCTCCCGGTTTCGACGCCTATGGTATTAATACGCTAACGTTGGATTATTGTAAGTACAGCTCCTCCGAGGTGCTAATGAATGATGGTCTCTCGTTTCTTTCTACGTCTAATCACCTCCTTGGACCATTAGCCTCGGGTATACAATTTGGAGATGCATTTCTGAAAATAATAACGACAGTTATTTAGAGTTATTTATTTACGTGTTTTCGATGTGCATGTTTTTTCTTGGGCGTCTTTCTCCTACACGGGACATTTAAGTGGTGATGAATTCACCAGACGGCGCCAAGTGTATACGAGTGGTGTCTTGCTCCGTGGGTGGATATAATCTAGTCGTTAATCATGCAGCCATTCGTATGAACGCTGTGCTACTTGACGGAAACACGTTATTATTCCTTTAATAATGTTGGATACAAACTTGAAAGCAGATTGTTACAACTTTCAATCACTGATCTCTATACAGTGTTACTGTACGACACCAGAGGAACAGGCGACTGAACGTGGTGTAATATTGGGGGCTGAGGCTAACAAAAAAACTCCAAATGCACCCGCCTTGAGGTTCATAAAAAACCTTCAACTGCACTCCCATCGAAATATTTGGGAGCTAAGCATATATCGAGCCCCCTCCCGTTCTGACGCGTATGAACAATAGTATAGATTAGTAGAGCTCTAAGACACTGGTATGTTCTCGAGATTGTCGTCCGTAATGCATGTTTCATTTGTGATCTCGTACTAATGTAGTCGTTTGGTAGCAGCACTATAGCCATGGCGAATGTGGCGCCATCTGGTGAATGTTACCGTAATGCAATTGTTTCAAAAACCCGCACTAATGTCTAGGTTTGGCAGATCTAGTTTTTGTGCCAATTTGTTTTTGTCGCCGGATTTTTTATTGTATGCTGGTTTCTTAGGTTACGGTCATGAATGTTATCTATTCGTAAAACATTGATGACACATGCTTTCTGGGAGTTGTTTATTTGTTGCTTTATGCATCAATATACCTAACTGATGTTTGTACAGATTATAGTAACGTTTCGTTGAAGCCTACCTCGAAGCCCTCAACATGTGTTTCGTTTTAGTATGTGTGTAGGCTCGCGTTATTTTTAAGAATCCCAAATTCCAAAATTGACCACCTTCTCGAACTTAAAATATTTACCCCACTAAATAAAAAAGGCGGTTCCTTCCACGTTTGTAGTAAAATAAATAATTTATACAGGCTGTACGATGATCATTTTTAAAACGGTTATTGAACATGAAGGAAATAAATGATATGGTCGCTAAAAAGTTTTGTATAATAATTAATAATAAAATATATTAATATATCTGCTAACTGTCCAATGAAGTTGGGGAATATCCCGGATTTTTGGTTTATCTCCCGGTCTCCTGGAATACAGGCAATTCTCCCGAATTTCCTTTGAAAATCTTCAACAGAAACCCGCCGTCTTCGAGACAGCGCGACACCACGAGAGAAGTGCTGAGACGTGCTGAACCGGTGAATTTCCGGCGAAAAATCTCCAACAGCAACCCCCCTTTTCTACTAGATCCAGGACAGCGAGAAGAGACAGCGCGGTGACACGGGAAGTGTGCTAAACCGCTAATGAATCTCCCGGATTTCAACACAAAACGTTGGCAACTATATTTTAACATCAACTCTATAACGACTACATTGCTATTTGTACGTTGAGCCAGAATATTGTATAAAGCACACAGGATGATTGAAAGTCTTAATCCACGCTATTTACAGTTATTTCGTTTGATCATTATATATTATTATCTCTCCTAATAATATAATATAAAGAGCGGAGGAAAGCAATGGTAATATAAATGTAGACAATATGTTATATTAATAACTAAATTAGAATATAATTTAGAATAGAATAGTATTATATTTCCGTCACAATACAAATTTCTTAATACATTTATAATGGATTACAATAAACACATACTGCTACCGAGGAGATCCTCTGGAAACCCCAAGGGGCATTTGTCGAGGACCATCTGGACAATCATCATGATATCAGTCAGATTCCTTATTCCATAAAATTACAACGTAACATTAAAACAGTACGTTCAACTGGAACAAGATGAATGGTATATACATGTACATGAATAGGTATTTTGTGTTGTTTTTGTTGTTTTTTAATAAATGAAATAGGTTGTCTACTAAATAAATAAATAAAGTACACATTAGGATATGGTATAGTATTTTGACTAGATTAATGGTTAAACATCAGTAATATATTAAATATAAAAATCTTAATCACTTATAATACCATGAACCATTATGGAAAGTTATGAGTAGTTAATAAGATAAGACATTTCAAGAGTTCAAAGATACTTAGACAGTAATAGCTCTTTGAGTTTCGTTTTAAACTGGTATACGGATACAAGTTGCTGCAGAACATGAGATAGGGCTTTCCTGAAAATTGGTCCTGAGTAATTTATTGTAAATTCGTTTGTTCTTATTTGTTGGATGTAATATGCATTTTGGTTTCTTGGGTTACGGTCATGAATGTTATTTGTTCGTAAAACATTTATGACACATGCTTTCTGGGAGTTTTATATTTGTTGTTTTATGCATCAATATACCTAATTGATGTTTGTACATATCAGCCTGTTTTAATAGTTTTAACTTAAAGAATAGTGAATTTGAGTGTGCAATATAGTTTGATAGTGTGATTATCCACATAACTTTCTTTAGTATTTTTTAAGAAAAACGTGTTCCCTGCATGCATATTTTAATACTAATAATTATTTATTAGTTGGTTAAGAAATATAGTACTTATGTAACATTGATGTAGTATATTTTAATTTGTTTTAAATTTGGCGTGTCTTCTTAATGTTACGCATATCTAATTTACCAAATCAATTTAGTAATTTTTTTCTATTTATTTATTTTATTGAATTAACTCATTGAATTAATATATTATTTAACGTATTATTTAACCTATTTATTAACTTATTTACTTAGCTTATATATATATATATATATATATATATATATATATATATATATATATGTATATATATATATATATATAATATTATATATATATATATATACTTGTTTTATATTGTTAGCGCCTTTGAGCAGGTTTTTAACCCGAAGACATGGCACTTAAATTATAAATTCTTTCTAATAATAATTGTACTGCCCATGTGTTCGTTGATTTTTCAGTTCTAAATTTTAGTTTAGTCAACTACCACTCCTAGCATGCGATGGATCGAGGACGCCGCAAGCTGCACAGTGACATCATGCATCGCTGTCAACATGGCGTGGATTGTGGAAGGAAGAATTGCTACAAACTACAAACGACCGTGCGGTTTGAAGGGCCGTGATCGCCAACGCCTGTGACAGGCATGACACTTAGAAGAAGAAGAAGAAGAAGAAGAAGGAGAAGTTGAAGTAGAAATACAAGACGAAGGAGGAGAAGAAGAGAAGATATCTTCGAATTTACTAATCGCTTGCCCACCAAAGGCTAAGAAGAACTGTTTTCCCAGATGCGGCAGTAATTCTGCTATCTAGTGACGAGAATATTTTGCTGTCAGCACCATTTTTGAACATGCTGATTCAGTGACGAGAAATAAAGCTGGCCAACGCCTTTGTAAACCTTCCTTCTACCCCCCTTGGCATATCTCCCAAAACGAACCTCTCTCCCGAATCCCGTGCACGTTTTCCCGCCGAATTTACTACATAACTAAGATGTAGACCTTTCAGTGCGCATTGCATCGAGACCTACAATAGCAAACAATTACTGACAATTTACGTTTAACCCCGCCAAGCTACAATACTCGATCCATTTAAAATGAATGAAAATTAATATACAACATAACCCCCCTCTGGACATCACCCATTCTAGACGACAACAAAAAACTCGATTAAATATATTCACACTTAATGGGTGCGTTTATTGAATGTTTTATATTGTCTTTAGTTTTGAACAATACGACGAATATTCACCCGAATGTATTACAAATGTTAGCTTACAGTGTAAATACAAAGATCGCCTCACCAAACTAAAATTAATTGCATTAAGATCTAGGAACTTGTGAAGAGGCTAGGAGGAGACGACGTAAACTGTGATTACGTTTCCCGGGTCAAAGAGACAACGCTCGGGGAATCCGCAACATCTGTCACCAAACAGGGCGACTTCACTGACGTCAGCGGCACACGCCGACTTCATAACCCCCGGTGTCTTTTCAGTCCGACGCCGCGCCTTTGTAGTTGCGTTATCCATAACGGCAACTACGTAACCCTTCCTATTGGTCAGCTGCATCCATTTCCCGGCCCTTGACCCTACATTATGTCCGGCCCATTCAGTAATCTCTCACGCCCAGGCGGGGAGATCTAACGATGTTTAATGACAACGCAAACGCCTGCCACCCAGTGCCATTGAAGTCTTGCTGGCGACGCCGTTACGAAGCTATGATGCCACTTTGCATGTTTCCACTGTCGGCGATTAATCCATCAGCTATGACGGTGGCGCGCGTGGTCCTTCACTGGGCGCGTGCGCGGGCACTTAGGGCCTGTGCTTTGACCGCCGCCGATCAATTAGCGCCGACGTGACACCGGTGCCGGTGGCTACTTGCTGGACTTCCTCGTCTGGGACGAAATGTTGGTATCGTGATGTTGTTTCCATCTGTGCGTGCGCGCGTATACTGAAACAATACTGTTTGTCATTGGAGGGTTTTTGATTAGGAATGCTTCTGAATGAGAGTTATTTTACCGTGTCCCATTGGAGACGGCCCTTTGGAGACATGGTGTTACCATTGGAGACACGATGTTTTCGTTTGAGACACGGTGTTCCCATTGGAGACACAACTTCCATAATGTAATTTTAGTGGACGTCAGCGCAAAGAAAAAGTAAAGAAATGTTGATTATAGGAACAGTACAATGTAAGATCCCACATTGACCCAAGGGCAGGACAGCATAGGGCACCCGCTTCGTTGGGCGTGCATGGCACATACTGTGACTTGGGAACAATCGTTGTAGGTTTACAGCGTTTTGACGTACCACAATAACAACAGGTGTACATTATATTTCACATCACGTGACACAATAATATATATTTGTATAAATGATTAATATATTTTGGTATATGTTACTATTACAGTTTACTAGCTTCGAGTCAGTCATCATTCATCGCTACATATGAAATAGTAACTAGGACAGCAAGTGTTACGGTAGCTTGTTCTTTATGGCAAATCCGAAAATTACAGCAGCTTTAACACCAAGGTCTGTGCCGACTAACACCGGGCGGACTATCACGGTTGTACGCCTAACTACGACTAGTTGGGGACGTCTATGTCCGGGTCGTCGTGCTCGTCGAACAAGACAACTGGCACGGCGAGCCACTTGAGGAAGCAGAAGCGGCACCAGAACAGTACCAGACCAAAGATGATAACGCACAAGGTTTGCAGAGAACACTCTCCCGTAGTCTGGTTAGAGCGCCGTTGGTCACGTCTCGTTCGTTCACTGTCGTCGGTCGGCCGCTTCCAGCGTAACGCCCGCCTACGTGGGACGTCGAGGAACCCGTCAAAGTCGTCTCCGTTGTGGTCGTCGTCGTCGTTGTCATCGTCGTCGGTGTCGGTAATAATGCGGTAGATCGGTACATCTTCTGTTCGATTCGTCATCGTCGGATGAAAAGAAAAATCGGCGTTTTCTTGCAGCTTTGGCGTTAACTCTTGATTAATATTGGTATCCACGTCTTCGAGACGTCACTGAAGCCGCGTAGCGTCATGACGTTATTTATAACGCGGTAAAGTCGTATATCTAAAGCAGGAACTAAGAGAACGGACAAGTGATCTCTATATGGAGATCAGTGGTGTCGTTATATAACAGGCGACGTATACCAGCGTCATGTCAAGAAGCTCAATCGTGTCTTCATGCCTACATGCATGCATGCACAAAGGATGCATACATTGACACACGCGTACAAACACAAGTATTTATACTTACTGTCTGTATACAAATATTATATATAATACACGTACATGCACGCATGAGTACGTGCGCGCGCGCGCGCGCACACACACGCACACATGCACACACACACACACACACACACACACACACACACACACACACACACACACACACACACACACACACACACACACACACACACACACACACACACACACACACACACACACACACACACACACACACACACACACACACATACACATAAGTACACACAATTACTAACGTCGCAATTATATTTTGTTCAAGTTAGCAGTTCAGTTCCTTGCTGCTACAACACATCAACTCTTCTATGCTTCACGTTCATCCTGGGAAGCACCCTCGTTGTCCATTCCCCTCCTTCCCGCGCCCTCGCCATCACAGCAGATGCGAGCGATTGTTACGGGAGACAATGGGCGGGGAGGCGCCGGGATAGATGAGAGGCAAACCGCGGACAGCCGACCGCCATCGACGAGAAATTGCTTAATTGGTCTGTTTGCTCACGGACGCGGCGCCCGAGAGAATACCAGCACACAATCAAAGAGCGTGCAGCTGTCGGGGCACGCTTGCCCATCCGGGTGACGCCTGCATGGGGAAGGGTATAAATGCCACCTCCAACAGTGTCGGTGTCGTCAGTCGAGTCGCGACATCGACGCGGGAGAGTATTCGCTCTTTGCCGCAGTGCGTTCATGTATTGGCAGCAAGCATTCCCAGAAGCACCATTGCTGCGTGGAATTACAGATATAACAAACTTCCAAGTTATTTAGGATATATTTGTTTTTTGCTTAATTTCTTACACTTATCGAGGAGGCACGGACACCAATAAGACACGTCGTACGTGGTTCTACCAAGATGGCGCCCGTGTGTTCTGGTCGTGAGGTGGATGGACAGGTGCTATCGATACAATATTGCCTTCCCACTGTCCACAGAAAGGTGAGTGGTGCTTCGTCATAATACTGTACATACCATGGGTGCTGTTGAATTATCGTGCTTGCATACCCCTGTTGTTCTGGTTGCTGAACACAATGCGTGTGAACACATTGGTTCTCTACAAGCCATCTGCTTGACACAGTGTGGTACTTCAGTTTTACAAAAGTATTTTTCGGCAAAAAGTATTTCATTAAAAGTATCAGCGGGTGAAACGACAAAAAAACGTGAGTTGCTCGTACGCTGAACGTTATTTTTGTTATCAACCGGTCCCAATAACGATTCTAAACATTAATACTGAATTTGTATTAGTATTGCATAGACACCTTACGTGATATAACAATAATGATGACTTCGTTAAGATGACATTTCGGATGGTTATCAAATAACGCAGCAGCATTGTCAGCATTGCCAATTTATGACAATAGGTTTTGTTTATGACAAACACCCAGTGAGTGTACAGGGAATACCAGACGCCCGTCTTTACCGTGGAGATTCTTCGCAGTGAGCAACTCTGCGTTTCTTGTTATTGGTCAAAAAATCTGATACCCACGTCCTCCGGCAGACTTATTTTTGATCAGTTATCCTCCCGGATTAAAAGCTAAAAACGACTGGTGTGATCAACCGACTGTCCTGCATTAAACATGCCCCTATAACCATAACTCACCGCAAACTAGTTGATGATTACCGTTTATGGTGGTTTGTTTCAGTTTACGAAGCATCTGGTGGAGAAGAAGCGACGTGATCGAATCAACCAATCGTTGGAACAACTCAAAGAGCTGCTGATCGGTACCGTCAATGTAGATGTAAGAACACCGTTTATTGTTAGTCTTTTAAGAAGCAATGCCGTTAGTATATTGACATTTAAGCACATATTTAATGTTGTCACAACATGTTTCGACATAAAGTCTTCTGTCTCCATAGCGATCAAATTAATTTCTGTTTTGGAATATTGGCTGTTTTATGTCCGTGGTATACCATTAGTGGGCACGAAACTGTTTGCAACAACAAACCATTAGCTCCAAGAATGAAATGGGTCTACGCAAGTTAAATATACATTGTATGTTGATAACAATTGTGTAAATAACAACATATGAATGAATGAATGAATGAAACTTTATTTCAACAACAACATACATAAACATAGAACAGTAGCTAATTAAATATATATTTATAATTGTCGAAAAAGGGCAAGAAGAAATGAAACATTTATAAATATTTGCCCTGTTACAGTTTAAAAAAAACATTTATAACATTGTATAATATGTGACGTGACTTAGAATACACAATACACAATTATAATGTCCAACTCGTGGAAGGCCGTTTGTAAAAGTTAAATTAATAATATAAACCCAACACCAGACTTTTTAAACGTACTCATTAAATACATAACTTTACAATAATTTTTGTTTGTATTTGTTTTTGAAAATATGAATATTGTGACAACATATTTGTGAGTTATCAAGAGAATTCCAGAGTTTAACACCTTTAACTGATAGACACATACTTTTCAAGTTAGTACGAACATAATATTGTGTAAAATTATGAATTTTTCTGGTCGCATAGACAGATTCATACATACTGAACAAACTTTTGTACATTCTTTGGCAATTGATTATGATATGGCTTAAACATAATTACAGCAGTTCTACTGTCTGTTGACATTTTTTTTTTGAAATGTTGAACAATTTTAATAATTTCTTTATCATCAACTGGACTTAGAAACATATCATTCTCTAGTCTTTTCCCCAAGTAATCACAAACAGACACATCCTTTACAGGTAATTAAATGTGCTTTGCTAGATTTGGACCACATGTGTAAACAAAGTATTAAATCCATTTGTTATATCCGCACTGTCTATAATGATTTTGTTATTTCTCATACAATATTCAGGATACGAAAGTGTGTTAAATTGGTTGTTGATTATCCTGTTTAATATTTTCAAGTTTCCGTCACATTATTTCTTTGTTTCTCTAATAATGTGCTACAGTGGTTTTTTAATGAATTTTAATATTGCTGTTAACTTATTTTTATAAGTTTTATACTTGTGTTCTGCTTCAGCGGATCTGGATGAAATAAATGCTTTGTTTAGCCACATTTTGTTAGCACAAGTACGTTTTAACCCCTTAGTGAACCAAGGTTTAACCCCTTTGTGAACCAAGGTTTAACCCCTTAGTGAACCAAAGTTTAACCCCTTAGTGAACCAAAGTTTAACCCCTTAGTGAACAAAGGTTTAACCCCTTAGTGAACCAAGGTTTAACCCCTTAGTGAACCAAGGTTTAACCCCTTAGTGAACCCAGGTTTAACCCCTTAGTGAACCAAGGTTTAACCCCTTAGTGAACCAAGGTTTAACCCCTTAGTGAACCAAGGTTTATTTTTAATATAATGCTTTCTCAAAACTTGTTTTACTGGGGATTGTTTGTTAAACATATTAGTCAATATATTTAAGAATTGGTCATAAGCACGATTAACATAATTTGTGTTTAGGACAGTATCCCAGGATACTTAATTCATTTGAAAATGAAGCCAATGTGTCCCCAGTTATCGTTCTATTATAGTGAACTTCTTTTAGGACTTTTCTATATAGTATTCACATATTTCAAAAACTGGTAAATGATCACTAATATCATTGAATAAGATACGACAAGTAAGGTTGTGTTTCAATTCATTGGTAAATGTATCATCAATTAGTGTGGCTGAGCAGTCTGTTATTCTAGCTGGTTTATCAATTAAAGGGTAAAGACTCAAACTGTACATCAGATAAGGTTTTGGTGCTGCTATTATCCTCATGCTTTAACAAATCTATGTTAAGATCACCACACATAAATATTGTTTTCACTGATTTCGCATTACATGTATATAAAATACTTTCAATGTTTTCACAATATATATATATATTTGAACCTGGCGTTCTAAATACAAATGACAATAACTTATCTGTGTATATGGCTACACCAACACCCTTTCAGTATCCTCTGGTCTTGTGATGAGCATTATAGCGATCTATATCAAAGTGCGTGTAATAAGCCCAAAGCAGCGGTTGCAATTTGAAAATTGAGTCCGCGAAATGTTCACGCTATAACCTCAACATTAAAATGCTAAACAACTGATGCAGCCAATAGCTGGTACTTTATTGCAATGAGACGCGTCCCTACCCGCAAATACATTTAAAGTTCGTGATTCACACACACCTGCTAATAATTAACGAACGACGCAACCTTCTTTTAAATAAATATGTTAGTGAAGGTCTCCAAACGCCGTCGACGTTGGAACAAATGTGTGACTTCAGTGGTGTCCTTGTACACACAAACATATGTAATAATGCATGTCGAGTTTTACTTGACATGATCAGCAACGCCGTTTCTTGCACTTCAAAACCTATAATTCAATGTGTTCTCTTCCAGCTGGCCACCTTTGAGAAAATGGAGAAAGCGGACATCCTGCAGATGACAGTCGAATACATGAAACGACTGGCATCACTTCCGGCCACCAGCGACAAGAGTTCTTGCCATTGGTATAACAGCGGATATGACGAGTGTCACCGAGTTGCGCACGGGTATCTGCGATCAACGCGTTTAGGACATGACTTGAAAACAAGGCTTGTTTGTGACGCACATCCGAATACGACCATTAATGGGGACGCCGTCAGTGATTGTCGCCCGCGTCAGCGCTATGCCATTTGTGACGTAACATCGGACAGTGCTGTTTATCTAAATGACAGAGGCACAAAGTCACTAGAAAAAGTGTGTGACGTTTATGCTCCGAGGACCGCCGTGTATACAAGGACACCACTGAAGACTGACGTTTGTTCCAACGTCGACGGCGTCTGGAGGCCTTGGTAACAAAATACATTCAAAAACACATTTATTTAAAGGAAGGTTGCATCGTTACTTAATTATTAGCAGGAAGTTTGCTGAATCAGTTTACTTCGCCGGCACATGGTTAGGTGTGTGTGAACCACGAACTTCAAATGTATTTGCGGGTATGGACGCGTCTCATTGCAATAAAGTACCAGCTAAAGGCTAGATCAGTTGTTTAGCATTGTAATGTTGAGGTTATAGCTGAACATTTCGCGGACGCAATTTTCAAATTACAAACGCTGCTTTGGGCTTATTACACGCATCTTTATGAGCAGTAACTGGTCAACAATTGTTTATAGAAAATCTAATTTGTAGACATTTTATTTGAAAGATCACCTAGTCTACGATGTATATTACTAAAACATGGTTTCAAAGTTGAGTATTTGTATTCCTGTTAATTTTAATATGAGTTCTTTAAACGCCCACCGATTTACGTTACACAATGACACTTAGTGAATTACCTGCCTTTATTATTTTAAGAATTTACTTCCCCGATTTGATACACATGTATATTGAGCAAGAGGACCTGATTGTATTGGTAGAAATTCCACATTTCAGGTTGTTCCGATATCCATAATACGAAGAAGAATGCAGCTGTATTTGCACAAACCATTGATATGCCTTATTTAGAGGTTCCCAATATATCAAGCAGCACTGTATTGGCACATTGGAAGGCACTGAAATGTGTTGCTCCTTCAAACATGCGACATGTTTTCGTAACGTAATTCGGTAGAAAGTGGTAAATAATGAACAATATTTGTTTACCAAATAATCAAAGTTACTGAATATTATTTATTCACTGTGAGATACAATTAAAAGGTGAACAGATTGCACTGCATATGCCATCATGCTAACAAGTTATTTAATAACGTAATCATGAACATTGGTAATAAACACTTGGTTTTCTTTCCTTGCACCCTTTCACGTGAAGCGCCGACAATTGCTTTCTTCTGCGAACTGATGGGTGTTTTCTCCACCTCGTTAAAAAGGGCATGATGTTGCACGATAATTTCCTTGATTTTCGTTTTTTTTTTTACGTGAAGCCAACATTCCTTGTGTCCTCATTTGCCTGACTTTTCGTGACTCGATTCTTCAGCAGTTTCTCCTTGTCTGTCGTGTGTTCCCATAATACTATGTCATCAAAGTTTGTTAAAAATTGACATACTATTAATAATAATGTTGTTAATCATGTCGTGCAATATTACATGGTCCTATCAATCTAAAAGCAATACACAATGCAAAGCATTTTAACCTTTATCGAAGTCGCTCGTCATTTTTACTAATTTCGATTTACGTTACGTATTCTTTACATGTCCATTGAGCGGCACGTGTTCACATTTCATTCAACTTAAGATCGCCCATCAAAGAATAAGTACTCTCACACTAGAAATGCATAACATATTTTTATCGCTATATTTCCTCCGTTAACCTGAGTGAGTTATGCTTCAAGTCTCCCATTAGTTTACAGTGGGTAAAAATCATAAGGGAAATTATGAACCATTTATTCACATTAACGCTACGACTAAACTTACCTAGTCACTTTCTTTTGGCATGGCCCTACATACTTTCTTCAGTATCGCCGTAACGTAAATCGAATCCTTGAAGTTGAATTCTGAAAATAGTAATAGACTTGTCCTGTGACTGCAGCATTAAGATAACAGCTGCAAATAATTGCAGTAGGTCATATATATATATATATATATATATATTATTAGATTTCAATAACAGTTTGCAACTACGTGTGGTTTGAATTTTAAGTTGGAGAACAATCAAAGGAAACAGCGTAACGTAAATCGCATGATTTCGGCGACAAGCTACTCAAGAGCACATACACATAATGTTGTACTGCAGATAATTTATTTATACCATAAAACAATCTACACTTTGTATGAGATCAAGGAAACACACACGAGGCACTTTTGTAATAAGTAGTTTAATAATTTGAACAATGGTTGTAGTGAGAGTGTTGCTGGCGACATGCGAAAACGCACACTTGTTCCGCGTGCATGCGTTCGTAATTCTGCACATTTTACAGTTAACTACATAAAACTATACATCACTTTAATCCTTATGATGTCTTCGAGCCATTGGAGTCGGAAATGTGAATGCACTTTACATAGGCCCCTATAGCAACCATGAAAACGGCCGGCGACAGCACTTTTTCAAAAGTGTCTCGTTTTCGCTGGCCTTGCCCATATGTATTCCAGTACCGAGAACAAAGTAACCGAATCCATTGTTTTTGTTTACATATAAATCTACTGTAAAATTACATTCATGTTGGCAATGTACGACCGACTGCCTTGAATGGTACGAAGGGTTGCAAAATTAATGTAAATGTAAGTTCTGTATTGTAAGTATTTTCGTTCATTTTTTTGCATATTTGCAAACCTATACATTTCTGGAAACGTTGTGATATAATGAATCTGAAAACCAATGTTACCGTTTTTAAAGGTATATATGGCGGCCATCTTGTATTTATTGTATGGGGACACCAAAAACCTGTATTTCTCAATATCTCATCTGCTAAACCATCCAGCCTTTTGATTTTGGAGGCTAAACCTACATATTGAGGGGCAATGAATCCAGTAGGATCAATTACAATCATCTAAGCGTAATGAAATGATAAAGTTGATAAAGTTGATAAACACGTGGAATTACTGATTGATAAGTATTATTCTTACCTTAATATAATTCATAAAGTAGCAGTAAACATATATTGAGTAGCAGTTGTGTTTAAAGTTAGTTAGATAAAGTATTTTAGAACACGTTAGTCTAGTGAGTGATAATAGGGTAAGTTAGGCACCGATAAGTGGTAGAATATATATAGGTGATAAAGTAACAAAATAAGACTACTTACATAAGATAATATATGTGTAAGCCAGTACCTACTAGACATTTTGATTAGGTAGCATTGTTGTTAAAATTAAGCAACTGCGATAACCGGCCGAACTAAGTTTGTTTATGTAGCCAGTGTCCCACGTATTCGCTAGAGCGCGGTATAACCTAAATAAATAGTCTGGCAGTCTAGCGTAAAGTAATTGATTGTATTTAAATTAGGTCACTACCGGTAACGTTAGCATTTCTGATAGGATATATAGTCAGCAGTGACTATAACCAAAACTGTAACCGAAATACTCAAGGCAATCTTACGTAAAGTGTAACATTTGTGCACTGTAAGCAGTCTTCTTAAAGACTACATAGACAGCGAATAGGGTAAACATAGTTGACTAAACTATTTTTTAATAGCTAATTAGATTATTATTATTAAATAAATTCTGGTACGGCGCCTTGCAAGCGGCAAGTCAAGGCAAAGAGACACTTGGTGTGCGACGACTGCCACAGTTGGGTGGATTTTGCCCTATCCGGCTGTGGGAAGTCATAGGGCACAGACAAAGGAAGATGGATTCACCTTTCAGTGCGTGGGGTGTTGGAAAGTGGAATGTCTGGAGAAGGAGGTAGCTAGGTTTGTAGATATTGTGAAGGGGATGGAGATGAGAATCAGCAAGGGGATAGGTGGAACGGAGAGAGACGACAGGGAGAGAGTTGGGAATACTGTGAGACTGAAGGAGCAGAGTAGTGGCAAGAAGACTGAGGAAATGAGACTGAGAGGAGGGAAGGTGAACGGAGGGGAGGAAATGTGTCAGGCGTGAAGGTGACATGGGAGAAAGTGACCGTAGAGAAAGAGTTTGGAGGGAAAAAGAGACGGGAGAGGAGAGAAGGAAAGAATGGAACGGAAGAGATTGTGATAGGAGAGAAGAAGACAGGGGAACAAGACTACAACCAGACAGATGCAAACCGGAGAAGGAGCTACTCTGAGGCAGTGATTGAGGGGGCACTGAGAAAAGAGAGGGTGTTCATGGGCTACTATATTCTGAAAAAAAGATATATAAGACTCTAAGCGAAGGGAAGGACGTCGTTATTTGTTTGCCGGGGACTAGGATATAACATGTGATTGAAAGGGTAGAGAAGGTATTGGTGCATGGCAAGGGAGGGTCTATACTAGTACACGTAGGGACAAATAATGCAAACAGGAAGGGAACAACTGGGATAGTACAGAAGTACAGACAGTTAGTGAGGAAGTTAAAGAAGACAAGTAATCTTGCTTCTGGTCAATATATCTGCTTGACCGGACAAGGATTATCAGTCTGCCATACAGGTCTTTAGTTTCCCGCAGAGCTACTGTCTTGTCACGGATCTTGACTGCAAGCTTCTTGCTGCCAGACATGTACATCTTGTTGTTTTGTTTCTTGTGAGGTGCCCACAGGCTGACATTCCCATTTATCCTCTCTCTGCCACATAGTCGGGATTGCAACCACTCATTGTGGCAGCCTTGATCTTGCTGGTGGCATCATGCTCCCGGTTGACCACACTCGTGGATAGATCATGATGCTCATTAGCCTTGTCTTTGACATTGAACTGATCTTTGAAATCGCTTGCCATGGACGAAGCTAGGAAGAAGCGTTGTTTTTCATTGGCATTGTTGGAGATTCCGGTGAGACCAGAATGAACCTTCATGAGTTTGTTCAGATGTTCACAGGCATGGTCTGCCCCAATGGAGACAAATGGGATGGCAGTCTTGGTGTATGATATGTTGCCTAATTCGAGTTTCTTCCAAGTCTCCGGGTGGTCATCCTTGAATGCGTGCTTGTTAGCTATGTAACGTGGCCAGAGTTTCATGTACTTTATTCGGTCCATAGCAAAGAACAACTTGCTTAATTCTTCTCCTGCTTCAAGATGGAGGTTTAGGTCTGCGTTGGGGAATGCTGCTACAAAGAACAGAATCGCCTCTACTCGATGTAGGTACATCATCACGGATCTGAACATGGCATTCTCGGATCTCTGTGCCTTTCACTCCTGGAACTTCTTCACGACATCATCGTCGGCCAAGGCTTAGAGTAGATGGGTGTTGGCACGTTTCACAGATTCAACATTGGTGTGTTTGCTCACCTCTGAGCAGACATCTTCAATCTCTGTTGTTGTCTCCAGACACACGTCCTTCAATTGTGGGTTGTCTTTGAAGAACTCCTCCAGGGCCATCTTATACAGTGCCACATATGAGTATATGTGGGCAGACAGGGAGCGCTTGTAGTGTGCACACTTCAGGGTCTGTCTGGTTGTCGCAGAACTGTACAAATCAGCTTCTGTTCAGGCATTGTCTATTCCAGCCATGACGACATGCAGCTCACCCAGTCTGGTAAAAATGGTACCTTTCAAGTCCGGCCTAGCATCCACCATTCAGTCATAATATGTATAACTGTCATAAACTAATGATCTTATTGGAGCAAAAGGCTACGTGGTTTAGCAGCTGAGATATTGAGAAATACAGGTTTTCAGTGTCAACCATTAAAAAAATCCATAATGGCCGCTATATAAACATTTAAGAAAATGTAAACATTGGTTTTCAGATTCATTATATCATAAAGTTTCCAAAAAGGTATAGTTTTGCAAACCTAAAAAAGTGAACGAAACAAATTTGTTTATACGCTATGCTACATGTATATTATTCAATCATAACATGTATAACTGTCATAAAGTAGTAATTTCGTTATGCTTATGTGATTGTGATTGATCCTATTGTATTCGTTGCCCCTTAATATGTAGGTTTAGCCACCAAAATCAAAAGGCTGGATGGTTTAGCAGCTGAGATATTGAGAAATACAGGTTTTCAGTGTCCACCATTTAAAAAATCCAAGATGGCCGCCGTATATACCTTTAAAAAATTTAAACATTGGTTTTCAGGTTCATTATATCATAACGTTTCCAGAAATGTATAGGTTTGCAAATCTCAAAAAAAATGAACGAAAACACAAATGTTAACATTGTGAGCCGGACTATATAGTGCAGTATACAGTCCGTTGGACTGTTCAAAGCTCTTTACACTTTACTCCCTGGCAGACGTTTTCAATCGAACACCATCTCGACTTCTCTGGGAAACATTCAACCACGCTGCAAGTAATGTGCGAAGACTGTTCATACACAAATATCAACCACTGTCTATAGTTAGGTACTCATCCATACAGCTGAGTAAACTGGACCAACGTAGAGTAAACGAGTTTGCCCAAGGTTTGAAGGATTCGTTTGAAGGCACAGGATTCGGTCCTGGATTCTCTCGATTGAATGTACAATCCTCTAGCGACTGCGCCATTGCGCTCCTTTGTGCCGCGCAGGGGCGGATCCAGAATAGGTAGTTTGAGGGGCACTAAAACCTCCACTGTCGGCCGAAGCAAATAGTGTCCTTTTTTTCTGAAGCGCCTCCGTATCTTCTTATTGTAACCTGAACGGGGACACATTTCCAAGGACCCTGGGGGCACGGTCACGTGGGCCCATTCAAAAAGGTCTACGGGCACGCCAACTTCCAAAGGTCTAGAGGGGCATCTACCCCCAGGCACCTGGATCCGCCTATGGTATGGCACACTCCAGGGCCGGAACAAGGATTTGATAAATGGGGGGGGGGCAGCCAACGCCTTGAGGTTCATCAAAAAACCTCCAACTGCACCCACACTTGGGGATGCCAAACATAGGGGCGCGCTCCAAACATAGGGTCATACGTGCACACCCCTCCACACACACACACACACACACACACACACACACACACACACACACACGCACACACACACACACACACACACACACGCACACACACACACACACAGTTAGCATAGCCAAAGATAACTGATCAATGTTAATGATTATGTTTCAGTTATACTTTCAATTATGTCTCTGAAAGAACTCCAGTAAATGAAAATAGGCCTTTCCATGAAACAACACACACACACACACACACACACACACACACACACACACACACACACACACACACACACACACACACACACACACACACACACACACACACACACACACACACACACACACACACACACACACACACACACACACACACACACACACACACACACACACACACACACACACACACACACACACACACACACACACACACACACACACACACACACACACACACACACACACACACACACACACACACACACACACACACACACACACACACACACACACACACACCCATGGATCCGCAACATTAAATATATACATTATACAACTAAAATCCCACCGACCCTCTTCAATCACGCTACGGACATGCAACTGGATTATCACCACACATGAACTGTTTCACTGCAAAACACATTTTCTAACCTATTGACTTGGCGTGCTGAATGCAGGTAGGCCGAGGTCCTACTTTCCGTCAATCGATGAAATCGTCAGCCACGCCAACAAAAATTGTATTTATGATATTATGGCCACAAGAGGGCAGCACACAAAACACCAAATCATGACGTATCTTTTTCCAAATTATTACAAATTAATAAGTATGTATACAATTTATAATTATGAAGCTATGCGCATTCATTGAAGGGTTTCATTATTTGTCCGTGATGATGCCATTGCTTCGCAATATTAATAATTAATTCGTCCTGTGGTTACATAGTTTTCCGGACGGTGGCGCTACATATGGCCGTGTTCGTTGACATTCCACGAGCGACGACAGAAGCTTCGGGTTTAATGTCGTCGAAAGTCGACAAAGTGACAGCCACTCAGTCCGAACTGACCGTTAGACCGACGGGACTGTATTTCTAGTTAGCGTTTGTACACGGCTGCTCCAGTTAGAGCGGAACACCCCGACGAGTGTGTACATAAACCGATCGTCTCATTAGAGATTCACGCGACGCGTGTCGAGGAATAAACAGCACGTCGCCAAGACTCGAGCGCTGTTTTTATCGCTGCCACACCTGCCTGTATGCTGTAGCTGAGACAGTGTGTCACGGTGACCTGTTTGTGACTAGACGTCTGTCTTCGGACACGGAAGCTAGACAGTACGATGTGAGGTTCCGTGGGGTAACCGCGATAGCGAATTAGGAGTCGATACAGCGGAGGTTCAGTCAGAACAACACTCAACAGGTGTTTTCTACGTTACAACATACAGGTAAGACAAACAAGCCGACCAGTCCAACACTTCAAAAGGAACTACGTTGTCGTTGATTGTGCAGTTATAAAAATGAAAGTGGCGTGACCCGGTCTGTGGCAGGCTTGTCTTGGCGTACGTCAAATTCCAGTGGTTTAGACACAGAGGGTGGAGAGGTAAACAAATTGGTATACCGTATCCGAAGACCAAGTATTTAAAACATGAAGACCCTTAAAACAGCACCTAGGCAATTCCGTATTGGAGAGGTCAGATAATTAAAACATTAATCTTGTTGGAACAGCATAACAGTTTTACTACCGGTATAAAACGTAGAATTTGGGCCCAAGTAAAAAATTAATGCTGTCGTTGGACTTGGTTCACTTCTAGGCAAAGTCCCAGAATACAGTAAGATTTATGTGGGGGTTTGGTTTGGTCGTCACCATATATCGTAGGGAAAATGACTTGCTACAGTGGCACCACCTACCAAGTGAAGCATGTTAAAGGTGCCTCCTCAAATCAAATTTTTGCTCGCTTCACTCAAATAAATTTTTCAAAAAGCAAACCTACACACGCACGCACACACACACACACACACTAATAATAATAATAATGTATTTATTTCAGACAATCATCATGTCCATATATACAAATACATCAATAAAAGTATGTAAATAAATATAAAAATACATCGATAAGAACAATATGTTTAAAAATTATATAAATCCCGGACCCACTGGTGCCGCAGTTTCGAAGTACAATACACGTCGCTAGTTTTAATGCTATAAATAATGGGATTCAAAGACATGTCAATCCTATTCATTAGACTAAAAATAGCCTTTCTGATTACACATTTACCCAAGCTGACATTAGCTGTAGCAAACATGTGGCTAGCGCTACATCTCATGGGCAAATTGTTCAATATCCTGAAAGAGTTATATGCAACAACGAATTGCTGAAAATTAACTTTTCTAAAGTTCACCCATAATGCACACATATAGATATTACCAAAATGCACTGTAAATAGCTTATTTTTTACAGCAGTTGAACAAAAATGGAACTTTTGACGTAACATGTTACACTAGCTCGATAGTAGAACACCTTCAGTTGTTGCGATTCTAATACATCTCTACTAAGCACATCATGTATTCATCTAATGAGGCTTTTCATTACACCATTGTTGTCAAACATCAGTGCTATTCAAACATCAATTTATTTATTGCACCTTGCAGGTGTTTACTAGGAAACAACTTTCTTAATTTATTTTATCAGGATATAAGTTAATCAATGTTCATTTAAATCTTACGAATAGTTTAGTTAGATCATTAATAATACTGTCTAACACCAAGAGTATCTGTCTGTTTTAAGTGCAGTGATGATTTTATTCAATTTAAAAATGTAAACGTGTAAATACATAAATGTATATATATATATGGTGTATTCTAGCTGTATTTATAATTTATGTATTTACACGTTTACATTTTCCTTATATATATATACCTTATATATATATATATATATATATATATATATATAAGGATTACTCAAGAAAATGCACACACTTGTTTCCATTGTGGTCCTTAGACAGACACAGACAAATACATGTCTTGACACAGGTATTAATAAAACATGATAAATTAACAAAGAATAAAACAACAGTAATTAATAATTTAAATACTAGCTAAAACTTAGATGTCAAAAGACATTAATACTGATGATATTGTAAAGGAGATTACCTCCTGATTATTAAGTCATTTGAAAAACCGGCTCATATAATAGAAAATACCAGATCTAAAAATAAATACTGTTTACAATTTAAGATGCAACAACAATACCAGAAAAAACAGTAGAGCCCAGATTATCAAGATAATTTAACAAAACAAAATTGATTAGATATTAAAATGATGTTTTTAGTAAAAGAGCTTCCCGTCTGATTTGTAAGATATATCTAAATATCCAATGTTTTAGTAGATACGGGTACCTAAAAATAAGATGGAATTAATAATAGAAAAATAAACTGGCATCCTGATTTTAATTGAATTTAAGGTAATTGAACAAAACCTGTTTCACTAGACATTTAAATTGGTTCTTGTTCTGAGCAATTCATTCCATGCCTGTATACCTGTGTAGTAAAAAGAAGTTTGACCATATTATTTCAGACAGAGACAAAGTACTAGATCTTGTGTTGATACCATGCTGCTTGCATGTTTCATTGAAAGAATCAAACAAATAATTTCAAAAATAGGTAAAATTTTAATTGTTTAACCCGTAGATCCACAGGTAACATATTGACCTGTCTAAACTCCGTTGGACCAACATGGGTTATGGCTGGTGCATTAAAAGGAAAAGGATTACCTTGTTCTCTGTACACTGCAGCCTAGATTTATATTTCTTAGTTAAACCGGAGAACCACAATGAACAGGCATAGTCAAAATGACATTGTATTAAGACAGAGGTCAACATTGTTTTTGTTTCCATGTTGACATTTCTTGTTTGCCTGAACAAGAACTTTAACTTGGGATTTGATTTTGGATTTTTGAGTACAATACAGTACATTGTACACCCCACAGGTACAGCACTGCAGGTAGAGATATCAATTAAGTGCACACTTCATGTAGACAGTGCACAAACATAGTCTCTGTATTGCTAGATTGTTTGTTGTCTGTTGCCAGATTAATATTTAACATGTGTACATATAAGATTGAATGAGATCGCCATCAAAAGGAAAACATTCCTACAGATGACCAAGTATTTCAGTGGACGAGGTGTCCTTTGGCTTAAAATGTATTTTTGTTAACTTAAAGGTACTGTAACCCTTAGTAAAAGTTAGTTTTGTGTAAAATATAGCATGTTATCGAATATTGATTCTGTCTTGATACATGTGTCATTTACACAGTCAGTAGATAATTTATTCTGTTAATATGATGTGTTCGGTAAGAATGAGCAAATCTCGTATCAAATCCAGTCAGACTTTTTTTAACAAAGACTGCACCATTAAGCTTAAATAACAGTCCTTTCAATATCTGAATGTAGAAATATATTCTACAAACTTAATGGCACAAACTCTGTTAAAAATAATTGAGGACTGGATATAAGTACCGGTAGCTATGATATTAACAATATATCTGAACATGACATCCATACAGTATGTGTAATACAATGACAGGCACTACTGTTACAAACACGTGGCGATACTGAGTGCACGAAATGTGGTGCCACAATTGATTCCTTATTGAGAATCAATGGGCCTTGTATGATACCAGAAGTTAGATTACAGGTAGATCTTTTCTATTATATTTTCAGATATAATCCCTTGTGGAGTTGTGGTGGTGTCTGGTGCTGTCTCACAATGTATAATACTTATAATGTGGTCTGGTCATTAAACAAGCAGTTATAGGTACAATATCTGGTCAGTCGTTTTTATCATAATGTGATGATAATAATTCATACAAATAATACATACAAACCACAGTCTTGATGTTGAAAAGGGTAAGAAGAAGTGTGTCATTTAATTTATAACACGTTCAGTTCCCATAAATATAAACAAATGAAATAATTACTTTAATTTCTTTCAATTACAGTTACAATTCAACTTACTCAAAATCTTTCAGTTCTAATTCAAGTTTCGCATAGTCAACATCTTTCCATTCAAATTCAGGAATTGAATTAAATAATTTCAAATTCCAATAAATTGTTGAATTCATCCCATCCCTGGGTCATAATACTTGAGTATTCATACGTTCCGATTTGAACACCAGTGGACCTGGTTTGTGCTAAGTCAGTTGAGGAGGGATTGTTAAAGCTGGGATTATATAATGCATGGGCATTGTTTTTTAATCTGTTCAGCTACCCTTGGATCACTGCTACAGTACAACCAAGGATGCCTATCGTGTGATCCCACGTGTGCCCCTTGGCTTCTCCGACCAGTCCATGATCTATCTTTTACCTTCCTACCGCCAGAAGCTTAGAACAGCAAAACCCTGCATTCACAACGTCAAGCACTGGGACCCTGAATCTTTTCAGCATCTCCAAGGCTGTTTGGCCAGTACAGACTGGGACTCGGTTAAACACGCATGCACAGATATTCATGAATATGCAGACACTGTGACGTCTTATATAAGCTTCTGCCAGGCTCTGTGTTTTCCCCAGAAGACTGTCAGTGTTCAGCAATGATAAGCTGTGGTTCACCAGAGACCTGACATTCAAGCTGAAAGAAAAACAGGATGCTTTCAAGAGTGGAGGCCGTGCACTATACAAGAAAGCCATGTACAATGTCCAAAGAGCAATACGGGGGAGCAAAGACTGACTACAGGCGCAAGCTTGAAGGCCAGTTCCTCTCCAACGACACCTGCGCTCTCTGGCAGGGCCTGCAAAGTGTTACTGGCTACAAGCAGAAGCCATCCACTCATGGATGTGATTCTGCAACACCGGACAACCTCAACAACTTTTACGCTTGCTTTGACCGTCCAAATTTGACGCCTGTCTCGGTCAGCCTGCCCGACCCTGCTATGCCACTCCCTCCTCCCTTTGCCGTGCAGGAGCACGAGGTGAGACAGCTCTTCAAGCATCAGAGCAGCAGGAAGGCAGCTGGTCCTGACAATGTTTCCACCTCCACACTGAAACACTGCGCTGACGAACTGGCTCCTGTATTCACGGAACTGTTTAACTCCTCACTCCATCAGCACACGGTTCCTGTCCGTTTCAAGGCAGCAACTATCATCCATGTTCCGAAGAAATCCAAGGTGATGGCTCTGAATGACTACCGCACTTTGGTCAGTGATGATGAAGGTGCTGGAGCACATTTGGTTCTCAAGTATTTGAAGTCGGTCACAAACTTCATCATGGATCCACTCCAGTTCACGTACAGGAAAACTGATCCACAGATGATGTTGTTGCTATGGCCTTTCACTTCGACTTGCAGCACCTGGAGTCTCCGAACATGTATGCTCGGATTAGATTACAGTTCAATACGATTGTCCCGCAGAAACTTTTCGACAAGCTGTGTCTGCTGTCAGTAAACGCCTCCATGTGTCACTGGATCCTTGATTTTCTTCTGGTATGCCCTCAAGTCATCAAAATGAATGACATGGTTTCCAACACTATCATCTTGAACACAGGAACTCCCCAGGGTTGTGTCCTCTCTCCGCTCCTGTTCTCGCTCTTCACGAATGACTGTCCCAACATTCCTCTATACAGCTGGTGAAGTTTGCAGATGATACCACCTTGGAAGGGTTGGTGAGGAACTCAGCTGAGTCTGATTACCACCCTGAAGTGGACAGGCCAGTGTCGTGGTGTGACGAAAACAATCTTCAACTGAACTCCAAAAAAAGGGAGATGATCGTTGATTTTAGAAAGATGAAAGTCCCAGTTGCTCCCAATATTATCAATGGCGAAGTCATCGAGAGAGTGGACTGCTTCAAATTTCTGGGCACCATCATCTCTAGTGACCTAGGATGGGAAAAAGCACGGATGCAGTCATGAAGAAGGCCCAGCAAAGACTACTTCCTGCGCCAGCTGAACAAGTTCATGCTGAGTAGAGAAATTCTTCTTCAATTCTATCGTTCGGCTGTAGTTACATTCGCCATATGTGTGTGGTTCGGAAATATCAAGCAGCGTCAAAAGATCAGGCTAGACAGAGGGGTAAAAACAGCATCGAAGACCGTTGGCAGTGAACTTACCCCTCTGTCAGCTATATACAGTGAAAGACCCAGGAAGAGAGCTGACAAAATTAATATGGCTCCAACACACCCCTCGTCCACCACCTATTCGAAAAACTCCCTTGAGGCAGATAATTCAGAAATATCCGTGCGAAGACAACTCGTTTCCGAGACAGTTTCTTTCCCCGTGCCGTGGCTGCCTCATCGGGTATTAAATATAGACTTTAGTGATAGATAGAGACAATGGAATGTTGATTTTTGCCAGGTGTGTTTTATACATGTTTTATGTGTTAGTTTAAGCCTACTTATCAATTTTAATGGATATTTTTAGACAATTTTAGACTTAAATTAGTTTTATTTATTTTTTATTATACTTATTTATTTACCTTTTATTGTATGTTCGTGGTATGTTTGATATGACTGTACATATGTTTTAACACCAAGTCACATACCTAATTGACATGTGTTGTGTGTCAATAATGGCAGTAAAGTATATGTATCTATGGTGCGATGTTATAGTCAACCCATATGTTGCTGTTACTATAGAAAGATAAATATTTCATTACATCACATCCATCTCACTGACGCAGTCCATTGTTTGTATTTACTGTCTCCTGGATACAGCTCAAAACATCAATGCCCGAGGTCAAAACAATAGCAACCAAGCATGTCAACAGAATTCAATCAATCACAGTCATAAATACAAATTAGAAAATTGCAACCAATCAGATATAATAAATTGCGTTTCATATTTCTTCCCATTAAAGCAGTGAATTTTGATGTTAATTAACCATGTCACTGGGCATGGTGACTTGGTGGTTACAGCATTAAACTCTCAATCGAGAGATTTCGGGTTCAAATCCTCTCACTGTAATTTTGAAGCCTGATCAATGTCATCCGCACCACATTGCTGCAGTTCACTTTGCTGTATTGATTTAAATGTGTTTACACCGGGCTACATACAATGATAGATATGTATGAGAAACGTCATCCAAAGCATGTGATTTTTCTGCAAGTTGGTTACTTCCTTCATTTCCTGCTGGTTCCCTCCACTTTGGCATTGGCGATTTAACCAACAAGGAAGATGTTTCAGCATGTAAACTTCTTCTGGATTCAGGTAGATTCTTATTGATTTTGAAGTGTAGTTACCTCTGTGAATCCTGCATTGGTTCAACAGAGCTTGTGAGGGTGTCAAAAGCTCCGTTGAACCAACACAGGATTCAGACAGGTAATTGCGCTTCCAGATCATAGAAAGATGTTCTACATTGTTGGTTCCTTGTGTCGACTGTTTCTTCTGGGACTTAATTGTGTAGATCTGTGTGGTTGGTATGAATCACCTGGTGCCTGGTTTGGGCAAGAAGTTGCTCTATGATGTTGATGCTGTATTAGATCTTTACAATATCGGAGGGAGATATTGTGTACTGTTGGTGCCCCTCCATTGACCTGTTCTGAGATCGGTTTATTTTGGCTCTGTGCAAAGTATCCAGGGTAAAATTTCATTCATCTTCACAGCATGAAAGTTTAATGAAACAGTGACAAGAACAACTGTGATGTCTGCGGCCAAAGTGAGTTTGATATAGCTAATTCTTCTGTTTACATTTACATTTTGAACATTTATATAGCTTCAGCTTCCACACAATTCCACATGCACACATGTGCACTACAACACTATAGTGAAAATTGGCGATCTCCAGTGGGATAGCCGGTGGATCTAAGTGAATACACTTATCATCTTTGGACTTGTGGCTAAGTGGTACTGGTGCTGAGAGAAACTCCCAGTGTGGGCCGCTTAGCTGTCATTTCGACAGCTCCCTGCTGGATCAGACTTGGGTTGATTCCATATTAGTATTGCAGTTCCAACTAATGTGTTTCCGATTCTGATGCTTTGGTTGGCTTCATGTCTGATGCTTCAGAAGTTGCCATCCAAACAGATGAGGCATATTCCATAGATCTTGGATCTCCCCATGCTCTTGTGGATCATTATCGTTGCCAGTTGGTTTTGGTTCAAGTAGGGTCCCACTTCTTGTCTGTGATAACATACATATAATTGTGTTATTATGACTTTTGTAAGTAAGTCAGTCTGAGTAGAGATGCAGGTATAAGAGTTCCACCTCTTTAACTTTCCTTCCCACATGATTTTCTTTTTGAGAGAAGACATACAAACAACAATATTCCCGCTATAGAGTATACATTTTCTAATGGCAATACATCCTCAAATCATTTGCACTGAAATATAAAAATTGTTGACATAATTATGAACACTGAAAATAGACCAAACCAATTTCAAAAATGTATAAATCTACGAACCATCTCAATGGGCCCGGTAGATCACATGCAAAATTTCAGCCCGATACATGCAAAACTGACGGAGATGTGGGTGCACATACAAACAAAGAACGAACTGTTTTATGATGTAGATTTGCTTTCCATTATTTGGAATAGCAGGAGTAGTGGTGAGTCAACCATTTAGAAGGTTTGCTATTTTGTCTGCCTCAAGATTATATGTTTCCTGCATTCCTGGTATGTAGGTTACATTTTAAAGAAACTCCCGTAACTTGTTATACATGTGTAGGTGGATGTCAGCTGTGTGTGTTACTGTTATACGCAGCTTGCCACAAACACACCGTGTCTATCAGAAGAATCTTAACTTGACAAATCAAAACTCACAGTTTGCTAATCAAGTTTGTGATATCCAAATTTGGAAAGTACACTAAGGTCATGTTCACTGTTGGTCTAACAACAGATGAGGGATTAACCTATGGCACAGTTTAACACTACATTTCCTGTTTGCTGATATCATAGCTCTGAATAAAATGATAAACATTGACACTCTTCGGGTTATGTTTGATGATGCCTGCTCATGCTTGATTACCTTTAGTAGGTCACACTCTCTGCCCTCTGCAAGAAGGTTACCGAGGGTGTACCCTATTACCATCAGATGAACTCTCAAGTGCTCTCCTCTCCCTCCATCTACTTCACTATATCTAGCATAGTATCTTACTTAGAGGACGTCGCGTAAGTCTCAAGCAAGCAAGCTTACCTGGTAATACTATAATTTCACTCATCACTTTACAAAACTGCCACAAATTGCATGAGAATAAAAATAAAATTGAAGTATTACTACTAGTGTAATGTAAATGGGTAAAAAAAAATTATGTTCCTAATGGTGTTATTTCCATGGCTTCAATAAAGTGTCACATTTCAATGTAATATGAAATTGGAAACGAATTAGGCACACTATGACATTCATACACTGTGAATATAAATAACTACCTGGTAGGTAATACTTTTTCAGTACACTTTTATTAATATCACTATTTTGAAATCATTAATGTGGTGTTATTATTTAACTCCAACACACCATAATGTTTTCTAACTGTTTCCATTCCTTGGTGATGTTTACGTCATTTCATTGTGACCTATTTCTGTGTCGAGCAGTCTTCACTGTCATGTTTTACTTAGTCTGCTTATTGTAGTTCCTTATCAAACAATCATTGCCTAAAAATTCAGCCAACTTTGGGGGGTTCCTACACTGGTGATAATCTTGGATGGCAATCTTGATATGTTGTTTGATAATATTGTATAAAATGATAAGGTAAATAAGATAAGTTGCATAGGTTGAATACACATCTTGTATTTGACAGTGAAAAGCAACTTTGATGATGTTCGTCTTATTACAGGCGTGTCATTAAATTATTATTTATTAATGCACATCAGATACTTAACATGTAAATATTATAAAACATGTTAGAGTATAATTTGTAATTATATAACCAGCAAGGTTGTTATAAGCTTATATTACTCTCGTTAACATTATAGAATGTTTACAGGGCAGTTCTACTAGATGGTAAATTTCACTTGGGTTAGGGCATCTTCCAAAAATGTTTTTGCTAGCTAAATTCATTGACACAACTTTCAATCTTTGTAATGTCCACATTCTCGAGTGAATTATATTAGCAAATTTAGAACATTTACCATAAAAGCATAGTTTTGGTGTAGCAAAATGTATGCTGTATTATAGAACAAATTCCATTTAATTCACTAATTATATATGCAAGCAATTTTAATTACAAAACTTTTATTGGCCTTACAAATTGTATTTCCTGTACCAGCAAAAATTAGCATGTGAACATATTTTCATCTAAATAGACAGTGTATTTTAGTTAATTTAAATTCTATATGCATTAGGGGGCCCAGTTTGGTCATGTGTGTGTATCGCTGTACAGGTGTATTTGCATGCATCGTGCTCACAGTGATGTAGTTCTCGGTTAAATATTGAACCTGTTGCCATGATACCAAACTCAATAGAAGCCACATAAATTATTTATATATATATATATATATATACAGTGTATATCTATATGTGTGTATATATATATATATATATAATATAATTTTATATATTTATATATATATATAATTATATATCTTTGTGTCCTGGAGATTTATATTTACCCCACAGCCAGTACATCACACATGTGTCCTCCTATTTCAAATGGAGACTTGTTTATATGACTTTGTGAACTGAAGCAGCAAGGAATGAAAGCAACTGGCAAAGATTAATTGAAGATGGCAAACCATCTAACACTAATAAAAAATGTTGCCTGTGTATACCTTGTTTATGTTAACTATTTTAAATCACCCCTTTGATGGTGAGGGTGAGTTGTCATGTAGTAACAAGCCAGCTCCTTTACCAAACATGTTAGTCTCCTGACAAAGGCAGATTGAGTTGGCCCAGATATTCAGAGGACACAAACATGTTTCTTAAGAGATAAGTAATGTGTCAGATATTTAACAAACACTTCATCACAGTAAGCCAAACACCTGTAATTTGGCACATATTGTCAGTTTTACACATTGTTGCTTACAGCCCGCAGTGCCATAGTTGCTTAGTTAATGTCAGGTTGACCAGTAGTTTGTGTCATTTCTTCTAATTAGACCATTTCTGTCATTGATACTGGTGCACAAGCAGAAAATTCCGGTTTGCACTGGAAATGGAAACCTCGACAGATCAGGTAGTGAGTGACCGTCTGTGTACATGTCTTGTGTGTACAACAGCTTGTAAACTATACATTGACATGGAACAGTAGGGAGCTGTTGCTGGAAATTGACATGGAACAGTAGGGAGCTGTTGGTGGAAATTTACATGGAACAGTAGGGAGCTGTTTGTGGAAATTTACATGGAACAATAGGGAGCTGTTGCTGGAAATTGACATGGAACAGTAGGGAGCTGTTGCTGGAAATTGAAGAGTGTCACAAAAACCTTACAAGAAATTTTTCAAACCTCATATATATGTGACCAATGGAAAAATATCTTACACTCTAAAGTCACTCACAAAGTGATTGTGAGAATGGTTACGCCTGTTTGGTCACTCATGGAACTTAAGTTGCCGCTGCATTGTTTCTGAGTGGCCATTCATATTATTTCTAAGAGTGGCAATAAGGAGTCATTGAAATGGTCTCCCAGCATAAATAAATTGGTTTCAAATTACCATAATTAAGGGTCTACCATTGTCAGGCCCAAATGAACCCTTGACCTAATACAAATATCGTGTTTGTGCTCCAGGTACTGTCAGTTTCTTTTACGTTCTTGCTGACTGCATGCATCAATGTAGAGTTGGTTTCAGCACTTGACTCTAACAGCAGCAAACAGATCCGATTACAGTTATCACCTTGGCTAGTTGGATGTGGATGTATATAGAATTATGTATACACACATACAAACATGTGCATGCACTGCACACTAACACACACGCATACACATCACAAGCATGCATGCACACAAACACACACACACACACACACACACACACACACACACACACACACACACACACACACACACACACACACACACACACTAGAATGTATTAATGACTCTCCAGAGAGAATGAATGTAGTGTTTCATTATCAACATAACCTATTAAATGCAGTATTAAAGTATTTCTGCTGGAAATGTAAAGCTTCCAATAATTATTTTGTGATAAAATCTACAATCTACTTCCACGAAATAACAGTACTAGCATGTATGCTGTCTACTCTTCAGCAGGACTGGTTAATGTCTTATTCTGACTATTGCTTGACACATTCATTCGAGTCCAGAAAAATTTTCTGGAATATAGGTGACTTACATAAAGCTTCCATTAGGGGACATGTGTTATATGTTTAGGACTGTAGCGATTGTAACATATTTTAATAAAATTAACTCGCCATTATCCCATGTGTATTTGATAGGCAACACAGTGTGTACAAAACACAGTACAGAGAGTTACCAAAATATGCATAATCTAGCTGTAGGTACCCAATATGTTATTTCAGGTTTTGTACTAAAATTAGTGTTCGTTAACCAGGTCACTGTTTATAGAGTGGTGGAGTGGCTGGGGTCTGAACTCCCCACCTCCCATCCATTTGGGTGCCAAAACCTCCCATTTCCAAACCCATAATTTTATTTAGAGGCCCGTCCATGGTCCACCCGCCTTTTGGATGGGCTAAGTTACTCTTGGGCGGGTGGAAATTTGAACTTAGGGACAAAAAAGTTTTTACATATTATTGCCTCGTACTGTTATTTATGTGTTCATTATACTTGAAAATGTGGGTCACACTTATGTATGCATGTATTATTATATGCACATAATTATAAATATGTATTTATATATATATATATGCACATTAGGACTGGATTGTATGTGTGCAAGTGCGGACGCGTGTATTTTCCAAGACATATTTGGGCTAGTATCAGTTTGATCCTGCACAAAAACCCGCATCTCGCACCTTTTTTTACACCAACCTCCCACTTTCGATAATTTTTTAGAATCCTACTCATGTCAGTTATTAGGACAAAGCTCCCATTTCCTGCCACCCCCTCCATATAGGTGGGGTTTAATGTAATGCACAGTGCATATGGGGTTAACATGGAACAGATACTATGCCTTCATTATTCTTCATGTTGATGGGAACATTGTTACATAAATTAGTGAGCTCTATCAGCTGTTGGCAACTTGATATTGCAAACCAATTTGAGGAAGCCACATTAATACCAGAGAGAGCAGCTGCCTCAAATTGGTTTTGATTATTGAGGATTTTTGCACTATATAGGGTTTTCTGATTGTAGGAGCTCATCAGTTCGCCGTCAGTTCGCCGTCAGTTCGCCGTCAGGCCAAACAATGCACAAGAAGTGTTACAATCCGTTGAACAACCAGCGCCGCAACACGTCGGCTGGTCGCGATGGCAGACAACAGTACCGCAAGCGCGTCGATCCAGCCTTCGTTGATGCCGAGGGCCGCACTTGTCTACACCTTGAAGTGTTGCAGGTTAGTGATATGTCACTGCCCCACTGCCTTCTGGGACATGTTGTGTACTCAACCAATGGGGGATTTTGAAAAAAATAAACATTACTTTTACTGTGAACTGAAGAGTTGTCGATTAATCCCAGAAAGTTTTGCATCCGAGAACAAACTATCTAAGAAGAAAAGTTAACATAACCCCCTTCACACATACTTGCACGCTGTCTTGATTATTGTTACATTATTACTAACATTTGATGTGTAGATTTATATGTTACAGAGAAGACACCTATGTTAGAGTATTATGTAGAGGAAACGTTTAAGTTTAGTGAAACTTTGTTCCCAAGAGAATAACACTGACATCAGCTTCTCGGTGTGTGGACCCTTGATAGAGGGGTGTGGACCCTTGATAGAGGGGTGTGGACCCTTGATAGAGGTGTGTGGACCCTTGATAGAGGGGTGTGGACCCTTGATAGAGGGGTGTGGACCCTTGATAGAGGGGTGTGGACCCTTGATAGAGGGGTGTGGACCCTTGATAGAGGGGTGTGGACCCTTGATAGAGGGGTGTGGACTCTTGATAGAGGGGTGTGGACCCTTGATAGAGGGGTGTGGACCCTTGATAGAGGGGTGTGGACCCTTGATAGAGGGGTGTGGACCCTTGATAGAGGGGTGTGGACCCTTGATAGAGGGGTGTGGACCCTTGATAGAGGGGTGTGGACCCTTGATAGAGGGGTGTGGACCCTTGATAGAGGGTGTGGACCCTTGATAGAGGTGTGTGGACCCTTGATAGAGGTGTGTGGACCCTTGATAGAGGGGTGTGGACCCTTGATAGAGGGGTGTGGACCCTTGATAGAGGGATGTGGACTCTTGATAGAGGTGTGTGGACCCTTGATAGAGGTGTGTGGACCCTTGATAGAGGTGTGTGGACCCTTGATAGAGGGGTGTGGACCCTTGATAGAGGGGTGTGGACTCTTGATAGAGGGGTGTGGACCCTTGATAGAGGGGTGTGGACCCTTGATAGAGGGGTGTGGACCCTTGATAGAGGGGTGTGGACCCTTGATAGAGGGGTGTGGACCCTTGATAGAGGGGTGTGGACCCTTGATAGAGGTGTGTGGACCCTTGATAGAGGGGTGTACAAAGATTGGCTGCTTAAAAGGACCTCCTTTGAAATGGCCATTCTGTCCTGAACTGGTCTGTGACAAAAGGTCTTCATGTGGATATAAGAAACATCAACTATGTGGAACAGGTCATGTGCCGACGTGTTCGATATCGTGAGAATCCACTGCAGTTAGTTATTATTCATTAGTAAGTAATTCCATTATTATTATTAATATTGTCATAAAGATGCCCAACAATAACATAGATATATGGTTATATCTTCTTCTTCCCTTGTGTAGTAGCAGCCACATCACTTAGTCTGCTCCACCCTCTTTATGAGTCACATACTGTGATTCTCTGCCATTGTCTAGAACTATATTTTGTGTTATATGGTTTCCACATGAACCCCAGATAATACTCATTGAATAGCTCATTGTTAAATTTGAAGCTGTGCAAGGTTAGCTCTGTTACTTGTATTAACAAAATTGGCTCTGTAGCTTGTATTGTTAATGTCCTTTGATTGGCACAAGAGAAGCATACACGTTTCTTGGTATAAAAAGATGAAACCAGGTAATGTACAGCACCTGTAAGACCAGATCTACTCTGACACAGAGATCTGACACTGAACCATGTCTGTTTCTTCAGGACTGCAGTGCACAGGCGATTGAGCACATCATCAAATCAGGATGTGAGGTGAACATCATGGATAACCAAGGCCGTAGTGCACTCCACCTGGCGGTCGAGAAGGGAAACGTTGCCATGGTGACAGCGCTCATTAGTCAAGGCGCAGACATTGAGGCATTCACTACAGATGGCTACAGGTTTGTAACATGTTCTAAAAGTGAATAGTTGAATGTATAACATGTACTATGAGCTTGTTCTGGTTTCAGCTGGGAAATATTAATTTTTATAAAACAGCCTGCTTCTTCTTTTCAAATTGTTTAGGCCAGCTGAACTAGTTAAATTAATATCAATTGATATATTATCTGATAGTTTAGGCTAGCCAAACTGTTAAATAATTAATATCAATTATACATTCTCTGGTAGTTTTGTTGTTTTATTTTGTGAATCAGTTGAAACCTGAATAACCTTTGTAGCTGTTTATATAACACTACACAGAAATGTAAATAAATCTATAATATCACACAGTAACCACCATTCACCAGTGTAATAGTTGTGTTTATATAGTTTGTAACGTCTTCTAGCTGCGAAGGTGGAGTGAGTTTGAATTCATCAGTATCTGGAAGATTGACCCATCCTTCTGTTGGCAACTTTCACATTGCATACTGATTTCGCAATTGGTTAACCTTTTCATTTTGAGCTGGTGCCGAGAATTTAGGAGTGATAGACTTTTTCTTCTTATAATTGTCATCATTGCTATCCTTTTTTTATCGGATTTAGGCATGATGAATGATTTGTTGATGTTATTATTATCATCATTATAAGCCCAGTCTTCGTGGGTTTCTGAGGATGTAGGCATGATCAATGATTTCTTGTTGTTATTATTATCATCATTATAAGCCCAGTCTTCATGGGTTTCTGAGGATGTAGGCATGATCAATGATTTCTTGTTGTTATTATTATCATCATTATAAGCCCTGTCTTCATGGGTTTCTGAGGATGTAGGTATGATCAATGGTTTCTTGTTGTTATTATTATTATAATTATAAGCCCTGTCTTCATGGGTTTCTGAGGATGTAGGTATGATCAATGATTTCTTGTTGTTATTATTATTATAATTATAAGCCCTGTCTTCATGGGTTTCTGAGGATGTTGGTATGACCAATGGTTTCTTGTTGTTATTATTATTATCATTATAAGCCCTGTCTTCATGGGTTTCTGAGGATGTAGGTATGATCAATGATTTCTTGTTGTTATTATTATTATCATTATAAGCCCAGTCTTCATGGGTTTCTGAGGATGTAGGCATGATCAATGGTTTCTTGTTGTTATTATTATCATCATTATAAGCCCTGTCTTTATGGGTTTCTGAGGATGTAGGTATGATCAATGGTTTCTTGTTGTTATTATTATTATAATTATAAGCCCTGTCTTCGTGGGTTTCTGAGGATGTAGACATGATCAATGATTTCTTGTTATTATTATTATCATCATTTTAAGCCCTGTCTTCATGGGTTTCTGAGGATGTAGGTATGATCAATGGTTTCTTGTTGTTATTATTATTATCATTATAAGCCCTGTCTTCATGGGTTTCTGAGGATGTAGGTATGATCAATGATTTCTTGTTGTTATTATTATCATCATTTTAAGCCCTGTCTTTATGGGTTTCTGAGGATGTAGGTATGATCAATGGTTTCTTGTTGTTATTATTATTATCATTATAAGCCCTGTCTTCATGGGTTTCTGAGGATGTAGGTATGATCAATGGTTTCTTGTTGTTATTATTATCATCATTTTAAGCCCTGTCTTCATGGGTTTCTGAGGATGTAGGTATGATCAATGATTTCTTGTTGTTATTATTATCATCATTATAAGCCCTGTCTTCGTGGGTTTCTGAGGATGTAGGCATGATCAATATTTTATCGTTATCTTTGTATTCACTTGGGTTCCAATGATTTAGGCATGACAAAATTTTTGTAATTATCATCATCACTATTATCCCTACCTTGTCCGTGTTTCCCCATGATTTAGTTCTGATAGCAGCTTTCTTCATTGTATTAAAGGGAGACAGTCTGTTCCTCTACCCGGAATTATCCGGCGTCGTAATAAATAACAGCAAAGAGTATAAAACAATAAGAGGCCGCACTTCACAATTTTGCGTGATTCCGCGATCGCATCGCCACCTGTCTGCAGTGCAGCTGATTTACAGCATATCTGTTACGTTAAGAATTTTTAGTTTCTTAAACAGCGGTTAACTACAAATGACCGTGCAGTTTGGAGGGCCATGATCGCCAACGCCTGACAGACATGGCACATAGAAGAAGAAACAGTGGTTCAGTATGTGCATTATATTTAGCTAAGCATATTATTCTAATCTTTTTTGTAGTTTGATTTTTTGATGATTCTGTTACATTTAAAACCCCATATCAGTAGGCCATAATTAATAGTTTTTATAAAAAAGTTACATTAAGTAATACTTACTGGTTATTACTGATAATATAAGTGTCACCAGATGCTTGTTTTTTGTTTAGAAATGTGACTTTTTTACTGTCATGTGACTTATTTCAACACGATTTGACAGACACTTCTATTACTGAGAGGTTTTCCCGCTAAGTTGTCTCATGATATTGTGTTACGAAAGGCCACGTGTTGAATTTGTTGTGGTAGACAAGATTGGATGACACCTGCTGGGGTCAGTCACGTGTCATTGCAAATGGCGGATGAGGTCGGGCTTTATCGGAGAATAAACAAAACTACCGCCAGTATTTGGTGATTTAACAGTGTGATGCATTTAGGTAATTATAATACAACAACATAGTGGCATGAGAATAACCAGACTATATGATCTGCATTCATGGTGAATGAATTTATATACGCACACGTGATCGTCACTATAGAAACATCGTCAGTTTCCAAGAATCTGATGATGTTTCCATAGTTTTCACCGGGAAACTCCCGGAAATCCACCGATCTCCTGGAAAAGAGAACCACTCTCCTCGATTTTATAGTGAAACCAAAACAACTTTGTTTCTATCTTATTTTCCGAACTCGTCATGGCCTAATTGGGTTTTATTTCCGGCTGACTCGAGTATGTTTTTCTGGGTCAACAGTAAGTGGGCATTACCAGTGAATACCAGTGTCAGTGAGTTAATTGCAATCGGTCAGACACTGTCACTGAGCTAAAATCTCTATCTCACGAATAGGGACGTTGGACCAAGTCCAAGGCCGCTCGGACAACAACGCAAAATGTGGTTGTTTAAATCATGCCTTGCATTGACTGGACAACAACAACTGTTTAACTATAATCTTCTTGGGCCTTGCCAGTAGTTGATATTGCATATAAGCTTTAGACAAGCACTGTGAACCGCGCTTGCGGCCGCGTGTTCCCTATTATCGTCCATCGTCAGCTTGCTGATCTTGTAGAACGAAGTGTAATCCGTTTCAATCCAATACTCAAATAATGTCAGTCGACCCATCTACACTACATCTACATTTTGTATTGAATCCATGTATATCTGTTTATTTTATAACATCAAATGCTTCACCAGTAAGGACAGAGGTCACAAATAATAAATTCATCACGCGGGCCTCCGTCACCCAGGCCATGGTAACAAGCTTAGAAGAAAATACAATGCTATGTTCTGGTTCTTATACTTATGAATATTGTATCTGTTTGTAATAATATAATAACATATTTGTAATAAAAGAAGATGTATATACTGCCTATATGCAAGGTTCTTTACACCATAAAACTATACATTTAATATATGTATGCCTAGACCATCAAATTAGTCAACTTTTTCTTCTTTCTACCATACCTGTAAAGCCACAAACATTTTAGTTTACATATAATTGATTTAATTATTTTATGTCCACATATAATTTATTTAATGTAACACATTAAATACATTTTAACATGCTGTTATGTGCCACTGATTTAAGAGCACAGGTGCAATGCATTTGGAAATATGAAATACTCAGATTTATACATAATTCCTGAATACCCTGAGACCCCCAATTTACACACAATTTTCTGATATTACAAGACCCTCCAATTTACGCATAAATTTCATGCATTGGCATTTCTGAAACTTAATGTTTTATTAAAACATGGTTATTAATGTCTATGGAAAGTATTCTTTTTAGTTATATTTTAATCCGATTTACATATAAATGCCTAATTTTCCAAGATCCTCCGATTTACGTATAAATACCCGATTTTCTGAGACCTTCTGATTTACGTATAAATGCCCGATTTTTCAAGACCCTCTGATTTACGTCTAAATCTCCTGGATTGGCGTTTCTGAGACTGAACATGTATGGTGGTCGTATATTCCATATTGGGCCAATGTTCCCAAAAATGTACAAATGGGATTTTGCAGGTCCAAACATAAATGTTTGATTCTAAGCAATTAAGTTCTATTTTATTATTGTCCATATAAAGACGCATATTTTCCACAGTTATGTCAATGTAATATCAGTTACTTTTGTTATGACAGTTACTTGAAGTCAACCTTGATTTTCATCGCGTGTCCAGCATCATAGAAAAAAAATTACTATACTACATACATACAATTTGAGCATTTTAAATTACAGTGTACATGTAAACGGAAAACTCTTTTTGAATCATCTAGTAAATATGCCATTTAATAAAAATAAAGATGTATCAGATAGCATTTGACCTGGAAACATTTTGTTTCCCTCGTAGATACTTTGATGATTAATTATAGCACTGTGTGTGTGTGTGTGTGTGTGTGTGTGTGTGTGTGTGTGTGTGTGTGTGTGTGTGTGTGTGTGTGTGTGTGTGTGTGTGTGTGTGTGTGTGTGTGTGTGTGTGTGTGTGTGTGTGTGTGTGTGTGTGTGTGTGTGTGTGTGTGTGTGTTGTTTCATGGAAAGGCCTATTTTCATTTACTGGAGTTCTTTCAGAGACATATTTGAAAGTATAACTGAAACATAATCATTAACATTGATCAGTTATCTTTGGCTATGCTAACTGTCATATGTGTCCGCGGAATGGAACTAGTCAAACAAGTAACATGTCGAGGGAAACATTTAAACATGACATGGCATGCACCTGTACCCGGCATGGAGTTTGTATTGGTTTTTTTATTATTTCACTTCCTTAAATGGTTCTTCATTTTGTAATTATTTACGAATGTTGTTTAATAATCTGATCCACAACATGTTTGACGGTTAGTCAGTGTACACCAATCTACTGTATTGATGCTGGTATTTACAAAATATTGACCAATCACGATATTAATGACACTAAATCTACAAATAACACTCTAAAAATAGGCTATACGTGACTGCTAACAATTGATGACGCTGGACACTTTGCGATGATGCTGGACACCTGTTGGACAGAACTGACTCAAAGAACACTGGTTTTCCTTACAACGGAATAAATATAATTTATGTGAATGCATTTTTGGAGGGATCTTGGCATGCTCGTGCGACTTTTCCGATTTTATTTGGAGCTGTGCCAATTACATATCACCGGTAGAGATGTAATTATATATACGTATATATATATACATGTGTCATATGCTCACGTAATATAACCATATCCTCAGTGATGGGTTTGTACTTGTAGGTAGAACTACCTTATCAGAAACTTCTCAAGCACTTGCTGTATCTGCTTTATATAGGCCCAACCGGTACTTGCTATCTGGCAGGACAATGTCCAGTTGTCGCTGTTCGGCAGCATTACTGTGGTTGTTTGCAAATTGTTCAAGTGGTCATCTATTTAAACTCTTCTTGATACGCATGTTTACACACAACGTCCGGACTTATTAGCATTTCAAGCCTTTGGGATCTTAGTTTCAAAGGAATATTTTGTTGTATGTTACACAAGCAAATGTTATTGCTTTTGAAGCATACAATAACACCAAGGTTCGATATTGGCTGACAAAACAAGCAGGATATGAATTTTGTATTTCCCTTGCACAATTTAGCATGCAGGTATTGAAGATCGAAATTAATGTATTTTCAATCTTCAATTGCTTCTTCTTATCATTATTCACACCAAACTACTTCCTGACAGGAAATGCATCCATTCTAACTGCAAACGACCGTTCCACGCGTTGTGTCTTGTCCTGCATGCGAGATGCAGCTTGTGGCAGTCCAGTTGCAAAGTCTTAACAATTATGCTCCCTTTCCTCCGACTTCTTTTCAAGTGACGTTCGAAGAGCAATGCCCGATTTGTCTTGACGGGATAAGTTTACAATGCTAATAAAAGTGCTACATGCAAGGGCAGGATGGGCCTTTCTCATTTCATGCTTTTAAAGGCTCGGTACGTCATTCTTCAGAATAACGTCGGTATGGCATAAGCATACTAGCGGTTGTGGGACGTTCATCGTGAGTTATATTCTTTCTTTAATCTCCTGCTCCTACCGTATTGCAAGTATTGTAACATAACTGTTTCTCCAAGGCCTATGCACATTGTTGCAGCTTCTCAATCTCCTTCCCCAAAGCAGTGACTTATGTGTAGGTAGATGACTTCATTGTTCCTGGTAATGTGTTCAGCAGATGGTGTAATGTCGGTAACATAATTTGTTGCGCCGGCTCATAATCCTTGTGATACTTGTGGATGTACTTGTAGTACGTTTTTTGTTCAACATTAGATTTCACATGACGATATTTAACTAGCTGCTGTGAATGCAATAGCATACATTATGAAGGGTAAGCCGTATCACATAATGTCCTTGACATTATGGACAATAAATGCATTGGCGACGGAACGTGAAGAATATTCGAGGGATGAGGCTCACCAAAAACCTCTAATTGCACCCGCTTGAGGCTTACCAAAACATCAAATTGCACCACCTTTAAGGCTCTCAAAAATCTCCTGTTGCATCCCCCCTTTGAGGTTCTCCAAAACTTTCTAATTACACCCCCCTTGAGACTCTCCATAAAAGCATCCAACTGTACTCCCTAGGCTCTCAAAAAACCTCCAATTCCATGCCTCCCCCTTGAATTGAAGCTCAAAAATTACTCAACCTGAAGTTACCTTGACACTCTATAAAACAACAAAATGCACCATTTCCCTAAATACTGTGACTAATCCTAAATCGAACCCCCACCAAAATATTGGAGGCTCGTCCCCAACCTACCTCAGATTCCGTCGCCTTAGAAATAGTATGTTGTTGTTTTGTAATGACTATTTGTTACAGTTATTAGTATTATTGCATGCAGGAACACATCTTTCCATAACTGCGTGTCTAGCATTATCACGTGTCCAGCGTCATCACCAAGTGTATTGTCTGTATTTCTCCAAACATATCTATCAACTTTGCCCATATTTTGTTCTGCTGGTATGCTAGCTTTCTTATCTTCTTTTTCAAATGTAAACTGCGAGCACTTACATAAATTAAATTAGGCATAAAGACGTTAACGTTTTGACAGTAACCAGCGAATGACCATGTTACCACATTTTCTTTGCAAACATTCAACTTCTTACAAAACTGTGTATGAATTGTTTTCGTTTATAGGAAGAGCAATGTTATGTTACTAACACATCGAGACCATACACTGTATATTAGCTACCGGTTCTAATTACTGCACCGAGCTATATTTTCATAAATTTTGCGTGTCCAGCGTCATCAAGCAGCTGGGGGTCTCGCAGGTCAGTTTACTCGCATGTCAACATAATTATTTTTGCGTATTGATGTTTCCACGTATCATTTATAAGAATAATATTGCTGTAAATACTATTGCGTTTTTTTTATTTACCGTATTTCCAGTTCGTTTTTGGTACAATTTAATATAAACTGAGTAAACATAGGTCAATTGCTCGCCAAAAAATATGTCGACTAAGAGTTGGGAAAGCTTTTGTCTACATGGAGGCGTCAGCCTCTGATGCATTGACCATCTTAATTCTTCTGGTTCAAGGTATATATGCGGTTTTTCTTCCTTTGACCGAGACGTATCGTAAATATTGGTAGTGCCATCGAGGGAGTTGCAGCAGGGGGGTAGCTGGCAGGCATGAAAAGGTTAAATCGGTGTACATTTTCTAGTTTTTTTTAGGTAGCCTTTTCCGTTTATGATGCTGGACACGCAATTAAAACACAACCCTACATTTACTTCAGTGTGCTATATTTTACTCAAATTTAGATTTAGTTCCATAATTTGTTCAGGATTCCTTTTGTAACTTTGAAAGAAAATAATGCATATCGAAATACCCTACAATAGCAATGAAAAATTAAAGTAGTGGACCACTCTAAACCTATGACGCTGGACACGCAAAAGTGGTCATTATAAAAAAACACATTGTAATGTTTTTATTTATCATTTTGTAAGCATGATTTTGTTTACGTGCACTCCCAAAATATATCTCACTTGCACTGTGAAATCAGAAATAGACAATATAGCACTGCTTTTGAATGGTAGTGCTTCCAAATTTGGATTTTTTGCTGTTTTTGGCTCCTTACGCCCACTATTTGCCATTTTAATAATTTATAAGGCGGGCAAACTATATATGACCCGAAAGCTCTTACTGAGTCCAATCTTTGATGACATTTGCGTAAGCCTGACTTTATAATTCACGGTGTGAGAGAGAAAAGACACTACTGTGTACACTTTTTGGGACATTGGCCCATTGCGAACGTTGTTACGGACTTACTAAATACAATTTGGCGGGTAATGTACCTTCCCCGTAATTACTATAGTTTAAAAAAACATTTTATTAAATAAAAATGAAAAACTAGAAACCGACTGTCTCCTTTTCCCATTGTTATCATTATTCTTGTCTTCCCTGTCAGTCCACTGATGGTGGCGGGGCGTCACGGCATGCCGGAGGCCATCGTGGCACTGATCGAGGCCGGAGCGCGCGTTAGCCGCTCCAACGACAAGCAGCAGACACCGCTACACTTCTCCGTGGGCGGCGGCTGCACGCGCTGTGTCCAGCAGCTGCTGAGAGCACGGGCCAAGATCAACTACAAGGACACGGAGAGCAACACGGCGCTGATCCTTGCCGCCAAACTGGCCAACTCCGAAATCACCGCCATGCTCCTCGACGAACGGGCAAACCCAGACATCAAGGTGTGTTGGTTGTTTGTTTCGCGTGTTCTGGTTAGCTGCTGGCATATTACACGTGCTCTGATAGGTTGGTGGTTATCATAGAGGAGTTTTCGGTGGTTAACAGTTTGTCAACGCCGCATGATATGTCTATTAATTGTAAAATAGAGCGTATATGTCTTTCAGAATATATAATTATATTGATGAAATTGTCATCAAGTTGGAAGAATAATGTAAATGGAATTTTCTTTAGATGGCTGACCTCTATAAAGGTTAATTTACACGTATTCTCACAATTCAGTTCCTCGTGAAGACCACTGATTGTAGTCAAAATGTTTATGTCAGTCGTGATCTAAAGAAAATTCGAGTTACAATAAGATATAATATTGTCTTGGCAACGTATTATGCTATATCGGGAGAGTTTAAACCCGACGAGTTAGCAAGGACATTTTGATAGCACCAATACTTGTTTAGGCACCATACCAAACACACATGGTACCAACATTTGGCGTAAGTCTACAGCAAGCCTACTATATAGAAATAAATACAAATAAAGTAGTCATGGTATCATATATTCTGCAGGACGCGCTCGGCAAGACGGCCCTGCACTGGGCGGCGGAGACGGGAGCCGACGAGGTGGTACGGGTGCTGATGGCGGGTGGTGCGGACGCCGAGATCCAGGACAACGCGGGTCACACGCCGTTCGTGAAGGCCCTCACCAACAACCGACCTTGCTCTCTGCAGCAACTCGTCGACGCCGGCTGCGACCGCACGGGGCTGGACGGCCTCAACGGCACGGCGCTGTGTCTCGCCACGCTCAAGGGCTACGACGACTGCGTGCACATCCTCCTTCGCGCAGGCGAGGACCCGGATGTCGTGTGCTTCGTCGGTCTAACGGCGGTAATCGCGGCGGCGTCTGAGGGTCGCGTCAGCATCATGCGCGAACTTTTGCGCTGCGGTGCCGACCCGAACAAGAGCGGTCGACCAGGCTTCCGGCCGCTCACCGTCGCGCTGCGCATGATCTTCCCCGAGAACGAGGCCGACAAGCACCGCGTCGTCGCCATGCTGCTGCGTGCCAACGCAGACGTGAACGCCCGCATAACGGTCGCCGGCTATTTCACAACGTGCACGGGCGGCCGCAACTGCCCGCTCTCGTTCGCCATCTGCAGCGGCTACATCTCACTCGTGCGCATGCTCCTCATCGCCGGAAGTCACGTGACGCCCGGCGAGACGCAGAGCTGGATGGAGAAGAACGAGGTGGAGCGCTTCTTCGACACGAACGGCATCCTCGAGCCGATCCAGGAGTGGACGACGCAGCCGGTGTCGCTGAAGCATGCGTGTCGCCTCGTCGTGCGGCGCCTGCTCGGTAGTGGCGTCGAAACGAAGATCCGCCAGCTGCCGATCGCCGAAATGACGAAGGACTACCTGAACTTCGAGGAGTTCGACTTCATCCGGCCCGATAAGGCGCGCATCCCGCAGGACGCCAGCCCCGCGGCCATCATCGCCGCCATGCCCGTCAGGAGCTGCGCGATGCGCGTGCTCGAGGGCACGTTCCTGTATGACGCCGTCTACTCGTGATAGTGGCGTCGCTACGCCGGCGATGACGACGGATCGCGGCCTATTAGAGAGTGTCTGCAAGGGCCCCGATCGGGACAGGGATGGGAGTCGAGCTCGAGGAGCTTGCAGACACTCTCTATTGTCGTGCTAGCGATACATTACGCTTCATCGATAGGCTCATGAACAGGGCTCTGTCCCGCACCGATCTGGTCAAGCTTCGAGTGGTTCGTCTGCTTCGTGTATACTGCGGTTAATCTACGTGTAATACGTACAATACATATACGCATGATGCTGGAACATACGTGTGCAAGGTGTGAATCAGTTGTATGCGGACTATTTATGTATATTCATTAATGTATAATTGGGACACATACGTTCACCCAGCATCGTTAACCATGGTTACATCCTTGTCACCCCAGTAGATCCGCACAACTAAACTTTGAACTGAATTTGTTTCCCATTTGTCAGACCAACCTATGAAATGCTTCGCTACACTTTAACTCGTCGATATCAATATGGCTTCGGTGGCTAATGATTTTGGATACAAATACTTGGCTATAGTATTCCCAGGGGTTACGAGTAGGTGTCAGGGATTGTATGGACAGAAAACCGCTGGATTTGTTCTCGGCTTGAGCTCTTACCTTGACCGCATACACGAGCCGCTGAGGCCCACGTGAAGCGCTTCTACACGCCCAGGTAACAGATCCTGAAGATTAGGGGCACTGCTTGGGGCATATGCATTGTACATGTAGGCTTTGTGTATCCAGACACCGGTGGGCTGCGGCCGCAATGTTTGGGACTGCAGAGTATTGGTTCTGTGAAAGACCCAGTTTTTTAAAATCCTTGCTTGCCGCGTTGTTTTGTGTGTGAACGCACTGTGCTGGTGAACAGTGAGAGGTATTATCTGATGGGCACCAAAACCGGTTGTGGCGTTTACCACAGTGCGTATTTGCTTGTACACGAGACACACAACTTCATCCATTACAATTGTCCAGGTGTCTCGATTTGAGTATCCGTGTGCGAGATCAATTAAATTAACTGATACATTTGAAGTGTCTACTTGGTAATTATGGTATTTCGAATGACAAAATTGTACGCATGCAACATATTGTGTAGTGTTTAGACAGGACTCGATCACAGTATTATTGATAAATTCAGCATGTTAATACTATGGGTAGCCAACTATTGTGTTCCGTTCTCAAACCGATGCAACGACACCGTCTTAACAGTGTTTTCCACTGCATGCCTCGAGAAAGAACCCACCCAGAAATACTAACTACGTATGATATATTCCCTTGGTTAAGCGGTGCAGAGTCGATAATTGGTAACACATTAACATAAAGGGAATACGATTTGACCATCACACCACACATAATAAGAGGAACAAGATGAACACACACACGTATTACATAGCGCCATAAAATTAGATAAATCCACTCGGAGGCGCTTAAAATACATAATTATACATATGCACAACATTTATAAGTTGTGCAAAATTAGTCATAGTATATAAATTAAAATGTATGTTAAATATAAAAGTTATAATAAAGATAATCGTTAAAGATACAATGATAGTAACCATGTAAAGACAAGGACTAAAGTTGTTATGAAACATGTACAAGATAATAATAATAATAAAGAGTTCAATAAATTATGTTTAACTTGTTCATGCATGACTACACACGCCGAAGAAGAAAGGTACTGACAGGAATAATGTTCCGTGCGACCAGACACGTACGCGCCTGGAGATGCCGTGGCCAAATCACCGAGTTAGCGGAGTTGCACACAGTAAAGACAGATATAGATGGTACCTTAACAGAAGAGAATATGTTGCAGCAGAACTTGTAAGCAGCGCTCTACGGAATCACGAGGGAAACAATAGTTCTTCCGGGAGGAAAGTAACTATTAAGGACTGACCATTCAGTTTAAACGAAGGCAACTACGTGATTGCCAGGACTCGTTATTCGTTACGTAAACTCAGCTGGTTATTGATCTAGTTAAAACACTTGTGGATTGAAGTAAACTGTTGACGATCCAGCCGACTGATCTATTTTGGATGACCAGACTACCTGTGACCGATCTGTTCAGCGATATGGTCGTGCGACCGTCAGCGACAGTCGGCGGCGTAATTATCGGCTATGTCCACATTTGCTAAACATTCGCCCAGTTGCAGCCTCTATTGATTTCGAGGCTATATTTGGCGGAGGTAGATCGTAGAAATTGGTGGTGTAAAAAAGTGGATAAACAAGTGGAATTACTGATTGATAAGTATTATTGTTGCCTTAATATCATTCATAAAGTTGCAATAAACATATATTGAGTAGCAGTTGTGCTTAAAGTTAGTTAGTTAAAGTATTTTAGAACACCTTAGTATAGTGAGTGATAATAGGGTAACTCAGTTAGGCGGCTTAGCCTTCGATAAGTTGTAAACAAGATTTAACAAACCTGATTATGTGGTAGAATATATAGGAGATAAAGTAACAACCATCAAACTACTTACATAAGATAATATCTGTGTAAGCCAGTACTTGCTATATATTTTGGTTAGGTAGCATTGTTGTTAAAATTAAGCAAGGGCGATAGTCGGGCGGCGTAACCTAAATAAATAAAGCAGCCTAACATAACGTAATTGATTGTATTTAAATTAGGTCACTACCGGTGATGTTAGCGTTCGTGTTAGGATAAATAGTCGGCTGTGTAATTGAAATTTGTAACCTAAAGTGTGCTGTAGTACACAGGAAACAGTCTTTATAAAGACTAAGTTAGTTAAGTTATTAAATAAATTCTGATCGGGATATGGCGCCTTGCAAGCGGCAAGTCAAGGCAAAGCGACACTTGGTGTGCGATCACTGCCACAGCTGGGTAGATTTTGCATCGTCCGGGTGTGGAAAGTCATGGGCAGAAACCATGGAGGAAGGATTCACCTTTCAGTGCATTGGATGTTGGAAGATGGAGTGTTTGCAGAAGGAGATAGTTAGGTTGACGGATATTGTGAAGGGAATGGAGATGGGAATTAGCAAGGAGGCAGGTCGAATGGAGAGAGACGACAGGGAGAGAGGTGAGGATACTGCAAGACTGAAGGAGAATAGCAGTGGCAAGAAAACTGAGGAAAGGAGATTGAGAGGAGAGAAGGTGATTGGAGGGGAAGAAATTGGAAAATCGACAACAGAAAACGTGACAAGCGTGAAGGTGACAGGGAAGAAAGTGACTGTAGAGAAGGAGGGAGGGAAGATGGAACGGGAGAGGAGAGAGGAAAATGAGACGGGACGAAAGAAGAAGGGACGAAGGGAAGTGAGAGCAAATGTGATAGAAGAGAAGTCGATAAAAGGGAAGGTGACAAGAGAAAAAGCGACAGGAAAGAATGGATCGGAAGAGAATGTGACAGGAGAGAAGACGGCAGGGGGAAAGACAACAACCAGACAGATGCAAACCGAAGAAGGAGCTATTCTAAGGCAGTGATTGAGGGGGCAATGAGGAAAGAGAGGGTGTTTATGGGTGACTCCATTATGAGAAAGACGGACAAGACACTGAGCGAGGGGAAGGACATCGTTGTTTGTTTACCGGTGGCTAGGATTGAACATGTAACTGACAGGGTAGAGAAGGTATTGGGACATGGCAAGGGGGGGTCTATACTGGTACATGTAGGAACAAATAATGCAGACAGGGAGGGAACAACTGCGATAGTACAGAAGTATAGACAGTTAGTGAGGAAGCTAAAGAAGACGAGAGTCGAACAGGTTATTTTGTCAGGAATGTTGCCAGTAATGGGAGGAAGGGGGGCAACGTATAGAAACTGCAAGAGGATGGCGATCAATGCACTAGCTGAGCAGATGTGTGAAGAAGAGGGGGTGGGATTCACAGATTTATGGGGATACTTTGTTGGGAGGGAAGATATGTACATGAGAGATGGCCTCCATCTTAGTGGAAAGGGGGCAGAAGTTTTCTCAGAGAATCTGCTGCAATCTGTTGACAGTGGGACAGGTTGCATCTATTTAAACTAGATTCGCATGGGGGACTCGCAGAAAAGCCTGAAAATGGAGGCATAGATAAAGACAGCACAAATAAATCAACAAATAACAGTCTGGAAAACTCTTCTGAAGCTGGATATAAATGTGTTTGTTTAAATGCAAGGAGTATAGTAAACAAAAGAAATGAACTAAACATTATGGTAGAAGATATCGACCCTCATATAATAGGTATAACCGAATCCTGGACCACCACCGATATATCAGATGCTGAATTGGGACTGACAGGATATGTAATGTTTAGAAAAGATAGAATAGGAAGAAAGGGAGGTGGAGTTATTTTATATATTAAAGAATCTATTCAGGCTTATGAAATAAAATTACAAAGAGAAATAAGACGGCAACAGAATGTTGGAATATATTAAAGAGTGAAATTAAGTGCATAATCGATAAATTTGTACCCTTCAAAAAACAAGGAAAACGGTCCAAAAAGAAACACTTATCGAAAGAAGCCATTAGAAAAGTATAAACAAATGATGTGGAAGTCATATAGATGTGCTGGAAATGATGAAGACTACAACAATTATAAAGAAGCACTTAACCAAGCTACAGCTGAAATTAGAAATTCAAAGAGAAGCTATGAACAACAATTAGCTAGTAATATAAAACATGACAGCAAGAGTTTTTATGCGTATGTTCGAAGCAAACAGAAAGTTCAAGATAAGGTCGGTCCTCTAGAAGATAGTGCTGGAAATATAATATCAGAGGGATTCATAATGGCAGAAGACCTGAATGAGTACTTTAGTTCAGTGTTTACCAGGGAAGATATTAGTTCACTGCCAGTACCAGAGGATAAGTTCAAGGGGGCAGATTCAGACTATTTAGGACAATTAATTGTAACCCCGGAAATGGTAGCTAAGAAAATAAGGGCTATGAAGGATAATAAATCACCTGGAGTGGATGGTATTCCACCCAAACTACTATTGGAAATTGTAGAACAAATTAGCATACCACTTGCAACAGTTTTCAACTTGTCATTAGAGGAGGGAGTGGTTCCTTTAGATTGGAAAGAAGCAAACATTATACCGTTATTCAAAAAAGGTTCGAGAAACAAGTCAGAGAACTATAGACCAGTGAGTTTAACATCAGTGATTTGTAAATTATTAGAAAGACTAATTAAAGATCACATGGTGGATTTTCTTGTTAAACAAAACTTGATAAACCCATCTCAACATGGTTTTTTTAAAGCGAGGTCATGCTTAACAAATATGTTATGTTTTTTGGAAGACATCACTAAGTGGGTAGATGAGGGATCACCAGTAGATATCGTCTACTTAGATTTTCAAAAAGCTTTTGACAAAGTACCACATCAAAGATTACTGCTTAAACTAAAGGCCCATGGCATAGGAAATGGTATAATAAACTGGATAGAACAATGGCTGATTGACAGAAGACAACGTGTAGTAGTTGATGGGGAGGCTTCAAACTGGAAATCGGTATTGAATGGGGTACCACAGGGATCAGTATTAGGTCCTATATTATTCTTAATATACATCAACGATTTGGATGATGAAATAACAAGCAAGGTGTTGAAATTTTCGGATGATACAAAAGTGTTTAGAAGGATTAAAAGTGATGGAGATAGACAGCATTTACAAGATGATCTTGACAGGTTGATCAAATGGTCTGAAAAGTGGCAAATGATGTTCAATTTTGGGAAATGTAAATGCCTCCACATAGGACATGGGAACGAAGAGGTAGAATATACAATGGGGGGTACTGTACTAAGTACTACTGTAAAAGAAAAGGACTTAGGGTTAACCGTTAGTGCTGATATGAAGATTTCACAGCAGTGCGGAATTGCAGCTTCAAAGGGAAATCAAATCCTTGGATTAATTAGGCGAAACATAACGTATAAGGAAAAAGAGCTAATAATACCGCTGTACAAAACAATAGTTAGGCCTCATTTAGAATATTGTATTCAAGCGTGGAGGCCATATCGCAGGAAGGACATAGATATGCTAGAAAGAGTGCAGAGGAGAGCAACTAAAATGATACCAAATCTGAGGGATCTTAGTTATGAAATACGCCTAAAAAATGCGGTTTAACAACACTAGAGACCAGGAGATTGAGAGGAGATCAGATAGAAGTGTTTAAAATATTGAAGGGTTATGAAAATATTGATAGAAATATGTTTTTCTTAGTTAAGAAAGATAGAAGGACTAGAGGACATGATCTTGCATTAGCAAAGGAGCAGAGTAGATTGGATATAAGAAAGTTTTCATTTTCACAAAGGACTGTAAATGAATGGAACAGATTACCTGCTGATTGTGTGGGTGCTAGTAGCGTGAATATGTTTAAAAATAAAATCGACACATACCTCAGACGGGCGGATACACATAGATAAAAAGGTCGGACTCTCGATAAGCCAAGGGCTTCCTTGTCCACCTGCTACCTAGAGTTAATTCTCTGGGTGGCAATCTTGTTAAATCTTGTTAAATCTATTGACAGTATTTAATGGTGGTATATTTCATTTTGTAATAACTGTTGTTATATATATTTTTTAAGATAGCTATTCGCGGCTACAAGCTCCAGACGGCATGCGGACAAGGAAGCCTTCGGCTTATTGAGAGTACAACAATGTTAGCATTATTACAATCAACAGTTATTTGTTCCCAGTCAGTTATTATTGTCATCTGTGGTAATGAGTATTTTCTCATATCCAAGATATACTATTCCTTAACTAATACAGCTTTGCGTGCTTTAGGTTTGAACGCACACATGCACACACACACACACACACACACACACACACACACACACACACACACACACACACACACACACACACACACACACACACACACACACACACATACAAACACACATCTTCGTAACCATTCAGTACTGAATTTCAATGTTGTCTCCTCTTTGACACCAGCTCTTGTTGACCTACATTTTATTAGGCGGTTTTCTAACAAAGTGTCAGGAAGGCCAGCGTCATGCTATTCGGTGGAAAGGATTTAATTGTGTGCATGAAACTCAGTTAGCTACACACATGACCTCGTATATTCGATTATTTTTGTTGGCTTAACACATTAGAGATCAGCGTGCGTAGATATTATTGTAATAAGTCGTGAGAAGTGGCACGTTCAAACAAACGTCGCACGTATCGAAGTCAAACAGAAGATGCAGAACACAGAGTACGTAGGCACACACTTTAAAAAACGGAACCGAACCCAGTGTGTCGCGTTACGTGACGATTTGACAGTACTTGAAATATGTATATGCATAAATTATGAGAGCTGCGCGACAGGCAGGAGTATTGTGTGTCAGTATCGCATGACATACTACACTGCTCAAGGTTTGTAGTCGGTTTCCAAGGCGCTGATAACGAACGTCGTGACAGCGAGTTTCCTAATACAGCCAGGGACAGACCGTATGTGGTGAACGCGCAAACACGGCGCAGTTCGTAGCCAAGGGACTAGTGATCGAGCAATAAAAACATCGCTATATCAAGTTGTGTTTCATATGAAATGGTCAGACAGTTTTGGACACAAAAACGTAGCGTTTGACATACACGTTTAACGTATACTATAGGGTTTTAATCATAAGTATTGTCTTGCTGATTGTTCCCCTCCCGTATCGTTACGTAATAAATGTACAACATGTTTATACGCACACACGCAGGCACACATGCACATACAGTCATACATACGGTCGCATGCACACACACACACACACACACACACACACACACACACACACACACACACACACACACACACACACACACACACACACACACACACACACACACACACACACACGTTAAATGGGAAAAGAAACACAACCTTGTATGCCATAGACCGTCTATAGTTCAATATGTACTGTATACGTATGCAATAGGTGTGACAAAAACCAACTAATTAAACCGAAAAACTGATTCGATGTCTAAATCGGCAAACTAGAGCACAGCGGTTTTTTCTATTTTTTCTATGCAAGTTCCAAGCGATTTTTCGATTTATTTCATAAATAGACATTTCTGGGCGAAAACAAAGACATGAAGCCTTGTGCCCGATCCATCCCTATCTTCTTTTTCTGATTTCCTTTTCCACAGGAAGTTGTCTGATCCTCTGCCACAGATCCACATTTCGGATTTTATCTGGCCAATGAATCCGAAGTATTCTTCTCAGGCAGTTGTTGGTGAAGGTCTGCAGCCTCTTCATGGTTGCCTTTGTTGTTCTCCAAGTCTCGGACCCATAAAATAGTACATATTTGACACTGGAGTTGACGAGCCTGACCTTAGTGTGAGGTGCAATGGATTTGATATTCCAGATGTTCGTGAGTTGTATGTAGGCGGTTCTGGCTTTGCCAATTCTTGCTCTGACGTCGGCATCTGTTCCTCCCTGTTTGTTGATGATGCTTCCGAGGTAGGTAAATGTTTCCACTTCTTCAAGGGCACTTCTTTGTAGTGTGATTACTTCTCTGTTGGTGGCGATGATGCGGAGGGTTTTTGTTTTCCCTTTATGGATGTTGGGGCCTATTTGCCAGAGCATTTGTCTTGTCTTGTATCTGTTGGTAGTTGTGAGAGAGTAGGGCTATGTCATCTGCGAAGTCCAGGTCGTCCAGCTTCTTCCACAGCGCCCACTGAATGTAATTTCTTCTCTGCTCTGTGGAAGTCTTCATAACCCAGTCAATGGCCAGAAGGAAGAGGAACGGCGACAACAGGTATCCTTGCCGCACTCCGGTCTCTACTTGGAAAGTCATTCCTTCGTAGGAGTTTCTGGTGAGGTTCACGAGCTTGGTAGGCACTCCATAGTGTTTGAGAAGTTTCCAGAGGTCTCTTTGTCTATACTGTTGAAGGCCTTTTCGTAGTCCACAAAGTTGATGTAGACCGGGAATTCCATTCTATTGACTGCTCCACGATGATTCGCAGTGTTGCAATCTGGTCCCCACAGGATCTGTTCTTCCTGACGCAGGCTTGCTCCTCACATAGGTAGGGGTCCATGACATCTTTTATTCTTTTGAGGATGATCCTGTTGAAGACTTTTCCAGTTACCGAGAGGAGTGTGATGCCTCTGTAGTTGGCATAGTTGCTGAGATCGCCCTTCTTGGGCAGCTTGATGATGTAGCCCTCCTTCCATTCTGCTGGCCCCTCTCCTCCTCCCAGACCTTCTGGGAGGAGGAGCATCTCCATTGTTGTGTTTGTATCTTCTTTCAAGGCTTCTGCTGGAATGTTGTCTGGGCCTGCTGCTTTTCCGTTTTTCTGCTCCGGGATTGCCCTCCTGATCTCTTCTCTGGTAGGTTTGCTGGTGTCTATGGGGAGGTTGGTTTCCGCGGGGGGGGGAGACATCAGGTGAGTTTACAGGTGCTGGCCGGTTCAATAGTTCTTCAAAGTGCTCGGCCCATCGGTTTAGTTGCCCGTCTGCTCTTATGATGGGATTTCCATCGTTATCCTTCACTGGACGTTCTGGCTTGCTATAGTCTTGTACAGTACAACAAATAACTCGTTTATGCGTTCGAAATAAAAAAAGTGAAAACATTGACGTTAATTTAACCAATGAAAACGTAGCCTGATTGCGCCTGAGTGCAGGCAAACTTAGAATGCGCGATGAAAGATAACAGCTTCGCAGAACTTTATTTCATAGATGCATAGTTATATGCAGAAAAATCGACCAAAGAAGAACCTGTATCTTTGACATAGAATTATGTTTTGACGTTCACCGTCTTTCCATGCTCGTCACAGTCGTATTTATTCTTGTAATCACCGTCCACAAGTGACCACCGCATACTCTTACCCCCGCTAGAAACGCTAAATCATCATCTATAACCTGCCTTTTCTCTGAGAATCCTTCCATAGAATATGTGAAAAGTAATTTTCTAGCACTACTAGTATACCCAATAGCCATTAAGTGCATTCTTTTTTTCTATTTTTATGATTTCATATGCGATTCGTCAAACTTTCTGTTAGATGTGCTGCGTCGCCTATTGAATTATTGTGTTCGGCGGTGCCTGGCATTTCGCAATTCAAACCACTGGCCGCTGAATAGTAATGGCACCGCCCAGTGCCCATAATGGCTAAGATTGAACAATTTAAATATACCGTGGCGCTATGCTCGTCAAACCATGGTGACGTGTATTGCAAGTGGTATGTTCTTGTGTTTGGCCTTTGGTTGTTCACGCGTTTCATTCCCTTTAAGGTCTAACCTGAATGAAGCCTAGTTGAATTTGGAGAATATAAAAACAATTTACGAAAGTGTTATACATAATTATACTCACACGCGGGCACGGAGGTTGTAAGTTGATTGTCAGACTGTACTGCGCCAACTTCTGCCAGTCACAACAGGATCAGTTCAGAAGTTGTTGGCATCTCTTGCTTGTATGAGTCCACTCTGAATGCAGACCGAAAGGATCGTGAGCCACCACAATCTCGTGGTCGATAATCACCGCACCAGTATGAATTACGACACAAAAAACGCACGACTAATGGTGGCACTGAATAGTGTGGGCACCGCCTACTGTGACCCTCGACCCGCTGTCGTCAAATTCTTGGAGAAGACAAGAAGATGCTGAGCTCCATACTGGGACATCTACGGACAACGTGGATTCGTTAGGAAATTCACCCGCGAAACGAGACTCGTGTAGTTAAATTGAGACAACTGTCAAACTTTCTGACTTGCAGGATACGTCTCATGTTTCTAAAACTACTGCATGTATTGGTTGTAACATTTATTTTCATACCAAGATGCAGTCGTCACTCGTCACTGTAGGCCCCACAACTATGTGGATACAAAGATAATAACACATTATAACAAGCTTTTATACATGCCTAAGGGTTATGAACATAAACATTAATGTATGCATAAACTGCCCTTTTTACCATTACAAGTGCCCTTTTAAGACATTGCCCCCCAGTGAAAATTCAATAAAAAACGCCCTGGAGAAGAATGATATGCAACACCCAGCTTTACGGTAATGTCCGTTTGGAAACCCATCCCAACACAACAATCCACGGAACGCTCATGATGTGGTAAGTATAATTTCTTATACAGGGCCGTATGCATTACGTGCCTTGAAAATAGGTATGGAAACGGCGTGTGAAATGGGCCCCTTAAACGAGATTTGTCATCAAGTTGACATTTTTTATTGTAATAAATTGTTCTCTACGGGATCATCTTCTCCACTTATCTGACTACGTCTGTGCTCAAATTTAGCGTATTTCTAATAACATTACTGTATCAACGGGATGCTTCAGAACACCACCTGATTTTTGCCTCCCTGAAAAATGCGCCCAACCGGCCGTCTACATTTCCACTTGTATTATTTAGCCATCAACACACATTTCACAAACACATTGTGTACACAGGCGGGTCCAGGGGGTGCCCAGGGGACACGTGCCCCCTAGACCTTTTATAATGGGCCCACGTGGCCGTGCACCCCCCAGACCATGTGAAATGTGCTCCTGAACAGTTTACAATAAGCCGCAGTTACGGCGACGCGGCGGCGAACATTTTTTCAACGTTGAAAACAACGGAAATTGTGGTATGCATAAACCATATATGTTTGCCCTAGTATGGGTGTATTATATTTTAAAAACATGGGGAGCTTGTATTGAAATTGAAAATCAACCCGAGGCCGCGAAGTGCGCCCAAAACGGGCCCCTGAGTGGTCCGCTATGCTATTAAACAGGAGTTCGCTATCGTCGATATGCTGTTATTACAATAGGCAGACCTGCATTTCTAATGGATTATGTTATGATATTATTTCACATACACAGAGTATTACATATTACCCAGTTATACATTAATAATAATAACGATACTATATATTATAATAAATTATTATGCAAAGCAACACTATTACTGATATATTTTAATATAGCGTCAATATCTCTACGAATACATATTATATTAAATGTAAGTTGTCGAGTTATATGTATCACCAAACCATGATAATAAACCCCGTAGCGAGTGTCTTACTTATACTGAAAGGAGATAAATCAACAAAGCGAAAGTCGAGTAACAGAGAAATTACTTCCATCGGTCCATATAAACTTCAATTGAGAACAAAATTCCACACAAAAATCCTAGAACGCGGAAGGAACGATAACCTAGCACACGTGGAACTACACGGGGAAGGAAGACATCGTTCGCCATGCCACTGCGGTGTTTCATAGCTACGAAAACAAGCGAGAAAACTGGGTGCAGAAACAATAATGCACCAACTGTTATCGGACAGTAAGGAGGGGGGGAAGGATAAAACGTGACTAATGTTCGGCGTGTGCACACCATGACTGGCCAGGGCCCGACTGTGCACAACACGTTCACGAAATGTGCTGATGGCTAAATAATATAAGTGGATGTACAGAGGTCCGTTTTGGGCACACATTTTAGCGAGTCAAAAATCGGGTGGTGTTAGATACAGTAATTTTAAGAAAAAATACGCTACATTATAACATAGACGTAGTCAGATAAGTGGAGAAGATGACCCCCGTACAAATAAAATTATTAGAATGAGAACTGTTAACTTCATAACAAATCTCGCTTAAACTGCCAGTTTTGCATGTCGTTCCCTTACGATAAATTTAATGCAATATTATTACAGCTAGTAGCGCGGGAACGTAATTCATATTGGAGGGGCTACCGTTGTTGGCATCTCTTGCTTGTATGAGTCCACTCTGAATGCAGACCGAAAGACACACACGCACGCACGCACGCACGCACACAGACACGCACACACACACACACACATGCGCGCACACCAGACATAATGTCGGTCTGTATGCGATAGTTGATCTTCCTCGCAACACCGAATGCTCGTTTGCTGGCAACATTTGACACCGATTTGATGAAAATGAGAGCTGTCCCGCAACACATTTTGACCCCACTATAATTGGTTTTGGAAGTCACAGTTGGTCCCTTGAATAAAACTACTCCTAACCACCAGACCAGCTTGGGCTGCCAACGGTAGTCCTCGGTTTCAACTTCAGGGTACTTCTGAAGTACTGGTTATTTTTTATGATACGTATTCTTGCAAACAAAGCGTAGGGTGTCGTCTAGCATAAACTAGTGTATCGGTCGTTAAGTGCTGATGCAAGAAATCATTTGATGATCTGAGCCTACGTACTCAATGTCGGAATATAAACATGCATAAAATACAGCTCCCCATTTCAGATCCTTACATCTTTTAAGCTTATAAAAGAATAAAAATCAAACAGAATCGATCTACTGCAACATACATTTCATTAACTGGTTCATTGCATTAAAGCAATGCACAGAAGTCCCGTCTACCAATCTTCTCGAAACGCTAACGGCGTTAAATGCCATTTATTTGTTGAGCGTTTTAGGCCGAATAGAAACAAAATGGTCCAGTTGCAAACAACGAGAACGGCCGGTAACTCGATTATTGTGCATTGAAGTTAGGGTCGAAATGTTTGCTCGCTTACTTACTCTGGCATTAACTCTATAGGTATTAGGTCTTGATAATTACCGTACCTCACAACTATTGTGTTCGAAATACGAAAACGACAAAAAAAGTCATACACCGTTGTTGCTATGGTAATGACTAATGTAAACTACAAACGTCGTATTTATGTATGCAGTTGCGGCAACCAGACGACCGAACACTTGCGTGTCTTGTGACCCTTTACGTCACGTCCACACCACAGCATGAGAGATGGCATCTTTGATCAATTTTACTGTTCTTATTCACTCACGTTATCGAAACTAAAACGAGAAACCATTATCAAGGCTAGCGCCATGCCATCGTTCACCATCAAGGGAGTCCACAAAATATCAGGGAACGTTTTCGCTAACAAAATAGAAGTTATTTTGAAACTCTAATTTAATAATAGGCGAAATCGTACGGTAAATAGGCGTTTCCTACAGGTAATTTGAATTCAATCTAACCGTGGACCCGGCGACGATCATCTACATGTATCAAGCGAACATGAACGCAGACCGCATCGTTTGGTGCAACAGCCAGCGTGTTATCTTATGTCCTCTCAGTATTAGCAACAATAGAGACAGATATGTAGGTACCTACCTGATGCTGCCATTTTCAATACTGTACTCTTCCAACTAAACTTTGGTTGGTCAATGACCTCAAACACCGCCTCGATCAAATTTTGCATAAGATCTTGTCCACTACCATAGCCTTTGTAGATAAAGGTCAAGCACCGGTCATCCGGTGTGTCATATGTGAAGTATTATGTATTAATGGACACTGGAATTTCATTCCACTTAATTTCTACAAAGTCCCCTCACAATGACCGCTACAGCTGTGCCCTTATTATTTTCCTCGTGTGAAAGAAATATAAGTATTCTAAAACGCTCCCTCGATTGTTTTAGATCAGAGGTTCCCAACCTAGCCTATGTGTTCACTCGGGGATACATGAGAGGTTTTCCAGGAGGTAGGTGGATGGTTGGCAGGGACGGACCCAGAGAGCGTATTCCACGGGGCCCCAAAACTCTACTGGCGGCCGACGCAAATTCAAATTCGGTGGTCTGAGCCGGACCTTCATCATGACTCCGCTGTCGCGCTGTGTCGGATCATGACATCGGAAGATGGGGAGTTGGGGCCTGGGAGATGCTTCTGAATATTTTTCGCCGCCGCGCGGCCGTATTTTCATCTCTTCTTCAGCTTCTCCGCTGTCTCAGCTGGCTCGACTGATCAAAATATAAATGTAACTTCTTATATATACCGCAATATCCAAGCCTTCAGGACACCCGAAAGCACTTTACACAAGCGAAGGGTGTCGTATGGCATAAACTGGTGTGTGTGTGTGTGTGTGTGTGTGTGTGTGTGTGTGTGTGTGTGTGTGTGTGTGTGTGTGTGTGTGTGTGTGTGTGTGTGTGTGTGTGTGTGTGTGTGTGTGTGTGTGTGTGTGTGTGTGTGTGTGTGTGTGTGTGTGTGTGTGTGTGTGTGTGTGTGTCTGTGTGTCTGTGTGTGTCTGTGCCTGTGTGTGAGTGTGTGTGTATGTGTGAGTTTGTGTGTGTGTGTGTGTGTGTTTGTGTGTGTGTGAGTGTGCGTGTGTGTGTGTGCCTGTGGGTGGTGTGTGTGTCTGCATGCGTGTGTGTGTGCGTTTGTGGGTGTGTGTGTGTGCGTGCGCATGCGTGCGTGCATGTTTGTGTGCGTGTGTGTGTGTGTGTGTGTGTGTGAGTGTGTGTTTGTTTGTGTGTGTGTATGTGAGTGTGTGAGTGGTGTGAGTGGTGTGGTATGTGTGTGTGTGTGTGTGTGTGTGTGTGTGTGTGTGTGTGTGTGTGTGTGTGTGTGTGTGTGTGTGTGTGTGTGTGTGTGTGTGTGTGTGTGTGTGTGTGTGTGTGTGTGTGTGTGTGTCTGTGTGTGTGTGTCTGTGTGTCTGTGTGTGCATATGGGTGATGTGGGTGTGTGCCTGTGTGCGTGTGTGTATATGTATGTGTGTGTGTGCGTGCGTGCGAGCGTGTGTGTATGTGGTGTGTGTCTGTTTGTGTGATGTGTGTGGTGTGTGCGTCTGTTTGTGTGATGTGTGTGGTGTGTGCGTGCGTGCGTGTGCGTGTGGTGTATGTCTGTGTGGTGTGTGCGAGTGTGTGTGTGTGTGTATGTGTGGTGTGTGTATGTGCGTGCGTGCGTGTGTGTGTTTGTGTGTGTGTTCGTGACTTGTGTCAGCAATAATTGTATATATTCGGAGTTAAGTGTTGGTTCGAGTTCATCAAAATATAAAATGCTTGACAAAATGTGCTTTTATTTGTTGATTTAGCACAATAGTCAGTAGTATCGGCTGCCCTTAATCAGGATAACCGATCGTCTTAATAATGAGATAATCGTCTTAAGTTTCTAACAGTTTTACAAAAACTAAAAGTAAAAGTGTACACAAATATAACAGTGCTCAGAAACGTTGACTATATATGGGATATGAACATGCGCTAGGCAGCGTATTTTTTCAATTCAGTTTGTGTGTGTGTGTGTGCTTGTGCGTGTGCGTATGTGTGTGCTTGTGTGGGTGTGCGTGCATGCATGTTTGTGTGTGTGTGTGCGTGTGCGTGTGCGTGTGCGTGCGTGACTTGTGTCAACAATAATTGTATATATTCGGAGTTAAGTGTTGGTTCGAATGCATCAGAATACAAAATGCTTAACAAAATGTGCTTCTATTTGTTGACTTAGCACAAGAGTAAATTTCATCGGTTGCCCTTAATCAGGATAACCGATCGTCTTCTGGCCTCTAGGAGCGACAGACAGTGGCGCTTCGTTGCGGATTCTGGATAATTGAAACTACACGCGTCACAGGCCATCAAACGGTAGGCTTTATACTTGAACGTTTTTGTTCTGAAACAACATCTATTATTGCCAAAACAATGACGTAAATTGTCGAGGGAAACAAAACAAGAATCAAGTGTTCCATACTTTAATAATGCGCAGCTTTATAACATCAAATGTTCACTGAAACGAAACTGAAATTATCATTGCAAACATTTCTGCTAGATTTGAAGCAAATTAGGCTGGTGAGAGAAGAAGAGTTATGCCGTTGGGAAATGGTGGATTCATTTGAACTTGACTCTGTCCCTTGTTGATTCTCCATACGGTGAGTGTGGCGTCTCCAATCTCTAGACACGTTCGAGATCGAGCGACGCGGGTGTAAACGCCATTGGAAATAGTGGTTCGAACTATATCTTCGTCCACGTCATGTCCGGTTTTACCAAGTACATGTCCCAGTCCATGCCGAACTGCAACACAAATGAGAGAGCAGGCACCCCTGAGTCTTACCTCTACATAATTGCGATTACGTATTCTCTATGCTGACGAAAACGCACACCATTGTTTCACGTCATTATTGCCGACTTACGTCATGTGTCGTAGGTAACCCCGTAACAGGCAGATCAAATATCATATCATATCATATCATATCATGTCATGTCATGTCATGTCATATCGTATCTTATAAAGATAAGAACAACACTTATATAGTGCAACAAATCTAGATAAATCCATTCGGAGACGATTAAATTAATAATTATATATATAACAGGTTACGCAAAATGTATGATAAATTAATTAAAATAAACAAAATATTAAATAAAAAATTATATATTTCAAGATAATCATTAAAGATATAATGATAATAAATAAATAAGAAAAGACATTGTGTAAACGTGGTACAAAAAACATACACAAGATAATAATAATAATAATATAACAAATAATAATTAATAGTTAAATAAACTGAACCTATGTTGGGTATGCTGCCCGGAAAATATGAGTTGTCAAAAGTATTTTTAAATGTCGCAATGCAAGAGGTTGTCTTCGTCTCGCTTGGAAGTGTATTCCACATTCATCGAACAGAGACCAAGAAAGTTCTGTCGCCGTATCGGCTGCGAGATGGTGGCACGTACAAGTAATGTTTGTAGCCGAACATCATATAGAGTAGGTCGGTGACGTAAGCTGGTGCCAGTCAGTGTTGAGCACGGAAGGTCAGTAGTAGAATTGCGCAGTGAATGTGTTGCTTCACGGGAAGCCAGAGCAGTTTCTTGAGTACCGGTGTGACGTGGTCCCATCTAATAGGAGCGGACCACCAGCCGAGCAGCAGTATATTGCACTCTTAGCAGTTTGCTTATAAAGAAACGGGGGGTGCCAGTTACTAGTGCATTGTTTACTATTACTAAGCAATTACACTTTTTAAAATTATTAACACCATCCAGAATGTATCACAAATTATGTGTTTCCTTCTTGATTAATATAAAATGATGATGGAGGTTTGTGTTTAATGAGCCGTGGGCCTACGGGCCCCATTTTTTGGCCCGCAGACCTGGGTAGGGCATATGTCTGAAACGTGCGAACCGGGCCGGGCTTGGGCTAAACAGAACTAAACATTAGCGGGCCTGGGACGGGGTTGAGCCTATATTCCAGTTTGCAGGTCTGGAGCTGCCGGGTTATGGAAATAATTATGTTTGTGACTTTGACCGGGCCTGGACTCTAATAGCGGGCCGGGCTTTGGCTCAAATTCTAGGCCCGCACAGGGCACTAATGTGTGTGTGTGTGTGTGTGTGTACGCGCGCGCGTGTGTGCGTGCGTGCGCGTGTTCGTGTGTGTGTGCTTGCGCTCTCTCTCGCTCTCGCTCTCTCTCTCTCTCTCTCTCTCTCTCTCTCTCTCTCTGTCTCTCTCTCCCTCTCTCTCTCTCTCCCTCTCCCTCTCTCTCCTTCTCTCCCTCTCTCTCTCTCTCTCTCCCTCTCTCTCACACACACACACACACACACACACACACACACACACACACACACACACACACACACACACACACACACACACACACACACAAACACACACACACTTTTCACACCCAATCTACTTACCTCAGCCATGAATTGTCTGCATGCGCCACACGAAGCCTTATATTCTCCTTTTATATCACTGAAAGTGAAACGTAGAGTTGTGCACCATAAACCTAGTACTAATAGAAATGTTATTAGAGAAAGCTTCGTTGATCATCCCACCCACCCGGGAAAACGAAGTCCAGTTTGCCACCATGAAAATGTAACGTAATAAAGCCAGTGACCCGAGTGACATCAGCACATTAGTCCTCAAGTGTTATGACGAGGGACTCACAAACAAACTTTACGAATATACATCATCAATATATGACACAGCAAGGACATTGCATCGGACCTCAACAATGTTAAAGTAGCATTCTGAGATTGGCCATCTTTAATATAAACTTACTTGAATCAATCTTTGCTGTCCATTGTGTTCGATGATGACATCAGTGTAGGTGGGTGTCCTTATGTTTTGCTCTTCGGTGAGATGTCGGTCCTATCTGTGCTACAATGCTTCTGCCGCAGTCGCACAGAAGGCGGTAGGTATAGAAGCACCCTGAAGGCCATGCCAACGATCGTGATCATGTTGATATTTTTGTCGTAGCTTTTCTTCTATGTGTATCTGTCCCTACTGTATGGCCCGCCTCCACTGTTTCCGGTCCTGGGCAGTTGATTCCCATGTGTCTACAGGGATGTGTGTAGCTTTCAGGTGTCTTTTAACCACATCTTTGTACCTCAAGCGTTGTCCACCACGAAGGGGTTTCCCCTGGATAACTAGTCATAGTACACAGCCTTTGGGATTCTGTCGCTGCTTATTCGAGTAACATGTCTAGTCCAGCGGAGCTGGGATGCACTCAGAATGGCTTTTATACTTGACATGTCTGCCCGTCTGAATACTTCTACATTTGAAATGTCGTCTTTCCGTGAGATCCAAAGAATTTGTCGGAGATGCCGGAGATGCACTTGGGAAGGTTGTCTGATGTGGCGACGGTAGAGTGTATACGTCTCAGCTGAGTATAGTAGTGTTGGAAGTACAATCGCCTTGTATAACTTGCACTTTATACGCGCTTCCAGAGTCCTCAAATGGCCCCTGATGCCGCATGTATACGAATTTCCATATCAATGGTGTTGTCAGACGCAATCGTGCTGCCCAAGTATGTGAAGTTCTTGACTGACTTTAGAAAGATGTCAGATTTCATGTCTGGATTGACTGAAGTCTGTCCAACGGTGGTTGGCATAGTGTTACATTATATGTCATCTAACTCTATATATACACTTTTATCCACAATGACATAATGTACAATTTTAAGATAACACCTCATAAAAAACGAACAATTATATCCTATTGCTTTTACTTCTTCCCCTTGCTCCCTTGCGAGGTGGAGTCCACGTCACTTGGTAGCTTCTACTTTTCTTATCAGTTCTTTCTACCTCTCTCTCTCGTCCGCAATGGCCGTCCATTCATGGCTGTTCACGCCAGCTCTCCCAAGATCTCGTTTTATGCTGTCGTTCCATCTCAGTATTGGTCAACCTCTCCGTCATCTGGCATCCTCTTCTACTCTCCACGCTCTTTTCGGCAGTCTGTCTTCACCCATTCTTTGTACATGTCCCGCCCATCTCATTCTGTTTCCGGCTATTTTCCTCTTTAGGTGTTTTTTCGTTCCAATCTCTTCTCTCAATTCCTTCATCTTCCTTCTATCTTGACGCGTTACTCTACATATTCTTCTGACGCAGTTGTTTCTGCTACCTGCAGTGAACCGGAGAATTTGACCCGACGTGTTGTAAAATTACCAAAACAACATTTCCCGACTCTAATTAAACTACTTTTACGTGTAGTCAGCACACCTAAAAAGGTGACAGTAACCTACCACGTCGTTCCAGACTAGGAACTACGTCGAATTAAAAGTTAAGTGAAAATTTGTCTCGGTCTGAACAAGTCAAACTCGAAGTGAAACGGACAAACTATATACCGAACTACGTCTTCGCCGTTCCGGACTATAAATAGCTGCCGCTAAAATGCGTCCATAGACCATACGCACTAAGAGTGTAATCTTACAAATGACATAAAACAATATTTTAAAACACTCCGCAGAACCAAGAAAAAATATATTACGACAAGCGAAAAACACGTGTCTCGGCGAACGCTAGAACGAAAATTGGAAACGAGGCAGTATCAGAAGCATGATGGGAGGTTTTTTTGCGTTTTGATACACCCGGTCAGCCGGGTGGTATCGTGTGATCGAAGCTAGAAATAATATTGACGAGTCAATTCATTGATTCCGATAGTGTTTGGCGTAATGGTATACATAATTTGGTGAGGGATTGAGATGGGTAATATGGTATTTTCATGCAGCTCTAGCCTCTACATGATGCCGTGGCGTTTGTAACTTCAGTAACATTGATACGTGTAAATATTGGGTTACACGGTAGGGGCCTACATAGAAGAGGAATTTGAAGGCATAATAAAGCCTTTCCACGCCACCTACGATGTATTGGAATGCCTGATATGATCTTGTCATTGGCGTAGGTATAAAGCAGTGGGTCGCCTCGGTTTGAGTGTGTCGCAAAAAGTTTCCAGACTGTCCGAATGTTCTTAATTATGCTCCCGTGTCAGATGCATGGACACGAATCATTTATGCTAAAAGTTGTTTGAATTTGAAACGCTGTGACAAAAAACAATCCTTCAAAGAACAGTGTAGGGGAAAGGAAGTCAAGGATGACAGAGGAAGATATGGACAGATAACATTCAGACCAAAAAAATCTTTGCAGAAACCGAGGCACTAGCACACAACCGCCATGACTGGAGTCGACTCGTGCAACGTTCACTTGTGCAGCGCCCTTACGACCCAGGCAGGCTAAGGGACCAGTAAATAAGTCGTTTGGACATGTATCCCGTAGGCCAAACGAAAACCTCATAAAAATAGCTTTCAATGAAGACTTTAAAGGACACATAAAACGAGGAAGGCCGCAGAAGAAGTGGAGTAACCAAATTAGACAGGACATTGGACTCCTTCTTTTAACACCAGAACAGTGTGCTCTAGAAACGACGAAATGGAGGAGTGTGACTTTCAGGATGATAGCAAGCGGTCAAATTGGCCTATGCATTTAAATCAAATAAATGACATGATAACATACCTTTCAAATTCATGCAACACTTGGCGTAAAGTATTTGTCTTACATGCATCTCACATTCTGTCTGATGCAGCCAAAAATGTGTCATGCATGCAATGGAGAAAACTCGGTGACATGTAGCTTTTAACCTCAGTTTTGTCTTGAAAGAGCATTACATGATGCCAACATTACGTATGAGGTATGTTTTATGCAAAAAGCATACGCTAATAACGCTAATGCTGTATAACTAGGTGAGTGTATGAAACTTTAATGAACAAATTACATGGCTGCAGACATAGAGTAAAACGTGAAAGAATATGCCTAAACAGTCGGTGACAACAAGTGCTTCTGGGAGGACCGTACACTAACACCACTAGCATCAGAGCAACACATACGACTGATATCATATGTTCTGTCAAGACTAACTGTCAAGCGGCTGTGAAATGCGACAGGAAAGCATAACAATTTGGTTTTTAAAAATCTGAAATGTACAGTCGTGACAACTGGTTCATCTTCGTGACAACGTAACAGTTGTCTCCTACTGCGTGTCCTTCCTAGGAGTCGTGCTAGTTGCTAGGTGTGGTCACAAAGTAGTTTGGAACCACCCAGCGTCTGGGACAGGATCAAACACCAATTCTGAAATGTAACAAACACAGCTATAAGATAATTTGTTATATATGATTACGTCAGATGAACAATAAAAAATTATCATCTTAGCTGACAGCATCATTCTTGCATGGTTCAGACAAGCAGCATTGGAAGTATTATCAATTCTTTACCATCAAGGGAAAGCATGTAGATATTCACTCAAAGTTATGTGGACATCGTTATACCATATACTTGAACTGTTTAGGTGTTACACAAGATTTCAAAACTTTTGAAGCTGTGTGTCCAGTAATGTCTATAGCCAATGGCTTCCTATCATTGAAGTTAAAGATGCGAAGGCAGCTCTTCATAACCCTATTGAATGGCTAAGATTAATATTCATAAACAGATTACAGTCAAATTATATAACTATAAGTTGTGGTTCTGCAAAACACATTTGCACAATGTTATAATTGTTACAATGATGTAGTAATCTACATGATGTTATGGTAAAAACACTCGGTCTTTGCACATTTAACTCTAACCAAATTACCGATACCGACTCTTCCAATCCTAGTCCATGCTCAGATCATTCAGCACCACAACACTGGCAATGCAGCCATGTTTCTATCAGTACAGCTAGAATAGATAAACTACATTATGTGTGATACAAATAACTGCTAGCCTTACCTGAAATAAGGCATCAGAAGTGATGTGTGTCTACTTGAGGTAGAACTTGGTGATGTCTTCATGAAGGATGAGATGTTTGTCGACTCCATCCTCAGTGATTGCCGCCATTCGTATGACGCCGCCACTGCTGCCGTCACGCATGATGGCCAGGGACACAGCTGTAAGATACACACCACGGTTACAATAGTAAAAAAGTAAGGTAAGTTCTTATATAGCGCAGCATCCAGTCCACAGGTCTGCTCAAAGCGCTTTACACTTTACTACCTGGCTGACCTTTTCAATCGAACACCATCTCGACTTCTCTGGGAAGCATCCAGCCACACTGCAATTAATGCGGGAAGACTATTCGTACACAAATATCCACCACTGTCTATAGCCAGGTACTCATTTATACATTTGAGTGAACTGGAGCAACATAGAGTGAACAAATCTGTCCAAGGTTCGACGCCGCAGTACAGGATTCGAACCCAGATTCTCTTGATCGAGAGTCCAAAGCTCTGACCAGGGGGTCTTTCTGAATGGTGGGCCAAATAAGTGAGTTGGGCTAGGTCAGCGGGCCGTACACTTATTTCTTAATATTGGTTATCACTAGCTCAATCTTCATGAAAACTGGCACATTATGTTATCATGCATAACATTTTTTGAACAATTTACTATTGAAAATACACGTTATTCAAGGTCCGCATTGTCACCATTCAAATGACATTTTCACAAAATTCAAGTGAGCTTGGCATGTGTAGTCAGTTTAAGAAACCTTGCGTTTGGTTGCAAGGTACACCTCACTGAATGTCACTTTGAGTATCACAGAACCACATCTCATTTGAGTGAACTTCATCTACACAGCTTCCGGAGCGTTGACTATTCCTTTTCAGGAGGGTTGAGAAATGCAATAGTTGTCTCCTACTATCGCAACCTCATCTCAAAAGCGGAAATGTGACACGATGTCAACAAGAAATGACACTTTCAGATACACCCAGGAGTCATCGATGTCTGGTAGACCTTACGTCTTAAAACTTCTGCTCTACAAACAAGCTAATTCCATGTCTCAGCTCATGCAACCCTGCATGGCACCCCAACTCAGCCAACGCACTTTGCAGTAGTAGAGATCTTGATTTCTGCACATTCGTCTCTGCCAGAATGTTTAAGCCACAAGCACGAACATAGTTTACAGTTTTCAAGACCGCGCTCAAAATCTTCTGCATTTGCATAGATGATGCAGCGGGCCTGAAGAGATTTGCAGTGGAACATGCATTGTGTCGAACATTTCCAATCAGCGAAACAACTTATGTTCTTCCTCCCATGGAACGTGCACCATGCAAACGTATATATTATCATCCCCCGGGCCACATTATTTGCAATCTCGCTTTTATTCTGCGGGCTGCATGAAATAGCTTCGCAGGCACACGTGTTTTAAACCCATTCACTGTGGCACCATTTGGAGAGTACAGTTTCCACATTTTCCCGATAGGTGGCACAGCAAACATGTAACTTTAAAAGTAAATAACTTGAAATAACTAACTCTGCTTTCTTAAATACAAAGGCAATTGGTAGATCAGAGGTCAATGGCCATGGAAGTGAATGAACATAGAAAGAGTGAGTGGACTTCAGCATCTGGGAGAAGATGCACTTACAAGGTCCCAAAAATAGCTTTAGTATAATATACAACAACAAATAGACACAAATTTCTACCACTCCCAAACTCTCTCAGTGTTTCCCCTTTCTTTTCCTTCTGCCATCACTGATCCCGTGCTACCATGGTCACCACACATTTATACGTCTGCCTGTCTCCTATTCTCGTTCTACACACCCTCCCAATTCAAAAAAAGCTCTCAGATGTCCCCATCAGAATATAGAAAACCTCTCTGTAGGTGTCCATAATGTACTTGCTAAACTTCCATTATTTGTTTTTACAAACCTTTGGCTTGGATCATTTCTAATACTTTTTATTGGAAAATTATCTGTAATTAAAAAACAACTGTATTTGACCAGTAACTAAAACTGACTTATTGGACTAAATATTGAAAAAATGTATGCTATTTAAAAAGTAAGTGTTCAAACTCTGTCTACAACATTATAATGTATATATTGTTATCATGGGAGAACTTTTCGCTCTGAGATATATTAACACTTACAACAAGTGTCTTCCATCCTTTTATCATGTGACATTACGTATGAATTCAATTGCTTCTGGTAGCAAAATAAACCGATTTACAATTAGAGGCTACGCACATGTCATGTGTTCACATCAGCTGATGCTGCCACCTACCATCCTTGCAGAACTTGAGGCATTCGTCCTTTGTCATGTTTTCTTTGAACGTCGCATCAACGTGTCCATAAAGGTAAGTACTACCAGAGCCACCTATTGTGACTGGCTGGCGAATACACATCCCTCCCAGAGGAATGGAATACACCTGCAACGGAATATTTACGAACACTGAGTAAACCATTCTCCACACAGCTATATAAGTTGATTTGTTGTCATTTCATGAAAGGAACTGTCAACACATTACCCAAAACAACATAAAAAGAAACACATAAAATAATATTTTGTGAAACTAACCAAATTCAGGTGTCTGTTGGAAATTTAGCTTACATTTAGCCACAGCTCATTTTAGAAACACTGATATGGCATAAGGAGATCTGTTATTTTTCACAAACAATCAACCTTCTAACAAACAGAAACTGTTCAGGCTGTGGTTGTACGTTTATGGTCAAGTACTTGTACGTGGAGCACTTGTACCAGGTACAATTCTGCACATCAGCCCAAAATGTCTGCCCAGGTCATGTCCAATCAATTTTGGGATTTTTACATAAATGTCTTAATCATACGATCTCATCTTTCAATGTCTAGTTTACTTTCCTCGATACTAATCCAAAATGTTTTGTTTGCTTCAATTTTAGCAATAAATAAAAAACTACTGAACACATTTCAATAAATGAGGTATCATTTTAAAGCTTACGGTCTGTGGGATCTAAAAGGACAACTCCATTTCACAATTCTGCAACTTAATATCCATTTTGCTGTGGCGGGTCATTTTTTCAGTACTTGTTCATGTTTTTGAAATTGTGCAAGGTCAACTGTATCAAGTACATTTCAAGTACAGCCGCCCCTCGTTATAATGCGGTAGTCGGGGTCCACGAAATGAATCCGCGGTATAAGCGAGGTACGATAACGGGTTCCCATAGTTGCCACCAGGGGCACTTCGACGACGTCACGGCCGCTGCACCAGGAATGCCGTCGAAGCCACATGCACAATCAGTGTGTTGGCTGCGCAGTCTATACGCGGTTTATGAAGCTTATTAAAATGTCAGCCACCGTCAACGTGTATTATGCTTGAATGTCATACACTGTTGAATGTTGAACTAAATAAAATTCACAAATGGTAATCAGTTTTAAAATAGACTACGGACCAACAGGCTATGATCAACTGAACGATAATATGGTACCAGTGATGTAAGATCTAAAATAATAACCTGGCACTCAGCAGCTGAATACGCAAATGAGTTCACAAATGCTGCGCTACAGTTGATTAAATATTTAAAACTATAATAAATACGTTCACAATTGGCTTAACTTCGTTTTTAAAGCAATATCAAAATACAAATTTAGAACGCACATTTACCGTGCCGAACAATATTGTGATTCACCATTTCATATTCGGTTGATGAATTCATACTTTGGCGCACCAGTAGCTTTGCGTTCATTGCAGCGAAAAAGCTAATATTTGTGAAGCAATGTTAGCATACTGATCTTCCCTACTAGGCTGCATTAAAATGTTTTATTCCATTCTTGCCACATTCCTAAGCAAGGCGTATTTGTGAATTTCAATTGCACTTTACAAGACGCCCGGCGCCGAAGCCAGGCGACACCACAGAAGGTGAAGGCGCGGATCCGCGGAAGCCAGGCCCATGACTCGCAGAAGGGAAACGATTTGCTTGATGTCGGCGAGAAATAAATAATGCCTCGCTCCACATTTACTGTGCCTAAAATTTATTGACCCTAGTCAAAGAAATTTACACCTTTGATAGCACGGGCAGTGCAGAACAAACAACAGCAAGCCAACGTAGCGACGTGCCTCGCACCAGATTCGCCACACAGTTCTAGGCTCTACAGCCTACGCCAACGTTAAATTTATAGTCTGCCAACTAGTCTTTCAAAAATGCATACGTAGCAAACAAAGACGAGGATAACTTCACACAAAACAAGTGACAGTAATGACCGTGTTAATATAATTTACCACAGCGTTTATTTCCCCCCTGGCGGCAGAAATTCGGGGTCCACGACCGACTGCGTTATAACCGAATCCGCGTTATAACGAGGCGCGTTATTACAGGGGGCGACTGTATATAACTTCAGTATTTAAAATACAAAATGATACTTATAATAATACTGTGTGATGCACAACATTGAAAGACCATCCTGCCTACAACTAATAATATACATTTTCAAAATAGTTAATAATTGACACCTGAATGTTATTATTAATCATTATGTCTAAGTTGGACTTGTACTTGACCTAATCTACTTGGAATTGTAGTTGGTAAATTTGTTTCTACTTTCAAAGTACCAGTACATGTACTTGTATTTGACCTAATGTACTGTCTTGTACTCCTCGTAATTGTACTTGATCAAACTATGTACTTGACCCCAACACTACCAGTCATTAACTCCGTAACTCTCCTAGTCCCTGTAATGTACCTGTCCTCCCAGCTTACGGTCCCAGCCAGCACAGATGATGCCTGCTGACAGGGAGTCACGGTAGTTGTAGCACAGGTCTTGGAAGACTTTTGCTGCTGTCTTCACCAACGGATCCTCTCCCATCTCCATCCTACAGGCACAACAACAGTCACGGCAATGCAGTCACATCAATGCAGTCATGGCAACACCATCATGTCAAAACAGTTACATCAATGCAGTCACATCAACACCGTCATGTCAATGCTGTCATGGCAATGCAGTCACATCAACGCAGTCATGGCAACACCATCATGTCAACACAGTTACATCAAAGCAATCACATCAACACCATCATGTCAATGCTGTCATGACAATGTAGTTACATCAACGCAGTTATGGCAATGCAGTCACGGGAACAGTCACGTCAACACAGTCATGTCAACACGGTCACGGCAACACTGTCAAGTCAACAGTCACATCAACACAGTCACCACAACCATCACATCAATGCAGTCACAGCAACCCAGTCACGTCAATGCAATTACAACAATGCATTAACTTCAAACAAAACATTAATTTCTAAACACATCTCCCTGAACAAGACAGATTATAACTCCCAAAAGCTAACACCATTGGGATGACTAATTGTATGTCACTGCCCTTATTTGGTGTCTGGTCATCAATGTGATCCACCATAATGGTTATATACAATCGAATGCTGTGCATTGTCTACCATGGGACTCAAACAATGCAGCGGTATAGCGAAAGACACACAGCTGAAAAAATAGTGGACTGTTTCTTTTGTTGATTGCAATAGACGCTGAAGTGCCTTCTTACAGTTATTGTGTATAGCCCGCCATGGGCCGTTGCTATGATAGATGACTGGATGTCACATAATTGATAATCATCCCAACTGTGTGTGCTAATCCTGTTCTACTACATTGCCGGCAACGACAGACACAAAGTCCTGTCACCTAGTGAATGTGCTGCTTGTAGAAATCAGTGCATGTATTCTGTCGCCATGGATACTCTGAGCACATACCTGTGGAAGTTGATGTGGTAGTTGACGATGTCAGCAATGGCCTGAGTGTCAGCCGAGGAGCCAGAACGACAACAGTAGATGTTGTCTGTCACCTTCGTCAACTTGTCTGTCACCCGGTTTGGAATGTACGACCTGTCAATACAAGTCCAATGAAACAATACAAGACTGACACGTGTACTGCGATCAGACCTGGGTTCAATTCTTAATTGAATTTGAATTGATCAACAAAGTGCATGAATTTGATTTGAATTGGAATTGAATCCCGCAAAGTAACATGAATTGAATTAATTGATTGAAACGGAAAATAAATTTACAGTATTTTTCTATATAAATTGAGACATAGAAACTACAAAATATATGTTAAATTGTAACATTTTTGGATGTTTTTTTTGGTCAAAGACCAAAATAAAACATCCAACAGCAGCAGAACTACCAATACTTACATGCACAAAAGGATTTGTCACCAGACAAAACATGGGCTGCAATTATCCTGTCTCAGTCCCTATGTACCCCAGTTTTACTAGATGTGTAGAAGACAGCTACTACAGTGTTAATTGGAATCACTGCTGATTGACCACCGGATTAGCATTTGCCAATGTCCAGAGTTCAGCATCCCATTTGTTCTTTAGCCAGGCTGCAAGGTAATAATATTAATAAGATAACTTCTAAAAAATGCGCCTAAATCCTTGGAAACCAAGCTCAGAGGCGCATCAAAACAAAAGGATTGGTTAATCTCAAAATCCATAAGTAGTATTACGGTGGATAAGCAAGGTTGTAAAGATAAGTTTTTAAATGACGACGGAATTTGGTAATATTTTCAACTTATCTAACACTAAGACGGAGCATATTCCAAAGATTTGGTGCAGCAACAGAAACAGCTATTGTTGCCGATTTTAATTTTAATTGAATTAGAATTGAATTGGAATTGATCCTTTTTTGTGCATACGTTGAATTTAATTGGAATTGATCATTGGTAAATACACATCAATTGGAATTGAATTGGAATTTATAAAAGTGAATTGAACCCAGGTCTGACTGTGGAGCTATGCTAATGTAAACTGTGTTTCTATGTGCTGTTTGTGTGCTGTTTGTGTGCTGTTTGTGTGCTGTTTGTGTGCTGTTATTTATTTATGTGGTGCATGTGATGTATGTGTTAGCCATGAATGATCTACTAAGTTTTCAATATACTACTTTCCTTTTCTGGAGCTTTGACCTGAACAATACAAATGTCCAGACATTTGTGTGTGTGATGACAGATTTGAGAAAACCAGCACTGTCAAATCGAGTTGTTTACAGTGACGACAACAACACACAATAACTCACAGCGGTATTTTCCGAACAGCTGGCTACAGCTGATAGAAGAATGTGAACTAAGTTTTTGTCCAATCCACACCTTCTCAGAAGTAGTGGTCAGGGCTTCTGGACAGGCATTACTTATAGTTTTATCCAATCTTTACACTCGCCAGCTAGCTCCCAAAGTGGTCAGGGCTTCTGGACAGGCATTACTTATAGTTTTGGTCAATCTTTACACTCGCCAGCTAGCTCCCAAAGTGGTCAGGGCTTCTGGACAGGCATTACTTATAGTTTTGGTCAATCTTTATACTCGCCAGCTAGCTCCCAAAGTGGTCAGGGCTTCTGGACAGGCATTACTTATAGTTTTAGGCAATCTTTACACTCGCCAGCTAGCTCCCAAAGTGGTCAGGGCTTCTGGACAGGCATTACTTTTAGTTTTAGGCAATCTTTACACTCGCCAGCTAGCTCCCAAAGTGGTCAGGGCTTCTGGACAGGCATTACTTATAGTTTTAGTCAATCTTTACACTCGCCAGCTAGCTCCCAAAGTGGTCAGGGCTTCTGGACAGGCATTACTTATAGTTTTAGCCAATCTTTACACTCGCCAGCTAGCTCCCAAAGTGGTCAGGGCTTCTGGACAGGCATTACTTATAGTTTTAGTCAATCTTTACACTCGCCAGCTAGCTCCCAAAGTGGTCAGGGCTTCTGGACAGGCATTACTTATAGTTTTAGTCAATCTTTACACTCGCCAGCTAGCTCCCAAAGTGGTCAGGGCTTCTGGACAGACATTACTTATAGTTTTAGCCAATCTTTACACTCGCCAGCTAGCTCCCAAAGTGGTCAGGGCTTCTGGACAGGTATTACTTATAGTTTTAGCCAATCTTTACACTTGCCAGCTAGCTCCCAAAGTGGTCAGGGCTTCTGGACAGGCATTACTTATAGTTTTAGCCAATCTTTACACTCGCCAGCTAGCTCCCAAAGTGGTCAGGGCTTCTTGACAGGCATTACTTATAGTTTTAGTCAATCTTTACACTCGCCAGCTAGCTCCCAAAGTGGTCAGGGCTTCTGGACAGGCATTACTAATAGTTTTAGCCAATCTTTACACTCGCCAGCTAGCTCCCAAAGTGGTCAGGGCTTCTGGACAGGCATTACTTATAGTTTTAGCCAATCTTTACACTCGCCAGCTAGCTCCCAAAGTGGTCAGGGCTTCTGGACAGGCATTACTTATAGTTTTAGCCAATCTTTACACTCGCCAGCTAGCTCCCAATGTGGTTGGGGCTTCTGGACAGGCATTACTTATATATTTAGCCAATCTTTATACTCGCCAGCTAGCTCCCATTATTTATAAATTAGTCACCGAGACAATATTTGATCGCCATTGGCGAGCCACAGCTCGCAAATTTAAGCCTTGCTGGCTAAGTGGACTGTGAGCCATTCCTTAATTTCCAACACACGGATGACCAGTTGAGGCATTGCGGAAAATGACATGGTAGTCATCCCCAAATTTATTCAAGGCCTATATCTATATATTTACCCAGCAGATGTCCGTGAATCAGCTGCAATGACAACTCCTCCATCAAACTCCACAGCCATGATGGTTGTCTGAAAACAATTAACATTATTATATCACAGGGATGATTGCTGAAATATATCTAGTCCTGCAAAATTTCGAGAACTGTGCAGAGGGAACTACAAAAAAATTAACCTAACTTTCTACTAACTTAGGACCTAAGACTTAGTGTTTAGGTTGAATAAGCCTAAGAAAGATGGGCAAAATCTGTTTTTTTCAAGCTGAAAAAGCACCTACAAAAAATGCATTTTTGCACTGCATAACTCACAGCTGACACTATTAGGTAAATGTAGTGCGGCTAATGTAGTGGTTAGCACATCTGCCTGGCATGGTAGCGCTCAGAGTTTGTAACCGGGACTGGGCAGGCATGATCTCTGGTGTAAAAACCTGGCTCTCAACTGTGTATCCCTCATCACTCGGAGATCACGTTAATGTCGGTCCCGTCTCAATTTGGGACGTAAGAAAACCACCCTCAGTGCCAGGATATACAGGTCAGTTTGGCGATAATGTTCTGAAAAAGGCTGACTAGTTGAATGAGATCTCAAAAAAAGACCGTAAGACATTGACCACAATAATACACACTAGTCAGTTAATAGATCGTTGCCGAGCGCTGGAAACAATTAGAACTAGAATGTACGAGTCATAAATAAACACGTATAATAAAATATGAACTCAAATTAAATATTGCTATCAATATTATTGTATTGTCACAATGCCATGCTCTTCTGATAATGCGGTTATACTGAAACACCTTAATTATCGCCCATTCTTCATTTACAACTCGCATTACAACATCACTTGATAACTAATATACCAACCACTCTGTTGTCCTGTCAGTTCTTATATCGTTATACGTACCCCCGTCGTTACTTCAGTCGAAAGCCAATCGGGAACCATAGTATTAAGCAAATTCTGAGGCATGAACGAATGCTGCATCACTCCTGAAGAAGCCATTGTTGCAAATTCTCAAGGCGAGTATTTGGTTCTAACTTCTAAGCACGGCGACATCTCATCTAGAAATTCTACTGTTTACTTGATCCAGTAGACAATACTAGTTACACATAATACAATCGTATTTAAATGTCAAACCATCACAACAAAATAGTCGCCAAATTACTTCATGACTTAAAAACAAACAAATCAACAGGACCCGATGAAGTGCCAGCCAAAATCTTACAACTTGACGCCAAAGAATTAGCTCCAGCCCTCAGAGTAATCTCCCCAAAATCAATTATCACAGGAGAACTTCCCCTCTCATGGTTACATGCCAACATCCCTCCAATCTTCAAGAAGGGAGACCTATCCCTTCCATCAAATTACCGCCCCATCTCCCAAACTTCAATATGTTGCAAACTTCTCAAACACATTATCTATTTTAACAATTCTAACAATGGACCTTTTCGACCGATACACAGTTTTATCCGACAGACAACACCAGCTTTGACAACACTCCAGAGAAACTCGGTTAATATTCACCACACATGACCTAGCGAATTCTCTAAATAATAAATCCCAAGTAGACATGATAATAATGGACTTATCAAAAGCATTCAACACCGTTCCGCATAACCGGCTCCTAAATAAATTAAAGATACATGGCATCCACAATAAAACACATGCTTGGATCTCTAACGTTCTCAAGGGCTATGAACAGAGAGTGATTGTCGGTGGAGAACATTCCACCTGAACAAATGTTATATCAGGTGTACCTCAAGGCACGGTATTGGGATCGCTTCTCTTCCTGATATACACCAATGATCTACGTACCTGACAATATCCATTGTCCACAGTCAGTTGACTGTGTCCTCTATAGATAAATCAATAATCAGTCTGACTCACAAGAACTACAGAAAGACGTAAATAAGTTAGCAAAATGGGAACACGACTGGCAGATGCATTTTAACCCTAAAAATGCTTTGTGATGAGACTAACCCATGCAAGAAACATAAAACATAAATTTTACTCTAGGAAACGCAACACTACAGGAAACCTACAGTCTTCCATATCTAGGAGTATGTATCACCAAAGATCTCACCTAGAACAAACACATCCATCAGATTAGAGCCTCAGCAAATCGTACCCTAGTATTTATCAGACCCAATCTCTACTCGTGCCCCCAAAACACCAAACCAACTGCCTATACAACCCTTGTCCGACCACTCTTAAGAATTCTCACCATCTGTTTGGGAACCCCACACCCATGTCCTCGTCAACAAAATGGAAATGGTCCAAAAACAGGCAGCTCGCTTTTGCCTTAACGATTATACTTCCAGAGAAACTGGATGCGTGTCCAAAAAAAAACCTAGAACAACTAACAACCAGACGAACAAACAGAGGCCTCACCATATTCCACAAAGCCATCTATGGTCACCTATCCTTGCCTGTCGAAAACCTCCTCCAGTCAGTACAACGCCTATCACTGCATCTAAATAGTAAAACATTCAACATTACCCACACCAGCAAGATCTGTTAAAAATGTTCCTATTCCCCCCCAACAATAAAAAATTGGAATTCAATACCAGATTCAATAGTGAACATTACAGAACCACAGAAATTCAGACAAGCCTTAATACACAACTAATAATCCAACTAGCATGCACACCCAACCCTGACCATATCACTCCTAAGGAGTGTTGGCCAGTACTCAACCAAGACCAATTAGACCCATTTTAAAAGGATTCACAATTATTGTCTGAGATATACATATTCAGTTTGTCCCGTGATACAAAATGTCACAATTTCATGAGCAAAACTGAAACGATGTATGGCAGTATGTAAACTGGAAGTCATTTGTGGGAAGATTATGCCATGATTTCAAAAATGTTATCCAGATAATGCAAATCACTAATTACCAGTAAGTAGCCTAGGAAAATCCAGACATACACCGTACTTTAATTACAGAAAGAAAATTGTGAGAAACATACAAGTCTAGCAATGGGAAGGACTTAGGTGTTCAAAATAATATATTTGTCAGTAACATTAATAAAAAATAGAGAATTGGCAGGTATAATGTATAAATATACAATAATGATTTATATCTTCTTCACTATTCAAGCATAATGATCTGCCTATATATACTCCTCTTGTGCAATTGTCCCATCGTTGCTTATATCATGACTATATGAAAGGTTAGTTTCCCTAGTGTTTGTCTAACTGGTTCTTTGCCGAGTCTCTGGCATACAGATGATGTTGTGACAGTGGTCTTCAGCAAGGAGTTCCATATATATATACACGTCTTCTCAATTCTTATTTACATTATATTGTTGCATGAAGATGATCTGATCTACTCAAGTTTTAATGTAGAAATGTTACTGTGTGTGGTGTATGTATATTATATGTATGCATCTATAGTTGATCACATGATAATCATATAATTATGTTACATCAGTGGGGTGGCTCCCATGATAGCGGCATAAAATTGTCTTAATGGAAGCCTCCCTGACCTTACAATGAATATTATATTGTAGTTTATGTACTTATGATGGTCAAAATAAATACTGTCTGTTTGTGTGTGTGGTGTGTCTGTTGTGTGTGGCGTGTGTGTGTGTGATGTGTGTGCATGCGTGCATGTGTGCACATATACATGGACTCTCTCATAAGTTTCTTAAACACTTGCAGTACATGTCAACGGGAGGAGAATCTACACATATGAATATCCAGTAATGCAGCTTGAATTAAATTCTTTGCAATCAGGTAACGGTAATACTAGTATAACAAATAAAATCATGGTCAATCTTTATTGAATATATTGCAGCTAAATAACCATGGTAGACAAAGTCATAAGAATTCCTATAAAACGTGCTGAGTAAATATTTACACTGTTCCTAATATTCTATATAAAACATGAATATATTATCACAGGTCTATCTGTACCACTTATAAATTTAGCAATGCCCTAAAAAACTTGGCCAATTTTCACTAAAACAGTTATAAACTACCATAAATGCATATCCTACATCACAGAATATCTGTGAGTGAAACAGACCATATCTGATTGTCCACTCTGTGTCATACTCGCTAACCAACTGCCCACACAGAGTCCAATGCTTGGTGATGTCCATAATTGCTATGAATTTCAATAATTGATACAAAATATTTAAACATCAACAATAGTGAATTTTTTCTTAGCAGCATATAGTGGAACAAAAGTGCAGTAGTACAGAAGCTACATTTCACCAATCTGCAAGGGAACTGTGATGACGAATAGATAGAGTTGGTACAATTATTCACTGCCTCAGTAAACAGTCATAGGTGGTCCCTGGAAATGCACCGGTAGCAAGCTAGAACATTGGAATGGTACGCTTGTCATAACATGTTTGAATCACTTGTGACAATTTCAAAAACGTTTTCACATTATTTTCAATATTAATCCATAACCTCACATAGTTTATAATATTCTACCGATATATTAAAATGACTAACAAACACACCAGTAGATGAACTAATGTGATTAACACTTACTTTCTGATAGCAACTCTGGTTGAGTTCAAGGGGACGCTACTAAAGTTGGGAAAGGCCTTTCAGAGTGACATTTGTAATTCCAGTTACCTGCGCTCAAGCATCAGTGTAGGCAGGACATGTTATATATCTTTCTTATAGTATTTTAGGCTAGGTAAACATCTCTGTATTTTCCTGGGTTTTTTTTGGCAACCCACAATGCAACTATATACACAGTGTTCCTTGTATAGGACAGAGTGTTTAAGAACTCTTCCATAACCTATGGATTTTATTACTAGCAGTAATCATGAACTCATTTGTAATTTCCTACAAATTACTTGTAATCAACAGTGGAACTAATTTTTAGTTAAATTTATTTACTTATTTATACTCAATTTAAAGGTTTTAATAATTTATAATTTTATTTATTTAGATGTTATATGGCTTATTTGACTGTATTTAATTGTTTTACCAATGTTAATGTACCTATCATACTGTTCAGCCTCCATGGCTGCAAAGGAATAAACTTATTACCGGTATTAAAAAAGGTAATTTTGTTGTTGTGAAGATGGCGCCAAATATTTTTCTACACCAATACACTTATATATGAATATATATGATGAAGACACATCTGCACTATTTTAACAGCTAGAGATAGGGTCGGCTGGAGATGTTTTCCCTGTGCTTGGATTAACTTATACACGGTTGCAAATAAATTATGTATTTTCACTGTCATGTTGAAAAAACGTCCAGGGTCAGCTACTTTAAACAGGGTCAGTCAGGTGATGAAAAACACAAGTGTTTGGCAAGACTGCATGGTAAACTAATATAAACTGTTCTTGTGTCTGTCACTCAGATATGCTGTGTGTTCATGACCCGGGACAACCCGTGTCCTAAGAACTATATCGTCCTTTGTGTAACCAGGGGGTAGAGGAAGGTCAAAGATGACTGGAGGGTTAGTCGGCTCGTACGACTTCTTACATGTGCTTGCGTTAATGTAGACCGTGTTGGCATCCTTCGACGTACCATAATCTGGAGAGAGAAACAACACAGTCATCTATGTATGGTGTGTGAATAACTGCATAAACAGACCCAGTGGCATCAAACAATAGCTGTGATTACTGAAATGACATCTTGTTTACTCAATGCATTGCATAAGTTAATCAGACATTGCATTATTATTACATAACATGGCTACAGAGGTGCCAAGCTACATGACAGAAAAAGCAGTAGATCTACTGCTTTTCATATGTGAAGTAGATGAGGATCTGGCACCTCCAGCCATGTGCTGCAGGCTCGAAGGGAATGTGTGCAGAAAAGAGAACAGTCACATTTGTTTATTTTACAGTAGAGTTATTTATTATGGTGCATTTTCTATGTAACATGTTGATTTAACTTGGTTAGGCAGCGTAACTGCAATCAACAAATAAACAGTTTTTAAACAACAAAATTCACCTGGTTTATGAAGATACAAAATCGGTTTAAAAAGTTATATCATGAAGGCATGAAGTATTGTTATGGTGGTAGAAAAAGTACGGGTTCTACCACCAAAGTGGTAGACTTGGCACCTCTGTGTGGCTTTACTGAGTTTTTTTATTCAGTCATGACATATCCTGAAGATGTTGGCCACATCATCATTGGCCACGTCTGTTGTGAATCAGGTGGTGCACAGACAGAGTCCACAGCAGGCCTAAGGGCTGCTTTACATACAAAGTATATTTAACTGTGTCTCTCCATATGTTAGATTTCTCGTAACGAAGGGGCCATCCAAAAAGTATGTGACTCTATTTGTGGACATTTTTAGATCCCTGCTTCATAATGATGGCATGTACACTTTCAGTAATGCCCACCCAAAGTTATGTTCATTTTGACAAAGACACCCCATGATGGTTGTAATGATCTGTACATTAAAAAAATGTAAAATATAAGTTTGTAAAAGTAATAAAAACAATGTTAGTACATTGTTAGTTTTCTGCTGAATGCGTTTGAATTCTAACAAAAAATGTACTGAAAATTAATGTTATATCTGTTTGATATCAGCAGCTCATCACACGAGCTCGATGAGTCAACATTTACAAAATAATTATACAATGCTTACCCACAGACTCCCCACACCCAGATAATGCTTCATTACACTTGTCCATTGCGAGATTAAGCATGCTCATACTTTATGGATGACCCCTAACCCAAAATTACAGGTTGGAACAGGAACATCATGAAACCTTGTATTGCACTGTGACACACGTAGGTACGTACCTTCATGGATGTGTCCAAACACGTGGTATTTTGGCTTCACCCTCTTCACCTGTGCCAGTAGGTCTCTGCAGCCACCTTTGCCTTCCGAGATGCAGTCGTCACGTTGACCTGCACACAAAGCAATGTCATGACCAGATATCTCGAAAATGAAAGTAATGGTAAGTTCTTACGTAGCGCAGTATCCAGTCCTTACGACTGCTCACATTTTACTCCCTGGCAGACATTGAATACGAACATTATCTTGACTTTCTTGGAAGCATTCAGCCACGTTATAATATTATTATTCACACATGCACAGATTGTTCATGCACACATTTTCACCACTGTCTGTAGATCGTACTCGGTCATACAGCTGGTTTTAACCTGAACCCGGACTCTCACAATTTAAATAACTGTGCTAACTCTGCCTGTAAATCATAGCCGATTTTTTACAATTCCAGTGGGAACCATCAAGACATTCACATTAATTAAATATAGCATATGACAACTTTCTTCATGATTTTACACAAATGTATAACAAACATTGTCCTGTGTCAACTGTATGACCTAAAGTATTAACAATTAGTTTTAAAAAACCGTGGTTTACTAAAGGACCCAGAGATGCATGTATCAAGAAAAAACATTTGTATAAAGCATTTCTGTCATCCAGATCAATTATCTCAGAAACTAGATATAAATCATATAAAAATAAATTAACAGGTATTCTCAAATCCAATAAGAAACAGTATTATAGCAGTTTACTCGCACAGAAGAAAAATGACATTGCTAGCACCTGGAAAGTACTTAAAACTGTAATGGGAACACCTCGCTTAGGAAATCACTACCCAGATCAGTTTGTTAATGATGGCGTAACCATTAGTAATAAGGAAGATGTAGCGAACATGTTTAACAATTATTTTACTAATATCGGTCCGGAGCTGTCAAAGGATATAATGGCACCAACAAATGTTTCTATTTATGACTACCTACAAAACAGAAATAATAACAATTTATTTCTAACTCCAGTTAATGAAGATGAAGTTATCCGAGCTGTGAACAATTGGGAAAGTAAAATTTCCACAGATTGCGAAGACATAAGTATGCATTTGGTCAAAGAAGTTATTAACCCCATTGCAAAACCTATCACTTATATTTGTAATCTGTCTTTCACTTCTGGAGTATTCCTGGAGAAAATGAAAATAGCAAAGGTTATCCCACTCTTTAAGTCTGGGGATAAGTATATGTGCACTAATTATAGGCCTATTTCACTATTACCCCAATTCTCAAAAATATTAGAAAAAATGTTCAGTTCTCGTTTAGATAGTTTTATTACGAAACACAAACTAATAAACCCAAGCCAATATGGATTTCAACAAAATATGTCAACATGTCACGCACTAATAGATCTTGTTGATGCAATAACCCAATCATTGGATGCCAAAAAATATGCTATTGGTGTTTTTATCAATTTAAAAAAGGCATTTGACACTGTCAATCACAAACTGTTATGTAAAAAATTTGAATTTCTTGGTATCATGGTGGGGCATTTAACTGGTTAACTATCTAGAAAACAGAAAACAATTTGTGTCCATTGACAAATGTAATTCTACTGTGCACAATATTTCATGTGGTGTCCCACAGGGTTCGATCCTGGGCCCCAAACTATTCATTCTATACGTTAATGATATGTGTAACATATCTAATCTAGTAAAATACATTCTCTTTGCAGACGATACTAATATCTCTTATGCAAATAATAACATCAATAAACTAAACAAAACTGTATGTAACGTTCTGGACCAAATGTATACATGGTTTTCAGTAAATAAATCAACTCTGAACATATCTAAAAGCAATTATATGTTATTTGGAAATCGTATGCTAAACAAAGAAATTAATATAAAAATACGAAATGTTAATATCGAAAGAGTAAGGGTCACCAAGTTTTTGGGTGTGTTTATTGATGTTCTACTAAATTGGAAAGCTCATATAAAATACGTACAATCAAAGCTTTCAAAAAGTACTGCTATAATGCATAGATGCAGTCATCTACTTGATAGAAATAGTAGACGTATTCTATACAGTTCTCTCTTTTTGCCGTATTTAAATTACTGTGCAGAGATATGGGGAAACATGTACCCAACAAATACTAACTGTATTTTCTTATTACAAAAAAAGTAATCTGCATTATATTTGGTGCAAAACGGTTGGATCATACAAACTCACTTTTCCAACAATTACATGTTCTAAAATTTCCAGATATCATAGAACTGAAAACATCATTATTTATGTGCAAAGCTTACTACAGCAGTTTGCCATCAAATATTCAGTGTTTGTTTACTAGATGGGAAACAGCATACTCGATGCGAGCTAATCATGACTTAGAACGACAGAGTCTGTTCTACCATGCGATCAATGTCTGTTTGTGTAACGGGAGTGCAATTATGGAATTCTCTATGTGATAATTTAAAAACTACTAATACTATTACTGAATTTAAGCGTAAATGCAAGAACCTTTTATTTGAGAAATATCTGGTTGTGGAAATCTAAATAAAATCATACACAAATATAATCATGCCATTGAGGAAACTACAATATGTGTAAAGATGTGAACTTATCACATACTTTAAATTTTGAATATGCACATATTCCATTGCATTTTTTCAATTATTGTAGCTAGATGGTTAGATGAATAGCAAATTTGAATAATATAATACTGATGTCTCAAAATATGTATGTATGTGAATGTGTATATATGTATGTACGGTATATATGTGTGTATATGTATGTATATGTGTGTATACATACAGGTATATAATTATATATAAATATGTCAGGGGTAAATTTATACAATATTTACCCCCTTCAAACATTGTATATTCTCACTTGTATTATAGTTAAACTTGTTTGGTTGTCTTGTTTTGTATATATATTGTTATCAATGTTCTGAATAAACGTTCATTCAATTAAAAATGTGTTTCTTCATAGTAAGATTTAGTTCATGATTTACTTATTACACTTATCGACAGAATGATAATAACTGTTGAAAAATGAAGGAAATTAATTAATTAATAATGCTTTTATTTTATTTATAATTTCAGTTGTGAAATGTATTAGGCGAAAAATATGATTCGAAAGAAATATGTGGATATAGAATACAACAATTTCCCAGGCACTCATTTGGAAGTACAGTGGATGCTGTTAACAAGAAACAACACACACAATCGTTGAACGCTACAAACTGACTTTACCCAGGGGTGGCCCATGCGTAATGAGAACATCAATGTCAGCTGGAATGCGATCCCATACGGCGATACAATCCTCTCTTGACTTCAGACTGAATCCCCAATCACAGAAGTTTTCTGTCCTGAAGCAGAAAATAGATAATATGCATCAATGTCATAATGATGTCGACATTTACAGGCATATGACAGATTCTGTGGGATTGGTGGTTAAAAAAGTACACGTAAGTTCTTATATAGTGCAGTATCCAGTCCTCCGGACTGCTCAAAACACTTTACTCCCTGGCAGACCTGTTCAATCGAACACCATCTCAACATCTCTGGGAAGCATTCAGCCATGCTGAAATTAATAGGCGAAGACATCATACAAAAATATCCACCATGGTCTATAGCCAGGTACTCAAACATACAGCTGAGTGAACTGGAGCAATGTTGAATGTACAAACTTGTCCAAGGTTCGACACTGCTGCATTGGATTCAAACCTAGGTTCTCTCGATTGAGAGTCAGATGTTCAGCTCACTGCGCACCACAGTGCTGTCAAAGACTAAGCAGAATCAAACATTTCAGTTCACCGATTTGGTGTTGTTTTAACATAAATCACACAAACGCACACACAAATGCACACACACACACAGTGACACACCATATAGCTCAATTTATCAAACAATTTGGAACAAACAATTTGGAACAAAAAAACATACATTCATTCTACAAATAATTTGTTTATAGAAGTCACGTTGTCACTGTTTCTACCGGTCATTTTATTATGCAGTATGTAGTGCCATAAAAATCTAGCAAATAACAAATTAGTCAACATAAATACGCAATATTTTGTACTTATATATAAATGTACTATAAGCAAAAAGCCCTAAAGAGCAGGCCTATTTTATACTCTATTTTGCAGGAGTTATTTACCATGGACTGCCGTAGATTCTGATTCCACACACTGTGGCCTCACTGTCTTGTAAGTACACACAGTTTGTAAGTAGTTCCTTCATGCTGGAGATCTGTTCCTCCGCCATGAAATCTTTCACAGATTTAGGATCTATGCGAATAGAACAATCCAGTTCACAGCGTTTTTCCTCAAGAGCCATGTAGCGTTGATCAAACGAGAGTTCATGGTTGCCAGCAATGACTATCTTATTTCGGTGAGGAACCTTCCCTACAACAAAGCATTTGTTTATGTCACAAAGTAAAGGTATGTTTTATATACATGGTATCTACTAGTCCTTAGGACTGCTCAGAGTGCATTACCTTATGGCAGACCTTCACAACTTCTCTGGGAAGAAGTCAGCCACACAGCATTTACTACACAAAGACTATTCATACACAAATATTCACAACTGTCTACAGCCGTGTACTCAACTGGGTGAACTGGAGCAATGTAGAATGAACGAACTTGTCCAAGGTTTGAAACACTACTTAGCAGGAGGATTTTAAGTTTGAACCCCAATTGAAACCAAAATTGAGAGTCTGATGTTCCGACACTACACTACAGAGCTCCACAAAGTGGGCCATAACTGCAATGAACTGACATTCCAATCACTGCACAAACCACAACCGGGATATTAGCAGGTTCCATGCAGTATCTTTTATAGCTTTTGGACAAATTATATAATTAATCACGTCAGATTGTATGCACCTGTGTGCATGTGTGTGTATGTGAGTGAATTAATATACAGGGTGAATTAGTGATGCAGATGTGATGCATAAATGAGTCTGCAACTGAGAACACAATGCAGCAAATAAATCAGTCAATCAGTCTGCCATTCCATCCTTCAGAGATCATGCGACAACATCGTGACAACTGTATGTTGTCAAACAAATTAGTAATACTGATGTCTACTAATATCTCACGTCTGAGCTATATATCAATTGTTGCTAGAATAACAAGCTGCTGGTGTAAACATCAGCTACTCTAATATCAATGACAACATAAAAGTACACATAAAAATGCCAATTAACTTGAAATTATGTTGCATTGTTCGGTTCCATGTAACCTTCAGTTCAACTCCACATATGTGACTCGCCACAGCGATCCGGGCATAACATTTAAAGCGGCACTGTATAGATTGCGCTATTCCATGGCAGAAGTATTTTGTTGGCTGACACTTGGTGACTGCGGCTATTTATTGAACAGTGTGGTGCAAGCGATGTGTTTGCCATCGTTAGTTCTCGGGAACACAAGACAAGCATGCGCTGCATCTAGTGTTTGTGTTGTTGATTTATTTATTTAGTGTTGTTAGTTTGCAGCAGTATATGTCATAAATAAATCCTTATCAACAACACAATCACTAGATTCAACACACGCTTGTTTTGTGTTCCCGAAAACTAACGACGGCAAACATATCGCCTGCACGAGACTGTTCTATAAATAGCCGCAGACACCAAGCGTCGGCAGACAAAATACTTCTGCCGTGGAATAGCACAATCTATACAGGACTCCTTTAAATCGCAGAGGCCGATTCTGCACATTAGCCAAAATAGCTGTCTAGATCATTTCCCATCAATTTTGTGATTTAGGCAGAAATGCCTACCTATTAAATCTCACTTTTCATTGTCCACTTTTCTTTTTCTCGACAAATAATACAAAACAAATCAAATGCATGCATCTGTGAACCCACAGGTTAAGATGCAATACACAATATTATGAGTCAAAATTATTTTGTTTCTCCAAACATGCCTTTTTAAAAGTTTGTTTCAATTGTACTAATAAATGAAACAAAAACTGGGCATAAATTAAAGCTTGTAATCTGTGAAATCAGAAAGGTACAGAACACCATTTCACAATTTTGTAACTTAATACCCACTTTGCTGAGGTAAAAAGGATACCATCTCTTATATAGCGCAGTATCCAGTCCTCGATCAGGACTGCTCAAAGCGCTTTACATTTTACTCCCTGACAGACCTGTTCAATCGACCACCATCTCGACTTCTCTGGGAAGCATTCAGCCATGCTGCAATTAATGCGCGAAGACTATTCGTTCAGAAATATCCACCACTGTCTATAGCCAGGTATTCATTCATACAGCTGAGTGAACTGAAGCAACGTAGAGTAAACGAACTTGCCCAAGGTTCGACACCACCGCAAAGGAATCAAACCCGCATTCTCTCAGTCAAGAGTCCGGAGTACTTACCACTGTGCTACTGCCCTCCACAACACATATACTCACCTAGAAACGTGTTAAACTGCTTAACCTCGCTGGGAGTTCCAGTTTGTGTGAAGTCCCCAGCATGTATCAATACGTCTCCTGGTGGAAGCGCCTTCCGAATCTCTTCTGCTTTTGTATGTGTGTCTGAGATACACACAAACCTGACTCGGTCTCCATATATGGGCGTGTACAGTGGCAACATAGACATGGCCGTTGTCAGTGGTGCCACCTACACACAGAACCAAACACTTGCGCATTTGACATTGAAGGTGAATTGTGATTTATGAACATAAAACATTACTGTCAGTTAAAAAAAATGTATTCTTCACTCTGAACATACTAAGGTTAAAGGTACGTATTATGAGATCTAACATCATAATTTGCATGATGAACTTTATTAAGTATGTATTCAATTCAGTGAATCACTGAATGTAGGAAATCTTACGGTTTCATTCGTAGATCTCATGGATTTATGTTATCATTCATACAACATGAGTGTGTACTATAGCTGGGGCCCACTACTGATGAACTATAGATTTTACTATGGAAGGGGTATTACAGTCAGGTCTACATATCAGATTAAAAACAATTTTATACACCGTAAATTACGTTATTCAATTTCAACCGTACACCCCGAAAATAAATATTATATTACCCTGTATTAGGATGAAGAACTTATAATTACCCATCTAGTTCTAAACCCAGAACCAATCGTCTGATTTGTTGCATAATCCAGTGGAAGGTACTTTCAGTTTCTCCCATCATTCAGAGAAAAACCTATAACTTAGTATAAGACTTGGTTTAAAGGAAACATTAAGAAAAAGAAAACGTGCATTAAATTTGTTTGGATGTAGTCCTTCCAGTCCATCACATGGGACCGTGTTACCCCGCGTGTTGTAGTAACACACGTCGAGTGACACGGTCGCAGTGTGTAAACAAGCCACACCACCACGTATAAGTCTAAGACTATGCAATGCCAATGCCATGGCATGGCATGAACACTATCAGTATCACTGCCACTGGCACTGCCTTACCAATTACCTCGTGTTTACCGTGAAAAACATGTAGTGAACTCGAAAGTTCAGAAGCAGCCCGATTTCACCACTTGTAAACTGATTCAACTGGGTCACGTACACGTATTTACGCTAAACACGAACCGATTGGAACTCAACCAGAGACGGAGACTGACATGTACCCAAACGTCGACTCGAGAAAACGAAACCATTTTGAACATGACGCGAATTTTGATACTTTTAGTACTTCTTCAATAGTCCTTCGATATTACAGGCAAGTGTTGATAACGTTTCGGTTTGAATAAAGTAAATATTCAATTAATTTGAGCATACATAGACAAATTTACTTACTTCCGCGTTAATAAATGTGCGCAGTCATTACCTCGAACTGAAAAAATTAATGTTTACAAGACAAACACTGTACCGCCACCTAGCCGAAACCCTGCATACTACAACCGAGGATGAGTCACTTTTAATTTGCAGTAAATGCGACAGATGGCGGTCGGGTGGAACGACGCGCCGAAGTAATGCAAAAAGAACTACTGACGGTAAACTTGACTCCAGCTCTCCCTTGGTTGGTGTACGTTATATTGTTCCCATCTCCGTCAAAATTTATTGGATTTATTGGTCAGTCTTTTAGTGATTAAGTAAAGCTGTTTCATCATCATGTTGCAAAAGCAGCATATTGTAAATCATAGCTAAATCGTGTTTTTTTTTTTATATCAGAGATGACAGATCACACAGTACAGTACTATACAGTGCAGTAACACGCGTTATTGTGTCGAGGTTTAAAACAAGATGTAATAACCGACAGACGATTTTCCTCATGCAGCTTATATAGCGAGCAGTTTGCACGTGTATAAAAGTATTGATGTTACGTGGCGATGCGCTATGGCCTATGCCTGTAGTGTAGCTCATACGCCACCAAACCACAAATAAAACCAACTCCGTCGTTGAGTGTTAATATCATGTACTCCCCTTTTAATAAAGCTTAGTTATAAAAGTAATTTTGGAAATTACCTTACATTGTAACACTTTTAAAACAATAGATGAATAGTTCGATTTGAAAGAAAAAAAACACAAAACACTGGTCACCTATCATCTTTATTCATCCCCTGAGACATGAATCGTACAAGACACACACAACTACAATAATATTAATTTACCTCCTGTATTCTTTTGGTACAGAACCATGCATAGTATCGATGGCATATGCTTAGGAAGGGTGATCATATATTTCCATATGTAACATATTGTGCCACTACATTTTAGCACAGAAAAAAGTAATAATGGCTGATTAAATTAGCTTCATAACATGCGTATATTCACCACTACATCTATGGTGTTGTACCTATGTCCCATATTATATTATAACAGGATGGCTAAATAGTAAACATGTTGTAGAGCTTTATATCCCTGGGTGTTAAAGGCAAATATTTCACAAAAAGACTACAAAAGTGTTCTTATAAGAATGCATCAAATGTTTGGTTCTCCACCTAGCCATGGGAACACATGCATTTTGATGGTTTCCAGTGGACTGTTGTTTATCCTTTGGATTACTGAAACCCAACACAACTGCACTCGACATCCTGTACACTTCTGATTGCGCATCCCACCATGAGAATGTATGTATGGTTAAATATGCCGATGACCTGGCAAATTATGCTCTGATACAGAACGGTGATGAGTCTGATTACAGAGCAGAAATATAAAACCTTGTAAGCCGAGGTACAAACTGTCTATGAATGTAGCCAAGACAAAAGAAATGACTGTCGACTTCAGAAGAAATAAATCAAACCATGAGGTAGTCATTATAAGTGGGCAAGAGGTGGAGATAGTGACATCTTACAAGTATTTGGGCGCAGTAGTAACATCAGTAACCTTCCTGCCACACGCTATGTTAATTTATAATGCAGAGTAAACACCTGACATTTCTTTTTCTGTGATGCCGTCATTTTTTCTGCATATAGTTTAGTTTTGAATCTTGCCAATAATGCTTTGTGACACCTGTGATATGTTTATGTATATGGTATGTCTTCTTTGCTTAATTTGTGCTCATTTATGTTTAGCTCCGACAGTAAACAGAATTCCGTTGGGCAATAAAGATTATTATTATGTTTTATATAAATAGCTGTTTTCATTTCGAGTATACAATATCACATTTTCACATATTTTTCTGTTTGCCATGTGCATGATATTATGGCTTCACACAAAATACTTTAGTGCTTCAAAACTATGTACACACGCACACACACGTGCTCATACACACATGCCCACACACACATACACATACACACGCCCTTATACACATTCACACACACACACACACACACACACACACACACACACACACACGTGAGCGCACATTGATTTGGCAAATTAATAATTAATTTGAGCGATTAGACAAGTTTTATAAAAGAATACACACACACACGCGCGCGCACACACACACACACATACATACATGGGTATGCATCTTAAAAAAGGAGTTATGTGGAAAACACATTAGAATTAATGTTAATTAAAACTGATGAAGAATCCTTCAGTCCTTTGAGAATCCCAGGGGGAGGGGCAGGTCAAACACAATTGGTGGATTACTCGACTTGTATTTCAGTGTACACGTCGAAGCATTGATGTAAGTAGTGTAGCCGTCTGACGTGACGCCGTAGCCTGGAAGCAAACAGTGCAGTGAGAAACATTAATCACAGGGTTCAGTTTGTTCCAATACTTAATGTTACTGAAATAACAATACTGTAAATCATGTTATTTTTTGTTTTAACATTTTACGAATCTTTCTGATTTGGCATGCATCTAAATTAACGTTTGTACCAGGTCTTGAAAACGTGCAATTGTAATTTCAAGGAAGCGAATGTTTATACCAAAACATGTGTAAATCACAGTGATAAAACATATACAGCATTTGACATTCAACCATGATTTTTACCCAGGGATTTACTATACTGTCACAATTCAGCATCTTGTTAAATTAGCATCAATACATTTTGACGTCATTTTAGTTTCGCGTTCATTAATATTAGCGTAAATGGTAAAACATACTAAATATATGTCACATTAATATTTGTGGATTTACTGTAATATGACTGAAATTAACAGTGGGTAGGAATGAGCTCTTGGATCAAATATAAAAAAATGTTGTGTACTTGTGTACATTTTTTCAGTATTTGTACTTGGATGTATGAAATGACATGACAAGCATGTGACATATCCATCATGTGACCTGTTCCTTAACAAAACCGTCTATCAAGCCATTAAAAAATGGATGCCAAACGTGTGGTGCATTTGGACATTCCATCGTAAATTTTATTGAAATTCTGGCCCTCAAACTTCTTTCGTTATGACAAAAAACACAAGGCCAGGCTTTTAAAGTGACAACTGTATATGGGAAATTGTGAATGTTTGATTTAGCACATGTCATGCCATCTAGTGATGTAATTCACATATGTTACTGTTATCAACACTGCTGACAAAGGCAAAGCTTGATGGAGGTCATGTGCATAATTTTGATTGAGTCATTTAAAGTACGTAACCTGAGTATTTAGAATACAAAATAATAAATAATACTTCACTACTACTACGAGTCATTCATAACACCGACTGTACATCTTGATTATATCTACATATATCATTCTATACATACTGATACACACCTTCATGTATGTGTCCAAATACGTGGAACTTTGGTCGAACTCGGCTCTGTATCGTGCTCAGCAGTTCCACACACCCTGCCCTCAAGCCACTTGAACAGAGGTCTCCATGTCCTGTAGACAGAACAACACGTCATTTGAACAGAGGTCTCCAAGTCTTACAGAGAGAGACCCAACACATCACTTGAACAGAGGTCTCCATATCCTACAGACAGAACAACACATCACTTGAACAGAGGTCTCCATGTCCTACAGACAGAACAACACATCACTTGAACAGAGGTCTCCATGTCCAACAGACAGAACAACACATCACTTGAACAGAGGTATCCATGTCTTACAGAGAGAATTAACATATCATTTGAACAGAGGTCTCCATATCCTACAGACAGAACCAAAACATCACTTGAACAGAGGATTATACTGTTCCTGTGAAAATGTGAGTTCACACCTGAGGTAGGCATGTAACCTTCAATGGATTATTGTACAACATCAATAATAATAAAATGATGTATACATGTACTGATACATTCATCCACTACAAATATTGTGGAAGTAACTAAAATTACTCTGGAAATAAATGTTTTCTGCAGTTTATATAAAAATACATTTTTCATGCATGTGTGAATGTATACATAAAAAAATTGACCACACATATTTTGAAAGTAAAGTTGACACATTAAAAGCATACATGTTTAACTGACTTTGAACCAAACTAATTGTTTGGATTTTTCTGTAGGCCAATTGGCCACCAAAGTCTACAAATAACTTTTTGTTTTTCCTAATGTACTAGGGTGTTCTTTCTCTAAGTGGCGCAATTTCAGTTTGACCCCGTTCTTTGCAGTTTCTTTTAATTACGGTGCCACGAGGTTGTGTGTTGTGAGAACATTTTTATTTGTTGGGATGATTTATGACTTAACGGGTGTGGACCGGGGTGGTTACCTAAACAACAATATTACAACTGATCTTGTGCACGTACTGGTCATATATTGACATTACATTCGACCTAAATGTTGTGTTGTTATTATTAAGAGTGGTGATTTTATTTCACTTTAGTATAGATGTGTTTCTCATAAACAAATGTTTGTGACTTGTGTGTAGGGAAATAGTTTGGATTGTGACAAGTTGCATTAATTCCATTTCCACGCCTAGAAATTATTCTATCTGTAAATTGTTAAATCACACTGGTAGGTTGTTTATCTTTTGTAATCATTGTTGATACTGTGTGTAGTATGTACAACTGATATCATGACAGTTCAATATAAGCTGCTCTGTTGGTTGCCAATGGCAGTGCTCAATTATTTGCAATCGCAATATGTTTGGTAGAATACTGACATATTTCTTACTTTAGAAATATGGAAACATTTACAGTTGTGTCTTATGATCACTGGTCCTTTGTTGTAAGACTGACACTTGTCTTCTTTCTCTGAAGATATGGTGATTGTTCTGTTCCCTTACTTTGTGCCTAAATGCGATACAGTTCACTGGGACGATGTTTGTGTTTTATTTACTTTTAAAACGATTGTGCTGACATTAGTATTATTGTTTGTGTTGGCAGATGACTCGCCTCTGCCGTCTCTGTTCGTATTGAAGTGAAAATGTAACGCCAAACGAACCTCAATAAAGGGATTTTATTCCACATTAGTGCAGTTGACATTTGAGAAGTTTGGTGCACTAGAACACTAAGATACTTATTTAGGCAGGTTTACTAAAAAATATCTGAAAATAAAATCTGCATGGATCTTACCAATCGGTGGGCCATGTGTAATCAGGACATCAATACCCTCTGGGATGAGATTCCACTTGTCCAGACAAGGCTGGCCACGAGGTAAATTGAATGCCCAGTCATAGAACTCTGGCTGCCTACAGAACAGAAATAACGTGTGGTTTTGTCATTATGGTAGGTGTCCACCATTATCCAGTCTTATACCCTATACCTACATGTTGTCATGTCAAGAATCTACTATATAATGGACTCGAGGAACAGTGTTGATTGAAGAACTTTTATTTTGTACTTGAATAAAAGTACAAATAACTCACTTCAAAACTACCTGAGTAAAAGTATACTGAAAAACCCTACTTGAGTCAACTGTAAAAATTATTTTAAGTACCTGAAGTAAAAGAATAATTCAACACATAAAGTGCGAGACTAAAATAAAATACCCAGGTAACTACTTTACTCTATTTGAATGTAGTGATGATCCGGTTTCGTGGTTATTCATGTTGGGTATATTTACCTCGCAAGAAACTTCTTTGTTTTTTCTCTGTATAATTTTGACCGCAGCAGACTGAATTTACGGTCGTGTCACAGACACAAGCTGGAGCATGTGGATCAAGACATTCGTGGGCCCTAGGCACCTAGCACTTTCGCGGGCCCTAGGTAAACCCAGGGGTGGATCCAGAGAGGGTAATCGAGGTAGGCCCCAAAACCTCCAATTGCACCCCCTCTTTGAGGCTTGCCAAAACACTCTACTGTCGGATCATGACATAGTAAGACGGGGGGGGGGGCATGCTGCTGATGATTTTTGCCGGAGCTTCTGCACCCTTCTGTCGGTCATTACATTTGAAGACGGGGGTGGGGGTGGGATGTCAGTCATAATAACGCTTATTACTTAACTGACTAGAAAGGAGAAAAATCTTCAACAGCATCCGCCACTTCTATACTGCCTGTTAAACATTCAAACATATGAAACTTATGCAGCAACCATTATTGGCCAAATCATCATGGGTTTCGTGAATATTCAGTCTAAACAAAATATGTTCGGGTATCTTCGTGAGCCCCTGGCCTTCATGATTGGGCCCTAGGCATGTGCCTACAGTGCCTATTGGTTAATCTGCCACTGCTGGCGGGATGACTACTTGACATGACTATTCTAATAGAACTTTAACCCAATACTAGTCACATGACCACAAACTATTTAACAGTATATACATGACTATTCTAATAGAATAAATTGTAACAAAAATATTTTGCGAAGTCCAAAATATTTTTACTTTAAATAAAACTACTTTGTAACAAGTAAAAGTACTTTATATAAAAATGGTACTTTGTTACATGCTGATTACTTGACAAAATTAGTATTGTAACAAAGTATTTATACTTGTTACATGCCACCACTGTTGAGGAACAAGTTTTGTCTAACTGTTCTATATAGCCATGTTCCTCCCATTCACGGTTACATAAAACAGTAATTGGAAAGAAAGTAACAGGAAAAAAGCAACAGCTTTTCCTAGGAAAAAAGTAACAGAAAGAATGTAAAAAATTAGCATTTTACGATAAAAAATGAACTCAGATCTTCCTTTTAAGAATCACCTAGAACCCTAGATCGTCCTTACTTACCAGGGGCTTCCATATATCCTGATGCCGAAGACATTGACTTCCGAGTCTTGGAGGTAGATTGCATTTGTTAGCAAGTCCTTTGCATTTTTCACTCCCTTCTCTGACAAATATGAGTCCATGTCAACAAAAGGTAGTCGAAATCGCGTTTTCAAATCATCCCTTCCAGAGTCTTCATTGAAGACACTTTCTTCAAAGCTGAAGTCATGGTTACCCGCAATAACAACTTTGTATCTGTGCGGTAGCTCTCCTAAAACAGAGATACACGTGCAGTTAAATTATGTTGTGAACATTCTTTTATATAATATTATATATATATATTAAAATGTATTGGTTTTCATTTGGTCAAAAATGTGAATAATGTTACCACAATACTACATGTATCTATAATATGTAAAACATTATTAAACTTATGCATTAAAACAGTACAACCCGGTACAGGCAACCTGGGTGTGAATAACATGCAAATATTTAATAGCCAATCTATTTAGCACATTTCTTATCAAAGTAAAAAATTATAAATATATAAAATCAGACAACTGTTATTGCAAAATCATGATGCATAGTATAAATAATATACCTATTCTAACATCAAGACCACCCTAATGAGTTTAATAAAACACATTTATAATTGACAATTTATCTGTAATGTGTATGTACACTGTCATTTGAATGTTTTGGGAGTATACGCAGATAATGTTTTAATACTATCAAGTTATCAATTATGTTCATCATAGTAATATGACCATATGAATGTCTCACCTTAATCAATAAGAAAATATTGGAAAATTTACAGAGCTCTGTTAGTGAACATTACTATTTACAATTTTCAGCAATATACAGACATACTATATCACGCCCACCCACAGCCATTGAGTAACAAACCAAGGACAGCAATGATCACTATTACCGGTAGTGTTTTGAACTTAAAAACCTGTTCCCATGACCATTTCATTTCTGCTGTCGTAATTATGCCATTGAGAGGACCATGGCACCTTGGAGGAAATACACTTGCAGGGCCTCTCAGTTGGCATTTTACTATAAATAGATTCTTAAACAGGTAACAATTAAATTACATGTAACACTTGCGATTCACACACAAAATACATTGGCTAGATATGATGTTAGTACTGTAAAAACATATTAATGATAGATGACCGACAGCTTCCGGAATTGCATCTTGCATTTTAGATACCTTACCTAAAAATGTGTTGAATTCATTGATTTCTTTCGGATGTCCAACCTTTGTTATGTCCCCTGCATGTAAGAGGACATCTCCAGGTGGAATGGGGTCTGGCATTTTCGATGTCTGGGCATGCGTGTCGGAGATACACACAAATCTGACGCTTGTGTTAGTGACAGGGGATTTTGGCGGTTTGGCAGATAACTTCTCATACTTCTGGCTGACACTCAACACCTCCCAAGCCTTGGTGGGATCGCAGGTGAGTTTGTGGATGGCAATGGCACTCATAGCTGTTATGTTGAAGCTTCTGTGTCTGTTGGGGGAAGCAAGGCACCAATTCAGAGTGGAATCAATTCAAGCACAGTACAGTTGATGTTTACAATCAGTTTAAAACAAGCTCTCAGCTGTCACAAAATGAATCCAGAACAAGTAACAATAGGTGTGTTATAATTAGAAAAAGTCAACTGATGACCAGGCCTGCTTTGTGGGGCTACTAAGTCTAAGCACTCATTCGTGGAGCAAGTACTCCAACAAAATGTCTAAGACAAAAATCGTCTTAACTTAAACAGACTTAAAATACTTGTCCTGCCAAATATGAGGTTACATGAAATAAGGGTATTTGTTATTAATTTTATATCGGAAATATGGCCAAAACCAACGACATGCTTGGTCTGGTCATGACTTTACAAATTCACAAGTTGCAAATTGCATCAGTCAATGCAACTCCCCACCAACTTGTGACCAAGCTTGCGCGTCTAGTCACAGACACTCGCCGAGTATGCCGGTGAGTCATTCCTAACTTCTTCCGGGTAATGTCCCACAGGTTTGTTGTTTTTTTGTTGCATACGCGTGATGCGATACCGGCTATTCGAAATATAATTAAAAACTATATAAATGGTAAATAAAAATGTGGTTAAAGACACTTCACTCTCCTTAAATATTATGTGGCGTGTACTATGGGATTAGTTTGCTGCCCAGCCTCCCAGCTGCTGCTTGAAAGCTACCACTGAGGTGGTATCTGGTGCGGCTGGTGGGATGGTATTCCATAGATGTGCAGCTGAGGGGAAAAATGAGTGGAGGTATGTGTCAGTCTTGGAGTATGGGATCGTGAGTTTGTAATTATGTCCTCTGGTTGTATACAAGTGTGGATGATGCATTTCAGTGGGGAGTGCGATGTCGACAAGGCCATTTATGACTTTGTATATCATACAGACCTTATCGACTTTTCTTCTGGTTTCAAGCTTTGGAAGCTCAAGTCTGGCAACGAGATCAGAGGTGCTAGTCATTTGTTTAAAGTTATGAAAGATCCACCTGGCAGCTCTCCTCTGGACCATCTCGATGTCAGACTTGAGCTTCATCTGGCGGGGATCCCAGACTACTGAGGCATATTCCAGTACTGGACGGGCTAGACTTTTGAAGCAATGTGACCGAATGGTGGCTGGGCATCCTTTGAGGTTTCTATAAATGAAGGCGCTTGTCTTATTTGCCTTAGCTGTGGTGGCCTTTATGTGTTTTCCCCAGTGGAGGTGTTCATTAATCTCGACACCAAGGTACTTTACGCTGGTTTCTTGTTTGAGTGTCTGACCATGTAGGGAGTAGTTGGACTTAATCGGTTTTCTTTTTTGTGACTGTCATCACCTGGCATTTGTCTAGGTTAAATTGCATAGCTCCAGAGATTTCAGATCTTGTTGGAGTCTCTTGCTATCATTGGTGTTTTTATGGGAGAGTACAGGATGGCATCATCTACATAGTCATAGAGTCTGATTTTTTTTTGGATATTGTCACCGATGACGATGGTCGATGTCATTTATGAAATTATGTACATATCAAGAAGAGTGTTGGTCCCAGGACAGATCCCTGGGGTACTCCAGAGATAACGTTCCCTATCGATGATTTTGTTCCCTCAACAACTACTTCGTGTGTCTTGCGAGAGAGGAATGCCTCGATCCATTTTAGTGTATGGCCTCGGATTCCATAGTGCAATAATACTAATACTAGTGTCAGTGATCAAGCTTTTTGAGGAAGCGCTGGTGTGGGACTTTGCAAAGTCTAGAAGGATTCCGTCGTGTCCCTAACTTTATATTAATTTAAGCATGTTATGGTGCTACTAAGAAGGCTACATCAGTGTCCCAAACATAGTAAACACTTACGAGATGAAAAAAACGATTTTACACAATCGTGTGCACACGTCGACTCACAAATTTTGTTGTTTACATCAACATCGGGTAGAGTAGACCCCCCAGTAAACGTTGTTTTAGCAAACCGTTGTAACGCCACATCATATTTATTCTCAGAATTCGGACTGTGTGTGGACTACGCATTCACGCGACACGGGGGCGTATACTAATTTGTGTCCGTAATTATCTATTCACAACACTCAAGATTGCCAACCAGAAAATTAACTCTAGATGGCAGATGAACAAGGAAGCCTTTCGGTTTATCGAGAGTCCAACTCTTTTGATCTACGTGTATCCCGCCCTTCTGAGGTATGTGTCGATTTTATTTATAAACATATTCACGCTACTATCTACCCTGCTAAAAATGTACTACAGTTTATTATGGTAAACCATGATACATCCATAGTAAATCATGGTGAATTATAGTAAACCATAATATATTGCATTTTACCATGCTTTCACCATAGTAAAATATGGTATTCACTGTAATAAACCATGGTAAAACGTGATATTTTTCATAGTAAAATGAAATATTTACTATAGTAAACCATAGTATTTATTATGATAAAACATGGTAAAATATTCCGCAAAAATGCTGTAGTTTACTATAGTGTTTACCATAGTAAACTATAGTAAATTTACTTTAGTCAATCATAGTATTTTCAGCAGGGTACACAATCAGCACATAATCTGTTCCATTCATTTAAGGTCCTTTGTGAAAATGAGAACTTTCTTATATCTAATCTATACAGCTCCTTTACTAATGTAACTTCATGTCCTCTAGTCCTTCTATCTTTCTTAACTGAGAAAAACTCAGGACTAAATCAACTCTGGTTGATTCTGTCCTGATATGTTTCTTTGGATTCGAATATGTGCATTGTTAGGCCGAATATTGATCTTCGCAACCTTTTTGCATGTTTTGTGACAGTGATAATATTCGAAAAGTCGCAATTTAAATTGCTTGTGTGCGCAAATTGTGTAGACACGTCTGGCGACCAACGGAACGCAACGATTGGTTAAGAAAACGTCAAAGTTTCATGACGTATTGAGAAAGAAACGTTCATAGACCTTTTCTGATCTGTACAACACAACGATTACAAACCAAAAAGTAAAGGTAAGTTCTTATATAGCGCAGTATCCAGTCCTCAGGACTGTTAAAAGCGCTTTACACTTTACTCCCTGGCAGACCTGTTCAATCGAACACCATCTCGACTTCTCTTGGAAACATTCAGTCACGCTGCAATTAATGCGCGAAGACTATTCGTACACAAATATCCACCACTGTCTACAGCCAGGTACTCATTCTTACAGCTGAGTGAACTGAAGCAATGTAGAGTAAACGAACTTGCCCAATGTTCAACATCGCCGCACTACTGCGCTCCGCACCAACATAATGTACAGAACGCTACCAATTATAGCTGATAGAAACCTATTGCAGCAATAGCTCAATAGTGTCACTGCGAGTCGAATAGAGGAAATCGTGACTATCCTGACACTATCCTCCAATCCCGCTGTCTGTGATGGCCAAATTTGAAAGTGAGATGAACTCGACACCAAAAGCAAAGCAAAGACCCTTTGAAATATGCTCCAGTTCAGTTTACAATGCTGAAGTTACGGCGACGTGGCGGCAAAAACTTCTCAACAGCACCCGTACCGCCCACCGCCCACCGCCCACCGCCCACCGCCCCCCGCCCAGTCTTCCGATAGCGGCTCAAGTTGCCGCGACCAAAATTCTACTACACCATTTGGTTCGGCCGCCAGTGCAGTTTGTTGTGCTCCCCTAGCCCCCCCCCCCCCCGACTTGCTGTCTGGACTCGCCACTGCTTGGAACTTCTAGAATCATGTCTCTGAGAGACACAACTTACTGTTCAGCTTCCATATGCTAACAACAAAACTAACCACTCCTTGCCAATGGTATTGGTTATCATGAAGTATGTGCATCGAAGGTACATTACGTTATGTATATTTGGCATTTACGAGTATCCCATGATTCCATGATCCAACTCTTTTGACACACGACCTAAGATTGGACCGACATGTAAACAGGATCACGACCACAGCAAACAGTGTCCTTGGATTCGTTCGGAGAAACCTGTGCATTACCAGTGGTACAATTAAAGAATTTGTTTAAAGAACTTTTGGTTGAATACGCTCAGGCTATATGGGATCCTACCACCAACCATCTGATCCATCAAGTAGAGACTTGCCCAGAGAAGAGCTGCCAGATATGTAACAAGTTGCAAGACAGTGTAACCAAAATGATAGAAAATCTTTAACGGCTTTCACTCTAAAACAGACAGAAACAAGCCCGACTCCAACGTCTGACCAACGGAATCAATGGAAAAATTGACTTGGACATCGACATCAACCTACCGACAAGGCAGAAGGAAAACAAACATACAAATTCACGCAGCCATTCACCGAACAAAAATACAAGCAGACTCTTTTTTTGGCCCCGCACATGCAGACAATGAAACTCACTGTCCCTTAATGATACATGCAATGAGATTTTCTACCAAAATTATGAAAGGGACTTGCCTAAAGCAAGCCAAACACCACTGGCCGAAGCCATCCTTTAGAATGTTGTGCCAGAAGCAGAAACAGACACACACACAATGAAAGGAGGGATGGCACAAGCATGGTGTAAATTGAAACACATTTTCATCGACTCAGTTACCTGATCAGTAGGAATGTTGGTATTCTTGACAACAACAACGTTTCCGTTAATGAACATTCAACCCCTGGTACTAGCTGTTTTCTTGGGGTATTTCATGTTTAACAGACAAACCGATCTCCATTTGGCGAGGTTTGTGTGATCGTAGACGGTTAGTCATGGCAAAATTGCAACAAAGGCTTCTTGGTGCCATTCCTCCCAGCCTTGATGATGTCCATCATGATTTCCATAATTTCCAATATGTATACAACGTCCTGACGTTTTTTCACCTGTTTTCTTTAAGAACTTAGCCACGTCTTGGGCAACTTATTGGACTTATCTATCGTGTTCAAGACCAAATATTAATATGTATATTATGTATGTAATATTCTAAAAACATATATATGCTTACATATAATGATTGGGCGAATAGACAACTTTGATATACACGATAAACACATTTAGAAGAAATCACATTTGTATGTTGAATAATCATTCAATACATTAAATGTGTAAATTAATTCAAAGTTCAACTTCTGGTAACATAGATATGAGACATTACATCTGCAAACCATAAAATCGTTGATTTAATGCATAGATGTGCTCAAGTTTTCGAAAGGTAAGTTCTGTATATCGCAGAACTGCACAAAAACGCTTTACACTTTACTCCCTGGCAGAACTGTTCAATCGAACAACATCTCGAGTTTTCTGGGAAACTTCCAGCCACGCTGCTATTATTACGCAAAGACTATTTGGACATAAATATATGCCACTGTCTATAGCCAGGTACTCATTCATACAGCTGAATGAACTGGAGCAACGTAAAGTGAACGAACTTCAGTTCGACACCGCCGCACAAGATTCGAACCCGGATGCTCTCGGTCGAGAGTCCGAAACCTTAGCCACTGCACCACAGCGTTACATCGCATGAGTTACAAGTTACGTCGCTATGGTATCGGATGTCGCATCAATGCATGGATTGAAAGCTTTCTCGACGGCAGACACCATGCGGTGGTGGAGGGAGAGAGAGATCCGACTTCACGCCAATGGACTCGAGAGTTCCTACCCAAATGCATCAAATCCAAAGTCCGATTGTTCGCTGACGACACCATGTGCAGCACTGCTATCAAGAAAACAGAAGATCAACAAGAGCTGAAAGAAGACCTCAATTCCCTCACCACCTGGGAGAAACAGTGGTCCACGAACTTCCACCTGCAGAAATGCTCCACGTTGGGTGCCACCCGCAAGAGGACGAATATCTCACCATCGCATGAGATGCATGGACACATCTAGGACAACGTCATCACCATAAAATACCCCGGTGTCAATCTGCAATACAATCGGAAATGGGAATCTCATGTAAACATCACTACAAACAAAGCCAATAAGACCCCCGGCTTCCTCCGGCGCTCCCTGAAGTTCGGAAACAAGAAGACGACATAAACCGCATACAAGGTCCTCGTTTGCCCGATTCTTGAATATGCAGCCACCGTGTGAGACCCCTACACTGTAAGTGACACCCAGGCCATAGAGAAAGTGCAGCGCAGAGCAGCAAGATGGGTCTCAAACCGACACCGCCAAACATCCTGTGTTGACTCCATCTTCGATTCCCTTGACTGGCCCACACTCCAACAGAGACACAAAAGAGCTCGGCTAGAGATGTTTTATAAATTCCACCATGACCTCATCTCCATAAATTCCATCTATCTGCCAGAACCAACAGACAACAGACTGAGCTCCAAGAAGAACAACTCCTGCAGCTACGACATCCCCTACTGCATGACATAGTACCGGCAGATGTTCTTCCCGAGGTCAATCCCGGAATAGGATTGCCTGCCCCAGGAGGCAGTGACGGCCGAGTCATTGGACTGCTTCAAATCCAGACTTGCCGTCTACCTATATATATCAGATGTTAGCCATAAAAAGGAAGACGAATTACATGTCAGTTAATTTGTTAAATATTTGTTTGGCCAAAGTAGACTTCATGACCTTTAAAAAAACCTTTAAAAAAAAAATCGAGGGTAGCATCCACCCATATTTTCTCATCCTATGAGTGATAAGGAAGTCTGCAAAACACATGGAGGAGATCCGCAGCCAATAAATTGAAGAAGTATGAAACCACCTGGTATGAACTAAAGAAGACACATAAATTTTTTGGAGCGCAGTGGTGCAGTGGCTAGAGCTTCGAACTATATACTGCCGTGTCGAGCCTTGGGCAAGTTTATTCACTCTACGTTCGTCAAGTTCACTCAGCAGTATGAATGAGTGCCTGGCTATAGACAGTAGTGGATATGTGTATGTACAAATAGTCTTCACGCATTAATTGCAACGTGGCTGGATGATTCCCACAGAAGTCGAGATGGTGTCCGATTGAACAGGTCTGCCAGGAAGTAAAGAGTAAAGCGCTTTGGGCAGTCATAGCTGGGCCCGTATTCTCGAAGAAACAGATTTCGTACGTAAGAAGTTGCGCAAATATGGCGGATTATTTCTTAGCTGCAAAATTTCGTCAGTTGGTATTCTCGAAACGCTTACGAATTTTCGCAACCAAGAAATTCGAATAATTCGCAAATTGGATAACATCAACAACATTGGAAGCAATCAACAACAGAAGGGCAACGAAGAAGAAGCTACTGGAAGCAAAATCAGAAAGACTAAAAGAAAGATACCAATAGCAATATAGAGAAGAACATCGGGAGGTCAAAAGAAGTGTGCGAGCAGACAGGCGAGCTTACATGGAAGACCTGGCAAAATGGGCGGGAGAAGCGGCTGAGTGAAATGAACAAGGAACCATGTACAAAATAACCAAGATCATTAGCGGGAAATATCGTACCACTTCCAATACCCAAATTAAAGACAAGCAAGGAAATCTCCTTACGAGAGAGAAGGAGCAAGAAACTCGATAGACAAAAAACGTTAGTGAAATATTAAACAGGCCACCGTCAGTAGAGGAAGCTATTATAGAAGAAGCAGATCTGGAGATAAATACAGATGCTCATCAGAGAGCAGAAATCATTACAGCCATCGGGACATTAAAGAATGGAACGGCACCTGGGCATGATAACCTAAATGTTGAACTGTTCACAGCAGACCCCGTGCTTGCAGCTAAGATCCTGGAACCCTTGTTCACAGTTATCTGAGAACGGGAGCAGGTACCAACAGAATGGTCTAAGTGATCGTCAAGATACCACAGCTGGGGCACCATACAGCGAATGGCCGGAGACAGACAGAGGTGGAGGAACTTCGTCGCTGCCCTAAACGCCAGGGAGCGTAATGGGTAGTAAGTAAGACATTTGCAACTTGCGTACGGAAATTTCGCGAGGGTTTGTTTGCGTTGCAACGGATACGGTCACTGATATGTTGCTGTTTTACCGTTTTAACGCAGTTCGTGTGTTCCTGGCGGTGTCAAACGTTCAAGGGAACCTGGGGCCGTTTTCATGAAGCGTTCTTAAACTACGCAATTACTTAGCGTTACGCATTTGCGTAAACTCCTATATTTGCGTAGCTAAGTATTTGCGTAAAATTAAGCAATACCAAACCTTGATTCAGACTCGATGAACAACTACCGGCCTATATCGAACTTGTCATTTGTTTCAAAGTTACTGGAGCGCCACGTAGCAGTCCAACTTCGCCAGCATCTAGACGACAACAATTTGATGGACATTTTCCAAAGTGCGTACAGACAACATCACTGAGACAGCACTGGTGCGCATTCAGAATGACCATCTCCATTCCCTTGACAAAAGGAAAGGTGTGCTGGCAGTGCTGCTAGATATGAGTGCGGCGTTTGATACTGTTGACCACTCGATATTAATCAACCAGCTGCGCAGCATAGGCATTGAAGGCATCGCACTGAAATGGCTGGAGTCATACCTGTCGAACCGGACTCGGTCAGTGTGCATTAGTGGCCACAACTCAAATAGAACATTGCTCGAATCTGGCATCTCACAGGGGTCTGTGCTGGGCCCAATTCTTTTCTCCATATACACTCTGCCATTTGGTGCTATCTTCAGAAGGCACAAGCTGCAATACCATCTTTATGCAGATGACGCCCAATTGTATGTCGACTTGAGTGGAACGCGGGATGGAGAAGCCGCTGTTGCGGTTGACCGCATCGAGCGATGCATCGAAGAAGCGAACCAGTGGATGTCAGACCACAATCTACTGCTGAACGAAAACAAGACCGAGGCTATTATCATCTCGGCACCAAATCGTAAACACCTGCATGACGTTTCGTGTGTTAGTGTACGCGGATGTAACATTGTTCCGTCACGTACCGAAAGCACCAGCACATAACACCTGTGCTGGTCGAACTGCATTGGCTTCCAGTTCGCTGGCGTATCCGGTACAAACTGCTGGTTCTTGTTTTCACGGCTTTACATGGTCTTGCTCCAGCGTATATCCAAGATCTCATAATACCGTATACGCCCACCCGCAACCTCCGATCTGCTGCTCTACATCTGCTTGTAGTCCCGCGCTACAACTTAGAGGGCTACGGCAGACGAGCTTTCTCCGTGTCTGGACCTACGCTCTGGAACGCTCTACCAATAAGCGTTCCTCAATTAGAGACTGGATAAATTCAAAACTTGCCTTCAAACATCTATTTAAGCAGGCGTACATCGACTGGGGAACTGTGCTGTAGGACACTTTTTATGAATATGTATTTAATCAATTAATTTATTTATATTATATAATGTATTCTAATTAATTTATTATTATTTATCTTTTAATACAATTTTATATATCATAATGTATATTATCTTTCTTAATTATATTAATATTTGTGCAAATATGTCATGTATGTTGATCACATTATATATCTACAATCTTGTAAATCTTAAAGGGAATAAAAACATATATTGCTTGAATTCATATTAAATTAGATCCTGCTATAATTTCCATGTCCACGAAGCCAAAAAAATCCCCCAAAATCGAAGAATTAGAAATTCCACATTTTATGCTGTACATCCGGACATTTTCGAATATGCATATTTTTGGCGCGCTTTTCGGGATGCCGAGATGTGACGTCAGAGTTGACTCTGCCGATACAGCGACCGCTTGTTTACATTCATTCTCAGCAATATGACAGCAGAGGTGGCTGTGTAATGCGAATATCATCATGGTTCATTGTGCGGCATTCGGTTGTAATGCAAACTCTTCTAAACATAGAGCAACACACAATTTTTGTCGGTTCCCTACGGATCCAGTTTTATTGAAGAAATGGATCGCCAAAATCAAGCGAGCTAATTTCAAGCCGACGAAACACAGCCGGCTTTGCTCCGCTCATTTTGAGAAAAGCTGTTTCGATCGCGATCCGGAGATGTTGGCAACCCTTGGATATCTTGGTGCTCGAATATCGTTGAAAAGCGATGCAGTCCCAACAATATTCCCGGCAGTAGAAGCTGCATTGATGCCGTCAATCCGCAGAAGACAGGCGTCGGCACGGGCAGGATCGACGGCCGCTTTGCCCGAGTCGAAGGCAAGCGGGTCTCGCAAGCGTTGTTCCAGTGCCGCAGGCTCCGCTGCCGCTGTGACTACAGCCGGCTCAGCAACTACACCCATGGCTTCTTTGGGGTACCAGGTTCCTTCGACGAGTGGTGAATTTACGAGGTCTGCTTACCGAAAGCGGCAACGAATCAAGGTAATTCTTACATGTTATATCTACTATTATTATTCTGTAGGTCTAGTATAATGCCTGGACTGGACGGTCTCGTGTGTGTCAAGTGTCAAAATAAGTTATTAAACTTATTGTCATTGTATCCCATTGGTTCCAATCATATCACGGAACTCTTCCTAAGTATCTGATATTCTAAATATTGTAGTTATGCACGATACTACTATAATAAATCTACATATACTCAGTTTTGTGGAAAATTTGATAGTGTAATCAAATCGATTCAGGTGACTGTTTTTATCATTATCATGGTTACAGGAATGTAAGGCATTTAATTAATCTATTTAGTTTTACATGCAAATAAGAAATAATTATTTTAATTATACTCGTTGCCGAGTCAGGTTAGTCTGTTATAATGTTTTTTAAACCGTAAGAAGCAATACTTGGATATAGAACATTGCAATGTGAATTTGCAGATGGAAGAATAATTATATTTTCAAATGTATTTAACGTTGAATTTGCATACATTAATTATTATTTTTCATACATAACATTTGTTGTTTTTTAAATGACAATACTTGGACTTTATGAAAGTGCCATGCATTTTGATCAACATCAAATATATGTACACATAAAGTACCATGCATAAGTTATATATTTAAAACAAAAATTTTAAAATTAGGAAGTGGTCTGTCTCACTCTCATAGTTGGAACCAGTTGCTGGCAATCTCCTCCTCTGACACATGACTCACTAAAGTCTTATGTCATCAATGACTTGCTGAAGAATGACCCCCCATCAGTATTCTCTGTAGAAACAGTTTATTACAGTGTTTGGCACCTGTCTGCTAATCCAGCTAATTGGACTCCTTTGTTGTGACTCCTCCACTTGACTGAGGAACTAAGTGTAGTGTTTGCCCTAGTCAACTGATCAAAGATCAAATCTAATTAATTACCAGTTGACATTGCACTTTGTAGGTCTTTCCTGCTATGAATAACAAATACACCAGCCACCTCCAGCTGGCCCACTGCATTCTCCCTCCAGTTAAAATAGTTATCTGAACCTGATCTACTGGTAATTAAAGCATGCTAGGTGGAAATGGCAGGAACTGGGTAACATGGATGTGACATGTCGGATACTTATTATTACTATAATTAACCCATGCAATTAACCCATGCCTAATATCACCCTGATCACCATTGCAATTGGTAAACCTTGCAGGTAGATGTGATTAATTATTATTAATATTGAATGGTTACCACATTGAACACCCTGTAGATTACAGTATGTATTCATCGAGTTAATAATCTATTATGTTTAAGTTTTCAAAAGTAATGTTTTCAATAAATATAATTCTTACAGTAGATGCAGCTTTCATAACACACACTATTGTAACACACAAGTACTGTTACATTTGTTACTATAGAATTCTTACAGTAGATGCAGCTTTCATAACACACACTATTGTAACACACAAGTACTGTTACATAACACACACTACTGTAACACACAAGTACTGTTACATTTGTTACTATAGAATTCTTACAGTAGAGAGCAGCTTTCATAACACACACTATTGTAACACACAAGTACTGTTACATTTGTTACTATAGAATTTTTAATATTTCAATAGTAATTTATTGATTTGTATTTTCATAACTCCAGTGCACAGGTGAATTACATTACAGTGTCATATATTGCTATTGCCTAGTTTCCATTTTATTACAGTTGAATATCGAAGACAATGTACATCATGCAATATATACTATTACATTTGAAGGTATTATCATTACATTTTGAATTGGAACTACAGTATGTACCGAGATAAATATTTAGAACAAAAATATAACTATTGTATCTTGTATTATCTACTAACAACGTTTACAGATAGAACATATTTTTCATTTTATGTCTGTATAACATGAATGAATGGAAGACAAAAGAAATGTCACTGCAATTTAATAGATTGCAATCAGTGTAATTACACCTTACTGCTTGGTGCATTGCTAATTACTGGGACAAGTCATGATGTTTTTTTAAACAGAAGCTCAGAAATGTACCAAGGACCATTATTCGGCTCCCACATTATTCATGGGATGGATGTTGGCAATCATAAAACCTGGATAAACTAGTTCAATAGGATACAGAAAGCATAATTAAATTTCTATTTTGATGGGACATATATTAATAAACATGTATATATATTATATGCCAGTTACTATTACATTGTTTCTGTTATTATATTGTGCTTTGTTCAACTTATTGTTACTAATAGGTATTATTATTATTACACCACTCCTGGAGCAGGCTTCCTATTGCGACTATAAAATTGAGTATTGCAGGATTGTTCATGTCTGCAGTCACATATTGTTATGATAGTCACATATTGTTATGATAGTAACTATATCAATGGATAAGGATTCTACTAATGATGTTACAAAATATCATTAATGAATTTATTTGATTTTTAACTTAATGTTATTAAAAAAATCAAGTAAATTTATCAAATAATAAATATGTTCACATTTGGATGTGGGTTGTTGCCCAGCTACCAAGTGTGAAAATGGTCATTTGTTGTGAAACAATAACAATAAATGCAATGCAAGTTGCAAACCTATCTATTGTATATTTAATAGATGATTAGTTATAACCAAAAATAAAATGTTCACAAGTAATATATTGTCACATTTTCCAGGTAATTGTTTGCATAAAAGTGTAACATAACAAAAGTAACTATGTCTCTGTGTAGATTCTGTAAGCGTAATATCAATTATTTATGATGTTTTTATCATAGAATAAACAATACATACCTTGCAACTTGAAATAAATTTATTAATTTGTATTTTTCACAGCTAGGCAGTCTGTTCACACTTGGAAGCTGGGCAAATGACTAGACAAATGGATGTACTCCTTTCTGACAAGATGGTAAAAGACAGGATTTTGTTTGCTTTTGTCAGAAACCTACAACAATTAATTTGTTTGCAAATTCTATAAGGGTCATTTGTTATTTCAGTTATTTGCTGACATTCTGACAGCAGCTCGAGATAGTCCACCGTCGACCAAGAATGGGTCATCTGAAGATACAGCAACTGAATATGACAGCTCTCGTACGGATTCCTGTGATACAGAGGATTCCACACCTGAGTCAGTCACAGCATCCACTCCAAAAAGGAGCAGCAAATGCTTTCAGGTTGACATCAGGCCATCAACTCGCACGAGAAGAGTGCAAGCAGTCTGTGCATCAGAGCAGGTTGCTGTGCAGGTGACATCAGCAGTGAGGTCAACGAGTGTGCAGTGCAGTTTGTTGACTGGTCCGATTAGTGACTCGAGTGACTAAAACGGGGAGGAAGTGACATCTGCTGCAGATCCAGAGTATGTTTGCTCTGACAATGAGTCGACTAGTCATGACAGCAGCAACAGTGACAGCGATGACCATGTCGACCAGTACACTGACACAGAGGAGGGTGTTACAAACAAGACTCCCTTGAGGAAAGATTGCTGCCCTTCCAGGGAGAGGTACTTCTTGGTGGCAGAGTCTTCACTTCGTCATCTTTTCGCACGTTGCCGAAACTGCACTGGCCAAACCAATGTCGTAGTGCAGCAGTTTCTCGGCTCAATGGGAAGTTGCCCTGTAAAGATAATAATTGGTCTGTAGATGTGAAGCTATGCTATTTATTAGCATGTCATAGGTAAAGTGATCAACAAAATGGACTAGATAACTTGTTTATCAATGGGTATTTGCTGAAGCCATATTCTCATCTGCCTGCAGGGGAAATATTCCCATGGGTGTTTTTTGGCTTATAACCATTGTCTGTGCACCGTGTGGTGATTCACATTGTGTTACCAGATCTACACAGTTACCAACATTTGGAATGATTCATCCCAGTAACACTGTGTTATGAAACTTGCTTGATGAATTTGTAATGATTCAATCCAGTAAAACTGTGTTCTGAAACTTGCTTGATGGATTTGTAATAAATATGTCACACAAAAAATGTGATTAAAAATGCTATGTCCTTATGATTTTTATGGACATAGTCGTAGGGCACATATATACCCACTGGTAGCATCTCACATATAAGACCCCTAAGGTTACACTAAACCCCTAGGTCTAGGACATAACCCTTCAGGCTATAACCCATTACCATAATTATTCAATTGTTCTGCATGTTGTTTTAATGTTTATTTTAGTTTATTTTGATTATATAGTAGCTATATTGTTATGTGTCAGACTCAGAGTAATAAAATTATTGTTCCACATAAATGACATAATCTAGAGCTGTCATTATATATGTCATGATATTATGGTCATCTCGCGAACAACTGTCCAACTAAAAAAGTGTGGGTTTTGTCCAGAGGGGTGATATCGTAAGTAGCTATAACGTCCTAAACTCGATCCGCATAAACCAGACAACCATGCTTACGACGTTCGACGGTTCGTAACTTTGTGAAGTTTGTCTTTGACAAGTCTGTTTACAATTACTTCGTCCGATGACCTACTTAGCTACAACCTCTAGCTAACTCTCTGTACAGCTTTGACACCGCATTTTATAATATAACGTCGTACTAAAACGATATCAGTGTTGTTGTCGAAGTTTTCACACCATATGTGTCATTATAATGAAGTTGCAGCTTACCAGTCGGTGTTGCCTGAGCGAACATTCACATTGTGACTGTCCGACTCCGCATCATCTTCTTCGCTACCGTCGCTGAAATGCTCGGAAAGAGCGGAATCAGACGAATCATCCGCTGTAACCGTTCCCGCTAGTGGCTCAAAATCGTATGATTTCACTTGAAACTCTGGGAAACTCCCACTAGCCATGATGTTACAAGAGAATGGAGAGAACAACAATGGCGATGCATAGATGTCAACAAAGCCGAGAGTCATCTTTGACGTCACGATACCACGTGATCGCCTAGCTCATTAAATTTCAACTTTCTGCGGGAATCTCTACACAGACGGGTTTAAAATAGAATTTTGTCTACAAACGTATTTTTCTGTATTTTTTTAATGTTGTCAAATGTTACATACAATGTTAATCTTTGTGTACACATGGAAAACGGATTTTAGCTAATGCCTTGTTTTTATTCCCTTTAATTAATAATTATTACATTTACCGGCATCTTTATACATATACATTTGTTTCCAAGTACGTCTTATAATGTGTGTACGCGCCTATGAACGGGCTGGTCCCGGAGATATGGCGCTATAGAAATGCTAGTAATAATAATAATAATAAAAGTCCGGTTTCATGGAGCCTGTCTGACCTATTTCTTAGCTAAGAACGAGCGTAAAGCTGTCACGTGGTTAGATGAATGCTATTCAGTGGGTATTCCCCAGAATTCCCCTTCCCATAGTTCTGTGCAAACATCGTAACCGTGATTGCTTCCGTCGGCATCTTTTTTATATCAACGCTGCAGACGACAACATGGCAACAGTACAGCAGGAACACGTGAAGCGTGAGCGGAAAGACAATTTTGCCCACGAAGAAATCGCATGCTTACTTGAGCAATATTCGGAAAATGCATCCATACTACAGTGCAAGCTGAGCAATACTGTCTCAAATCTACGAAAGAAGCAGATTTGGGACAGTATGGCTACGGCAGTGAATTCGCGGGGAAACAATCGGCGGACCGTGGCCGCGTTGAAGAAGAACTGGGCTGAGATGAAAAGCTCCTGCCTACGCATCGTCTCCGCACGCCATAAACCCCAAAAAGGTGGGGGTAAAATGGAAAAAGAGCCGTGGTATGTAGATATAATTATCGACATACTGGGAATCAACACGGCTCTTGTCGAAGGGATAGAAGGTATGCACACAGCCCAAATTCGTGCTTCGTAATTATCATGGTCTTGTCGACCATCATGCCAATAATAATTATAAACATGCTGTTTTCATAAAAATCTGAAGAAACATTTGTAAAAGACAGAAAAGTTGGTTTTCGTGAAATACTTACAGTTTCCGTACGAAAACACACCGCCGCACACAAACTTAACAAAGTAAAAGTGGTCAAAGTCAACGTTTGGTAACAGCGTTTACCGTGCTAGTGGCTATAACTTTAAGTTAACCAATGGAAAATATATGCTGACGCACGTGAGGTAATTGCCTTGGATTGTCACGCTCAATTATTGTAAGTCATACACAGATCAGTGGGTAGATCTTCCTAGATTCAAAGCAACGAACTTTGAGTTTGATGTGGGTCTAACAACGACCCGGTAAGTATAATTAATAACGACCGGTAAATTCGTGCCAGGTCAAAAATCGTGTCATTGAAATTTATCACAGATAACTTACGACCAATTTTGATAAGGTTTTGTTAAAACGACATAAAAGAATATGACGCAAGATATGTGCTCCAACCAGCATAACATAGTAATAATATTATGTGGTGTTAACGAAAACATGAACACATTATTGAATCGTGAATATAATATTATGCACTATATATTGGGCGCATTTGCTGAATGTGTGCTGTCTGCGCAGAACTTTGGTAGTTTAACAACCTTTGATTTCCGTCTTGGAACTGTGTATTCAGCCCAAACCCTTTCTTGAATAGTTGTATTGTTTATGTGTGAAAGTGGAACTATGTGTTGTTTTGTATAACAAGGTGGAGTGGATTCACCAGATGCTGGTCTGTCTGTTATAGCTGATAGAAACCTATTGCAGCAATAGCTCAATAGTGTCACTGCGAGTCGAATAGAGGAAATCGTGACTATCCTGACACTATCCTCCAATCCCGCTGTCTGTGATGGCCAAATTTGAAAGTGAGATGAACTCGACACCAAAAGCAAAGCAAAGACCCTTTGAAATATGCTCCAGTTCAGTTTACAATGCTGAAGTTACGGCGACGTGGCGGCAAAAACTTCTCAACAGCACCCGTACCGCCCACCGCCCACCGCCCACCGCCCACCGCCCACCGCCCCCCGCCCAGTCTTCCGATAGCGGCTCAAGTTGCCGCGACCAAAATTCTACTACACCATTTGGTTCGGCCGCCAGTGCAGTTTGTTGTGCTCCCCTAGCCCCCCCCCCCCCGACTTGCTGTCTGGACTCGCCACTGCTTGGAACTTCTAGAATCATGTCTCTGAGAGACACAACTTACTGTTCAGCTTCCATATGCTAACAACAAAACTAACCACTCCTTGCCAATGGTATTGGTTATCATGAAGTATGTGCATCGAAGGTACATTACGTTATGTATATTTGGCATTTACGAGTATCCCATGATTCCATGATCCAACTCTTTTGACACACGACCTAAGATTGGACCGACATGTAAACAGGATCACGACCACAGCAAACAGTGTCCTTGGATTCGTTCGGAGAAACCTGTGCATTACCAGTGGTACAATTAAAGAATTTGTTTAAAGAACTTTTGGTTGAATACGCTCAGGCTATATGGGATCCTACCACCAACCATCTGATCCATCAAGTAGAGACTTGCCCAGAGAAGAGCTGCCAGATATGTAACAAGTTGCAAGACAGTGTAACCAAAATGATAGAAAATCTTTAACGGCTTTCACTCTAAAACAGACAGAAACAAGCCCGACTCCAACGTCTGACCAACGGAATCAATGGAAAAATTGACTTGGACATCGACATCAACCTACCGACAAGGCAGAAGGAAAACAAACATACAAATTCACGCAGCCATTCACCGAACAAAAATACAAGCAGACTCTTTTTTTGGCCCCGCACATGCAGACAATGAAACTCACTGTCCCTTAATGATACATGCAATGAGATTTTCTACCAAAATTATGAAAGGGACTTGCCTAAAGCAAGCCAAACACCACTGGCCGAAGCCATCCTTTAGAATGTTGTGCCAGAAGCAGAAACAGACACACACACAATGAAAGGAGGGATGGCACAAGCATGGTGTAAATTGAAACACATTTTCATCGACTCAGTTACCTGATCAGTAGGAATGTTGGTATTCTTGACAACAACAACGTTTCCGTTAATGAACATTCAACCCCTGGTACTAGCTGTTTTCTTGGGGTATTTCATGTTTAACAGACAAACCGATCTCCATTTGGCGAGGTTTGTGTGATCGTAGACGGTTAGTCATGGCAAAATTGCAACAAAGGCTTCTTGGTGCCATTCCTCCCAGCCTTGATGATGTCCATCATGATTTCCATAATTTCCAATATGTATACAACGTCCTGACGTTTTTTCACCTGTTTTCTTTAAGAACTTAGCCACGTCTTGGGCAACTTATTGGACTTATCTATCGTGTTCAAGACCAAATATTAATATGTATATTATGTATGTAATATTCTAAAAACATATATATGCTTACATATAATGATTGGGCGAATAGACAACTTTGATATACACGATAAACACATTTAGAAGAAATCACATTTGTATGTTGAATAATCATTCAATACATTAAATGTGTAAATTAATTCAAAGTTCAACTTCTGGTAACATAGATATGAGACATTACATCTGCAAACCATAAAATCGTTGATTTAATGCATAGATGTGCTCAAGTTTTCGAAAGGTAAGTTCTGTATATCGCAGAACTGCACAAAAACGCTTTACACTTTACTCCCTGGCAGAACTGTTCAATCGAACAACATCTCGAGTTTTCTGGGAAACTTCCAGCCACGCTGCTATTATTACGCAAAGACTATTTGGACATAAATATATGCCACTGTCTATAGCCAGGTACTCATTCATACAGCTGAATGAACTGGAGCAACGTAAAGTGAACGAACTTCAGTTCGACACCGCCGCACAAGATTCGAACCCGGATGCTCTCGGTCGAGAGTCCGAAACCTTAGCCACTGCACCACAGCGTTACATCGCATGAGTTACAAGTTACGTCGCTATGGTATCGGATGTCGCATCAATGCATGGATTGAAAGCTTTCTCGACGGCAGACACCACGCGGTGGTGGAGGGAGAGAGAGATCCGACTTCACGCCAATGGACTCGAGAGTTCCTACCCAAATGCATCAAATCCAAAGTCCGATTGTTCGCTGACGACACCATGTGCAGCACTGCTATCAAGAAAACAGAAGATCAACAAGATCTGAAAGAAGACCTCAATTCCCTCACCACCTGGGAGAAACAGTGGTCCACGAACTTCCACCTGCAGAAATGCTCCACGTTGGGTGCCACCCGCAAGAGGACGAATATCTCACCATCGCATGAGATGCATGGACACATCTAGGACAACGTCATCACCATAAAATACCCCGGTGTCAATCTGCAATACAATCGGAAATGGGAATCTCATGTAAACATCACTACAAACAAAGCCAATAAGACCCCCGGCTTCCTCCGGCGCTCCCTGAAGTTCGGAAACAAGAAGACGACATAAACCGCATACAAGGTCCTCGTTTGCCCGATTCTTGAATATGCAGCCACCGTGTGAGACCCCTACACTGTAAGTGACACCCAGGCCATAGAGAAAGTGCAGCGCAGAGCAGCAAGATGGGTCTCAAACCGACACCGCCAAACATCCTGTGTTGACTCCATCTTCGATTCCCTTGACTGGCCCACACTCCAACAGAGACACAAAAGAGCTCGGCTAGAGATGTTTTATAAATTCCACCATGACCTCATCTCCATAAATTCCATCTATCTGCCAGAACCAACAGACAACAGACTGAGCTCCAAGAAGAACAACTCCTGCAGCTACGACATCCCCTACTGCATGACATAGTACCGGCAGATGTTCTTCCCGAGGTCAATCCCGGAATAGGATTGCCTGCCCCAGGAGGCAGTGACGGCCGAGTCATTGGACTGCTTCAAATCCAGACTTGCCGTCTACCTATATATATCAGATGTTAGCCATAAAAAGGAAGACGAATTACATGTCAGTTAATTTGTTAAATATTTGTTTGGCCAAAGTAGACTTCATGACCTTTAAAAAAACCTTTAAAAAAAAAATCGAGGGTAGCATCCACCCATATTTTCTCATCCTATGAGTGATAAGGAAGTCTGCAAAACACATGGAGGAGATCCGCAGCCAATAAATTGAAGAAGTATGAAACCACCTGGTATGAACTAAAGAAGACACATAAAATTTTTGGAGCGCAGTGGTGCAGTGGCTAGAGCTTCGAACTATATACTGCCGTGTCGAGCCTTGGGCAAGTTTATTCACTCTACGTTCGTCAAGTTCACTCAGCAGTATGAATGAGTGCCTGGCTATAGACAGTAGTGGATATGTGTATGTACAAATAGTCTTCACGCATTAATTGCAACGTGGCTGGATGATTCCCACAGAAGTCGAGATGGTGTCCGATTGAACAGGTCTGCCAGGAAGTAAAGAGTAAAGCGCTTTGGGCAGTCATAGCTGGGCCCGTATTCTCGAAGAAACAGATTTCGTACGTAAGAAGTTGCGCAAATATGGCGGATTATTTCTTAGCTGCAAAATTTCGTCAGTTGGTATTCTCGAAACGCTTACGAATTTTCGCAACCAAGAAATTCGAATAATTCGCAAATTGGATAACATCAACAACATTGGAAGCAATCAACAACAGAAGGGCAACGAAGAAGAAGCTACTGGAAGCAAAATCAGAAAGACTAAAAGAAAGATACCAATAGCAATATAGAGAAGAACATCGGGAGGTCAAAAGAAGTGTGCGAGCAGACAGGCGAGCTTACATGGAAGACCTGGCAAAATGGGCGGGAGAAGCGGCTGAGTGAAATGAACAAGGAACCATGTACAAAATAACCAAGATCATTAGCGGGAAATATCGTACCACTTCCAATACCCAAATTAAAGACAAGCAAGGAAATCTCCTTACGAGAGAGAAGGAGCAAGAAACTCGATAGACAAAAAACGTTAGTGAAATATTAAACAGGCCACCGTCAGTAGAGGAAGCTATTATAGAAGAAGCAGATCTGGAGATAAATACAGATGCTCATCAGAGAGCAGAAATCATTACAGCCATCGGGACATTAAAGAATGGAACGGCACCTGGGCATGATAACCTAAATGTTGAACTGTTCACAGCAGACCCCGTGCTTGCAGCTAAGATCCTGGAACCCTTGTTCACAGTTATCTGAGAACGGGAGCAGGTACCAACAGAATGGTCTAAGTGATCGTCAAGATACCACAGCTGGGGCACCATACAGCGAATGGCCGGAGACAGACAGAGGTGGAGGAACTTCGTCGCTGCCCTAAACGCCAGGGAGCGTAATGGGTAGTAAGTAAGACATTTGCAACTTGCGTACGGAAATTTCGCGAGGGTTTGTTTGCGTTGCAACGGATACGGTCACTGATATGTTGCTGTTTTACCGTTTTAACGCAGTTCGTGTGTTCCTGGCGGTGTCAAACGTTCAAGGGAACCTGGGGCCGTTTTCATGAAGCGTTCTTAAACTACGCAATTACTTAGCGTTACGCATTTGCGTAAACTCCTATATTTGCGTAGCTAAGTATTTGCGTAAAATTAAGCAATACCAAACCTTGATTCAGACTCGATGAACAACTACCGGCCTATATCGAACTTGTCATTTGTTTCAAAGTTACTGGAGCGCCACGTAGCAGTCCAACTTCGCCAGCATCTAGACGACAACAATTTGATGGACATTTTCCAAAGTGCGTACAGACAACATCACTGAGACAGCACTGGTGCGCATTCAGAATGACCATCTCCATTCCCTTGACAAAAGGAAAGGTGTGCTGGCAGTGCTGCTAGATATGAGTGCGGCGTTTGATACTGTTGACCACTCGATATTAATCAACCAGCTGCGCAGCATAGGCATTGAAGGCATCGCACTGAAATGGCTGGAGTCATACCTGTCGAACCGGACTCGGTCAGTGTGCATTAGTGGCCACAACTCAAATAGAACATTGCTCGAATCTGGCATCTCACAGGGGTCTGTGCTGGGCCCAATTCTTTTCTCCATATACACTCTGCCATTTGGTGCTATCTTCAGAAGGCACAAGCTGCAATACCATCTTTATGCAGATGACGCCCAATTGTATGTCGACTTGAGTGGAACGCGGGATGGAGAAGCCGCTGTTGCGGTTGACCGCATCGAGCGATGCATCGAAGAAGCGAACCAGTGGATGTCAGACCACAATCTACTGCTGAACGAAAACAAGACCGAGGCTATTATCATCTCGGCACCAAATCGTAAACACCTGCATGACGTTTCGTGTGTTAGTGTACGCGGATGTAACATTGTTCCGTCACGTACCGAAAGCACCAGCACATAACACCTGTGCTGGTCGAACTGCATTGGCTTCCAGTTCGCTGGCGTATCCGGTACAAACTGCTGGTTCTTGTTTTCACGGCTTTACATGGTCTTGCTCCAGCGTATATCCAAGATCTCATAATACCGTATACGCCCACCCGCAACCTCCGATCTGCTGCTCTACATCTGCTTGTAGTCCCGCGCTACAACTTAGAGGGCTACGGCAGACGAGCTTTCTCCGTGTCTGGACCTACGCTCTGGAACGCTCTACCAATAAGCGTTCCTCAATTAGAGACTGGATAAATTCAAAACTTGCCTTCAAACATCTATTTAAGCAGGCGTACATCGACTGGGGAACTGTGCTGTAGGACACTTTTTATGAATATGTATTTAATCAATTAATTTATTTATATTATATAATGTATTCTAATTAATTTATTATTATTTATCTTTTAATACAATTTTATATATCATAATGTATATTATCTTTCTTAATTATATTAATATTTGTGCAAATATGTCATGTATGTTGATCACATTATATATCTACAATCTTGTAAATCTTAAAGGGAATAAAAACATATATTGCTTGAATTCATATTAAATTAGATCCTGCTATAATTTCCATGTCCACGAAGCCAAAAAAATCCCCCAAAATCGAAGAATTAGAAATTCCACATTTTATGCTGTACATCCGGACATTTTCGAATATGCATATTTTTGGCGCGCTTTTCGGGATGCCGAGATGTGACGTCAGAGTTGACTCTGCCGATACAGCGACCGCTTGTTTACATTCATTCTCAGCAATATGACAGCAGAGGTGGCTGTGTAATGCGAATATCATCATGGTTCATTGTGCGGCATTCGGTTGTAATGCAAACTCTTCTAAACATAGAGCAACACACAATTTTTGTCGGTTCCCTACGGATCCAGTTTTATTGAAGAAATGGATCGCCAAAATCAAGCGAGCTAATTTCAAGCCGACGAAACACAGCCGGCTTTGCTCCGCTCATTTTGAGAAAAGCTGTTTCGATCGCGATCCGGAGATGTTGGCAACCCTTGGATATCTTGGTGCTCGAATATCGTTGAAAAGCGATGCAGTCCCAACAATATTCCCGGCAGTAGAAGCTGCATTGATGCCGTCAATCCGCAGAAGACAGGCGTCGGCACGGGCAGGATCGACGGCCGCTTTGCCCGAGTCGAAGGCAAGCGGGTCTCGCAAGCGTTGTTCCAGTGCCGCAGGCTCCGCTGCCGCTGTGACTACAGCCGGCTCAGCAACTACACCCATGGCTTCTTTGGGGTACCAGGTTCCTTCGACGAGTGGTGAATTTACGAGGTCTGCTTACCGAAAGCGGCAACGAATCAAGGTAATTCTTACATGTTATATCTACTATTATTATTCTGTAGGTCTAGTATAATGCCTGGACTGGACGGTCTCGTGTGTGTCAAGTGTCAAAATAAGTTATTAAACTTATTGTCATTGTATCCCATTGGTTCCAATCATATCACGGAACTCTTCCTAAGTATCTGATATTCTAAATATTGTAGTTATGCACGATACTACTATAATAAATCTACATATACTCAGTTTTGTGGAAAATTTGATAGTGTAATCAAATCGATTCAGGTGACTGTTTTTATCATTATCATGGTTACAGGAATGTAAGGCATTTAATTAATCTATTTAGTTTTACATGCAAATAAGAAATAATTATTTTAATTATACTCGTTGCCGAGTCAGGTTAGTCTGTTATAATGTTTTTTAAACCGTAAGAAGCAATACTTGGATATAGAACATTGCAATGTGAATTTGCAGATGGAAGAATAATTATATTTTCAAATGTATTTAACGTTGAATTTGCATACATTAATTATTATTTTTCATACATAACATTTGTTGTTTTTTAAATGACAATACTTGGACTTTATGAAAGTGCCATGCATTTTGATCAACATCAAATATATGTACACATAAAGTACCATGCATAAGTTATATATTTAAAACAAAAATTTTAAAATTAGGAAGTGGTCTGTCTCACTCTCATAGTTGGAACCAGTTGCTGGCAATCTCCTCCTCTGACACATGACTCACTAAAGTCTTATGTCATCAATGACTTGCTGAAGAATGACCCCCCATCAGTATTCTCTGTAGAAACAGTTTATTACAGTGTTTGGCACCTGTCTGCTAATCCAGCTAATTGGACTCCTTTGTTGTGACTCCTCCACTTGACTGAGGAACTAAGTGTAGTGTTTGCCCTAGTCAACTGATCAAAGATCAAATCTAATTAATTACCAGTTGACATTGCACTTTGTAGGTCTTTCCTGCTATGAATAACAAATACACCAGCCACCTCCAGCTGGCCCACTGCATTCTCCCTCCAGTTAAAATAGTTATCTGAACCTGATCTACTGGTAATTAAAGCATGCTAGGTGGAAATGGCAGGAACTGGGTAACATGGATGTGACATGTCGGATACTTATTATTACTATAATTAACCCATGCAATTAACCCATGCCTAATATCACCCTGATCACCATTGCAATTGGTAAACCTTGCAGGTAGATGTGATTAATTATTATTAATATTGAATGGTTACCACATTGAACACCCTGTAGATTACAGTATGTATTCATCGAGTTAATAATCTATTATGTTTAAGTTTTCAAAAGTAATGTTTTCAATAAATATAATTCTTACAGTAGATGCAGCTTTCATAACACACACTATTGTAACACACAAGTACTGTTACATTTGTTACTATAGAATTCTTACAGTAGATGCAGCTTTCATAACACACACTATTGTAACACACAAGTACTGTTACATAACACACACTACTGTAACACACAAGTACTGTTACATTTGTTACTATAGAATTCTTACAGTAGAGAGCAGCTTTCATAACACACACTATTGTAACACACAAGTACTGTTACATTTGTTACTATAGAATTTTTAATATTTCAATAGTAATTTATTGATTTGTATTTTCATAACTCCAGTGCACAGGTGAATTACATTACAGTGTCATATATTGCTATTGCCTAGTTTCCATTTTATTACAGTTGAATATCGAAGACAATGTACATCATGCAATATATACTATTACATTTGAAGGTATTATCATTACATTTTGAATTGGAACTACAGTATGTACCGAGATAAATATTTAGAACAAAAATATAACTATTGTATCTTGTATTATCTACTAACAACGTTTACAGATAGAACATATTTTTCATTTTATGTCTGTATAACATGAATGAATGGAAGACAAAAGAAATGTCACTGCAATTTAATAGATTGCAATCAGTGTAATTACACCTTACTGCTTGGTGCATTGCTAATTACTGGGACAAGTCATGATGTTTTTTTAAACAGAAGCTCAGAAATGTACCAAGGACCATTATTCGGCTCCCACATTATTCATGGGATGGATGTTGGCAATCATAAAACCTGGATAAACTAGTTCAATAGGATACAGAAAGCATAATTAAATTTCTATTTTGATGGGACATATATTAATAAACATGTATATATATTATATGCCAGTTACTATTACATTGTTTCTGTTATTATATTGTGCTTTGTTCAACTTATTGTTACTAATAGGTATTATTATTATTACACCACTCCTGGAGCAGGCTTCCTATTGCGACTATAAAATTGAGTATTGCAGGATTGTTCATGTCTGCAGTCACATATTGTTATGATAGTCACATATTGTTATGATAGTAACTATATCAATGGATAAGGATTCTACTAATGATGTTACAAAATATCATTAATGAATTTATTTGATTTTTAACTTAATGTTATTAAAAAAATCAAGTAAATTTATCAAATAATAAATATGTTCACATTTGGATGTGGGTTGTTGCCCAGCTACCAAGTGTGAAAATGGTCATTTGTTGTGAAACAATAACAATAAATGCAATGCAAGTTGCAAACCTATCTATTGTATATTTAATAGATGATTAGTTATAACCAAAAATAAAATGTTCACAAGTAATATATTGTCACATTTTCCAGGTAATTGTTTGCATAAAAGTGTAACATAACAAAAGTAACTATGTCTCTGTGTAGATTCTGTAAGCGTAATATCAATTATTTATGATGTTTTTATCATAGAATAAACAATACATACCTTGCAACTTGAAATAAATTTATTAATTTGTATTTTTCACAGCTAGGCAGTCTGTTCACACTTGGAAGCTGGGCAAATGACTAGACAAATGGATGTACTCCTTTCTGACAAGATGGTAAAAGACAGGATTTTGTTTGCTTTTGTCAGAAACCTACAACAATTAATTTGTTTGCAAATTCTATAAGGGTCATTTGTTATTTCAGTTATTTGCTGACATTCTGACAGCAGCTCGAGATAGTCCACCGTCGACCAAGAATGGGTCATCTGAAGATACAGCAACTGAATATGACAGCTCTCGTACGGATTCCTGTGATACAGAGGATTCCACACCTGAGTCAGTCACAGCATCCACTCCAAAAAGGAGCAGCAAATGCTTTCAGGTTGACATCAGGCCATCAACTCGCACGAGAAGAGTGCAAGCAGTCTGTGCATCAGAGCAGGTTGCTGTGCAGGTGACATCAGCAGTGAGGTCAACGAGTGTGCAGTGCAGTTTGTTGACTGGTCCGATTAGTGACTCGAGTGACTAAAACGGGGAGGAAGTGACATCTGCTGCAGATCCAGAGTATGTTTGCTCTGACAATGAGTCGACTAGTCATGACAGCAGCAACAGTGACAGCGATGACCATGTCGACCAGTACACTGACACAGAGGAGGGTGTTACAAACAAGACTCCCTTGAGGAAAGATTGCTGCCCTTCCAGGGAGAGGTACTTCTTGGTGGCAGAGTCTTCACTTCGTCATCTTTTCGCACGTTGCCGAAACTGCACTGGCCAAACCAATGTCGTAGTGCAGCAGTTTCTCGGCTCAATGGGAAGTTGCCCTGTAAAGATAATAATTGGTCTGTAGATGTGAAGCTATGCTATTTATTAGCATGTCATAGGTAAAGTGATCAACAAAATGGACTAGATAACTTGTTTATCAATGGGTATTTGCTGAAGCCATATTCTCATCTGCCTGCAGGGGAAATATTCCCATGGGTGTTTTTTGGCTTATAACCATTGTCTGTGCACCGTGTGGTGATTCACATTGTGTTACCAGATCTACACAGTTACCAACATTTGGAATGATTCATCCCAGTAACACTGTGTTATGAAACTTGCTTGATGAATTTGTAATGATTCAATCCAGTAAAACTGTGTTCTGAAACTTGCTTGATGGATTTGTAATAAATATGTCACACAAAAAATGTGATTAAAAATGCTATGTCCTTATGATTTTTATGGACATAGTCGTAGGGCACATATATACCCACTGGTAGCATCTCACATATAAGACCCCTAAGGTTACACTAAACCCCTAGGTCTAGGACATAACCCTTCAGGCTATAACCCATTACCATAATTATTCAATTGTTCTGCATGTTGTTTTAATGTTTATTTTAGTTTATTTTGATTATATAGTAGCTATATTGTTATGTGTCAGACTCAGAGTAATAAAATTATTGTTCCACATAAATGACATAATCTAGAGCTGTCATTATATATGTCATGATATTATGGTCATCTCGCGAACAACTGTCCAACTAAAAAAGTGTGGGTTTTGTCCAGAGGGGTGATATCGTAAGTAGCTATAACGTCCTAAACTCGATCCGCATAAACCAGACAACCATGCTTACGACGTTCGACGGTTCGTAACTTTGTGAAGTTTGTCTTTGACAAGTCTGTTTACAATTACTTCGTCCGATGACCTACTTAGCTACAACCTCTAGCTAACTCTCTGTACAGCTTTGACACCGCATTTTATAATATAACGTCGTACTAAAACGATATCAGTGTTGTTGTCGAAGTTTTCACACCATATGTGTCATTATAATGAAGTTGCAGCTTACCAGTCGGTGTTGCCTGAGCGAACATTCACATTGTGACTGTCCGACTCCGCATCATCTTCTTCGCTACCGTCGCTGAAATGCTCGGAAAGAGCGGAATCAGACGAATCATCCGCTGTAACCGTTCCCGCTAGTGGCTCAAAATCGTATGATTTCACTTGAAACTCTGGGAAACTCCCACTAGCCATGATGTTACAAGAGAATGGAGAGAACAACAATGGCGATGCATAGATGTCAACAAAGCCGAGAGTCATCTTTGACGTCACGATACCACGTGATCGCCTAGCTCATTAAATTTCAACTTTCTGCGGGAATCTCTACACAGACGGGTTTAAAATAGAATTTTGTCTACAAACGTATTTTTCTGTATTTTTTTAATGTTGTCAAATGTTACATACAATGTTAATCTTTGTGTACACATGGAAAACGGATTTTAGCTAATGCCTTGTTTTTATTCCCTTTAATTAATAATTATTACATTTACCGGCATCTTTATACATATACATTTGTTTCCAAGTACGTCTTATAATGTGTGTACGCGCCTATGAACGGGCTGGTCCCGGAGATATGGCGCTATAGAAATGCTAGTAATAATAATAATAATAAAAGTCCGGTTTCATGGAGCCTGTCTGACCTATTTCTTAGCTAAGAACGAGCGTAAAGCTGTCACGTGGTTAGATGAATGCTATTCAGTGGGTATTCCCCAGAATTCCCCTTCCCATAGTTCTGTGCAAACATCGTAACCGTGATTGCTTCCGTCGGCATCTTTTTTATATCAACGCTGCAGACGACAACATGGCAACAGTACAGCAGGAACACGTGAAGCGTGAGCGGAAAGACAATTTTGCCCACGAAGAAATCGCATGCTTACTTGAGCAATATTCGGAAAATGCATCCATACTACAGTGCAAGCTGAGCAATACTGTCTCAAATCTACGAAAGAAGCAGATTTGGGACAGTATGGCTACGGCAGTGAATTCGCGGGGAAACAATCGGCGGACCGTGGCCGCGTTGAAGAAGAACTGGGCTGAGATGAAAAGCTCCTGCCTACGCATCGTCTCCGCACGCCATAAACCCCAAAAAGGTGGGGGTAAAATGGAAAAAGAGCCGTGGTATGTAGATATAATTATCGACATACTGGGAATCAACACGGCTCTTGTCGAAGGGATAGAAGGTATGCACACAGCCCAAATTCGTGCTTCGTAATTATCATGGTCTTGTCGACCATCATGCCAATAATAATTATAAACATGCTGTTTTCATAAAAATCTGAAGAAACATTTGTAAAAGACAGAAAAGTTGGTTTTCGTGAAATACTTACAGTTTCCGTACGAAAACACACCGCCGCACACAAACTTAACAAAGTAAAAGTGGTCAAAGTCAACGTTTGGTAACAGCGTTTACCGTGCTAGTGGCTATAACTTTAAGTTAACCAATGGAAAATATATGCTGACGCACGTGAGGTAATTGCCTTGGATTGTCACGCTCAATTATTGTAAGTCATACACAGATCAGTGGGTAGATCTTCCTAGATTCAAAGCAACGAACTTTGAGTTTGATGTGGGTCTAACAACGACCCGGTAAGTATAATTAATAACGACCGGTAAATTCGTGCCAGGTCAAAAATCGTGTCATTGAAATTTATCACAGATAACTTACGACCAATTTTGATAAGGTTTTGTTAAAACGACATAAAAGAATATGACGCAAGATATGTGCTCCAACCAGCATAACATAGTAATAATATTATGTGGTGTTAACGAAAACATGAACACATTATTGAATCGTGAATATAATATTATGCACTATATATTGGGCGCATTTGCTGAATGTGTGCTGTCTGCGCAGAACTTTGGTAGTTTAACAACCTTTGATTTCCGTCTTGGAACTGTGTATTCAGCCCAAACCCTTTCTTGAATAGTTGTATTGTTTATGTGTGAAAGTGGAACTATGTGTTGTTTTGTATAACAAGGTGGAGTGGATTCACCAGATGCTGGTCTGTTTGGCGAGATGTACCTGGTTCGGCCTGGAGATCAAGGTGATTTGTTTTGTTGTCAGTTAAGAAAGATAGAAAGACTAGAGGACATGAAATTACATTAGTAAAGGATCAGTGTAGATTAGATATAAGAGAGTTCTCATTTTCACAAAGGACTGTAAATGAATGGAACATATTATCTGCTGATTGTATGTGTGCTAGTAGTGTGAATATGTTTAAAAATATAATCAACACATACCTCAGAAGGGTGGAATACAAGTAAATAAAAGGGTTGGACTCTCAATAAGCCAAAGGGCTTCCTTGTCCACCTACCATTTAGAGTTAATTCTCTGGGTGGCAATCTTGTTAAATCTTATATATATATATATACATATTTCTATAGCAGAACCCCTCTATTTCTGCCACCTATGTGACTAACAAAAACCTTATCTAACTGAGATGGTGGCCTTATACTATAATATACATGTATATGCATATCATGCGTGAAGGTGTTCAGTGTTACTGTCATTATAAACACATTAACAACAAATAAGTTCATAATGTGTTGTTAATGTGTTTATAATGACAGTAACACATTATGAACTTATTTTTGGGTATTACATAGGAATAAGTTTACCAGGAAGGTCTATGATAGCTTATGATGTTTTATCTCCGCAGAAAGGAAGAATAACATGTTATTGGTGAACATTATTACTGTTTAATATCGCAAGCAAGACAACATAATGCAAAAAAACTTCATCGCATTTTCACAGGTAATCAGTCACCAAATGTGCATGCCTCCTGTACAAATGATGGAACCGTCGAAGGTGAGATAACAGGCAACATTATACTTTTATTATTAACAACGTAACACAACATTAGCGTTGCCTATGAAAAAGACAGTCGCCAGCGCTGAAACTGTTTTGAAATTGTGACCCCCCCACCAAGATTCCCACCGCCTTGGACGAATTCCGAAGAGAGAAAAAATCTACGAACTACCACAATGGGCCCACTATATTGTACACAAAATGTCAGCACCATGCATGCAAAATTGACGGAGATAAGTGCCATTTTAACATTCTGACCCCTCAAGATCCGCTGTAGAAATTGAAACACAATCTAAATCTACCAACCATCCCAATGGGCTCGCCAGATCACATACTAAATGTCTGCCCATGCATGCAAAACTAACAGAGATATGGGTCCACAAACAAGTTGTAAGTTAAACATAAAATAAAAACTATATGTGCATGTGATACATTAATTCTGACAATTTATGTTGTGTGCTTTGCATCCAGATGGCCAAAGTGGGACACTGAATGTCACACCACTGTCTGATCTCCAGTATGAGCATGGGATTCAGGTCAATACGGGTACGGTGAGACAAGTGGCCAAGCGAATGGACCACGCTACAATACAGGCGAATTGATTGCATCAACTGCTGGCGAGGTGGTGGCGTCAACTCCTGGCGATGTGGTGACGTCGACATCAGCTCTGTTTTGGAAGAACTGAAACTTGAGGTTAAGAAATTGCGATGTGAACTGAAAAAGATGAAAATGAACATCAAGTTGTCTCAGCTGTAGTACTACAAGGAGGCATGTGACACAATGCTGAATAATAGCCAGTTTCGATCCAGTGACAAACTATAATAAATATATTAGTCAATTTCTCTAGCAACATTAAACAAGTTTAAAGGTCGTAGCATCTTCAAATATTAAGTAAAATAGTTCTGCGTTTGGACTACTGGGAAATATTCTAATAATAATAATGAACTTCTAAAGCACTAAAGCTTGTACCCCCAGTATTCTTAGCTCAGAGGCGCAACATGCAATAATCGTTAGGTATAATCATGAATGGGGACAGGCAATAATGATCTATGTAGTTATGTGCATGTATAAGAGTATACTATACTGATTTCTTTCACCTCGTCTTGTTTTCATACATTACACTCGTAATGCATTACAGCCGAAGTCCATATGGTTTGGAGTGCAACACTCTTTTTTGCATCCACTCGCTGAGACAAAAATGAATAGTTCCGTTTGACCAGACCAAGCATACGGGTTGGAATTTTTTTTGGTGGAGCGTCAAGGGGGTGCAGTTAGATTTTGTGGATGCCCAACCTATAAAAATGGGACACCCCTGTATGTTTCTCATCAGTTTATGTTGCCACTTGATATTATTATATTTACAATTACTTCAGGTCTTAGACTTAGACTTGGCATAATGCGTGTGTGTTACATAGATAAACAGAGACAATTATAACACAGGCGTGCCTCATGCAGTTACGTAACAAAACTATGTTTTAGTTATTTATTCTTTTAATCATCAATACAGAAAGTTCGAGCCACAAAATGGGCCACTCCCGAAATATCAGGTGGATCCAGGATGGCCTTTGGAGCACATGCCCCCATACACCTTTGGAATGTACCCCCACTAGCCTACTCGTCTGGGTAACTTGACAAGAGCATGGTCATGGGTTTACGGTAGGGTTTTGGGGAGCCTCGGTGAGGTGCAATTAATTTTGTTGTGAGAGTCTCAGCCCTCTCCCCCAAATATTCACCACCTTCCAACGCCAATGTGTACTTAAGCACAAAGCATCATAGAATAAACCTTGTTGACATTTACACATGCGCTCCCTCTACAATTGTTCAAATTTGTGCCCTCAAAGACTACCCACTCTGGATCCGCCCCTGATTATGGATTGTGTTAGATAGTGTGTCCATGTATAGGGCTAAGGTAGTGAGGAACAAAGATTATCAAAGAACCGTATTTCATGTACCAATGCATAATGACATAAAAATAAATGCAGTACGCATTATATAGCTACGAAACAACTACGATGACATTGTCTGTACTTACATCACACATCCAACATCGATCATCTATGTATATATGTCTACATTTCAGATTCAGACTCTATTACCAAGTAACATTTAAAATGTACGAGGAATTATTGGCGTCGTGGCGTCAACATACATACACCCTACCCCCACCCACCACCATCATGCACACGCAAAATACAATCGGAAACATTATAATACTATGCTAAAACTAGTATAAATTTAAACCAAGGCCAACTGCACATATATTTTAAGACAGTCGTACATCTATTGACATAAAGTGAACTTAGTAACATAACATTAATACAGTCTGAACATTACCTAAAAAAGTATACATGTAGTTAAATAAATAAATGAATAAATAAATTAGCTGGCGATAAAAAAATTAAGTTGAAAGTTAAAAAAATGTACATACATGTAACGAAGTTAGTAAATAAAATCAATAATAAATAAATAATTTAGCATGGCGACATAAAATCTAAACAGACTGAAGAAAGTATCATGGCATCTCGCCGTTCAAGTGACTCGCAGCTTGCGGATAAAAACTGTTTTTAAATGTATTGGTCCTTGTTTAATACTTCTATAGCGCTTGCCAGAGGGAAGAAATTCAAAGAGATGGTTGGCTGGGTGGGTAGTATCCCGTAGAATGCTCTTGGATTTTCGTGCACAGCGAGCATGGTAAATAAATTCAATGGATGGCAACTCGCGCCCAGTGATTCTAGATGCGCCCTTCACTATAACTTCTAGCCGTTGTTTCTCCTCCTGACTGGCGTGCCCAAACCACACCACAATCGAGAAAATGAGGATAGTTTATTATATATGTTTTAGGTATCACCAGTACCACAGTAAAATACGGTGTGTCTAATACGGTTGTATTTAAAAATTAAACAACATTTATGACGTGCTACATACACCGTATGTGTTTTCAGAAAGAAAATGTATGGACTGGAATGACTGCTGCATCTTGAAGTTAAAACATGCAAGAAAGATACAACTGGACATGGTGCAGCATCAAGAAGACAATGTAGCTGGAGAAAATAAAAATATAAAGTGGCTAAACAATCTGCGAATCGTGCTTAGCCTGTGCTGCTCCATGTATTGGTGCTGCAGTGACATCAACATCTGATTCCATTAACATCATGTTCTGCAATGCTCTGCGTGGATGTGGCACATTTCTTCTCTTCGCAATGTCTCAAGGATACATTGAAACTCTACATGAAACATTATACATTAAATACTTTGAATACTAATTCGTGTACCAACACCTTATTATACAGACAAGTTTCTTGTTTCCTACGACATCTAGAATTGTTATAATACTTCTCATTAATATCCGTTGTTTGCACAAAATTTTTTTTTAATAATAAATAATATAAAAGATTTATAGACCTGGTATACCAAGATCTACTGGTAAAAGCAGTATGTTAGCAATCTTCTTTATGCTGATTCAATTGTTACATTTTGTAAAACAACTAGAAGGTCGAAATAAATAGTGTATCTTCTGTTGGTAAGTCGGTTTGATGAGAAAATAAATTGGATTATTAGCACCTGGAAAGTACGATATGCCAAAAAAAAATTAATTGTGGAATTTTGCATTGGCTAGCAGTGTAGGTGCTGAGCCGCTTTCAAAGACGGTATTTTCATTGTAAGGTCAGGGAGGCTCCCATTAAGACAATCATATGCCGCTACATGGGAGCCACCCTACTAATGTAACAATTATATGATTATCACGTGATCAACTATATGCATACATATATGTGTTTGATGCTTGATGTAGTAGTCCCTTTACAGCTGTTCACAGCTAAACTGGGATTTGTGCAGTGCGTAACGTCAGGGCAGTCGAACAAAAGGAAAAAAATCGTGTAGAAGGATGTTCAAAATAAAGAAAGAAAAACAATGAAAACCAACGAAAAACAAGCAAAAGCGCGGATAAAAACAAGTGGTGCACTATGTACATAAGTTTGTAGCTTTAGAGGATGTGGACGCCATGTAAGGGTTGCATTACCCTGATCGCTGGCATGGCGACACACAGGAAGGCTGGCAATGATGGCGTGATGTGTAGAATGGAAACTGCTCTGGGGTAGAATGCATATTTATATGCATTGATGGTTGGAATTATTGTGTTGGTATATTTAAGTGGATGGTCGATTCCGTTGGAGATTTAACAAGATTTAACAAGATTGCCATCCAGAAAATTACTCTGGATGGCAGTTGGACAAGGAAGCCTTTTGGATTATCGAGAGTCCAATACTTTTTATCTACATGTATCCCGCCTTTTTAAGGTGTGTGTCGATTTTATTTTTAAACATTCACGCTACTAGCACCAACACAATCAGGAGATAATCTGTTCCATTCATTTACAGTCCTTTGTGAGAATGAGAACTTTCTTATATCTAATCTACACTGCTCCTTTACTAATGTAGCTTCATGTCCTCTGGTCCTTCTATCTTTCTTAACTGAGAAAAAAATGTTTCTATCAATATTTTCATAACCATTCAATATTTTAAACACTTCTATGTGATCTCCTCTCAATCTCCTGGTCTCTAGTGTTGTTAAACCACATTCTTTTAGGCGTATTTCGTAACTAAGATCCCTCAGATTTGGTATCATTTTAGTCGCTCTCCTCTGTACTCTTTCTAGCATATCTATGTCCTTCTTGCGATATGGCCTCCATGCTTGTATACAATATTCTAAATGAGGCCTCACTATTGTTTTGTACAGCGGTACTATTAATTCTTTTTTCTTATACGCTATATTTCGCCTAATTAATCCAAGGATTTGATTTCCCTTTGACGCTGCAATTCCGCACTGCTCTGAAACCTTCATATCAGCACTAATGGTTAACCCTAAGTCCTTTTCGTTTACAGTAGTACTTAGAACAGTACCCCCCATTTTATATTTTACCTCTTCATTCCCATGACCTGTGTGGAGGCATTTACATTTCCCAAAATTGAACAGCATTTGCCACTTTTCAGACCATTTGATCAACCTATCAAGATCATCTTGTAAATGCTGTCTGTCTCCATCACTTTTAATCCTTCTAAACACTTTTGTATCATCCGCAAATTTTAACACCTTGCTTGTTATATCATCGTCCAAATCGTTGATATATATTAAGAATAATATAGGTCCTAGTACTGATCCCTGTGGTACCCCACTCAATATCGATTTCCAGTTTGAAGCCTCCCCATCAACTACTACACGTTGTCTTCTGTCATTCAGCCATTTTTCTATCCAGTTTATTATACCATTTCCTATGCCATGGGCCTTTAGCTTAAGGAGTAATCTTTGATGTGGTACTTTGTCGAAAGCTTTTTGAAAATCTAAATAGATGATATCTACTGGTGATCCCTCATCTACCCACCTAGTGATGTCTTCCAAAAAACATAACATATTTGTTAAGCATGACCTCGCTTTTAAAAACCCATGTTGAGATGGGTTTATCAAGATATGCGTGGCGTGCTGGAAACATGGCGGAGGGCTGATGTTGACCATGTGGTAGTGGATTTTGTAAAACATTGATGCTTGTTGAATGAGGGAACGTGTGTGGAGCGAGTCCCAGTTTAGTTTGTTTATGAGTGGTTTAATATATGTTTCTTTTCGGTAGTCGGAGAAGATGAATCTTGCAGGATTTCTTTGGATTTGTTCTATGCGGTTAATTTATGTTGCTGTGTTGAGATTCCAGACTTCACTGGCATATTCAACTTGTGGTCGGACAAGGGTTTGGTAAGCTGTTTCTTTGACATTTTGTGAGCAAGGTGACAGTGTTCTTCTTAAGAGTCCAAGTGTGCGGCTGGCTTTGGTGGTTATTTTGGTGCAGTGGTCGTTCCATCTGAGGTCATGTGATATTGTGACTCCAAGGTAGTCGTGCTTTTGAACATGGTTTAGTGATTTAACCAGTAATGTATATTGATATAGTTTTGGGTTTCGTTTGCGTGTGATGGTGAGGACTGCACATTTCTTAACATTAAAATTCATTGACCACTTCTTAGTCCACGTTGTGAGAGTTTCTAAATCGTTTTGTAATATATGTTGATCGTTTGTGTTATTTATTTCTCTGTATAGGATGCTGTCGTTGAGTTAGTTGAGTTTATGAGTTGTGTTGTAGTTGAGAGGCAGTTCCTGGATCCATGTTGTTCATTAATAAGGATGTTATGAGTGTTAAGACTTAGACATGACTTAGGATTATGTGTTCCATGATTTTACAGCACAAGCAGGTCAAGGATATGGGTCGGTAGTTGGAGGCGTCTGATTTTGGACCGCTCTTGTGAATTGCTGTAACTAGTGCTTTGCGCCACTGTTTTGGGACTGTTGCTTGGTTATACGATTGCTGGAATAGACATCTAAGAGCTGGAGCTAGTTCATTTGCAACAATTTTAAGGAAACGAGGTGACATTTCATCAGGACCGTTATACATAGTATATACATAAATTAGTTTAAACAAATGCAAAGTCATGTCTAGTTTAAGAATGACAGATGTAACAGTTAGAAATATGACAACATGATTCATAATTCTTGATAAAGTAATTGTTTGTATAAGTGGAAAAACCATATAAACTATGTTTAGAAATGTTATCAAGGATGATATTTGGAGTATTGTTAACAGTTTGTATAATGTTATTTCTTATGTACTTTTTTGTATATTGATGATTAACTCTTGGAATATATAAATTGTTTTTACCACGTGTGTTGTATTGGTGAATTGCAAAGTTGTATGTGTATGGAATATGACTGAAGTATTCTGGTATAAGCGTGTTGATCAATTTGTAATAAAATATACCTCAGAAACTAATTGTACATAATTGGTATATACACATGCAAATGTGCAAATCAGAGTAATATATATGGAAGGTCTGTTTGTCTTAATTGTGAATCTGTACATATGTAATGATGATACGTTGTGAGATATAGTCAGGCCTAGGTATTTGATCTCATCTGCCCGTTGTAGTGGATACTGAACTATTATGTATATAGAACGTATCTTTACAAGTTTATTTTACAACAGGGTTATGTTGGAGGATCACTTGCCTCGAAATAAACTTGCCTCGATCTTCGGGTTTAATAGTAAGATCGTATTAATAGTGCAGTATATAACTGTTTCTGTCAATGCTTTCAATCCACTGTGAACATGCTGGCAACGTACCCAGCCACATGTAGAGCGCAAGCGTGACTAAGCAATAAAGCAATTGCATGCCAATCCGTAAGCGGTATGAAGTATGCGAAATTACACCGGCAGTTTGCTATTGCACCATATTTTCGCTCATCTCTCTGATGTTTGTTGATACTGAGTGCGTGATGTATTCCCATTTGCGCTGATCGATTTTATGAGTTGACACTTTGTGCCTCAACGCAGTATCACAGCTAATCTATAAACATGCCGATGACAGCGAAACGCAAAAAGCGTTTAACGTACATTGCAATCGGTGGATTGTTTTTCCTTTCAGCCATTGAATACGGTAATACTATGTATAGAGTCGAAGTTTAGAACTAATAGTAAATTAATACTAATGCACTAGGTCTAAGTCCTAGACTAGGAGTATCCCTAATTATAATACTGTAATAACAAATACTGAAATAGGCAGCTATTCTACCGTCAAAATAATGATATGCTTGATATGATTCATATTTACAAAGGACTGTAATTGTAAATGAATGGAACAGATTATCTCCTGATTGTGTTGGTGCTAGTAGCGTGAATATGTTTAAAAATAAAATCGACACACACCTTAAAAAGGCGGGATACATGTAGATAAAAAGTTTTGGACTCTCGATAAGCCAAAAGGCTTCCTTGTCCAACTGCCATCCAGAGTAATTTTCTGGTTGGCAATCTTGTTAAATCTTGTTAAATTTGATTTTGAGGCAATGTGTCAATAACTCAATTGCTAGGGGGTACATTACAAAAAAATTCAAAATTGATATATAATCATTTAATCACTTCTATGTGATAGTGTATGCTATGTAGTTTACAACCCTTTTTGAAATTTTGAATTATCTCTATTATTAACAAATTAAATCCACTTTTTAGTGTCTGAAAAAAGGGTGATTGTGTCTATAGGATTCATGTCCATTTCTTGTGATCTGAGCTTGTGCAGACTGTGCTGCCACCATGTGCCACTGAATATAGGCAAAACATTACATAATCTGTATATTGTAAGATATTGAAGTAAAGTAAAATGTTATGACCCAAAAATGTTGACCTTGACGTGACCTAGTTATTTGACCTTTAATGACCGTTGACCTATATATGTTGACAAGTGACCTAATTAAATGATTCTGTGTGACACATGGGCTTGGTATGTTTATAAAGTGTTGAAATGGAACATTTATGTACACACCGACTATAAAGTAGCATATTAAAGCATGAACAATAGTGAGGTAACTTGTTTTTAAAAAATGACCTTTGACCTAATTTATTTTAAACTAATAATTATGGTATGTTGTGCTATCAAATTAAAAGTAACTAAATGTTTAACCTTGACCATAATAGCATATGACCTTGATACGACCTAGATAATTGACCTTGAATGAGCACCGATTTAATTATGTTGACAAATTACTTACTTAAATTATTTAGTGTAACACATGGACATAGTAACTTTATAAATCCTTGTAATTTGTCACATCTACATATTAACCATAATTTTTGGGATAAAATGGCATATTAAAGTGTGAACCATTAATGATTAATTTATAAAAAAAATTACCTCTAACCATGTTGTCTATATTATTGTCAAATTTATTTTTACTTAATAATTATGGTATGTTGATCAAAATGAAAGTTCAACTACTAACTGTTGACCATTGGGCATTATTTGAGGTGTCCCTGACACAACCATTGTTGTGAAGAAACACAACAGCATTGCTTGAATTTAACATAATTTATTATGCATTCCAAGATCTGTATAATTTCCTGTATAGTTCAATGTCATGAAATGTTCACAGTACAATGCAAAGGTCAGTACTACAACAATGATACTTAATTATTTTGTTCATTAATGTCTCACATCAACATGAAGTAATGTTAACATGTTGTTCACAGTATGCAGCCGACAAGTAGACATTGAAAACAACTGAAACAGCAGAAGTACAATAACTATTGTCAACTTCACTGCACATACAGGGAACTATAGAAGGAGGAACAGAGTACATTGCCGACTAGTGTAGATATAATCGGTTCACTGTTTCATATCATATATCCATGCAAGTGAAGTGTACCAATGTTCACAGGACACTGTTGGTCGATTGTAGATAAATCCGTTCAATGTGTCATACAGCAATGCAAGTGAAGCGTGCCAATGTTCACAGGACACTGTCAATGTACTGTTACTCTTCATACATTTGCAGCAGAATCCTTCAACATGAAATAGAGGAAAACTGTATTAATGTATGTGTGTGATACAAATTAATGCAGTACCACTAGTGTTAATAAACATAAAATTGGTGTCACTGGACTTTGTTTTTGTGTAAGTAATCTTACACACAAAAATATTAAGACAACTATTAAAAAGCTGGCATTGAGTAATGTTGTATTACAATAATTAAAATATCATGGCAACATTTTAATTACTATTTCTTATTTTAAACAATAATAAATGTTAAATTAAATGACATAATTACAAAAGTGCTGATGGCACTGGATTTAATATTAAATGTTTTAATCTTGCAGTAGGTGGTAATTTCAAAGATTCCAAGATGGAGTCAAACCCATTGATCCTAGCCCATCCCTCACAACAGCCAATTACGTGGCAGGTCAGTGCCCACGTGACACAAGTAACCCAATCACGATCACGTTTACATTTAAATGCCAGATATATGCAATAATACATTTTTGCCTGCCGTGCCTGGCCTTAAATTAGAAAACTAATATTTTCACAGTTATTTGGAAAAATAATGAATACCATGCAACACTTACATATCAATAGTTACTTTTGTGCACAGAACATGTTAGGATTTAGGTGCAAACAGTTTGGATTGCGTGGATTTTGCATCGTAGGAAATGGCGTACGAATGTTGGATCGATGCAGTCTACGACTACGCTCACATTCTCAGGCCCAGTGCTACATTTGTAAATCAGTTTAAAACTATGATTATTTTCACGATTGCTTGAAACGCATACAGTTTAACCCGCATAGCAAAAATTTTATGATTTGCATAGCGCGCGCCAGTACATCATAATTATGCAACGCCAGCGTGGCGTACGTACCGCTGAACCGGTCGCGCGCAGGCTACAAACTACGCATTTCAACTTTGAACGCCGAACAGCGTGCGACAGGCCTGTTTTTCCACGAGCGATTGCACGCTCCCACGGGGGTCCACAACCATAAAATGCATATCATATGAAGGCATATGTATTTATAAGAGGTTGAAACAGGATACTAACAGGGTAAAAATCTATTATACCATATTTTTAAACGATTGTTTACAACATCAAAGTTTGAATCCACCTACCTCGCTTATCGTGCTCGGAAAACTCCTGCGAAACTGGCTATGACGTAGATCAGTCGTTCATTGGTTCATGTGATCATCAAAATACGACGTAAATTCATTTGCATAATGTTGCCAAGCGATTTTGGGGAATCCCCCAATCTCGGCGGGAGCAGTAACAATGGCGTCCAAAACCGTCACAGGTTTCAGGTCTAGAATGCGGGACAAATTTACGGTGCTGCCCCTAGCGGAATGTGATGTACCGGCTAGGGTCATTCCGTGTGAACGCAATCAATGGGTGCGGCACTTATCTCTTCAATTTTTGAATGAACCAGCTTGGTGAAAGCCTTTGGAAAGATAAACAAGAATCCGAAATTGGAGTGTTCTAGCTCCAGTAGTTTTCGAGTTACGGCAGTTTGAAATTTGGGGCTCGTGTTTAATTCAAGTACAGTTGAAGGCTGCTATTGAACGCCTGTCAATCTGTAGCCCTGGGCAGATATTAAATTAAGAGACTTATATTTACCCAATCATGATTGAGGCAGTCAATATAGAATCAAAATCAGGTCAGACAAATTTACAGAGCTCAACACTTTTCAAAGAAGTTGTCATCCTTAATTTCAAAACCCTGACCAACAAATTTCTTTGAATGTTTCTGGCCGAAATACTTCACAACCACCCACTTCATGTCCAGATTCTTAGGCGAGGCCTCTACTTCATTCTCAGTGTTGATTGCCATGTCCCCTGCCACATTGTTATCTTCTTCGTCATCTTCATTGCTTCATTGCTTAGCCTCTGAAGTAGTCCAATGTGGAAGGTGTTCTGTGTTGGTTCTGTACATCAATCACAAATGATGTAACCACTGTGACTCTGTGCACTGGCTTTGTGTTGGAAATTGGATTGATCCCATTCCAATCATTTGATCTTTGGAATTTCCAGTTACTACTTGGCTTTACTGAAATATTTAATCAGGATATTCAACATTTCCTGGCAGCAAGCTCTGCAAAATCACTTGACGCGATCACCTCTGCTTTACCTGAAACATTGTTTGAACTGACTGGTAGGACTTTCATAAAAGATGACACTTTTCTTTAACTGGTGGACTGTTCACAGCATATTTGTTGTGATCAGACACAACCACCATTGAATGTGCTCCTCCCTGCTCCTAAGCATATACAATGAAAAGGGAAACTGGACTGTAGGTCCAATTGTTACTTGAATTTCAGTTTTAGTTTCAATGTTAAACTTCTCAGCAAAGTGTACTGATATTAACAACTGTGCATCATCTTTCACTATCGCCCAACTCCCGTCCTGTAGCAAAAAAACATTGCGTAGACCTAATTCACAAATCTATGATGCATAAAGTAAGGTGTTTGCTTTGAAAATTCACCAAAACATTCTGAAACTGATCCTTGGTTGGTGGATAGTCTTGCCTATCTTGTCGGTTTCCATAGGCCACTGCTGCCATTCACTGTTGATAGCATCATCCGTGTCAGATCGATGGAACAAGTGTTTGAATCCTTGGACAGTTTTCACAAATATCATCCATGGATTCCATTCACAATTAACTGAAACATTGTCTTGGTGTCTGTGACTGATTTTTTTATACTGGAAGAGAAAAATCATGTAATTCTGTTACTGTAATTCCGTTACCAAAATGTAATACCATTACCATGTTTCCCACAAGTTGAGAGAAGACACACTAAAAGTGTATAATCTAACCTGTTCCTGGGTGTATCTAATAAGAGAAAATAAAAGTAAATAAGTTGTGAGTTAAAGGTTAGATGTGAGTTGTGTGTTATTTTTCAATATCTCGATTGCTAAAAATGCACTCCATTAGAAATGCAATTTTGTCTAAAAGTGAACTGACAGCACAAATTTGTTTACTTGAGCCCAAATTCTACATATGTTTTACATCAATAGTAAAACTTTTATGCTGTTTCAAGAAGATAAAAAATTTTGCAATCTGACCTCTAATACGGAATAGCCCAATTATGAATCTGTATATATATATACAAAGATGATACGTTGTAATATTTCTTTTAAAATGACCAACTTTCGACCCAAAAAGTAAATGAGGTGTAGCATGTATTGTCACAAAACTGTTTCTAGGTGTAAGCTTGTCCCTATAACACAAATAACTAATAACTCTCATATCCTTCCATGCTTCCTTCACAACGAAACTTCTGGGTGCTCCAAATTTTAAAATAAATCGCTCACGATTAGCTAAATATAGATGCCTTAATTAACTGTTGTAAATATTTTGTATCTTTGCATATCAGTGTGTATTATCAGAGCAACAAGACATGTCGGACTGTCTTAATTATGAATCTATACACAATCAAAGGTGCTGTTATAATATTATTTCTGTAAAATTAGCCAACTTCTGACCCTAAAAAGTCAATGTGGGGTAGAAGATATTGTTATGAAACTTTTACTAGGCATAAATCAATCCTACAACACAAATAACAATTAACTCTCAATACCTTTCCATGCTTCCTTCTCAAGAAGAATGGTGCCCCTTGGGTACCCCAAATTTATTAATAAATCACTTGCGACAGGGTTTTCATGCATTGATTGTGAGCTAAATGTACATGTTGTTAATATCTGTATATATTTGGTATCAGTACATATCAGTGTACATTTTCAGAGTAACATGACTTGTTTGACTGTCTCAATTATGAATCTATACATGCAATGGTGGTACAATATTGTACATTATTATACACTAAAACCTGTCTCAGTGGCCACCTGTCCATAACGATAACCTGGATATAACGGTCACTTTTCACTCAGTCCCGAATGACTTCCTATTAGTTTGCACTGCCCACTACCTGTCCATAACGGTAACCTGTCTATTGCATATAACGGTCAGTTAATTTGGACCAAACCATTCATAGTCAACCTGCTGCTTGCAGGCAGGTCAAAGGGAATCCATAATTTCCCTCAATAAAATGTCATCCCATGTAAGCAGGACTATCAAATTGCAATCAAGTCACGCCTGATGTCATCAGCTTGTTGCAGCAGCTATGTGGTTCCTTTACTCCAGCAAAGAGGAGTAGAATCAGCTTTGATGTCCAAAGTGAGCTCAGAGAAGCCATGAGCATGTAACCACAGATGGAAGCCATGAGCATGTAGCCACAGATGGAAGCCATGAGCATGTAACCACAGATGGAAGCCATGAGCATGTAACCACAGATGGAAGCCATGAGCATGTAGCCACAGATGGAAGCCATGAGCATGTAGCCACAGATGAAAGTGGTGGCTTGGCATAGTTGGAGAGCAAATCAGGGCCAATGGTGCCTTCCACTCGTTCACACCCTCATGTTTCCTTTTGGACATCAAAGCTTTTTTTGGTTGCCTTTACTTGGAGGGCTTGATTGATTTTACGATGGCCCAAAAGAAAAAGGAATATCAATTAAATATAGCAAGATGTGTAGTGTATTATTTAGTATTATTGATAACTCTAGGTTTGTATTGTTCACGAGAGTACCAACTAGCGAACGTCAACATAACCATATTGCTGTGGCTCCATCTAGTGAGTATCTAAGTCATGAAACTCCATAACGGCAACCTGCCTATAACGGTAATTTTGCGCTGTCCCAACGATGACCATTGTGGACAGGTTTTATAGTATTTCTTTTTTAAATAACCAACTTCCGATTCAAAACTGGATTTGGGATAGAAAGTATTTCTGCAAAACTTTTACGAGGCATAAAGCAAATGCTTGTATAACACAAATATCAAGTAATTCTCAAATTTCTACCAGGTACTTCCTTTTTATATAACAGTACAGACTGGGCATGCTTTGACCCAAACATTCTTTTCCGTCACTGCAGCTAATGTGGACACCACATAGCACTATCAGATGACCGATTTGAATCTGCTCGAACCATCCGAGGAACACGAACCACTCATTTGTTCCATTGTCTCGCACTGATAGGAAGGTCAGCAGAGTGTCACTGTCAGGTGAAGAAGTTCACTTCATTAAGTGACAGTGAAATGTGGATGTTCCAGCTGTGCAACAAGGAGGTCCTGCAAGCCAGCCTCACCACCCTGGCACATATGTTGATTCCATGTATGATGGACGGTGGTGGTTAGGATGCATAATAGAAGTCTCTCTGGAGCAGGAGAACTACCGTGTTAAGTTCATACAACCTTGTGGGCCAGCAGTCTCGTTCAAATGGCCAAAGCATGATGACATGTGTTGGGTGCCACATGCCCATGTCTTGTGCTCCGTTCCGACCTCACGAGCAACAAGACATGAACGACAGCACAAACTTGATGACGCAACCAGAGAGGAGATTGGTGTTGCTTTCAAAACATTTCAGCAAATGCATCAATAAAAGACATGCTGCTTATATGTATGACTTTGTTGCTGGGTGACAGAAATCTTTTTTAAGCTTCAATTTGTTTAGTCTGACAGCAATTTGAAATGAACATGCTTTTAGAAGCTTATATCCTCCAATTATTATGGCCAGACACCCAGGTGAAATGGTGTTTTTTGACAAAAAAACACTGAAAATGGTTTTCTGTCAGATTATTATACCTTTGTATGCATACTATCAATAAAGTTCACTTCTATGACAATTACGTACCTCTAAGTGAGTTTTAATCATGGATCAAACATGTCGATATCAATATAATGAAATTCATTATGCAATCTTTGACAGCCATTTTCTCAAAAACATTTTTCTTCCAATTTCTGCATTTGGAAACGGGATATCTCTTGGAATAATTATGCGATATAAATAATGTTTTCAGTGTTGCATTCAGCATATTCTACTGTGTACAATGATCAGACACTTTTTTTAAATCATGAATAGTTTGAAAGATAGCCATATTTGTTGCCAAAAAACTAGATTTTTTTTCATATTTTACCAAAAAATTATTTAAAAAATAAAAACACTAAATTTCTAAAAATGCTCTGATCATTTCACAATAGAATCTGTAGAGAACATGGATTTGCAAGAATTATAACTATATTTTGACTCAATAAAAAATGGCAGTGTTTCAAAATTTGCCAATATTTGCTCAAATTGGCAGCCATTTTGTTTGTTACCATTGAAACGGGGGGTCTGGCTGAAAAAAGTTCAATATATATTTTACTCAGTAAGACCCATTTCATGCACTGGGCAGACAAAATTGAACTGTTTGTACAAATTTAAAAATAATCCTATCTATATGCCGTGTCTTGCCTTAAATTCAAGTTATTATCAAGTTATTAAATTCCAAGCAACCAATGATGTCCCTAAGATAGCTATTTTAAGTGAAGACAACATTGAATGATATTGGTGTTATACAATGACTTTTCATGGAATCATCCTGTGATACAAAGGAAGGATTAGTGACATTGGTCAGAGTAGCTAGAAAAACAACTTTTGGGATTTCTGATTATGGTTGATAGTTGTGCTGTAAACGGGACTGGTTTTTGTCTAATAAACGTTTGCAGCAATACTTTCTATCCGACATCCATTTTGTATCATAAGTTGGTTATTTTTAAGAGATTTATAAAATTGTACCATCATTGAATATGTACAGATTTATAATTAAGACAGTCAAACAAGTCATATTACTCTGAGAATGTACACTGATATGCATATATACAAATATTAACAATGGCATGTATGTAGCTCACATTTAATGCTTGAAAATCCTCGCGCAAGTGATTTATTGATAAATTTGGGGTACCCAAGGGTCACCAATCTTCTTGAGAAGGAAGCATGGAAGAATACTGAGAGTTACTTGTTATTTGTGTTGTAGGATTGAGTTATGCCTAGTAAAAGTTTCATAACAATATCTTCTACCCCACATTGACTTTTTAGGGTCAGAAGTTGGCTAATTTTATAGAAATATAATAACACAGCACCTTTGAGTGTGGGTAGATTAATAATTAAGACAGTCAGACATGTCATATTGATAATACACACTGGTATGCATAGATACCAAATATTTACAACAGTTACCTTTGGTAATTAAGGCTTGTATATTTGTTTTTTAACATGTTCATGCTGCTAGCACCAACACAACCAGCCAATAATCTGTTCCAATCATTGACTGTCCTCAGTGAGAATAATAAAATGCACAACCTACATATTTGCTGCCCAAGTCTGATAGGCATTATAGATTATATTAGATAGCACCACAAGAGCCATTGGTTTCAAACGATTGCGTTTAAAATTACCACACACCAGTGCATAATGCTATACTTTAATTATGCTAGACTGCAAACTCTGACGACCCATAGCACAGTTTCATGCATGAATGATCATGTAGATACCACTTAATGTCACCTTGACCCTGTCCTATTTAAAACAACAAATACTAAAATAAATTTTATAAAGAAAGCAGGTCATTTTCTAATCTCTCGGTTCGGTACCCGGGATGTTGTGTGCTCTGGTAATTTTGTAGATGCATCTTTCAGAACAATATATTATCAATACATAGTTAGTGTATTACTTACAGCGGTGTACCATATATCTCTATCATTTGTTATAGTATATAATATTGATGTCTCAAAATACATGTACGTATGTATGTGAATATATGTATGTATATATGTGTGTATATGTGTGTATACATACATGTATATAATTATATATAAATACATGTCAGGGGTAAATTTACACAAAAGTCAATGACTTCGTATCTACCCCCTTCAAACATTTTATATTCTCACTTTTATTATAGTTAAACTTGTTTGGTTGTCTTGTCTTGTATATATTGTTATCAATGTTCTGAATAAACGTTCATTCATTCATTCATTCATTCATTCAATAGTGTACAGTTCATACCATATATTTGATATATGGTACGCTATACATTTTTTTCATTATACGCGAAATTCCATGATCGCCCATGGAATCAATGGTTTGAAATATAATTAACTTCACAAATCAAAAATCCATTTTGCATAGACGACATTCAAACAAAATGAAGGACAAATTATATACATAATTTATAGCATCGTTCCATACTGTTCGAAATTTGTTCGTTGTTTGGTCGTCCGCTCTGTGCAGTGACATGCGTGGTGCGTGGCATTTCTTGGATTTTGGTTCATATCTTACTTGTCTATTAGGTGTCTTTTATGATGTTTGGGTTGGTTCTTATTAGTTGATGATCTATACAGACCGTATGGAATACTGGTTTGGCTGAATGAAAAAGCAGTTTCAAAACCGTACAGAAAAACCCGTTCACTAGTATAACAGTACACCGGTACACCGGTACACCGGTACTAGTATATATATGTTACTCAATGCTAGTATTATTTGCCTGTTTCTCGCAGCAGTGGTTCTGTGTAGTATTGTATTGTAGATACATTTGTTGCAGCCGTTATCCTTCCCACAGTGTGGCTTTACATCAAACAGAGGTTTGGTGCCAAACTCTACTTAATGGGTCTCGTTCTGTCGGCGTTCTCTTTTGCTAGCTTACTCGCTAGCCCTGTCATGGGAAAGTAAGTCAAGTTTCTTCATTTGATGTCTGTTATTTCCCATTATTTGGGGATGCTCTTTGTTGACGTTAGTTGTCTGCGTGGTTTGGTTTATTATGTACAGTAAACCATACTAGATATAGTTTGTTACTATAACATACATGTATAGTAAACAGTTATGAGCATGTGTTTGTTGTATTTATAAATTACACACACACACACACACGCACGCACACATGCACATAACTACCTAGCAGCTAATGGCAGGTAGTGTTGAACCTTGGAAAAAGACAAACTATGGATTGCCTGATAAAAAGAGCATGGTCTTGATAAAGGATCATTCAGAAAGTGGTCACATTTCTGTGGTGGTCTTTATTTAACTGCGAAGCATTTCTGACTATGTTGGTTTACACAGGCGAACGAATCAGTATAAACACCAAAACAATTTCTTTGATTTTCTAATGGTAAGGAGCAATTTTTGTGCAATACTCCATCCATTGTGCCACCTTATACGACGGTGGAAAACATTTTGTGTTTTGGAAAAATACACATGCATAGATATTACTGGGATGATAAGAACTCTCAGGATGTGTCCAGGTTGCCAGACTGGAGTTTAACATACACTTGTTCCTCCAGATGGTCCGACCACAGCAAAGACACCAAGTCAGTTCTGCTCGTCGCAAACCTATTTGAGATTGGAGGGAGCATCATGTATTTCTTGGGGATCAGCGGTTGGTTCTTGGTGGCAAGTCGATTCGTTGCTGGCGTTGGTTCGGGAATAATCTCTCCCTTGTTTGCCGACATCAGTCGAATAACAGCGGTCGAAGAGAGGACAGCTGTGATGTCATCATTTATGGCGGTGCGACAGTTCGGCCTTCTTGTGGGTGAGTGCGGTCGTAGAAATGTGACATTACATATTGTGATCCTTTAGATGTCTGCCATTTCATGACAAATCCACATTTCACCGCCTATTTGACCAAAAACATTAACATTTGAGGTTAGTATGTTCAAATATCTAACATGTTTTCAGAACTAACCACAAGATGGCACCATTACACCATATGTATGGCATTAAATGGTTATTTTGGACTGTATTCTATTTAATTTTACCATCGCTCACTGACTTATTTAATTCCATACTTAAGTTGATGAAAGTGTCATTTTTATTACAAAACTTAGCTTTAATTAACTTGATGTAAACCTGATTGGTGCTTTTTTATGAATTACTATAGATATATTTTAACAAATCAATGTTTGCGTTTCAGGTCCAGGTTTCAACCTAATCTTGCGAGAACTACATTTCTACATAGGCCCTTACATTGTCGACAAATACACTGCCCCAGGGGTAAGTACGGGGACGTAGTTATGTATCGTGAATCAGTCTAGGGAAATTGAAAGAAAAGGTAAGTTCTTATTATAGCGCAGTATCCAATCCTCAGGACTGCTCAAAGCGCTTTACACATTACTCTCTGGCAGACCTATTCAACCGAACACCATCTTCACTTCTCTAGGAAGAAATCGGCCTGCTACAATTAATATACAAAGACTATTTGTATTAAAATATCCACCACTGTGTATAGCCAGGCGCTCATTCATACAGCTGAGTGAACTGGAGCAATGTCCAAGGTTCGACACGGCAGCACAAGAAACGAATCCAGGTTCTCTCAATTGAGAGTCTGTTCTTCTATCCACTGCTCCACTGCTCCACTTCTCCACTGCTCCACTGCTCCACTGCTCCACTGCTCTCTGCAATTTTAGCCAATTTTTTTGCTGTCACTAACCAAATCATTCTAAGGTGATAAAATAACCTAGAGCTAGACCAATGACATTAAGACATGACAATTACATGTCTCATATTAATTGTACTAAGCAAAATGCCTTAATTAGCAAACACCCACCTTTTTAGCATCGTCTGATGCCATGACAACGATCTCCAAGACCATACTCGATTGCTGAATCCATCTAGATTCAAAGTTCAGTGATGACTAAAGATAACAAGTTCCACCTAAATTATCGGACTTGATAGTATTCCAGAATCCTTTAGTGTATATATGGATGCATCAATCTCCTGTATCTCGTGTCATCACACGACTGCCTGGCATGTGTTACACATATTGTAGATTGCACACAATACATCCGTTTGCTTCATTTATTTCTCTTAGTTATCTCCAGTGTTTGAATCTCGTAGCTTGTTTTAAACTCATAGTAACCACAAATATTTCATCAAAAATGAATATCCAACTTAGATCATGTTAGCACCAAAACTGCCACCTGCTGAATGAAAACAAAAGTATCACCATCTAACATGAGACAATGAAGTCGTTTTGGAAGCCAAAGAAAATGTGTGTACCCCCACGTATGCTTATTAGAACGCAGAATTTGACACATTTTTATGTCTCAAATATTTATTACTATACACGTATTGGAATAAATACAGTACATTGTTTGTCAAGTTGGGTAGATTTTCAAAAAGGTGGTATGATAAAATGCTTTCCGTGTAACAATTTGCATTCTCCAAGCTTCATACCACCTGTTTTTGTTTTTTGTTTTGATTATCTGCAAGTCTGTATGTTCTGTTTTGCCCACGTCAACAAGTTCAAAGATGACCGATCGTCTCAGGCAGGCAGTCATAGTGTTCATAAACCTTCAAATCTTGTCTATGACAATGTTTTCCCTACATGTTTACAGATTGTGGTTTGCTACATCCCTGTCTACCCTGTGTCTGTGTCTGCAGGTGTTCATGGCATGTGTGTGGACAGTATATGAGGTCTACATCGTCTTCTTCTACACCAATCTTCCGCAACTGAAAATCGAACTTGAGGTTGAGAAGCAGCAGATCGAGAGAGACTCAAACGACTCACCTTTTGTCTCTGAAATCTACTCACACGAGGGTGCCACTGTTGATACCCAGAGCGAAGACGTAACTGTACATGTCACACCAGATGTAGGTCCAGATGTCGCAACTGATCGCGAGATTCGGGTGAGAACTTTTGCTGAAAACGACATGTCTGGTTTCACGTCGTCGGATGACCTCATAGAAAGTGCGGAAAAATTCATACAAGGAAGACAGATCTCGAAAACGTCTGTGAATACGTCGTCATCAAAAACGTCGTTTCCACGGCCAAGCGACGGAGACGCAGACAGCGAAGATAGTGGCGGGATTTTGTTTAATGTGGCGCCATCTATGAGCGGTGTCGAACAAAGTCCCGATCCATTTAATTTGCAGCGTGTTCCAAGTTACGGGAGTGTGAACAATGTGGCGCCCTCTACAGAGTGTCTGTGTCGGTGCACAAATATTCCATCCACAGTGGATCACTCCCGTTGTAGTAGGATCTATGGGGAAGTGACTGGCAGTGATAATGAAGTCCAATGCTTGCACACAGGTCATCAGGCAGGCTGGACATGGAGCTATTACTACAATGGTCAGTGTAACACGTATTTATTTTGTGGGGAAAGAAACCCAGAAATTCTACTTAACTACAAAGAAATCTCTGTCTTTTTGCATTTTACTTTAAAACCAATCTAGTAATTCCATACATATGCACTGAGTATTGCAGATGTTTACCAATCTCGCTTTCACATTTAAAACTTTGTTTGTACCGACATATATCAAAAGTTGCCGTTGTGGTCATTTTGGGTATCAAAGCATGACAAGATGCATAATGCATGGTAATCCTATGAACATGAAATTGTAAAATTGATATTTAATTTTATATCCCTATAAAAAGTTTCTTAAAAAACCAACTTGTTCCATAATCCTTCATTTGTTGTGATTTTGGGTTGTTCCTGTCCATCAAACAGGCAGTAATTTTGAACCCTGGTGTATGCCGTACATGGCAATGTTTCCTTACTTCATAAATTATACTTTACAGCTGAAATTGATGCAAGTTCTACATGAATGCATGTTTGCAGAACACATGAAGGAAGAGGTGGTTGTTGTCTTGAGTGTAGTGTTCGTCGCATTCTTCAACCAGATGGCGCTAGAAGTAGGTGATGTCTAAACAAGAATACGTAGAATTATTTGAATTTTTAAAAGGCCTTTTGTAATTATTTATAATGTGTACTGTTGTTTTATAACGTTTTATTATGTTTTATACGTTCCACACAAAATATTTGATGTAGTCTTATTCAGATGTTAAAATTATTTGTTATGTCTTATACTTACCGTTTTATATAAATACATTTTATTTATAAATTGTTAATGTATCATTCCTTTGAGGAATAATGTGATGTGATGCAATGTGATGTGATGTGATGTGATGTGATGTGATGTGATGTGATGTGATGTGATGTGATGTGATGTGATGTGATGTGATGTGATGTGATAATAATAATAATAATAATATTTTATTTTCTTAAGCGCCACATCCAATATTGTTCACAGCGCTTTACAACAATATACAAGTGTATGTTAAAAATAATGCATTTGAATAAAAACAATAGTTATTATATCATAGATAAAATGAACTAATAATAATAATAGCAATTAAAACAATAAATATAGTAGAAGTAGAAAAGGAATGTGATGTATTATATCATAAAATAAAATTGTTAAGATAATTTTTAGATATATAATTAAACTAAAATTAATGTAAACATCAATAAATTAGGCTAAAATGTATACGAAAAATAAATAAATAAATAATAAATAAACGTTAAACATCAATCAGCTATGGTAAAACAGTGTTGGTAAGGGTCCGAGCTACATATACGCTGCAGTGAACAGATGAGTCTTCAACGCAGATTTAAATGATTCTAGTGATGTTTTGTTAGTAATGCTTGACGGCAGAGCGTTCCACACTGTTGCCGCTGCGTGAGCAAATGTACAGTCACCGGCTCTGCTGCGTGTTCTCGGAACAACTAGTGCGTTCGAGTCAGCAGACCGAAGACGTCTGGCTGGCATGTAGACACGCACGAGTTTCTGCATGTAGACAGGCGAGAGGTCTTCGTGCAGCGACTTGTACGTAAGAACAGCGATCTTGAATGCAATGCGCTGTTGAATAGGTAGCCAGTGCAATTCGCGAAGAATAGGGGTCGCACTTTCACAACGAGCCTGTCGAGTAATAAGGCGAGCGGCAGCATTCTGGAGTCGCTGCAATCGACCGATGTTATTGATGTGATGTGATGTGATGTGATGTGATGTGATGTGATGTGATGTGATGTGATGTGATGTGATGTGATGTGATGTGATGTGATGTGATGTGATGTGATGTGATGTAATATGCACCAACACTCAGTGAATCAGTGAAGAACAAATGTACTATTTTCTTGGGCTTTGGCTTACGTATGTGAACTTAAGAATAAATTAAAAGTTGCAGTCACCAGGCAAATTTTTTAGATAAAAATATGATTGTCTCCTCAACATTTAACTTTTATATTATAGATTTATAAATTCTGTCATATTTGTACAGTTGTAATTTGTCTAGGTGTTGTAGATTTCTCAACAGGCACGCTGCACACAATGTTATCAAGTAAAGTTTGCAGTAGTATCACCAGCAGTTATAACTGTGTAGCCATGCTAAGCATTTCTAATCTTTTCCTTTTCTAAAACAAATTTTGTGGTACGAGTCACACAATAATTGTCCTTTAAGTTCATCAACTGTGAACACAGAAATAAAGCTGTATGTTTATTTCTGTTCACAGTCGATGGTAACACCACTGACAGCCAAACTGTTACATTGGGGAGAGGTGGAGAACAGTCTGATGTACTGCACAGCCGGGGCTGAGGTAAGGTTGTGTACTGCTAGAACAGTCTGATGTATTGCACTGTGGAGGCTGAGGTAAGGTTATGTGTGCTGCTAGAACAGTCTGATGTATTGCACTGTGGAGGCTAAGGTAAGGTTATGTGTACTGCTAGAACAGTCTGATGTATTGAACTGTGGAGGCTGAGGTAAGGTTATGTGTACTGCTAGAACAGTCTAGTGTATTGTACTGTGGAGGCTGAGGTAAGGTTATGTGTACTGCTAGAACAGTCTGATGTATTGCACTGTGGAGGCTGAGGTAAGGTTATGTGTACTGCTAGAACAGTCTGGTGTATTGCACTGTGGAGGCTGAGGTAAGGTTATGTGTACTGCTAGAACAGTCTGATGTATTGAACTGTGGAGGCTGAGGTAAGGTTATGTGTACTGCTAGAACAGTCTGATGTATTGCACTGTGGAGGCTTTGGTAAGGTTATGTGTGCTGCTAGAACAGTCTGATGTATTGCACTGTGGAGGCTAAGGTAAGGTTATGTGTACTGCTAGAACAGTCTGATGTACTGCAGAGCCGGGGCTGAGGTAAAGTTATGTGTACTGCTAGAACAGTCTGGTGAATTGTACTGTGGAGGCCGAGGTAAGGTTATGTGTACTGCTAGAACAGTCTGATGTATTGCACTGTGGAGGCTGAGGTAAGGTTATGTGTACTGCTAGAACAGTCTGGTGTATTGCACTGTGGAGGCTGAGGTAAGGTTATGTGTACTGCTAGAACAGTCTGATGTATTGCACTGTGGCGGCTGAGGTAAGGTTATGTGTACTGCTAGAACAGTCTGGTGTATTGTACTGTGGAGGCTGAGGTAAGGTTATGTGTACTGCTAGAACAGTCTGGTGTATTGCACTGTGGAGGCTGAGGTAAGGTTATGTGTGCTGCTAGAACAGTCTGATGCATTGCACTGGGAGGCTGAGGTAAGGTTATGTGTGCTGCTGGAACAGTCTGGTGTATTGCACTGTGGAGGCTGAGGTAAGGTTATGTGTACTGCTAGAACAGTCTGATGTATTGCACTGTGGAGGCTGAGGTAAGGTTATGTGTACTGCTAGAACAGTCTGATGTATTGCACTGTGGAGGCTGAGGTAAGGTTATGTGTACTGCTAGAACAGTCTGGTGTATTGTACTGTGGAGGCTGAGGTAAGGTTATGTGTACTGCTAGAACAGTCTGATGTATTGCACTGTGGAGGCTGAGGTAAGGTTATGTGTACTGCTAGAGCAGTCTGGTGTATTGGACTGTGGAGGCTGAGGTAAGGTTATGTGTACTGCTAGAACAGTCTGGTGTACTGTATTGCTAGGGCTGAGGTAAGGTTATGTGTACTGCTAGAACAGTCTGGTGTACTGTACTGCTAGGGCTGAGGTAAGGTTATGTGTACTGCTAGAACAATCTGGTATATTGCACTGAGGGGTTGAGGTAAGGTTATGTGTAGTATTGTGTACCAGACTGGATTGACCTAATACTCCACGATCAATAGTATCTCCATGTTGCAGTATTAGTTCTCTTTCACTACCAGTATTTCCAACACTAGCATGTTGCAGCATCAATATCACACCATCAGTATCAATAAAATGTATTTACAGATTATTCTTGTGTTTTTGCAGATTCTTCTTGTGTTTTTACAGATTCTTCTTGTGTTTTTACAGATTCTTCTTGTATTTTTACAGATTCTTCTTGTGTTTTTGCAGATTCTTCTTGTATTTTTACAGATTCTTCTTGTGTTTTTACAGATTCTTCTTGTGTTTTTACAGATTCTTGTGTTTTTGCAGATTCTTTTATGTTTTTACAGATTCTTCTTGTGTTTTTTCAGATCCTTCATATGTTTTTACAGATACTTCTTGTGTTTTTGCAGATTCTTCTTGTGTTTTTTGCAGATTCTTCATATGTTTTTACAGATTCTTCTTGTGTTTTTACAGATTCTTCTTGTGTTTTTTTCAGATTCTTCATATGTTTTTACAGATTCTTCTTGTGTTTTTGCAGATTCTTCTTGTGTTTTTTCAGATTCTTCATATGTTTTTACAGATTCTTCTTGTGTTTTTACAGATTCTTCTTGTGTTTTTGCAGATTCTTCTTGTGTTTTTGCTGGTTCGGTTTCTGAGTCGTCATATCTCTGACCGCAACTTGCTAGTAGCTGGCTTTGTCTTCATCACGATCTCAACTGCCCTGCTCATGTGGTTTCTCACAAATGTACACAATGGTAGGTATGGCAAATGAACAACTTGTGAAAGACGGTCCAACTGCTTTTGTCTGAGAACAGTGAGCAAAGTTACTCCGATATATTTATTCTTGTTACTCCAATATACTGATTCTTGCTTTTGAAAAAAAGTAAAAATAAAAGATTCTTCCATTATTATTTTAAGAGTTATATAATAGGGCACAGAAGTTCTTTTCAAGCAATGTTACAATGTCAGTGTTTATTGTTTACTTCATACCAGTCACTCCTGTGTTGTGGTCTGACCCCATCCTATGTTGTGGTCTATCCCCATCATATGTTGTGGTCTACCCCTATCCTATGTTGTGGTCTGACACCATCCTATGTTGTAGTCTATCCCCATCCTATGTTGTGGTTTGTCCCATCCTATGTTGTGTTCTGTCCCCATCCTATGTTGTGGTCTATCCCCATCCTATGTTGTGGTCTATCCCCATCCTATGTTGTGTTCTGTCCCATCATATGTTGTGTTCTGTCCCCATCCTATGTTGTGGTCTATCCCCATCCTATGTTGTGGTCTATCCCCATCCTACGTTGTGGTCTATCCCATCATATGTTGTGGTCTGTCCCCATCCAATGGTGTGGCCCCACTCTGTGTGGGCTTGTGTAGAGCGCAGTGGCTGGAGCATCGGACTCTCGACTGAGAGAACCCGGATTTGAATCCTGCTGCCATGTCGAACCTTGGGCAAGTTCATTCACTCTAGCTGTATGAATGAGTATCCGGCTGTAGACAGTGGTGGATATTTGGGTATGAACAGTTTTCATGCGTTAATTGCAGCATGGCTGAATGCTTCCCAGAGAAGTCGAGATGGTGTTTAATTGAACAGATCTGTCAGGGAGTAAAGTGTAAAGCACTTTGAGCAGTCCTGATGACTGGATACTGTGCTATGCAAGAACTTATCTTTATAAGAACTTACCTTTACCTGTACTTGCAGCAAGCCGGACTGTGACCCTGGTCTTCCTCGTGTCGGTCATCACACTGGACTTGTTTGGCCTTCCCTTCCTCCTTGTCACGAGTATCTCACTCTACTCCAAGATTACCAGGGCAGAGACGCAAGGTACAAATCATCTACATGTTATGTACGTCATACATTGTAGAAAAATGACTCTACAATACTAATAAATTCCTTCTATAACATCCCACCCAAATAGTTGTTCTGTGGCACTTTACATTGTTTCATAAAATATAAAAATTATACAATCGATACAAAATAATTGTCTGACAAATGTAAATATTTCAAATTTATAAATGCATAGATATATAAATCAAATTACAGATTTACTAACATTTTTTCTTGCATGCAGTTCTTGCTTAAACAACCTTACCCTATATTATAAAACACACTTAGTGCCAATATTTCAAAATTTTTTATAATGAAATGTCCAATGACTGCATATATTTGGTAGCCATTTTGAAAACTTGATGGACCTTGTTGCTAGACAATAGATCATATAATGGATAGGTCAATTGACTTACACTTAATACACAACATTTGTGTGTGTATTTTGCATCTATACATAATATTGTACATTAGTTGCTAAGCAACCGACAATCGCTAAGCAACTCATCACAATTGCAAGTAAAGCAAAGACAATCAGAGTGGAGACAATGTCGGCAAAACCCGATGGCAAACCCAAGTCATCAACTCCAGAAGATGTGTCACCAAAAGAAGCCAACACAAAGAAGGAAGAGGAGCTCACGACATGTGCCAAACCAGCAGAGGAGATAGATAGTGAAAACAAGACGATCCTGCTAGATGGAAAATTCCTAAATGCTGTCACCGTAGTGATACCAGAGCCGGTTATCTGTGGAGTGCCAACTGAGGAGCCAATGATGCTGCCTACACCGCAAAACATTGACGAGATGTTTGCAGCGGCAGAAGTTGCCGAGGAAGCAAACATCTCCCCACCAACAGGGAGTCAGCCGAAAACTGTGGCGGGTCCGGAGACGCATCCGGAAGGAGGGAGATAGTAAAGACTGGTGCTCAATAAGGTGGGAAAGAGATATGATCTGTGTTAATCTGTTAATGGGAGCCAGACTGTTCCTCTACCCGGAATTAGTGGGTGTAGTCATTTGTAACAGGAAGCTTGCTGTGTTGAATGTGGGAAAATCATACATCGCATAACATCAAAGGGTATTGCAGTTAACTCAGCCCAACTAGGCCATATTGCCAATAAAGCTTGTTTTGAAACTGGATGTTTTCTTTACTCTCTGAATATGCTCCGGGGTCGTACCTTCCAAATTGCGAACATTGTTATGGGCTTACCGAGCACAAATTGGCGGGCAGTATACCTTCAACATAGTTTACTATTAACAACATTGTTATGGGCTTACTGAGCACAAGTTGGCGGGCGGTATACCTCCAACATAGTTTACTATTAACAACATTGTTATGGGCTTACTGAGCACAAGTTGGCGGGCAGTACACCTCCAACATAGTTCAGTCTTAACAACATTGTTATGGGCTTACTGAGCACAAATTGGCGGGCAGTATACCTCCAACATAGTTTACTATTAACAACATTGTTATGGGCTTACTGAGCACAAGTTGGCGGGCAGTACACCTCCAACATATTTCAGTCTTAACAACATTGTTATGGGCTTACCGAGCACAAATTGGCGGGCAGTATACCTCCAACATAGTTTACTATTAACAACATTGTTATGGGCTTACTGAGCACAAATTGGTGGGCGGTATACCTTCAACATAGTTTACTATTAACAACATTGTTATGGGCTTACTGAGCACAAATTGGCGGGCGGTATACCTTCAACATAGTTTACTATTAACAACATTGTTATGGGCTTACTGAGCACAAATCGGCGGGCGGTATACCTTCAACATAGTTTAGTCTTAACAACATTGTTATGGGCTTACTGAGCACAAATTGGGCGGGCGGTATACCTTCAACATAGTTCAGTCTTAACAACATTGTTATGGGCTTACTGAGCACAAATTGGTGGGCAGTATACCTCCAACATAGTTCAGTCTTAACAACATTGTTATGGGCTTACTGAGCACAAATTGGTGGGCAGTATACCTTCAACATAGTTTACTATTAACAACATTGTTATGGGCTTACTGAGCACAAATTGGCGGGCGGTATACCTTCAACATAGTTTAGTCTTAACAACATTGTTATGGGCTTACTGAGCACAAGTTGGCGGGCAGTATACCTTCAACATAGTTTAGTCTTAACAACATTGTTATGGGCTTACTTAGCACAAATTGGCGGGTGGTATACCATCAAACTTAGTTCAGTCTTAACAACATTGTTATGGGCTTACTGAGCACAAATTGGCGGGCAGTATACCTCCAACATAGTTCAGTCTTAACAACATTGTTATGGGCTTACTGAGCACAAATTGGCGGGCAGTATACCTCCAACATAGTTCAATCTTAACAACATTGTTATGGGCTTACTGAGCACAAATTGGCAGGCAGTATACCTCCAACATAGTTCAGTCTTAACAACATTGTTATGGGCTTACTGAGCACAAATTGGCGGGCAGTATACCTCCAACATAGTTCAGTCTTAACAACATTGTTATGGGCTTACTGAGCACAAATTGGCGGGCTGTATACCTCCAACATAGTTTAGTCTTAACAACCTTGTTATGGGTTTACTGAGCACAAGTTAGTGGGCAATATACCTCCAACATAGTTTAGTCTTAACAACATTGTTATGGGCTTACTGAGCACAAATTGGTGGGCGGTATACCTTCAACATAGTTTAGTCTTAACAACATTGTTATGGGCTTACTGAGCACAAATTGGCGGGCAGTATACCTTCGACATAGTTTAGTCTTAACAACATTGTTTTAATTAATTAATGAAAGACTAGGAACAGTCTGCCTCCCCTTAAGATGTCAGATGTTTTTGTAGGAAAAGTTTTTCTGTTACCTCGTAGCAAACAGATACATCTGGATGTGGGTTTTTGCTATGCAGGTGTAATAGACCCAGAACAGTCCTGTGCCAAGAGTAGGACCTTACAAGAACTAGTTCAAAGCAATGCCAAAACCATCTTCAAACATGAAGACTAACCAGGAAACTTGCACAATAAGATCAATGTAATTTGTCACCAAAACGTGTCCTGTGTGTAGATTCCCTGGATTCTGTTTGGGCTGTAGGATTCAGCCAGGGAGTACGTCGGATAGTGGCAAGTATCGGCATGATCATGGGACCGCTGTGGGTGTCTGGGCTGTGGGATCACCTGTACGTCATGTTTGGAGTGATACTAGGGATGAACGCATTAGTGATGGTAAGTCAGTAGCACTGGTGGATCTCATCCGAAAAGGTTAAAAGTAAATTTATGTAATTGTAATTCAATTGATAGCATTAACAATATCATTGTAATTGATAGCATTAACAATGTCTTACCAGTACCAAAGGATTGTATAACATTAAAAACTAGGTAAGTAGTCTATAGGTTTTTGGTGGGAAGTAAATTTATTAATTAATTTGTTATAATTGATAGCTTAACATTTGTATTTGTCAGTAACACAGATTTATTAAAGGACTATCACCTTAAGAACCAGGTAACATAGCCATAAACAAAAAACTAAGTTCTACCTTTCCTCTAATAATTTGTTTGGTCTTGTGTGCCCACAAGTAGACAGACAGTCTCACTGCAATATAGAACGGTGACAATAAAACAATAAAATATAATGTACGTTTTGTGTATTTTGCATCCATACATAATATTGTACAGTTACTGTGCATGCACACACAAATATCCATCAAGAAATATAAGTATATTATTATATATGAACCAAAACATTGACGAAGAACTCCCATCAGTACTTCTCCGGCTTGTGTCACATGAATGGGTCATGTGACACACATACTGAGGCCAGTCTGCTGACTTAGGATACAAGATTCAGTGAAAATATTAGAAATTCCAATCGTTTTGATGTGGTCACATGCACACAGGTACTTTGTGTGTTATACGTACATGTGTATATTGTTTGTAGATTTGTATGTAAGCAATGCCATTTTCAGACAGACAGACCAAGCATAAAAATAATGTCGCTATCATGGAAGCTATCCTATTAATGTAATATAATATTAATTATACAATTATCAGATTATCAACTATGCATGCATACATAATATGTGTATACATAGCAAATATATAAATGAATTTAAACAAATGCTCAGTCATGTCTGATTTAAGAAAAACAAATATAGCAGTTAGAATTATGACAGCAGGATCCATAATTCTTGATAGTCATTTTTGTAACGTATAAGTGGAAACAGCACATATAAGCCGTGTGTATGAATTTTATCAAGGATGATATTTGGAGTATTGTTAACAGTTTGTATAATGTTGTATCTGATGTATTTGTGCACATTTCAGGTGATGATGTTTGTGTCATACCACCGTCTGGTTGCAATGGAGCCGGAGAGTGAGGAAATACCAGCCTGTCCCCCCACCACAGAACGCCAGCCTCTACTGCAGAACACATAAGGGTACAGGGCAATGGGTTGTCAGAAAAACTTACCAGGAACATCATCTGATGGTGCACCAGTATGGTGCGGTGGCTCCGAGCACTGGACTGTCACGCTGGTGACAGTAAACTATCATTAGAAGTTGTGCCACCATCTTGAGCTTTCAGCGCCTCAGTTCATCAAGCCATGTAAACGGGCAACTCTAGCTTTCACTGTTGGTAAATGCTAGCATTAAACCAACACAAATTATACTCATATCATATCTTTCAGGGTTTTAGGATGCAGGAAACACAACAAAGATTAGATTAACCAAGGTTGTCTCTTCCTTACCCGGAATCAGTAATTATTAGCAAGAAGTTTGCTGAATCAGTTGTCTCGAACGATGTTGGTGCCGGACATCGAAGGGCCCTGCAGTTAAACCAACCGGATTCTGAATATTGGCAATGTTTTGTTTACATTCAGACACTTTGCGGTAGAAATGTTAAAACTGCAAACTCTGTTTCGATCTATCCAACCCAATTCCGTCGACAGTATACCATCATCATATTGACTCGAGTATTAAGAAAATCGTATTAAAAATGAGGATCTGATAGGTTTGGTTTAAGATCTGACAGTTTAGCTTCTAACTGTGATGATAGAATTGTTCCATAACAAATGTGAAAGTGGTTTTTATAAACATACGCCGTTGACTTAGGTTTGTGCGTGTACATGTGTTTTGATCTACTACATATTTCCAATATTATGACAACTGTACATTGTATGTATTGTACAATAACCACAACCAAAGATACTGATTTTTGTATACTTTATACACTGCATGCCAGTGCACATACAACTGTACTGAATTAAGTGTAGTATATATATACTATATTTTATTTCCGATATTTTATTGTGTTGTTATAATTTGAGGTGTAAATAATGTGCACTGCTTTGTGTGGAGAGGCTCGTCGCACTAGTTGGTTCAGATGATTTCTCTTATGGTTTCTCACTGTAAATTTTACCATTATCCTTTCATGCTATCTATATTTAACATGACCTGATTGAACGAGCCTTTGGCTTATCAACAGTCCACTTTTGATCTGTTTGTGATAGTCAGTCCGATTAAGGTGGCTGAAAGTGGTCGAAACGTCACAAGAGAAAAAAGTTAAAAATTAATTGACTGAAAAGCATAATGAGAAATCATAATATTACGCACTGCATTGTCATAGTAATACTTTTAAAGCAGTTAATTAAAATAACTGTTTGGGTCAGTCTAGGCATTTCTGCACAAAACTTACACCGAATGAAAAGATGTGACAATAAACATAATTTACAAAACTTTAATAGACAATCATGTTTGTTCAGCAACAAAAAGTTAAGTACCCCTCTCTAGAATACAAGGGCGGTATGTACAAAGCTGAGGACGAGCTTGAAGGCATCGGTCAGAGTATATAATGTTGATTGCTTAGCGCAGAAGAAACATAGTACAACATAGGAGATACATGAAAGCACAAACAATAACAATTACTGTGAAGACCGACATAGCCATAAACATATTAGTCTAACATGGTGATCAGTCATCCACTTACATAATGATGTTAATGTGAAAACAAGTGAACGTATTACTACACATGCTACCGGTATGTAGAATATTTCTCAAGAACTTAAGTAACTTCCACAATATGAGTATCCTGTTAATTAATCAAATCAGCAACACTGATACAGAACTACTGCCGATACAGACAACGCATCTATAACACTCGGTCATTTATACACATTCCCACTTGCGAAACAATCAACAGCACCAAACAAACACAAGACTCAAATGATCATCATCTTATTTAAAACACGCTATTATTTACACGTCAATGTACACTATATTACACAAAGCCTTATGATAGCAGCTTCGCAGCACGACTCCACCTGGCAGTGATTGGTCGCTTTGACCATGGCAGTGCTGCACCATAAACGTTACCATGGAAACAGTCTGGATGAAGGCTATTAATATACTTCAGCAAAACCAACATTATAACTGGGAGAGCGAAATTAAAAACAATTATATGATCACATCTACTCAAGTTCAATAAAAAAAGGCTTACGGAAGCTGTCAGTATTTTATATGTAGAGCCAACATTAATAAAATTATGATGTAAAATAAACCCTACACTGATAAATTTGTTTAATGGTAGTTATGTATGAAGATACAAACGTCAGCTTAGTGAATTAATTACAGAGTTCAGACCCTGTCTCTGCTGTGCAATGATAACTAAATTTGTGGGGATAGGGTTACCCTTTGTCGAACATTATTACAGTTGAATGCTATCAATGGACTGACAGCATCATTTATTGGTTTCAATTACTTATAATTATACTTTATGAACAAATTATTAAATTAAATGGTGAAATTATGAAAACTAAAACGAATAAGTATGACTTGTGGATTGTCAATGCGCATAGTAGATTTGTGAATGTCTATGTTTGCAGCAAAAATCATACAAAATAGATATTAAAAAGCAGTTGTAATAAATTAAATTATGTACAGGTACACTTATTTTCCATCAAGTGTACATCGTCCATTGGAAGACCCACACATGAGTTGGAACAAACAGTGTTATTTATATACATGAGTTAACAAGATGTCGGCTTTACCATTTTTGCACGCCTGCATCTATGTTTGTTTTTTCAATTAAAATGCTGTTCTATGTGTATACATAAACAACTTGTTAAATTATAAAATATCTTATTTTTAAAAATACAATGACCTTAGTGAACTGGCAGTCAAGTCCTGATGACAGCATCTGTGAACACAAATGAAATAATTGTGTATAATCATTCAGAAATAATTTGCATATGCGTTTACATTATTTAAAAATCCGGGCATAAATTACATTATACATGATTTTAGTTTAAGAGAATGGTAGAAAAGAGCATTGTATATTTTGGCACAACCTCAACTAGACTCCTCATGTGATAGGTAATACTTTAGTGCAACGTTACGCAGGTAACGTAATCCAGATTTTCCCTGGCAAATATAGCAGACATTGCAACAATACATTCAAGAACACTGGCAACTTATGGAATTGCACTTTGTCTCTTGCAAATCCAAAATATCCTTTGGACTTTGGCAGTCAAGGTCCAACTGCCACAGTCACCTTGCACGCGCACTGCTAGCAGAATCACAAATACACTGGCTGCATAACTTGTGTTCAGTACACGCAATAATCTTACCCTAATTCACTCTTCAAAATGGCGAACAACATTAACATGACTATTACAACAACTCTTGTTTTGGCGGTATACATTCAGTCTCTCTGGAACGTTGCCAACATATTGGCACAACTAACACGTAACTGAAATTGTAACTTGCATCGTGTCGACAATTTACAGTTGCTGAAACTGTCGTCGCGAGAGACTTATTGAATACTGAGTGATGCCTGCTTCTCTTACAGCACAAGCGAGACCAATTGTTCCACCTCTCACACCACAGGCAAATGATAACTTCATCTAGTCGATCCAACATGTCTGTCTATCCTGGTGGAGCTGGTCTCAGTAACCAACATCCTCACCTACTAATCCACCAAGTGATATCGCCGCATGCGATAATCAGATGCAACAGCGAATGAACACAACAAACTCCACCGACATTACGGAGAACACCCTGTAAACCAGCACTGCTGTCCGACGACATCCGCCAACTAAACACCATCTGTCCTAGTAGCATCGCCACGCGGTTCCGCTCCAGCGAACATCTCTGCACATCAACTGTCCTTGTAGCACCACCATGCAGTTCCGCTTCACCTCTGTGCATCAACAGTCCTAGTAGCATCGCCACGGGGTTCCGCTTCACCGAACATCTCCGCAACGCTATACGAGGAACCCCTCGGACACCTGAGCGCCACCTAGCTGCACCCGCAGCATCTGCACACTGTTCATGATCTTCTTCTGGTGCCCGGCGAGTGTGATGCCGAGATTCTCAAGGTTCTTTGGCGTGATCTGCGCCACCTGGTCCATGCGGGTGTAGCCGGCGGCACTGAAGTTCTCCGCGTAACGCTCCATCTTGATGCTCGTCAGCCAGTCCTCGATGCCCATCAACTGGGTCAGGTCCGGCATGTTGGGGTTGAGGAACTGGTTGGGCCTGAAAACAGGAAGCCGGCACTGGTAAGTGGGCATGCAGGTGATGTATTGATTGCTAGCAGAGTGGTTTTGATTAATTGATTTAGAAAAGTTTGTGGTGTTCAATACAGGAGTTATTACTCAAAACAACCGATTCAGCAGATCAGAGAAGTCATGTTTTGCTTCTAACCTCCAACACAGCCCTATTTGATGTTCACTAACAGTCAGTTTTCAACATTAGATGCAAACACAACGTTGTAAAATAATAGGTTTACTTCAGAACCACTGAACCTGCTGTGATCAGCAGAAATTTAGCTCTGACCAACTTCTGTGCACGGTTTTAGTAAGAAACGCTAAACATAAACCACAGAGTAGTTATCGTTTTATTCCGTCACCTTGGCTTAGTGATCTTGCGCAGCAGTTCCGGGGCCCTGATGAGTTTGTCGATGGTCTTGACGATGTCGGCGAACTTGGGTCTGTTTGACCTCTCCTTCTGCCAGCAGTCCAGCATCAGTTGGTGGACAGCCTCAGGACAGTCCTACAACAGGAGAGGGCAGCACTCTGACACACTATACCACTCACTTAGGAGCACAAGTTCACCAATCCCAAAATAGGTTATGCTTTATGTATGGAGGGTTTGGTCATCACCTTGTAACACAATAGGACATTTACTGCTATAGCGGCATCACATGGTGAACAAAATATATCAGTGCAAATTGACAGAAACTGAACCAAAACTGTTACTTGGGTTTCTTGAGATTGCCTGTCAATAATAAAAATTTGTAAATGTGTCACCAAAGTTCATTGTCACTTTGCACTGTTTGAATAGCTATCCTAGGTATCTAGATTAATTCTGTACGCAATATGACAACCTGCCTCCTTTCCTTGGTGCTGGGATCTTCATCACACAAGGTTTCAAAAGGTTAACTCCCTGACAGAAATGTTCAATCAAATACCATCTTGACTTCACTGGGAAGCATTCAGCCATGCAGCAATTACTGCACATACACGATTCATACACAAATATCCACCACTGTCTACAGCCAGGTACTCATTACTACAGCTGGGTAAACTAGAGCAACGGACTTGCCTAATGTGCAAAACGGCAGCAAAAGGATTCAAACCCGGAATCGCTCAACTAAGATTCCGCTGTTCAAACCACTACACTACCACGTCTCACCAGTCGTGTTAATAACCCTGCTACCTACCATGGGCGCAGTCAGTCTGAAGCCCTTCTCTACAGCCTTGATTACGTCCTGGTTGGACCAGTTCCAGTACGGTCGCTCGCCATACGACATCACCTCCCACATCACAATGCCGTAGCTCCAGCAGTCTGACGCCGATGTGAACTTGCGGTAGGCAATCGCCTCCGGAGCTGTCCATCGCACTGGGATCTTGCCTCCCTGCAAGATACCATCGTATATTGTTAACACTTATTACAGGCATTGTTGTGTGAATACGGAAAAACTGTACCGGATTTGGATTTCAATGAAGTGAGACTTGTGATTTGTTCTAAAAATGAAATGGTGACCTGTGTTACGTAATAAACCTCAAACTTAAGTTTTTAAGACGGCTACTAGCTTTAAGAATCAATTGAGTTAGCAACATAAATTGCTAACGACATCAATCAAACTGGGTCAATAATAATAATAACACCTTCAGTCATTTTGTTGACTTCATAAAATGAGACAGCAGTCTTCAAAAAAAGGTCCAAACATGTTCAACCCAATAGTTAACGATAAGACACTAGCGCAGCAAACACCAACTAACCTTTGTAGTGTAAGCACCATCCAAGTCATCACTCTCTATCTCGCGAGACAGGCCAAAGTCAGCCACCTTACATACGAGGCCCTCATTCACCAGGATGTTGCGAGCCGCCAGGTCCTGTCAACAGTTTCAGCTTTATGTCATCCTCTGCATCACAGACTACATGTAGCATCAGTTCACTAACTTAATCTCTACAAGTAGAATCGAGGATTGCACCCACACACCAGTTCATATTCTAATCAGGATAAACATTTACATTTAAATGTGCATACTGCATAAGTCTGTCGCAACATTTGGCAGAGTTTTGTAGCAAGAATCGTCTTGGTGTGATATTGAGCAATAATGTTTAACACAATTAAACAAGATGGTACTCAAAAGCAAAATTCTCAGTTTTTCTACTATGTTATCTTGCGGACACTTACCCTGTGTACGTAACCCATATCTGAGAGGTAGCACATGCCGGCCGCAATGCCTCGTAGAAGGCCCACCAGCTGCATCACTGTGAACTTGCCGTCATTCGTCTAAACACACAACAAGAACACTTTCAATACAACAATCCCCACACAATTCATTCCACTTGATGTTTCACTGCGATAATTAAAAGATAACGCATTCACAAAGACATCCACAACTGTTTGATAACAATCAGTTCCCTTCAAGTTTCATTAATCAGTTTAAAACTACAATTCTTTAATTTCCTCATAATCTTTAAGGATGAAGAAATTCCACAGTGTCATATTTATTTTTGATTGTTAACACAAAGAGCAGTACTCGATGAAATGCCTTTGTAGTGTGCACCGTTATTTTATGGGCAAAATAGGGTTACAGAAGTCACTTTTTAAGGGCTCAAAAGAGCACCATAAAAACAATCCCAGGTACTAACAGCCATATTCACTATTCAATAATTGACATTGATCAATCTGGGATGTGCTAATAAGAATGTACATACTGCGGTGGACACAGTTCATTTAAGAGTCACTTACCCTGAGGAAGGCATCAAGGGCTCCATTCTCCATGTACTCTGTCACAATCATGATCGGATTGCCTGCAAACAAACATTTATTACTTATGAAGCTTTCTATAATGAGTTGACACAAAACGGTACATACAAGTTGTAACATAAAATTTGTATAGATACGAACAAAACTGGAAGTCTTCAAATTCTTGTAGAATTTGTTTATCTAAAACAATATTACCATATACAGGCGAACCTCACTTCATAGTCACTTCTGTAACACAGTCAAATTGTAATTAACAGCATCCTAGGAAAGTCCAACATTGTTCATGTAACAATTAAGTGTATTATATATGGTCATGCCGCCATACGGGTCACTGTGCCCTGTCAACATGGCGACCTTAATAGTGAGGTTCCACTTTAGGGGCCTCAATGACAAGGTTCCACTGTAGTGACCTCAACAGTGAGGTTCCACTGTAGTGACCACAACAGTGAGGTTCCACTGTAGTGACCTCAATAGTGATGTTCCACTGTAGTGACCTCTATAGTGAGGTTCCACTATAGTGATCTGAATAATGAGGTTCCACTGTAGTGACCTGAATAGTGAGGTTCCACTGTAGTGACCTGAATAGTGAGGTCCCACTGTCATGACCTCAATAGTGAGGTTCCACTGTAATGATCTCAACAGTGAGGTTCCACTGTAGTAAACTCGACAGTGAAGTTCCACTATAGTGACCTCAACGGTGACGTTCCACTGCAGTGAACTCAATTGTGAGGGTCCACTGTATTGACCTCAATAGTGAGATTCCACTGTGGTGACCTCAATAGTGAGATTCCACTGTGATGACCTCAATAGTGAGATTCCACTGTGATGACCTCAATACTGAGATTCCACTGTAGTGACCTCAACAGTGAGGTTCCACTGTAGTGACCTCAATAGTGAGGTTCCACTGTACTGACCTCAACAATGTGGTTCCACTGTAGTGACTTTAATAGTGAGGTTCTACATTAGTGACCTCAATAGTGAGGTTCCACTGTACTGACCTCAACAATGTGGTTCCACTATAGTGACCTTAATAGTGAGGTTCTACAGTAGTGACATTCATAGTGAGGTTCCACTGTAGTAAACTAGCAGGCAAGATCACCGACACGTCCAAGCAACAAACTATCACAGCTGAAACCTGTTGACATCTAGTTTACAGCAGATATACGAAAACAGCATCACGACTGCTGTAACCCAATGCTATGATATATCTCTGATGATGACGTATGCCCTCCTCCGTACCCATCATTACAAACCAACTACATTTCACATTTTACCATCATTTTAAACCTTTGTTAAATGTACACATTGGGAACAGGAAGGACTTACTTTTTGTGACAACACCTTCAAGGAAGATGACATTTGGGTCATCAAACTGCCCCATGATGCTGGCCTCTGTGAGGAAGTCTAGTCGGTTCTTGTCCGAGGCACCTGATTTCAGGGTCTTGATAGCCACTGGGATACGCTTCCCGTGGTGGGACAGATAACCCTTGCACACGTCACCAAACTCACCTGGCCAAGACAAAATTGAAATGTTAAAGGACTGCTTACCAATTAATTAAACAAGTGGGTGCTATAAAAATGGTAGTTCATATGACAGCAACTAACCCTGGTCTTAGTAGGAGTTTTTATGAGACAGATTAATTTTCAAAAAGGAAATATCTACAGCACAGTTATGAAATAATGAGTTGAAAAAATAGCAGATAATACATGTATTGTTAACAAATATTTATAACATAAAAATTGAACAATAATGATTTAATGTACGGAATATCGAATTGACAATATCCTAACCATGGACTGTCATGTTGCTGCAGATAAGCTAAAAAAGGGGTCAGGGAGACTGCCACGAAGACGCTCTTTGTAGCAGCCACCCCAAAATTGTAATTTTCAACAAGTTACATTTGGCTCACTTAAACACTTTCAAAAAATAATAACATCACAAGTGTATAATTTCCAATGCAGTAAGGGTTTGACAAGTATTTTGATTATGTAACCAATAAATTGATGACAAAATCTCAAAGAATAAATAAGTTTACTTAATTTAGAATCTAGCAAATTCTATATTCTTTTAATTAAAATATGTATTTACAAGTAACATACTTACCTGGCTCCGTCGCTTCACAAGGTGCAATATACTTGGCTGCGCCCAAGTTGCTCGCCAAAAATAATAATAAAAATGAAACATGACCCATCCCTGCAGCTCCCACCACCCTCACCCCTCACTGAGTCACCCCCTCTTCGCACTTGGCTAACAGGGTTGTACAGTGATAGGTTATCTCCCAATAGCGGGGAAGGAGGGAGGGTAATATGGTGAAGCGACGGAGCCAGGTAAGTATGTTACTTGTAAATACATATTTTAATTCTAAAAATATAGAATTTACTGCCTAACACAGACTTAGCCTGGCTCCGTCGCTTCACAAGGTGCAGAATCTAGATGAATGGATGGTGGGATATAGACAAAGCTACTTCTAATGATCTCCTGTTGGTGGCAGAATAGACTCTGCAGCCACTATTGGGCCTAGCTGAATGAGATCAGAGGAGTAGAGGGATAGGTCCTTCAGATAAAAATCTGTGAAAGTGTTATGACAGCGCCAGGTACCAGCTCGTAGGATCTGCTCCATGGAGGCCTGTCTGTGTAATGCAAGGGACGCAGCCATAGATCGTACCTGGTGTGCCTTAACCCGATGGTACTCAAGGAGAGTAGTAGGGGATTGTGCATAACACTCCATAATGGTTTTGCGAATCCAACCAGAGATTGTGGATGGAACAATATCTGATTTATGTCCTGGTTTGAAAGAAACAAAGAGGAGACGTTTGTTCTCCCTCCATGGCATCGACCTTTCAAGGTAGAATCGCAAAGCTCGGACAGGGCACAACAGTCTGCCTTCAGCCACCCCATCGCTTAAATGATTGTCCAGTGCTGGGATCGTGCAAGAAAGCACACATTTGGGACCTTTGCCCAACACTTGAGTTTTTGACAGGAAGGACAGTCCCACTCGTAGTGTAACCTCTGTCCAGCCTGCAGTCCGTTGTAAACGGGTGTGTTCAAAGGCATGAATCTCGCTTCTCCGTTTGCCTGAGGCAAGAGCGATGAGAAAAACTGTTTTCCACGTTAACAGTTTATTAGAGGCATTGCACAAGGGTTCAAATGGGGGCTTGGTTAGGGCCGATAGAACCAAGGCAAGATTCCACTCTGGGAAAGGGCGTTTACTACGTCCCTGTTCCAACTCAATATTCCGAAGAAGGGACTTCAACGATGGATTCCGTCCTACCTCAACATCGGAAGTGGCACGAAGGGTGCTGGCAATTGCCATTTGATAGCCTTCAATGGTGGAAATTGCCAAGTGTTTCTCCGTGTGAAGATAGAGGAGAAATTCGGAGACTACACTCTCAGTAGCCGAGAGTGGATTAATCTGTTGTGTGCTGCACCAAGTAGAGAAGATCCTCCACTTGGACTCGTAGATTGCCAGAGTAGAGTCTCGTTGAGGTCTGGAGGCGCGGGAGGCAACGTCAACCGAAAAGCCTCTGCTGCAGAGGGCATCCCGGATACTCTCCACGCGTGTAGCTGGAGATTGGAGGGATCGCGATGGATTAGTCCTCGTGGTTGTGACAGTAACTGAGGGATGTTGGGTATCTGTAGAGGCGATTCCACCAACATCCCTAAGAGGAGAGGAAACCAGATTGCTTGGGGCCAGCGAGGGGCAACAAGGATCAGTTCGCACTGGTCTCGTTGGACCTTCTCGAGAACTTGTGGCAACAGAGCTGGTGGTGGGTAAGCGTACACCCACAGTGCCTTCCAGCTCATTGATAGTGCGTCTACTTCCATGGCTGATGGATCTGGAACGGGGGACACAAACAGGGGGAGCTTGTGGTTCCACCTCGTTGCAAATAGATCCAACAAGGGGATTCCCCATTCCAGTGTGAGCGCCCGGAAGACAGAGGGGTGTAGAGACCACTCTGTACCGGACATCTGGGCTGGGCGTGACAGGACGTCTGCAAGAACATTCAACCTCCCGGGAATGTGGCGTGCCCGTAGCACTATCTGGTTGGTCTGACACATGAGAAGCAGCCTCTTGGTCCGTCTGCACAGCGATATTGACCGTGTTCCGCCCTGCTTGTTGACATAGGACACTACAGTGGAGTTGTCCGACGCAACAAGGACTGTGAGGCCTGTAAGCTTCCTCAGCCAGTGGAACACAGCTTTGTGTATGGCTTCCAACTCGAGCACATTGATGTGAAGTGCTTTCTCGGTTGTTGTCCATACACCGGAGACCGTCAATGAGTTCCAATGTGCACCCCAGCCGATGCTTGATGCATCCGTGAATAACTGTGTGTCTGGGTCCTTCGGGGTAACCAGAGATCCCCTCAGAACATTGTGTCCCGACATCCACCATCTGAGATCCTCCTCCGCAGTAGGGGAAAGAGGTATCCACAAGTTGTTGGTTGATGCATTGAAATCCCAATGTTGAGAGATGCAATGTTGGTTTTCGCGGGTGTGCAGACGTCCCAGAGGAACCAATTTTTCTGTTGCGGCAAACAGACCTAGTAGGATCTGCCATGTACGAGCACATCCTCCCTGTCGGAGAAGAAATGAGCGAATCAGCTCCTTGATTTTGTGATATCGGTCTGATGTTGGAGTCACCTGGAAGGAAATCAGATCGAACTGATATCCCAGAAAAATGAACTGCTGTGTGGGAATCAAGTCCGACTTCTTCTCGTGAATCAGGAGGCCCATCGTGTGACAGAGACTGAGCACTTGTACAGTGTCTTGGAGGCACTGATCTCGAGAAGTCGAGAATATCAGCCAGTCGTCCAGGTACTGACAGAGATTGATGCCCATCACATGCACCAGCACTTTGATCTCTGCCATAATCTTGGTGAACACCCAAGGTGCTGGAGAGAGGCCAAACGGCAGAGCTCTGAATTGGTATATGGCGTCCCGAGTCTGAAAACGAAGGAATTTTCGGTAACCCCTGTGGATGGGGATGTGGAAATAGGCATCCACAAGATCGATGGATGTTACCCAGGCGTCCCGAGGTAGAGATCGCCGAATGCTTTCTGCAGTCTCCATCATGAAGCGGGGAATCTCCAAGAAAGTATTGAGGAATGAGAGGTCGATAACGGGTCTCCATCCTCCCGACTTCTTTGGAACAAGGAAAAGATGGCTGTAAAACCCGGGAGACGTAGTTTCGTGGACCATCTCGATTACTTCGTTTTGCCGCATTGTCTGGATCAATGCCTGGAGTGCTCTCCGCTTCACGAGAGGGCCCTTGTCCACAAATGGTGAAGGGGTACAAGTCATGGGAGGACATTCTCGGAAACGGAGACGGAAACCGACCTCCAGAACATTGCACACCCACTCGTTGCACCTCTTTCGTCTCCAGACATCGCAGAACAGGGATAGTCGAGCTCCCACCTTCCCTGTAAGTAAAGGAGGTAACACGACCGCCTGTCGTGGTATCCCTGGAGAACCCAGAGTCGATGGTTGTGCAATGGTCGGGCTGATCGGTGCCTGAGGCGTGTGACAAAGACAGTCACGATTTATGTCTCCTTCCTCCTCGACCGCGGAAGGGACGCCTTGAACCGCGTCCCCTAGCGGCCAGAAAGGGCTGCGGGTGTGAGGACGAAGGAAGCATAGGAGCTTGACGTCGCAGCACGGTTCTAGTTGGTGCTGGCCGAGAATGTGGAGCAGGACGTGAGGATCTAGCCACGGCGAAAGGTGCCGAGCCCCTGTACAGGGCGTTGTCTCGCTGCCGACCGACTACCTTTTCCCGTAACTGCAGCTTGATTGGAAGATCGTCGAACAGTGAGGAGGAGCCAAACGGTGCAGTGCGGAGGTTCTCCCGTTCATCTTGTGACAAAAGGGTAGAGACCCCCCGTAGAGCTTGGTCCCGCTGATGGAGCAAAATATTGTACGCAATCGCGCAATCCAAGGTTGCGCCATCAGACCAAGCAGTTGCCACTGATTGTGACAACTGCAATGTTGCCCTCAGTTGTTGCAATAGGGATTCAGTAGTAGTAACGTTTCCTACGCCCACGTGATCAATCAAGCCTTGAATTGAACGATTCAGGGCTGCTCTTGTCCAATCCTGGAAGGAGGAGACACACAGCCGTCGCCGTGACATGGCCGCGAGGTCACGGAAATAGCGTTGTTCCGTGTTCAATCGCTGGTGTGCTCCCCCCCCCAGCTGTGACCGAGAAATGTCGGTAAAGCCCTTATCTACGACAGGTGAGTCCCGGGAAAGCTTAAATTCTGTGGAGGGTAGCTCTAAAGGGGAGTACATGGCCTCCCTGGAGCGAGGGACTGAGGCAAAACGGTGTGATTTGCCCACTGGAGGGGGTTGTAACTCCTGGTGGATTTTCTGGAAGTGGTTTTTCATGGCCTCAGAAAATGGGAATCTAGGCGGGGGGACAACTGGGATTGCATAATCTGCCTGTGCCAGCGAAGACAAACGTGGCACTTTACTGGGGACGAGACTATCAGATGCCGGCAATTCGTCAGATAGAAATGCGCGGGCCAGGTTGATCCGATCGGTGCATGACATCGTGTCACATTGTTCGTCCGGCGGTACGGCGACCGGTTGCGTGGCCGTATCGGGGAGTTGTCCCTCGACGGAACTCCATTCACCCTCGTCTTCCGAACATGGACAGTTGTAATGTGGATCGTCGTCCGCCGTTCGAACGGTGTGGTCAGTGCCAGAATACGAGAACGGCATGAACAAATTTTCGTTGGCAGTCATGTGCCGGGACGCGTCATGCTGCCAGGCCGAACCGGCAGCTGCGGACGGGGCCAGCCGTGTGTAGCCTAAAGGGACCTCGTGTCTGGGGATCGCATGTGCTGTCCTGGGACCGACTGTCCAGCCAACCATTTCGGTGGGAACCGTGTCGGTTTGTCGGGAAGACACGCTGAAAAGCGGCACTTCTGGACGCGGGTTGTTTGTGGGACGCAAAACATCGACTCGGGCCGAGGCGGTGGCGACTGGAAACTCCGGGTTTAATGAGCCCGGATTTTCCCGCGATCTGTGTGTTCGTCGACCGTCTCCGGAGTCCGGACGAACCTGACGAATCCGGGAATTGTCCGTCGGAACGTACATTGTCGCATCTCTGGACGGACCCTCCGGCAAAGGGATCCGGCTACCGAAACCGCCGTCGGCGTTTTCCGGTTCCGACTGCCCTGCCGGTTCTCCGGGTTGGTATTGCGCGCCGCATGTCTGGGGAATTCCCCCTTGGTTCGGCGTTTTGCGCCGAACGTCGTCGCATCTCGGGTTTACCTCCGGGTCCGGAGGCTCGGCCGGCTCTCCGGTTTCAGTCCGAAGACGGGTTTCCCGGAGAATTGTCTCCGGTTTTCCGCCCGGAGCCGGTCTGCCGGCATACGTCCACTGGTATGGACTGCCGGGTGTGTGCTCGGATGCCACTACGTGGGATCCAACTGTTGGGACATTTGTCCGGACAGTTCCGTCAACCGCCCAGGTCATAGCTGGGCCTCCGGAAGCACAAGGGGGCCTATTTGGCGCGCTACTTACGTCGTAGGCAGTTGAGACGCCGACGGTTTGTAGTGTCCGTTGCTCGCGAAGCAAGCGCAGAATTTCTTCCATCACGGACTCACGGCCGCGTTCCTGGGCATTTTCCGGAGACAGCACCGGAGAAAACCCACGAAAGCTACCACTAGAAATGCTAGAAGTCCGCGACCGTGGACGCTTGTGACTGCGCGCGTCACCGAGTGCTGACGGTGGCGAGTGGTTGGCAGACGTCTGTGTCTCAGAAACGGAGCGGCGTTTCCTGGCAAGTCGAGCTTTCGTACGGTCGACGATTCCAGCCCAGACTTTATCTGTCCAATTCGAACAAACGTCGCACTTGTTGTCGACGGTACAGCCGTGACAAGAGCGACATTTGTTCTGGTGATTATCGCCGCCGCGCATCAGTCTCGTGCAGACGGGGCACTTTCTCTGGTGGCGTGGTCGCGAGCGGTCCGCCATTACATTTGCCGTGGATTGTAAAGGCGAAGTGTAACAACAGCTAATAAGACTAAATGGTTACTGAAAACTGGGGATAAAAGTTATCACATAAATTCAGAAGTGATAAGCGAAACGATAAACCGTAAATTAACCCCAAAAGAGTACAATAATTGCTCACAAAGGAAACTGAACGGAGCAAATTAAATGCGAGACTTAAACAATGGAGGCGCCAAGTGGGAAGAGGAGGTGACTCAGTGAGGGGTGAGGGTGGTGGGAGCTGCAGGGATGGGTCATGTTTCATTTTTATTATTATTTTTGGCGAGCAACTTGGGCGCAGCCAAGTATATTGCACCTTGTGAAGCGACGGAGCCAGGCTAAGTCTGTGTTAGGCAGTAAATAGTTACAATTACATCAGCCATAATAATTACAGTACTAATTTACAGATGTAAACATAAACAACATAACTTCACATGTACAATGATTACGTAGCTTGGAACAACAGTAGAAAGGACGTGTGGCATTGCAAACAATTGTACGTCATAAACCGGTTTAAAGTCGCTTAAGATTTTCTGTGTGAATACAGGATTTGAAAGCCCTAGGTTCGTACCTCCGCCAAGAACAGACTCAATGGTGATAAGAGAGGCATCAATCTCCTTCGTGAACTCTCTCACGGCCTGGTTCGGGTCCTCATATGTATGGGGGTCAATGTAGGACTTGAGGACCCCCGGCTGGGTGAACAGGGGCAGCGTCACTGGAACAAACACGTGGTCGTGTAGACTTACGGCCGGTGTGGCGCTACATACACCCTCATCAATAAGTCCCAGAAATATATAGCTAAATGTTGTTTTAAATTTTCGTATTTTAATAGACACATTGTAAATATTCTAGTAAACTTAAATCATTCTATGTTTTTAAACTCAGGATTGACTTAACAGCAACTCACAGTTTTATTCACACAGCACCGTACTACCCAATCCTCCAATAACTTGAAATATTGTAACTGAGGGAGCAAAGATATCGAGGTTTGGGGGAAGATACTTTAGGGAACCTCTGCTCAGGTAATGACCGGGTGAGCAACATTTACATATCCTTTAGTTACATGACCTTGCACATCACAGATATTTGAATAGAATCTTTCTCAGGTAGAAATTTTTAGTTTGTGCAAATACCTCTGAGTCCATATGTTTTTTCATGATATGCCTAAAATGACTAAGTGAATAAAGTTGATGGTATGACAATGACAGTTGGTTCCTACAATATATTGCTAGATAAGGTTGTGGTACTTTCTATCCCAGCATACAGAGCATGGCTAAAATGTAAGTCCGGCATTGTGGAACTGCCCATCTACAAAGTTCATGATTTCTGTGCGAGTAGTTTCTGACTGGTTCAGTTATAATCATCTTTAAAATTGTGAGCGAAAAGACGATACTATTGATCCTAGTAGGTGCAATTATATATTAACCTGTAATTTTTTATTATATTTTATACTTTTAGTTTAACTAATATTTTATGTTGAAAAATGGCTTGGTATGTTGCATATTTAATTATTATCACTTGCATACGACAAACTTATACTTTTAATTATTTTATGGTTATTTATAACTCAAAAATAACTATAAAAATGTTTGTGAAAACCATGAGATCTATGTATTAATTCCTTGAATGGACTGATGATCTTGAATTCATTATTGTCGTCACTATTTGTCTGAGAAAATGTAGGTTATGTCAACGGCACCAAACTTGCTGACAGATGCAGAGCAAGACAGAATGACGAGACGTGACTACTTACGGCCGTTGTTAAGGATGCGTGTTCCATCAACAAGGCGAGCACATTGGACTGGAGCAGATGAGGAAAGAAGGCAAGACGTCAATAGCAGCAGACACAAGCTACCACCAGCCTCAAAGAACAGCAGTAACAGCCACACAATAAACACACTACCAGTCTTAAAGAACAGCAGTAACAGCCACACAATACACACACTACCAGTCTTAAAGAACAGTAGCAACAGCCACACAATACACACACTACCAGCCTCAAAGAACAGCAGTAACAGCCACACAATAAACACACTACCAGTCTTAAAGAACAGCAGTAACAGCCACACAATACACACACTACCAGTCTTAAAGAACAGTAGCAACAGCCACACAATACACACACTACCAGCCTCAAAGAACAGCAGTAACAGCCACACAATAAACACACTACCAGTCTTAAAGAACAGCAGTAACAGCCACACAATACACACACTACCAGTCTTAAAGAACTGCAGTAACAGCCACACAATACACACACTACCAGTCTTAAAGAACTGCAGTAACAGCCACACAATACACACACTATCAATCTTAGAGAACAGCAGTAACAGCCACACAATACACACACTACCAGTCTTAAAGAACAGCAATAACAGCCACACAATACACACACTACCAGTCTTAAAGAACAGTAGCAACAGCCACACAATACACACACACTACTAGTCTTAAAGAACTGCAGTAACAGCCACACAATACACACACTACCAGTCTTAAAGAACAGCAATAACAACCACACAATACACACACTACCAGCCTCAAAGAACAGTAGCAACAGCCACACAATACACACACACTACTAGTCTTAAAGAACAGCAGTAACAGCCACACAATACACACACTACCAGCCTCAAAGAACAGTAGCAACAGCCACACAATACACACACACTACTAGTCTTAAAGAACAGTAGCAACAGCCACACAATACACACACTACTAGACTTAAAGAACAGCAGTAACAGCCACACAATACACACACTACCAGTCTTAAAGAACAGCAGTAACAGCCACACAATACACACACTACCAGCCTCAAAGAACAATAGCAACAGCCACACAATACACACACAAGTATTAAAGAACACCTCCCTAGCCAGAATCACGCAATACACACATTACCAGCCCTAAAGAAGAGCAGTCACTATCCCATCATACATACATACACTAGCACTCAACAGAAAAAGCAGACTACCTTTTACGAGAACACAATATCTGGTTCCTATCTACTGGTATGCTAACAACCTTGCCTATTGTTTATAGTTCCAAACAGCACATACTTCCTTATAATGCTGTCACAGTAGAACCAGTAATTTGGATAGCAATGCTACAATTAACACATGCTGCAACACTTAAAGTAATTTGGAAGAACAGTAATGCTAGAATTGACATACCTCTGGTATGCTAACTTTGCTGCCCAGTATACATGTCTGAGGATATCAGATTTTTTAGATGTCATAATTTACATGTTTTTTATATTGTGATTTAAAAAAATTACTCCTTGGTAGCTATTATGGGGCAACATCTCTACACCAGATCAAGTCAACGTATTTTGGACTTCACATCATTATTTTCATAATACTTAACAATGTTATCTTAATTACACGCTGATTGACAAAGCACATTCATACAGCCACACAACATCCTATTATGCAAAGTGAAATCAAGTTTGCAAGAAACATCATAATTATAAGCAAGTGAAATATCTTACACTGTAATTATAAGCAAGATGTTAGTAGAAGTGAGTGAAGAGAAGCAATTGATAAAGGAAGATGAAACGACATCGTTGGTCAAAGGAGAGGAAGCCAAGGAGAAATGTGGCATAATCTGAGCGAAAACTTCCAGATGGAAAACAGAAATACAGCTTGTTGTCTGTCTCCAGTCCAACTCTGCAACTTCATATATGATTGGAAACTTTCTGCCAACTAAAAATAACCACACTACACAGTGAGGATTCTGCAAGTGGTTTCCATGTCTAAATTCTGATTGGTAAATGCTTTTATTACGCAACTTGCCCGGGGAACAACCGTGTGATTTTAAGGGCTCTAGTGATCTCTAACAGCTACTTGGGAAGTTCTTGTTAACTCAAAATGGCTACACTTGTCTTCTATTTGCAAGGATTCCGAGTTAATGTGAAATCTGACTACAATTCCTGCGTGCTGATTAGTAAGTGCACATTTATTATGAGACTTACCGAGGGAAAAACCTTGTGACTTTCAAGTGCACTACTGACTACCACCTCAACCACGAAGTGCACCTATTCTCTAAGATACTTGACTTGACCCACTTCTCTTTTGTCTCTTCTCATATAATTTGCTTCACATTTCATAAACTTTCAGGCAGAATACATTTGCAGACATTAACAAATGACCTCCCCCATCACCCAGGAGTTCAAAGGGTAAAGGGCTATTTTACCGAGGGGGTATGTTAAATGAGGAGAGGGAGCAGGTGCTGCGAGTGCAGGCGCTGGGGGTGAAGTAGTGCAGGGTTTGATGCATACCCTCACCGTTGGTGTAGTGCAGATTGTCACAGTCGCTGACGTTCTTCTCGTGACAGGCACGCTGGTTCCTGGTGACACACAGATGACAATGACTTAGTGAGGACACATCAACGCTGGACAGGACATGGATCATCAGTGGGTCAGAGAACTAATAACAATAGCAATATAATCAGAGTTCCTTGTTGCGCCATCTCTAGCTCTTGTAGCTAGTCACTGCGCTCACAAAATACAAAATAAATTTTAAAATAAATTAAAAAGTTAATTTCTTAAAAGTAAAGAAACTTTTATAAAAATCAACAAACTTTCCTCCAACAAAATGGTCATATACAGCATTTTAAGCACTGCCATATGCACACTGAAATATGTATGTCCTTAGATGGCACGTAAATAAAGTCAGCATAAGGCTGTGTCGGTCGAATTATGTCGGTCTTAGAATTATTGATAATTATTATAAATACCATTGTTTATTTGAGAAACACACACATATATATATATAAATTTGTTAAAAAAACAAGCAAAATTTAAAACTCTAAAATTTTGCTTGCAGAAGCAACCAGACATGTTAATTGGTTAGCTTTGTTGGCACCAGTCACGTAACCTACATGGAGAAGTATTTTAAGCACACGTCTAATACTAATAGCCTTGTTAACAGTACAATAATTTGCCTTGTACTCAGCAACCACCACCAAACAAGCATCAATCCAATATGACTGGGTGAACACTTCTCACACTCGGAGAACTAACTCACATACAAGTTTACCACAGCCGGGTGGTAACAAGCCTAAGGTAAAACAACCAGTGCTATTGGTCTCAATACCGCAATGCCTTAACACTTGCACTCTGACATAAAATTACACTTTTTTATATCCTGAGAAAGTTCCTGCATGATACAAATTAATTACACGTGTTGCATCACATTTTAACTGACATGCATGTATTATATTAACAATCATGCATTGCAGAAGTTGTCATATAACTTCACATTTTTCATTTCATTAAAACACAGCAAATTTTTCTGTTCCACGAGTTACAAATATATCAAAATTATAGTTCTGCATAAGTTGAATATGGTCACACAAACACACACACAGTGCAGAGAAATTAACCACTAAATCATTCCAAAATAGTGTTATGCATGGTGTACTATAGTTCTCAAACTGTAAGCAATTTTACACACTGCACAGGAGAGTGACTTCATCTTATAAACACGTGTCTGGTTATTGCTAGCACGTTTACGTCAGAGTGCAATGTAAAGTAGAATGATAATAACAACAAGTCGAGAGAAGACCATGTGAACTTAGCCTGTTCGAGACAGTGACCATCAACACACGCAGTGCAAGAACTCTGTGCTGCGAGTGTCCAAGACAAATCACATTGTGCCAGTGCCAGTGCAAGAGAATTGGTTATCAGTGAAGCGGTGTACCGAACCAAGCCTGCCCTGTTAATACTACGTGGGTGCATGCTGCTGTGAGTGCCTCTCCAGCAGCAACAGCAGGTGTGGTGAAAGAGGCCAATACATACCAGTGAAGGCACTGCACCATACAGCTGTGCACAGCGATACATCGGACACTTGAAGAAATCCAACAAAAACGTGTCAGAGCCAGCCAGTCTTGGCATTCGGCAACCCAACTGGGGTCTCGGTTTAGGGCCATTTGCCCGGGGACACAAAGTTTCCACCCTCACAGAATTAATTTCCCCCAGACATTTCTCCTTTGACACGTTTTACCACTATAATCAATAGGTGGGTGTTCTGTTTTTTATTAGTTGAATAATTGATCAGTTGATCTTTTGATAAAACTGTTATTGCAATTGTGTATAGATACAACTACCGTATACCAACTCAACAAATAACAACTGTAAGTGTATTTGTTGCTTGTTTCATTTTGTTACCGAATATTGTTATTTTTCATTATATTGCACTGATGTAAGGAATTTGTTTGATGATTCTAAGTCTAAATAAAGATGCTAAACATGAAACATCTCATAAAGATTGGGAAACATTTTAATATAGGGTGAACGACCATCAGAGAAACATCTAGGGGAATGTCTGGGGGAATGTGTATACCCCATTGTATTAACCCTTATATATACTATTAACTGGATCACTCGATGTACTGGTATTTAAATACTTTCATGTGCTTTAGTCGAACCGATTCAGTCATACACAAAACTTATGTTTCATAAACACACAACAGATGGGACAAGTTTGATGAGAGTGTTTGGAATAGCATCCTGAATGGTGCACGCCTCTATGTGTTATATGCAGGCATGCGCACGCACACACACAGAGAACTGCCTTAAAGCGCCTGTTACGTATGTTTCCCACCAAGGCAAGCATACTTAACCTCTTCTAGCTGAGCTTATTATACCATGCGTTGTCTTATGAATGGCACTTATACTTTTACCTTGCTTGAGCATTTCTATTTCGGAATTTGATGTGCCTGAAATACACAGCTACATTAAGAACGGGAAACCAACTAACTGTCACCCTCCCGCGAACCCACATTGAACGATTTAATGTCAACATTCACTCTACACCCACACTTACAGAGGAGGTATTAGTCTTGTTACTATGTTAGAAACTAGTCCAATTAAGGCATCCAGCAAGGTCAAGCACACAATGCTAGGTATAACTCAAAAACGTACTGTGGTGGGGTGGGGGTTGCAGGGTGACTAAATACATGACAAGGCCAATGTCCGAGACTTACTTTCTGAGGAACAGGACAACCATGATGATGACAATGATCATGCAGGCAATGACAGCGACGGCCGAGCCAGCAATGATGGCGGCAGAATTGTCCGACTTGTTCACTTTCTGACTGTCGCTCAACGCCCTACCCTCTTCTGTGCTTATCTTCGACTCCTTCCCCTTGGCTACACACAACACACAAGGTACGGTTAATTCTAACACTACACTCTACACCAGTTAGCACTGTTTGCCAGTTGTAATAATACTACCCTGGCGTAGTCTACATAAGTTACACATAACCAATTTTTTATATCAAAAAACTGTTTGCAGATAAAGCATATATAACTTGTCTCAAGATCAGATCAAGATGTTTATTTGACCCCAAATATTAAATTACACCGAGTGCAGTATACTAGTGTATTACTATATGATATACTTAAAAATAATTAAACAAAACTCCTGATGACTAATTAAAAACAATATAATAAAACAAACAACAACGAAAAGGGGTGTTAAGATAAATAAGTCGCTATCACAGCCACTCATTATATAAATATTCATTAAGATAAACCAATGTTCATGACAATTTATTTAGTGCATAAATAGACCATACCTCATACAGTATAATACCATTATACAGTGGATTACTAACAGAATTATAATACACATCATCACACAACCAAGCACGAATATAAACCTACCTGTTGTCACCGAGAATGGCTTCAGGTATTCCCCCCAACCATTGGCTGTCTTCACACGCACCTGTGGAAACAAAAAGTGTACCTTAAGAAATGTTGTATCTTTAAGGAATGCAAAACCTTCATCTCTAAGATATGTTACGTCTTCATCTAGCAAATACAATACCATCCCATTAATCGGGCATCATAACAGTTGGCAAACAGAAACACTATATGAACTGATTAACACAGGTCCTATATAAAGTTAGTATCACAAAGAAAACTAAACAAAAATGGCTCTGTACTTAACACATATAGTTACTCAGTGTAACAAACAATAAATTATCATGCTTTAGTAAGGTCCCCCTGGCTGGATGACATACAGACAAGGCAGATTGGAAAAGTATGCTACAGTCACTAGGTGGCAGCACTATTATTCATACAGTGAAGGTAACCACTAGATGGCAGCAATAGAGACATTACAAGCGGGCAAATATTAAATGGTTTTTAACCTGGGTATGGTTTAATGTAAAATCATGACTCAGGAATGACTACATTATAAACTTATGAAATTCTCACATTGTGGTTCAGTATGATAGATTCAACAGCAAGGAAAATAATATTTGTCAGGTTGAAATAAATGTACATTAATTTTTAATACAAAGTAATTATATAGGTGGCTTTGATCAACAGATCTGTACACACAATGTACACATCAGGTCAGACTGTGTCTGCTGTATACACAATGTACACATCAGGTCAGACCGTGTCTGCTGTATACACAATGTACACATCAGGTCAGACCGTGTCTGCTGTACACACAATGTACACATCAGGTCAGACTGTGTCTGCTGTATACACAATGTACACATCAGGTCAGACCGTGTCTGCTGTACACACAATGTACACATCAGGTCAGACCCTGTCTGCTGTACAACACGGTATGTTTACTTTGTGTACAGCACACATTAGCCTAGACCTCACTTCCCCGTGTATACAGTATACATCATCACTGTACCTTGTCACACTCCTCCATAATTATACAGAATTGGTGTACATAATTTGTCTATGTAACTTGTGTACAGAACTATATGCATACATTGTGTATGTTTTATACACTGAATTTGTGTACATAATTTGTACAAACAATCTGCTTACAGATTGTATGTACATGTCTATGGAACTAGTGCACAGAATTTGGAATTTCAAAGCCCCCACTTTGCTAATGCTCAACATATACTGGGTAACTTTACTGTAACCATACATTCAGAGAAGATGTGCATTCTGTGACAACATGAAGCAACAATACTGACCAGGAAGTAGTACTCTGAGGACGGCTGTAGACCAACAATAGTGATGCTGGTGACCTGGGACAACATCGCCCTCGTTGTGTTACCCTGCAGCCCCTTCACATAGTATGTCACCTCGTACAGCTCAGCACCCCCGTGGGAACCGTTGGGGGCATCCCACTGCAGCATCACCTGGTAGGCGTCTGCACTCACCAGACGCAGATTCTTCACTTTAATGTTCACTGCAACATAGAATAACTCATAACTGTCGGGTCATAAGTCACAATATAGCAACATAACAATTATGTCTGAAATAGGAGATAATTTTTGGAACATGGATAATGATAGCAAGAATGCAAAAAATAGAACCAAGTGTAATTTCTGTTGTGAAATCTTGTCTTGATGATGTTCACTGAAACATACAATAACTCATAACCCTTAATTGATAGATCCAATACATCATGGTTTGCGTGTTAATATCATTATTATGTACACCTCCGTCAAGCAGTATCTTTGCCAACAATGCTGATAATGTTAAGATATGTGAATTACATAACTGGGGCCTCGTGACATTTAGTAGATAAAATATATCTGTCTACAGTTGTTACTTTTTAAAACTTTATCATGTTTTTTGTGCCATAAAGAAATCTTTTAGGGCCAGAATTTCAAAAAAATATTACGTAATATCCAAACGCTCCATGTGTTCAGCATCCATTTTTGACAGCTTGATGGTTGTTTTGCTTGGCAACAGGTCATGTGATCGATAGGTCAACTGTCAGGTCACAGTATAGAAATAACAATATTTCAGAAAAAGGAGCTACTTTTTGGAAGATGGACAATGTCACAATATGTATATGTGTATGCACAGTAATTGTACCAAACATAATTTCAGTTGCAAAATCTTTAAGATTGATGGTTTCCATGCAATAACTCATTGGTGTCAGAAGCTAGGAAGTGCGGATTCAAGAAAACTAATAAGTCAACAACAAATTATTTAAACCCCCCCACATGAAAAAGTACTGAAGTATATTAATGGCAAATCAGTGTAATAGGATATAAAGTTAGTAGACTCGGGCTTGCCATAAGTGGACCCTCACTATTATGGTTGCGACTGTGGCCCAAATAGCAAGGTGACCGTATTAATGAGACTAATTTCATATACTTTACAGCTACAAAAATAATTGTTGACTATCCTAGGGTGACCTCAATTGTGAGGTGGCTGTGTTATGGAGGCGACCGTAAAGCGAGGTTCAAGTGTACTCTAACTTTTCTTGTCTGCAATGCTGTTTCACGTTTTTCTCCGGACTTACAAAACATGACTTGCTAGTTATTTCCACTGGACAGTGACGTCCATGATTCTGAAGTGTGTGTGTGCGTGCGTCGTGCGTGCGTGCGTGCGTGCGTGCGTGCGTGCGTGCGTGCGTGCGTGCGTGCGTGCGTGCGGGTGTGCGGGCGTGTGTGCTAGTTCTACTGCACTCACCTGCTTTGTCCGTTTTTGCCACAATGAAGGAACTGCTCTGTATTCCACTCAGTTCACTCACGCCGTTCATCGCATACACCAGAAACTTGTAGTGCTTGTCCGGCTTCAGCCCCATCACTGACACCCTGGTGGCAGAAAGCAGCAACAAGCATCGCAACATTGATACAAACCTTGTGAAACAACTTATATAAGCGCCCACTAATTCTCTACGATCAAATGACAGCTGTGCTCAGATGACCAAGTTGTGCTATTCATGGTGTGATAGAAGTCATTATTCCATGTACAACAGGAGGCCAAATACTGTGGTCACTATAGATATTATCACACAGCGAAGATGTTCCTGTGATTTTCCCTCTAAAACCAATTACTGGACCACAAAGATTATTTATACTAGGTTTTTCTAAAATAAAACAATAAAAAGTAATTCAAACATGGAGTCAGCAGCTAGGAGAGCAGTATTATCAGAATAACGAATATTGTTTATAGTTCATTGTTTAACCCTTATGCATACAAAATTCTTATAATTCTGTTTTAAAAACAATGAAAAATGTGTTCAGCCAAACTACATCCCATCATTTTGCCAATTTATGACACTAAACCTGTTGCCAAAATTGCTACACACATGAAAATCATCAAATACAGACACAGGACTACAGCAAAGGAATTAATCCTGCACAGTGTGGCATGGCAGGGAGTTGTAACCTGAGGAAATGTGGGAGAAGCATGCATAACTGTAATCTACACTGCAGACAACCACCATATTAATCAAGCCAATCTGTATGCTTGTCACCAATGCTTGTCACCACCACACACAGAAAGCAAGTGGAAATCATTTACGCTAATTAACTTTAGAAAACAAACTGAAATTGCATTTTGCTGACAAGAAAAATGTAAGACCTCTGCCCCCCTGCCTAAATGACACAAAAAACCACCAAACTGGTACAGTGGAATGTGTTGAAAGAGAATCACTTCGTGCCAAAGAAATTATATTATGTTATGTGGCTTATTCACTTAAACTGAGCCTGCCGGTCCTTAGTTTTAAATATGTTCTTAATACAAGAATAAGTTGAAGGGGTGAAGGTATACTGCCTGCCTGCCAAATTAAATGTTTAAGCATCCTGGAAATTGTGTTTGCAATTTGAATGTTGCACCACTGAAATGTCCAAATTGTAAACAAAACATTTACACTGTAAACGAACTACAATTTGCAGTTACTACGGAGACAGGCATCCATATCCACAAATACATGTGAAGTTGGATAGTTCCCACACTCCTGTTTGCAATTCGGGATTGAGTACAACTGATTCAATTAACTTCCTGCTAATAATTACTACACCTAGCTGACTTCTGGTAACGGAACAGCCAACTGTTTTAAGCAGTGCATTTGAACATTGCAGGAATAGGGAACGATTCCATTCCTGCCGAAATATTGTTATTCTACTAACTAGACGATTCTATAATGCCAACCTCTACATACAGATATTTTTGTATTCACACCAAACAGCCTGGTCAGTCCTAAAACTCACTTGGTGGTGTTGAATCCTGTTCGTTTTGGCATGTAGAAGACCCTATTGTCGTCCTCGCTGCCGAGACATTCCACCGTGTAGAAGAGGTCCCTGCGACCACCGAGGTCCTGAGGTTGGCGCCACGACAAGTTTACCATCGAGGGGTCTTGGTATGTGACAGTAATGTTACGCACCTTGGAAGGGGGGCCTGGTAACAAAGAGCAGTATTGGGATTTGACCATTAGTAATGTTTATTTTATATAGTGTTTATTTTTATAATGTTTATTATATATAGATATATATATATAAGTAGTAAAAATTAATCAAATTTAAATATAAGAATAAATAAATTAAGATAATAGTGCTGTTAATCATCAGTAGATTAAAAAAAATCAATTATCATGTTAAAATAAGTACTTTAAAATGTTCTTTTGGATGTTAAAAATAAAATAAAAATATGACTAACTTAGAATAAAATGTAAAAAGAAGAACTCCAGATATGTCTGTCTATATATTAATTGGCAAAACCCTAAGATCATTATGCCAATATGGGGGCGTATGCAATAGCACTGCAGGAACTTTAGATGTGTCTGTCTAGTCTAGTTTTAAGTGTCCAATGTGGCTGCTGACACAACTGCTTCAGATAGACCGTTGGCACCAGTGTTGCAAAAGTTGTATACTGAAGAGGTCATCAATGGTGATGATGGCAAACCAAAAGCTCTTTTAGTAACTCAGAGAAAGTTACCATAAAAAATGCACGTTAAGGTTACCACAATATTTATAATGCAAATTTTGCTTCCTCTCAAGAATAGAAAACCACATAGTTTTACAAGTGAAATAATTAAACTTTCAAGTATCTATTGGGGGGACTGTTTTAGGCCATTGAATTCCATCACTCTTTCAAACAAATTTGTTTGCAAGGACAGAAAATTTACAACAACAATTTTGAAAACTGGTGAAGAAGCAACACACTAAATGCTTTATGGATATTGCTAGAAATGTTTATCAAATTTAGATACACACGTGTACATGGCATAGACTTGTCATCCTTGACATTTCGGTGGTAACCGGACCGACAGCGGCACTCGACGGACTTGGTATTAGGCGCCTCGCTGTAGGTCGGACAGGGCAGGCAACTCTCACTTCCTGTCCGCCACTTGTACTTGCCAACCTCACAGCCTGCAAACACATCGTACAGTCAAAGTACATCATAGTCAGGGCCAACTTGTACTTGCCATCCTCACAGCCTGCAAACACATCGTACAGTCAAAGTACATCATAGTCAGGGCCAACTTGTACTTGCCATCCTCACAGCCTGCAAACACATCGTACAGTCAAAGTACATCATAGTCAGGGCCAACTTGTACTTGCCAACCTCACAGCCTGCAAACACATCGTACAGTCAAAGTACATCATAGTCAGGGCCAACTTGTACTTGCCATCCTCACAGCCTGCAAACACATCGTACAGTCAAAGTACATCATAGTCAGGGCCAACTTGTACTTGCCATCCTCACAGCCTGCAAACACATCGTACAGTCAAAGTACATCATAGTCAGGGCCAACTTGTACTTGCCAACCTCACAGCCTGCAAATACATCGTACAGTCAAAGTACATCATAGTCAGGGCCAACTTGTATTTGCCATCCTCACAGCCTGCAAACACATCGTACAGTCAAAGTACATCATAGTCAGGGCCAACTTGTACTTGCCATCCTCACAGCCTGCAAACACATCGTACAGTCAAAGTACATCATAGTCAGGGCCAACTTGTACTTGCCATCCTCACAGCCTGCAAATACATTGTACAGTCAAAGTACATCATAGTCAGGGCCAACGTGTACTTGCCATCCTCACAGCCTGCAAACACATCGTACAGTCAAAGTACATCATAGTCAGGGCCAACTTGTACTTGCCATCCTCACAGCCTGCAAACACATCGTACAGTCTAAGTACATCATAGTCAGGGCCAACTTGTACTTGCCATCCTCACAGCCTGCAAACACATCGTACAGTCGAAGTACATCATAATCAGGGCCAACTTGTATTTGCCATCCTCAAAGCCTGCAAACACATCGTACAGTCAAAGTACATCATAGTCAGGGCCAACTTGTACTTGCCATTCTCACAGCCTGCAAACACATCGTACAGTCAAAGTACATCATAGTCAGGGCCAACTTGTATTTGCCATCCTCAAAGCCTGCAAACACATCGTACAGTCAAAGTACATCATAGTCATGGCCAACTTGTATTTGCCATCCTCACAGCCTGCAAACACATCGTACAGTCAAAGTACATCATAGTCAGGGCCAACTTGTACTTGCCATCCTCACAGCCTGCAAACACATCGTACAGTCAAAGTATATCATAGTCAGGGCCAACTTGTACTTGCCAACCTCACAGCCTGCAAACACATCGTTCAGTCAAAGTACATCATAGTCAGGGCCAACTTGTATTTGCCATCCTCACAGCCTGCAAACACATCGTACAGTCAAAGTACATCATAGTCAGGGCCAACTTGTACTTGCCATCCTCACAGCCTGCAAACACATCATACAGTCAAAGTACATCATAGTCAGGGCCAACTTGTATTTGCCATCCTCACAGCCTGCAAACACATCGTACAGTCAAAGTATATCATAGTCAGGGCCAACTTGTATTTGCCATCCTCACAGCCTGCAAACACATCGTACAGTCAAAGTACATCATAGTCAGGGCCAACTTGTACTTGCCATCCTCACAGCCTGCAAACACATCGTACAGTCAAAGTATATCATAGTCAGGGCCAACTTGTACTTGCCAACCTCACAGCCTGCAAACACATCGTTCAGTCAAAGTACATCATAGTCAGGGCCAACTTGTATTTGCCATCCTCACAGCCTGCAAACACATCGTACAGTCAAAGTACATCATAGTCAGGGCCAACTTGTACTTGCCATCCTCACAGCCTGCAAACACATCATACAGTCAAAGTACATCATAGTCAGGGCCAACTTGTATTTGCCATCCTCACAGCCTGCAAACACATCGTACAGTCAAAGTATATCATAGTCAGGGCCAACTTGTATTTGCCATCCTCACAGCCTGCAAACACATCGTACAGTCAAAGTACAGGGTGTACATCATAGTCAAAGGCTTCTGCACTGTACATTTTCACATGGGATATTAAAGTTGTGTTTTTATTTTTGCTTCCCTCTGCTGTGAAGCACTCCATACATTAGTACTCCAACAGGAGGCCTGTATTTGAATGGAAGGAGAACCTCAGAGCCTGCAGGCACATCATACTAGCCAAGTCATACTTCTATCAGTAGACAACAATATACTAGATTCTTTGACAGAATGTAGGCTGTTTTGCTCATTGTATTGCAGTGCAAACATTTGCTGGAATAAACATGATACCGGGTATTACTAATTCTCCAGCAAACTTTTCAGACAATTTCAGCCATCAACAAAGCTATTTAGCAACGGACAAATACTATTTTAGAAAAATTCACTCTCCTAATGTTATTTTGCTGGTCACTGTAAGACTTAGGTTTTCTATGTTTCTGAAGCACTATAATTTAGTTTGGGTAAGAAACCCATACAAAGACAAACTGCATGATAATTTAAATTGAGTGCAGACCATGTTGGTCATTCAATTGATTAAATTAATATAAGTACATATAAATATTACAGGTAAGAAAAAAATTGGGCAAGCTTTTCCCTGTGGTTCTTTTGAATGTCATTAGTTTTGACTGATTTGTAGTTAGGTAGTATCAAATCTTTTCTATAAATCCAACATTTCAATAAGGCTGGTAGTAACTGTCTTAGATTGAATCATTGATTGGTCATTGTTAGATTATATGTGTCCAGTGGCAGCTATTGTTGATGTTACTTCTCGTTAAGTAATCACTAAGTAGCCACCACAATCTTAGCAGAAACAGTCACCCAACAGTCCAAATACTGGTCATGCTTGAATATACACAAACTGACACACTCAAACTAAGAACCTCACCTTCCTGTTTGGTCAATGGGAGCGAGTGAGCACCAATAACTCGTAATCCAAATGCAATGGGTGACTTCAATCGAGGCACTTTAATTACATTGACTAATATATTGGCCAGTAATAAGGTGATGAAGGAAGGTAAACAAACTATTCAGGAAGGTGCAAACACCTCCATTGCATTCTAACAAAGGGCTTTCACACATTTCTGTCCAATTTAACTGGATTATATTGATGCATCAATTACAAGGGATATGTTCAAAATCACACATTAATAATATGACAAATCTACCATAACTACTTCTAAAAACTTATGCAGGGCTGTGCTTTATCTAGATTATATTTACTAAAATGTTGAACTCTATAATAAAGATTATTCAAATCTAGATGTCATATTATAACAGTAAACTGAATGATTTGGGGTTTGACCCATGACATGTTTAAAAACATTTTACCACAATTTACTATGTGGACCTAGATCTTTAAGCACAATGCGTTCTACCAAAGGGTACCTTTTCAACAAGATGGTTATTATATTATGTATGTGATGATGAATGAATGATCAAATGTTTGTTTTCAAGATATATTAAATCTGATCAAATTTAGTATTACTATAATAAGACATTAAACTACATAATTTTAGACAGCAATTAGAGTAATATGTCAAGAATATTGTATCCGAGAGGTGCCTAAAGAAAAACTACGAGACAACCAACTTCGCTGTTCCATCCTTAGAATGTCCATCCAGATTTCTACCTACCAGGTATCTAAACAGCCCATCAGTTGAACATATTATTCCACAGCTGGCAAAAGCAATAATTATTCCAATTAAAAGGCGGTCATTGTTTAAGGAACTGAATGGGAGCATGCATGTGCAGAGACACTAGCTCTCCGCCTGCCACTCTGCGATGTGAAGAGTGGTATTCTGGGACATTAATGGGCTGTCAACATCCCAGGTATCTGACTCATGAACTCTTATTGGCCTCCCAGACACTCCTGAATCCAATTAAGGACAAACTGGTCAAAGAATGACCATAGGAAAGTGGTCATTTTGGTCAGGCCCTCCTCTAATCACAATGCTTTCCCCACACAATGCTTCGCCCCTTAATGGTCTTGCAGTTGGCATGAGCCTATTTTAACTTGTTTATTCAGGACTGTGACATTTGCTCTGCCCAGATAATTTCTCAGGAAATTCAATGTTACCGTTTTCAAGTCAGTGTGAAGGAACAAATTCTGGGTATTTTGATTGTAAGTCGTGTAAACCTGTTTGACATTCTAAAACAGCATAACTATCCAAATGTGTTTTACTGAGCCAAATTGTGTTGGTTATATTTTATTGTTATCTGTATAGCTTGACAGTTTTGATTTTATTTGAATATCGTGAAGTACATTGCATGCAGAAAAATAAGGTTAATAATACATAATTACAAAAACTAAATTATTATAATAATAATCTTTATTTTATATAGTGCCATATCCATAGCGTTCATAGCGCTTTACATAAAACTAAAATATTATTAAATTAAAAGCTGGGCTTGTCGGTTTATACAATAGAACACGGTTTATACGATTTTACAATTTATTACAATGACCAACAGCAATCTTTAAGGAACTGGTAGGAACAGTTTTTTTAATTAAAAAGGTTATATTGCATTAAACTTTTCATGTGCAAAATTATTCTGACAATTCATTATCTTCACTACCACTATTCTCTTCTGCATAGCAAAAGAAATCAGAGATGGTAAATTTATGTCAGGATTTTTTCTCCCCACTTAATGCTTCCTTGATGTAATCTAAATTACAAGCATGCTAGTGTAAACAAAGTCTCAAATAAATCTCTAAAAACTAATTATAGAAATTTCATTCAAACTCAAAGTTTTGCTAGCAATATGTGGCAATGAACGAAGGCTATCATTCAACTATGTATCCAGATCGGTTTAATTTGCTGCTAATCTCAATCTACTGTTAAATGTCAAGTAGATAAATCAACAATTGTGGCAAAGACCTGCTGAACACCACAGAAACCACCGCCCTCCATACACAGACCTCTGTCTTGAATGCAAAGCATTCTCCGGTCTTCCTCGTGATTGTGCAAAGGCACTCGGCTGTTGCCTGCTTTTCACCAGTTCAAAGAAACCAAGAACAATATTTTAGCAAGAGCTCATTTGATTTACTTCAACCACATCAGATTCCTGTCCATTGGAGCCGCTGCCCAGCGAGGGAATGCCCAGTGAAGAATGTCAGTGTTTGCACAAGAACAACACATACAGTTTGTTAAGCCTTCAATCTATTCCTTTCCTGTCAAACAGCTTCACAACAGCTAGCACCGAACCGCACGCAATTTGTATTCTTCTGTGCCATGTTGCAATCTGACCTTGTGAGTCTTGCGAATAACACCATTTACACATTAAAATGGAAATATTATCATCTGCTTTCCATGCACACATGGAACAGCAGTTAGAATTCGGCCAAGTGGTCCACATGGCAGTCTTGAGGGAACAGAACCAGCAGCAGGGCCCTTAAGAATGGAACAAAGGCAACTGGCAGCAACAGCAACTCCAGCCTCTTCATGTGGCATGGCACTGCACTTCATGATCTGATCTCTAATCACAACATCAACATTGTTCACCAGAGGCTTTAAATCCTTTTGTCTAGTTGTAACCAACCTTCCTTCCTCTCTATTGTTAAGTGGGAGCCACCATCACTGCCATTTCCTCAACTGGCTTAGCCCATTGTGAATCCAGTACTTTGATGTCAAAATTTGATGTATTTGATGGTATAGTAATGGTATATAGTTGGTTTAATAAAAATTAAATCATCAAAAAAATGTAACTCAAATACATTTAGTTTTCAATCCACTGGACTTGCTGGTCACGTAGTTTTTTACAAAAGAAAGAAAAAGTCGACAACATCAACAAAAACATTGCATATATACAAGCTAGCATGCATGTTGTGCTGGATACTAGGTAGGTTTGCTTTTTTGCGAAATGGATTTGGAATGAGACATGCAAAAAATCAAATTGAGGAGACACCTTTAGTTATTTACGTACCAGCTGAAAACTAGGAAAGCATTTTTATCTCCACTTTAAGGAGGAACTGAAGTTACACGGGGCTTCTTGTAAAGCGAATCTTGTGACTATCATCAAAACGTTTTTTCCATGCATTCGTTCTGTACAGTATAGAATTCAAGTATCCAGCTGTAGTCGACTTCGTGATCACTTTCCTTTCTAGCATTACCGGGTTCTATTCCGGAAGTGAGTAGCCTGTCAGCAGACACTTCAAAAGCTACAAGTTCCTGGCAACTCAACCCATAAGCAATTACACTAAGTGCGTTCCACTCCAAACACAGTTTTTTTTTAGTCTGGCGCTGACAAGAAAGACCTACATGCAGTCGTCTGCTTGCTGGTACTTCCAGTGCACCTCAAGTTGGGCTTCCTTTTTATACTTGTATGTTTACGTAGTGTAACTTGTAAGATGCTTTGTCAAAAAAAAGATAGCATTAGTAGACACATGATACCAGATTTTGATTACTTTCTTGTTTGTGTAACTGTGTTACTACTATAAATTAAATACTATATACAAATACAAACATTTAGCAATATTTGGGGAAACATGTCTGATAAACATGTAAAAAATAATTTATTAATTTACTTTTTTTTTCTTCTAGACATTTTGTATAACATCTTAATTATCATGAATGGCAGCATAACCCAGATCTGTATTTCCCATGAGGCAGATACGTCTCGTGCTGTCTGTAAAAATGTCAAACCTGGATACAAAACTGCCGAGCTGCATAGAATGCATTATTATCTCAATATTGCAACTAACATTTTGGACAAGACATTTTCAGTACACTATTCCCATATGAAAACATCTGCAACATTATAAAAAAAAAGATTATTACCAGCAACCTACCAGCGAAGAGGAAACTGAAGGCTGCTCGATTGATGGGACATAGCGGGAAGAGCCCAAGATAGATGAACTGGCAGGATTTTGTGCAAGCCTCATAGGCCAAACTGAGGCTCAAAGAGGATAAGGTGAATTGACTATATTCCCACATGAGTCTGACTGGATTCTGACCTGCCGACACATTTTCTATTTCAGATTTTTGTCTGCTCAGGACTACTAAGTCAGGCTGACATTTCAATGGCATCGTATGCCACAGACACGGACAAAGCACTACCTGCTTTACAGTTACTCGACAACTGCATTTTTAGGTCTAAGTAACCTACTCTATGTGCCCTAAAATATTTTTTACAAATGTATAAAACCAGAAAAGTTAAAAAATCTGTATAATACGAGCAGCTATGTACTGTAACGTAGAACATAAATTATTAATGTCTGCATAATACCCTAATTTTACAGTGCTCAACTGAAACCACAGAGTCGGGGGTCACAGAAGCTGCATAATTTATACTTTAGATCCTAAACAAACCCATGCATTAATTCTGCAGAAACACTATCCATGTCATGCTGTCTTTCAGAAAATGCAAATGTGTGACGTAAGCTAATGAAAATCTACTGCAAAAGTGCACTCGGTGAATGGTATGTAAGGGACGCACAAACCAAACTGAACGCGTAAGAAACATATTGCATTAGCATACATAAAGGCCACCTGCCAACCACTGACAAAAACAGAAAGCAATATAAGTACAGGTAACCTGAGAATGCTAACCTATGCAATATTCTTTTTCATGTCTGTTTCGAAAGACTGATGCTGTCTGCGTTGACCCATAACTCTGTTTTACCTGTCTATACCTGGTTACCTAAAAGGTGTTGTATCTACATGAAGAGCTGAAGCTTCTGTGAAATGTAATTTTCCTGGTCAGAAACTTTAAACATCTCCACTTAGGCTTTGAATAAAATCCATACGTTCATGTGCCATTAAATACAAGATTATGTCTTGTGCCCATCTGCTCAAACACTACACTGAGGCAAAATGTATATGTCACTGTGCTAATAAACACTAAGATTTTAGATTCAACTATATATATATAATACATATCAATTATATATTTATAATTGTATTACCAATATATACAGTATAATACAAATTAATAAAATGCAAATTTAGATTTTAAAGAATACCCCCAAAATTGAAGTTTATCAAATGTTATCAAATCTCCTGATTACATTTAAACAGAAACGATGGATAAACAAAATCCTAGTGTTTCAGCAAGATTGACATGAAACATTTTCAGTATTGATTTTCCAGGAAATTAAATTCAGCAAGAATGACATTCCACTGCAAATCAGTAGCAATTTGCATAGCGTTGACTGCTGAGAAAATATCTGCGGTGCAGAATGGTGTTTGCAGTACTGAAAAAGAGTCAATTTTTCTGTGTATTCTCAGTATATGGGTACAAACCACAGACCCATAGCCCACCTGTGAAGATAACAATCTAGGTTTCTTTTACTGCCCACAGGCCAGGGAATCAGGTGTCTACTGTTGTGCCACTGCAGGTGAGCACTCAGGTGTGCATAAAGGAATGTGTATATGATGTTCTGAGATAGGAATGAGTACATTTGACTGTCAACACTGGCTGGTCAATAGCTACCAGCCATCATTTTAACAAGTAAATGTTATTTTAATATAAGATCAGAGAAGTTGAGATTGTGTTCGATTGAACAGGTCTACCAGGGAGTAAAGTGTAAAGCGCTTTGAGCAGTCCTAACAATATGGAGTCTGATCTATATAAAAACTTACTTTTTTACTTTTAAATATAATATAATCAATACAACATTACCTGCTTATCAATATTTTCTGGCCAACACCTGTAGCTATTTAATTTTCTACATTTAAAAGTTATTTTATATGTAAAATCACCTGCTTATCTTTTATACTTATGTACTCAACTCACCATCAACTAAATATGGCTTGATTCTGAATATGCTGATGGATTGCAATCTTGAATGAACTTTAAACCACATGTCTCATTATAAATTCTATACCATTTAATTTAATTAACAGTTTTAGACTAATTTCCATATCAATGCTTCTAATAAGCAGCTACAGTGATGGAAAAACCCACTGTCATATGGTTGTCATATGCACAAAGGTGACACAATGACAGGATCTCCCTAGACATTCGTGGAGCTGCACATTGGCGGGACTAGACAAGGCCACAGCTTAATGGGGAAGTCCATCGAATAATGAAGGAAAGATGATTAATGCAGAATTAATGTTGTTTGAGTGATACCTGTTCAGGTGTCTGTCAGATCTTGTCACCTTCTTTAATCATGCCTGACTGCCCAATGCCTTTGTATGGGCCTGGTGGGTGACGTTGCCATGGAAACCCAGGGTGGACAGATGACATTTTAATCACATGAATGCCTAGAGCTGTCTGGATGTTGTTGTGTTGTGGGGTGGATTCTATGAGGGATTACAGGTCAGCCCACATGTAGTTGTACATGTTTTGGAATACAAAAATTATAAAAGCATATTATAGATCCACTCATTCCACGTGTCTCATCCACTGTCTGACATTATTTAGAAATATTAATTAGAAATAGTCAGCTGTACACCTGCTGAATGTGGATGTTTCCAACATGTTTGTTTAGTTTTTCCATAGGAATGTCTAGATTGTTTCTTTTGCAAATACCGTTGATTTTTGTTGGGTCCTTGATGACTACGATCCAAAGAGTTGTTGGCATTGCTAGAATGGAACATGGAAACTGACAGCTTACCTTTGCACTCTTTATCACCCTTGTGCGGCTCATATCCAGGCATGCACTTGCAGCCTCCATCTAGGAAGATCCACTGGCCATTTTGATTGCACAGGTTCTTTGGCGGTTTCTCGATGGCCGCATTGTTCACGCAGACGCCTTCTCGCGGCACAACCGCCGTTTCATCAAGGCCAGTCGTCGTGTTGGGGAATGTTGCGAACTTGACCGTGACACTCTTGCACATGATATAATAGATCCTAATTGAAAGCAGTGTTGTGCATCCACCTTCGTCAAAGAATGCAAAGTAGACCCCCTTCTTCATGACGGCGATATCGCGCGTCTCCACATTGCTCACTGCGTTGTTGATGTCAGTGAAAGTGCTGTCGGCGGCGATGACATCTTTGTGCTTGTACACAGACGTGTTCCACTGCGGGTATGTCGCGTTTGCAATGTCTGAGTCACTCTCATAGTAGAGGAGTTTGAACGATTCCTTGCACTGCTGGAGGAGACCAGGCTCTGGGAATTTGGTGCAGCGACGCATCGTAAACGTCATCTCAATGTAGAGACGCTTTGCCTCACCCCGTGGAATGAACGGCGTTCGCAGCCAGTTCCTCACTTCCTCCTTCGTTACCTGACACACCGTGTAGATGCGCTGTGTGTCGCTCGAAGGCGTGTTGTACGTTGCCTCCCTCCACTGCAAGCAGAAACATCCATGATTTATGCTGTACTTTGTTTTTGACATGTCAATGAACACACTTACATGAAACTGGCAGCACCACAATGTATTTTTTGTATGATTCACCAATTAAAGTATGTTTATTAATGTTTTGGCTTGCAGAACAAGCAGCTCACATCTGAAACTACATGTGTGCAGTAATTTTATCCATCAATTAAATTCTTTATTTCCAAATGAAAATAGTAGCATACAACCTACGCTTATCTTAGTAATTTACATATTGTTTGCAGTAACTGCACTGCTGTGACTGTCTTCCTAGATGACCCCACAATTGGACATTTTATAGTATAATCTAAAGCAAATTTATGTAGACCTTTCGATTGGGATGAGACCAGTGTGATAGGTCAAACCCACATCTATCCATTAAACCAAGCCAGGCTGCCAGAGAAACAAAGGAAATATCAAAAGTACCCAGCACAACTAGCTACCTGTGAACATCAAACAGGGTGCCACCTTTGTTGTTCTGCTCCACTGCTGTGCCATTACTGTCAGCAGGCTTTGATTAATTACCTTCTATTTCTAAACAACCATTAAGCACCCCAAGATTGAAGGCCTGTGTGCCCCCTTCCAGGCTGCTGGTACCACAAGGATGGATATCTCAGCTTTAGCAATCAATCAATAACAGATCAGACACATGATCACCAACATGACAATTAATCACATCCTACAAATAACTGTCCAAACAGAAATTAGCCATGTGTTAAATTTCAGGTAAACTGTCAAGCTGATCTGATAACTATTCATGGATTATCATGTGACATAGCCAGGGTGACAACCCTTTGTTCTTGTATTGGTTGTATTAACTGTAGTATCAGCATCAATGTGTCATTTCTGGATGAAAGAGAATAGGAAAGGAATAATACTTTCAAATAGTAATCTCAATTTTCCTTCTACTGTTTTTACGGTTTTTATATTCTGTGAGCCCTTTGATGGGTCGGATTTTTCCATGAGAACACATTGCTAACAGATTTTTGGAAGCTCATCTGACGCATCCATAACTCAACTTCCTACCCATATTTACTGTATTTAATTTACATTTTAAATATAAGTAAGGGACCTTGAATTCTAACTACTAGTCCAGACAAACACGTAACAACAGTACCGCTGTCGCACCAATCTGACAACATTTTGTATTCCAAATAATGTGTCGAACACTATTATTTATAAACACAACACAATTATTTTACTTTAACTCTGTTATTTTAAACCCATAAATCACACCATTAACAAATGGTAAACACAGGTTGCTTTGTTATATCTGACACCCTGTCTGAATTGTCTGATCCTAATAGCAGTGCTCAACATCCACTCAATCATCAAGCTGTATTGCAGGGATGGTAGCTTAGAGCGCCAGACTGTCAATGGAGGAGATGGGGTTCAATTGCACCTGGTGCCATTTCAAAATTTGGCCAATTTCGTTCACCACACATTGCCAGTGGCTTTCAGAAGTGACATTAAAACCTGTTGGTCCGTTCTATCTGGTGTCAATGCCACAGGAAGTAAAAGATCCCACACAGGGTGTAAATGTAACCTGCTGCTGTCTCCCTCTCACAATCCCAACCACATGTATGAGTCATACCAGAAGCGTTCACAATGAGCTTAAATAATTGTGCAGAATACATTGCACAAGGACAGCTGAATGAATGAATCAAGCTACATCCAGTGGACACTATAGGACACATCCTCAGGTACAGAGGCATAAGACACAAAGCTTTGTGGGAATACAAAGAGGAGTTTTAATCTCTCAGAATTTCCTCTTGAACCTCTCTTTCATGTGTCCTGCATAAGTCAACAGAGCAGAAGGGAACAGTTAAAATGTACTCGGGCACCAGTGCAGGTTTTGTCTTGCATAACTGGACCCCTGCAAGAAAGTGCCAACTGAGGCAGGGTGAAATCAAGTGATGATCTTCAAAGCAATTACAGTGCAACAGTTCAAATGACAATTGCATAACAATCCAATCAATGGACTCACTTATCTCCAACTTGCAGTGGGCAGCTGCAGGTATCTGTTGATTGGGCTATTTTAAACATGACCCAGTCTGATTATTTAGCTACAGTTACTTGTACAGCAAGTGCAATTAACAGGTAATGAAAAGTAAACGTCTATTCTACTGCACATCTCATCTCATCTGTTTCCGATAATGTAATTTCCGCTGGATAAACTATTTAATCCTCTCATCAATACACATATCTGTCGGCACACTTCTTGTTAGCCTGCATACATACGTATGTATATCTCCTCCATACATCAATTTGTTTGTTTTTATGTGTATTTATGTGTCTCATCGTGCCAACCATCACTTCACATCAATGTTTACATACTCGGCTGCAGACAAGTACCCCCAATTCAACTATCTATTATAAGCTGAATCACCATAAATGCACCGGGAAGTTCGACATGGGTTTTTCACGATTGTGAAATTGGAATTTCAAAATGAAATCATCTCACTTCAACTGGACACTCAAACATGGTATTGCTCAACACGATCAACACTTCAGAAAGGGAAGTTCTTAATCAAATCAAATACTACTTTAATTTGAAAATTAATATGAATCAGTTGTGAAGACCAGTTTCTAATTAAGCCATTTCATAACATTTGCTATTTAGTTATTCTAACAGACTAACACAAGTTAAATTTTTTTCATCATCATTTTAAATAATATCCATTTACTGGACACAAACATTGACAACAAGAATGTATTTTACATGGTAATAAACTAACTCAAGAATCTATATTCTTTTAGAATATTTTGGATGTGTCATCATTTTGCGAACGTTACTCTGCCAATGGAGTCAGCCAAAATATTTAGGATGAACACAATAATTTCTTGAGAGGTAATTACCACATAAAATATCACTTTAGATTAAACCAGATTGTTTCCATTCAACAAGGATGCTGGTTCTGTGCAGTGTTACAGGTCTGTTACCTGTCACAAATGTCTGGCAAAGAAACAGCACATGATGATGACAGCTATTTGACCAATGGTTGTATATAGACATACACTGGTCAGCTGCAGGCGGACATCTCCAAGACTTCATCGGTGGTCAAGACTCATTGAGGAGAAAGATGAAGAACAGTGACAGCAGCCCTCTACTAACAGGTGATGATGTGGCCTGCAGTTGGCCAGATGGTCCTGACATTTATCAATGCTTATCAAAGCCTCGGAAATAGACATGAAAGGGCAGTAACCATTAATAATTTTGGTCCACACACCAACCCTGCCAATGACTGAACCCTGAAGTTAATTTAAACGCTCCTGTGCAAAGATTTGATGTAATTTCTTAGAGCCACATGGAAAATAACAAAACTTCTCATGAAAGGAGTCACAAAGGAGGAAGCTATGTTTTTGTACTGAACCTTCTCAAGACGCTGTACAGCCTACTTAACCAATTTTGGCGAGCAACTTTGGTGCAGCCAACATGGAGCCAGGCTTTGTTAGGCAGTAAATATGCTGTATAGCCTACTGTAACCAGTGGCGCTTTGGAACTTAACTACGTTCTACATCAACTTCGGAAAGACTGGAAATTACTGTTTATATAAAGCACCAGTGGAAATCCAGGTCTGTAGTGCATTTAAATGTATGGAGTCAGCAAATATGATGAATTAGCATACACATCCGAACCAGTTCAACCACAAGTTACTGTGGGTGGATCATCAAGTGTTGTGTGCTGTATTTGACGTTTTAAAGTGGCAAGTGAGAAATCAGACACTTCCTGATTTTGTGTGGTAACGTACGGAAGAGTAAGTAAGGTAAACAGCAATATGTCAATCACTTTGATTGGTATGTTGATGACATCAGCCAGTCCAGTGGATGGAGGTGACAGGCACTGAGCCTGAACAAGTGTCATTTGATGAGAGGGTGAATTGAAGGGTGTAACAATTTAAGTTATGCTTAAAGTCACAAAGTCCACTCTGTGACTCTCTCTAATTTGTTTACTTCATAAACAGTATGTGAGCAAATTGTAAATTATCACCAAAAAACACCAGTGTTACACAAATTTGTTGTACTAGTTGTGATAAAGCCCAAGTAAAAAATCTGAGATCGGTATAACGGTTCAATAACAGAAACAGAGGAACAGAATAAAACAAGTGTATTTTTGTGTGATTCACTGCTTCCATGTGTTTTCCACTGTGTTATCTTACATATGATACTGTATTCACATACTTACTAACTCCAATCAATAAAAAACAGCTGTATTTGTTATGCAATTCCATCTATGCTGTACTTTTCTTTCTTGTGATTCTGGCATTGGGGATTATGACCGGCCAGACTTTGTCCACACAGGTTATGTCTGCTGGGATTACATCCAGTGGATTACATCCTGGGTATTGTCCTGCATGAATTTGTCTGGGATTCAACAATGCTGTGTCCAGTTTTTGCCAGCTGAGTCTAGGAAGCAGGTGTCAGACACCATAATGTGAAGGACCTTGGAGCAGCCAGGAAGACCCTCTGTAGGCTAGCTAGCAACAGTGAAGGCCTGATGACAACTTGATGAGGCTGCAGGAGATTGCTGGGATAATGATGCTAGACAGAGATAAGACCCACCAAAACAGAAGACCCACACTGGCCAAACACCCACTGATCCCCTGGACATTAGAAGGGTCTTAATTAGTCTGAGGGATAAAGGAGATTATCATCTGAGCTCAGCTGCTAGAACACAGCTGAGAGTCCCTAGGGAGCCACCAACTGTGGCTGTAATATTCATCTGTCTCCTGGGAATGTAGCAGCTAAACTGTGCACTGCCATCAAATTCCATGTTTTATTGCAGCATTTTATCCAAACCAAGGCAGAAGCTTTGAAGGTGTAATTAATAATAACAATTAAATATATTTTAGCTTTCAGTATATCCCATGTACAGAATGAGCTGGATTTGCAAATGTGATGTCGTGGTAGAAAGGTACAATACTAATTCCTTCTTTCTTTTACAAACAAGAGGCCAGGCAAGCAATTACTGTAATACTTTGATACTACAAGTTTTATATCTTGTAAAAAATCATTGATTTCTCTATCTTGCAAAACCCTTTCCACGACCTAGTTAAATGGCCTTGAACAATGTTCCAATCCTATCACACATAAACATAATATTGATACAGACTTTTAAAAAACAAATCACTATCCGAAAGGATGGGCTAGATGGATAAGAATAGCCATTGCACTCATCTATCATTGTCTTCCATTCTATCTTCTTTTTCTGTGAATTGGTTCGCAAACAACAACATGAACCCAGTGCTATCACTGGGGGTGACAGGGGTCCCCCAAAGAAAATACCCTGTCTGTTTGGTATTCGCAATGTAAGCAAAACCTGCATGTTTTATTACCCCAGAGACAAGGGACATCTGCAGAGGGGTTGGGGTCAGGGGGTTCAGGTCAGGGGGGAGTCTGACAGCCTCTAGCCCACAGCCAGGGCATACACAGTACATAGCCAAAGTCCTTCCTTTGCCCTATATCATTAGGTAGGTAGACTGTAGAAGGATCTATCATTATTCATGGCCCACCCAAGGGGCAGAAGCAAAGATCTATACATTCCAGCAGACAACTTTACCATGTCTATTTTGGTGCTATCTATTTCTGTGATCATGTAACTTGATACATACATGAAAGTCAATTGTGGAGCTATCTCTTGTGTGTTGTTCACAGAAGATGAAACAAGCTTCAGTATTTTCTCCATTTGAGTATGTTGCGTTTTTACGAAGCCTTTACAAGTTTTAATCAAAACATTGTTCTAGAGGGTCAGATATCCAATGTCTTGATGTAGACCAGAAGTTTACTAATGGTGGAGCATTGGTTCACTTGCTTTTTACTCGAAATGCTGTCTGATGGTAGCTCAATGATTCAGCCTCAGAAAGGCTCTGCCATCACGTAGGTTGTGTGCCTTGGAATTGCTTGCCTATTTGTAAAAATTTAGGTCTGATTGCAAACATTTTTATCATCAAATCAGTGAATAAAAGGTGCATGTCATAAGCTTCGGTACACATTTAGTACACCCCAAAATAACACAATTCTATTTATTCAGGGTCTAGGCCTTTGTAGAACAAACTGTTCTGGTAACCAGAACCAACATCACAGCTAAACAGGCTGTAGAGGAAACCAGGTCCAAGTCCCAGTGTGTGTTGGGTGTGTCAGGGGAAGTTCAAGCCTGGAAGTCTGCACCAGCAGAAACTTCCCAGTAGTAGAACTAGCAGCGGTAATGAGAAGCAGATTCCTACACTGCGCTTACCAATCTATCAGTGTGTATGTGTGCACTGCCCTTAGTCAGCGCCTCCATACTCCCTGTCCGTAGCCGTTCTCAAGGTTCAATATTTATCCGTCTACTTGAGCCTGGGGTGTACCCACTTAAATATTCAGTATCCAATGTGAAATCTATTACAGGAGAAATGGGTAAACATTGCCGGATAGAGAGGACAGTCATGATTTCTGTTGAAAATAAACATTGCATAACAGGCAGGAAGGGGGGGTATTATAACAATTGTGCAATCAGCTTAGATGCATACCACATGTTGGACTGTGAACCAGATTACCAGAACCTAGTGTAAGACAGAGCAAGCAGGGCAGAGATAGGCTCAGCAAAGGCAAAGCTGCCGAGACTTAGTTTCCACCTCATTTACCAGTAAGATAAGACTATATCTAGACCTCCCCTGTCATTCACTGTCATTCCCCTGATTGGATGCAACATCTATGTGTCACAACTTCAACATGCTGCTTCCAGGGTCACCAAGGAAACATGTCCACAGATATATAGCATTGTGACACTGTCAACAGGCCAGAGGCATGCATGTTGAAATTATTTTTTTAACTACAAGACTTAGTAAAGACAATATGGAGTAATGTGCACAATCTACAACAATGTGATGGTTTACAAGACTTGTCAGGTTTGACAACACCAGTTTGTGGATGAAAGGTGTCAGTCTTGGTAAAAAAAATATGTCTGACCAATAAACGAATATATTTACTTCAGTTTTATTAGTCCAGTTTATTACTTTTAGTTGTACAATTCCTTTTAGTCTCACAATGTGTCACTGATGACCTACATTTTACATTTACTTGCTTCATAATAATTGCTTTGAGTATCAAAATGATATCTGAAAGCCACCTGTAAGTTCTAACGCAGCCACAATCAAGCATTCTCCTACTCTCTTACATAAGTAGTTCCATTCTGATCCAAAAAGCAAGGAAGGCATAACAGTGGGTAGAGGGCAACCCTTGCTCTGTTTAAACTCGGCATGAAGTTAATCTGCTGGAAGGAGTGGCACAGAAATGGCTCCCTGCTTTTGGAGAGATGGGAGCGGCCTATACTTAATTCATCATTTCCACATCTCTAATGCTCACTGGAGTGGTATACAACTTCCACATTTGACAGCCGGTTTAGATGGAGGTCAGGATGTGTCAGCTACACCAGGAGTGTGAGTGTTGCTCATCGTAGAAGGCAGCGCATGCCACAAATCTTAGAAAACAGCTGAACGGTTCGATGACAGAGAAAAACGAACTGAACTCGGGATCAAGATGACGCATCTGTGTATTACACGAAGAAGGGCTGAGGAATGACTGAGAACGTTAGCAACACAGCACATGTCTGCCTAGTATATCATAACCAGTGCCATTCCAAACTGGTTGTGATATATTAGTACGATATACTGATCTTCAGGATGACGTACTGATCCTCAAGAGGACGTCGGAATAGCTCACAATGAACCATTATGATTATTTTCAGCACGGTACAAGTTCTCAGTACAAAATATTGGAAGGTTCAACAGTGCAATATGTTTTAGCTAAGTACTGACTTCAGTGAGGTATCGTATTTGCAGGACTTTATTCTGGGTGCTGTACTAACGTTCCCATTCTTCTTTCTCCTCGGCAAGTTATTTGTGTTATTCTATGAAATCTGTTATGAGTAACATTCCACGAGTGATTTGTGTATCACCTGTTCATCACAGGTAAACCAATCAAGACTCCTAATCAGTGTTCCAATGAAGAATTGGTTGATGTATTATCTGCAGCAGCGACTCCATCCATCATGTAAACCAGGAATAGTTATCTGCTCAAAGTTTGTACCACGTTGGTAGATGCAGCACACTTTTCTAATTACCAATAATTGCAAATTTTTGTTAAAACCAGACAAACAGCTGCAAGAGTTGAAATATGTAGTTAAAACTCCAAGTACCCGGTATATGTTTAAGTTCAAATTAGGTCAAACCAAAAACAGGTCTGGCATTAGGGGAATATCGAATGTACAATTACAACTGTAAAATACATGACACTTTGCAGACAATTCATGGTATATCTTGTTCACTGAATATAAACTAGCTGTGAATGCCAGTGCTAACATCAAATACAAGTTACTAACACAGTTTGAGACTAATGGTAAGAAATCTTATAGTTGTTAACATAGTCATTGCATGTAGTATAAACTAGATCAATTCTAACATACTGACCACCCAAGTGTGCTTCAATGTACCACAGTTTGTAAAAACTACCTGTTTATCTGATCTTCCCGGCACTGTAAACATGACATGAGTCCAGACATTCAAACATAACAATCAACTTTTTAAAATGTTGGTTCATTACAATACATTTGGGCAGTCAATGTCTAACATATATATATCATTTATATCATATAATATGATCTTAAGATAAAAATGACAACCCTTTTATAATTACCAGTTGACCCACAATATACCAGACAACCTCTCTACCCAGACATGTACTGGGGCCTATCTAATTTATGTGCCCAGCAGTCAACTGGCCTTGGGTCAATCTGGTGCTGACTGGGCGAATATACATGTAATACAGACAAACTGCCAAGGGGCAGCTGTCCACCCAGTGAATGTGGTCAAGGGTGGTGAGTGCCATGGTGACTGTCATCTTTCCACAGGATAAGTCCCGCTCACAGACAGCGCTGACAGCCATACTTTGTCAACAGCCTAAGTGACAAACACGGGTCTGTGACATGTGGATTTGGCCACTTGACCCAAAGGATCACATGACAGGGAGGAACAACAGACCAGGCTGGGTGACATTTCACTACACTTGGCACAAGGGTTGTTAGTCTCGCTAACCTAACCAACCTAACCGCACCTGTAGTAATTACAGAATGGTTTCCCCTGACTTTTTCATATCACTTTCATGGTTCCAGTGAGTGAATAAGGATGAGAGGAGGTGATTGGCAGTGATAGATATTCAAATGAAGAAATTGCTAAAAATGAAGCTCGCTAGGAACAGACAACAGTGGGCAAAGAATAGTTGGTGAGATTTCAAAAGAAATTATGCAAAGCACAAAAGATGGTAGAAAGAGAAAAGACAAAACATTAAGGAGTGATTGTGTAAAGAGAAAACTAAACAGACGGGTGTGGAATGCAGAAGTGCAAGATAGGTGGACAGAGGTTATCAAGCTGAGAAGTGAACAGACATTAAAAGATTTATGATGTGGCCTTTCTAACCCTGCAAGGAACAAAGACGGAGAAGGTTCAACATCACAATTTTCATTGTCACAACTGCCTTTGTGCATGTAAATGACACCAATCAATACATCTTTGAGTGATTCTATAGAGTTTTGTGAGTTTGAGACTTTGAGTACCTTGGCTTAGGTTAAAAATCTACTGCACTAGTATCAGACAGTTCTGACATACCAAGACCCAAACAGACAATCCTGCATATCAAACTGAAAGAGGAACAAATGACACCACTGAGCTCCCAGACATCTGGAACAAGTATGCATTTCAACAACTGTTTATCTGCATTCATCAAGAGTATGCACAATTTGTTCTAGCAAACAAACTGGACCATGTGCCATGTTTTCTTTGCTTACACAAGGGGTGCCGAACACAGCATGGGGTTAATTCTAGCCACCCTCCACATTTTACCCCCTGTAGCTTAATGGCACAAGGGAGGGATCCTCACAAGAGACATGATTATCCTCCTTGCTTCAGCAACCAACAGCTGAGATACATTCCTTGGGGGAGGGTAAAGGGGCATTTTGGCAGGGGGGTGGGCAACAAGCACCCTGTGACTGCATAACATGAAAGGGGTGCTGGAAGGGGGTTGTTACATAACACCACCATCTACACAACCATCATCATCAATCCTCTATTACTTATTCAAATTGCCCAAAATAGCATATTTTATAATGCAGGAACATTATGTTGTTATAATTAGAATGCCACACTCCTTGTCAGAAAGGTTACATCTCTTCGACTGTGACATGTCACTTTTGCTTATTGTACTTCAATGGTGTTTTGCCAGGGTCTAAATGGCCCAGCGACATGCCCGACAATCTCTTATGAGTAAGTCTAACTGGGTGTCCCTCTAACTGTACATTCTCATGGTGACCCTGTTGTACCAAGTTCTAGACAAGGGGCAGACACATTAAGGACGAAGGGTGAGACAACCCAGACAGAAAACCAAACTGACTGGGCAAATCACCCGTTAAGGGGTAGAAATCATTAGAAAAACTGAAATCACCACCATAGCTCAAGGTGAGTCTCCTCAGAGAGTAACAGTACACTAGCTGATGAAAGCCTTCGGGAAGACCCCAATAGCTCAAGGTGTCTCCTCAGAGAGTAACAGGACACTAGCTGATGAAAGCCTTCAGGAAGACCCCAATAGCTCAAGGTGATGTCTCCTCAGAGAGTAACAGGACACTAGCTAACAAAAGCCTTCAGGAAGACCCCCAATAGCTCATGGTGATGTCTCCTCAGAGAGTAACGGGACACTAGCTGATGAAAGCATTCAGGAAGACCCCAACAGCTCAAGGTGATGTCTCCTCAGAGAGTAACAGGACCCTAGCTGATGAAAGCTTTCAGGAAGACCCCAATAGCTCAAGGTAAGTCTCCTCAAAGAGTAACAGGACACTAGCTGATCAAAGCCTTTAGGAAGATCCCAATAGCTCAAGGTGAGTCTCCTCAGAGAGTAACAGGACACTAGCTGATCAAAGCCTTCAGGAAGACAAGCAATAGCTCATCAACTCACCACCACAGGAAACACCAGAATAGACACCTGGAATGTCTGGACCATGTACCAAAGTTGGAGTGCAGCTTGAGTAGCATATGCAGTTAACACACAAAGGAAGAGAGAACTAGGATGACCAAACAATACAAACAATAGTTGCATGTTAGACACTGAAGAAATTAGGACATTTGCAGCAGAGGAATAAGTGTAATCATTTTGATAAAATATGTTTCTGTGACTATGGAGATCCCTAGGTGATGCTCATAAAACTTGCAAGTTTGCATGCATGTTTATGAAGAATTAGCATAAAAAGTAGTAGGTTAAATATTGTTAACATAACTAATAAATAAATGAGTAACATGTAATCTTGTCATGATCGTGATCATGGATGTCAACAGTTATGAATCAATCTATCACTTGTGGCTTGAGAGAAATGCATAGCAGTTTCTCTCATGACATGGCCAAATGGGGAGCGTTTCTACACATCAAACCCACATATGCCACTGTTCACCATAAGCCACACACAATGCACTATTGTTCCCAACTGCCATAACTGGTAATTGCAATTACTACAACCTTATAATCCACAGAAAAGCACTGCTGTACATTTCATATTGCAATCAACTGGTCTAGATCCCAGCCTATTTTATCAAGGCACCTGGAAAACAATGACTTCATTGGGTTTGTTTATTTGCTTAGCTTCAACTTATCTTGCTAAGCTGAACACCATCCTCTGACTACCAAATAGGTCCAGGCAGATTTTGATAAGCTTCAGTTCAACTGCAAACTACATTCTCAGTGTGGCAGGAAACTTGATGAATAGTTGGCTTATGGGGCAGGGTTGGGAACTTGCTGCCAACAGCTAGAATGATTACTGGGAACAGCATGTTCATAATTACAAGTCAACTACCTAAAGGCATTGGATCATCAACACAAAGTTACTCAAGCTGCATTCACACTTACACTTACAATGTGAAGCAGTTTAAACCGTTTTAACTAATCCAGTCAGAAAACGTACGTGTGAATGTGATTTAGCGCTAAAATGTTTTAGCTAAAACGGTTTAACTAATCCGTTTCAGTAGGTGGTTTAGTTAAACCATTTTAGCTAAAACGGTTCAGTGTGCAAATGTGAACGCAAGCGTATTAGCTAAAATGTTTTAAGTACGTCACAGACATGCGCATTCGATCTTGCACCTCCTCGCTTCCTGTTTACTACACCAACAAGATTTTGGCAGCATCATGTCTGCTACAAATCAAAGCAACGCAAAACCTACTGAAACACAATTGCAACACGACAATTGGGATTATGGAGAAGTTAAGTTGTTAATCGAGTTGTGGGGGGACGATCGGGTGCAGGCCGAATTGGAAGGAGTCGGCCGCAGTATAGCCATTTTGCTATGCTAGTTTGCACATGTGCACATACCAACTTCTTCCGGTTGAGCTAAATGCGTGTGTGAACGCTCTCAATTTACAAACATAAACCAGTTTAACTAAAACGTTTTAACTAAACCATTTTTATTCTGTAGGTGTGAACGCAGCTTTAGACAACTTTTACAAATAAAATGTAAAGACACCAAAAAGTTGAAATTTGCCATGAAAGACAACATGCATGGTTTGTGCACAAGTTGCAAATTCTGACCAATATAACCCATGAAATATATGGGTGCATTGATCTTCACAGAAACTGACTCTTTGGAGTAAACTAGGCATGAAAGTTAGGATACAGTTGTCAAGGGTAATTACTCACACTATGAATGATGAACAATTTGCTAATCATGTTCACTAGACAGTTAATTTTGTCAGGTGTTCTGTGGTTTCCACCAGAAATACACTGCATAAATAATGGATTCCATAAATAATTGGTTCATGCAGACATGAAGCAAACTGCACTAGACAAGTTTTCTGCCAGCCTGAACAGATTCTACACAACTGCACCTACGAAATAGCAAAAGCTGACCGAGTTGAATTTAATAGTATACCCTTATCCAACGAGTGTGAAGAGTTTCATCAATCAGACTGGTCTCTTCAATTCTTTTATTTCAGTCAAATTTACCTCTTTTTCAGTTACATTTTGGCAACTTGTTTTTGTCTACATCTCAAACACATGAAAGCTGCAAAAATATAACTGAAGAAAAATCTATAAATTTGTTGGTGAAATTTGAAAAAAAGAACTTAATAGTAAACTTTGAGGCATAGACCAGTACTGATAATAGTTAGTCATAATTGTTTATAATATATGCATAATGAATCACATGACTCAGAATCTCACACCTCATCTTTTAGCTTGCACCTCTCATCACATGGGCGCAGCACTAAATGCAATCTGCCATTTACAAGTACAACTGTCAAATAAATCTGATAGCCCAAGTGGAATTTGACAAACCACCAAGCAGCGGGATTTGTGGTATCAGTACATATCTATAAATTACATTCTTAAGACAAGGTGCAGGGTAGTGGTACCACTTTGGGATAGCCTGTGGTTGGGGGAAATGTCAGCATAAACAATATGCACAGCCTTGCAATAAAATGTTGGCACAGCTGACCAGAAACGTGACGAATTCAAAAAAACACTAGGTGAGATAAGCCAGGGATAAATCGGAGATGTGGGATTACATAACGATGTTTCGGAGGTAAGAAACCAAAGGCCTTACCAAAATAAATGATAAGCAGCTGGGGATTGAAGAGGGAAGGAAATACTGTCTTGAGGCTTAAGTCATGATAGCAGCAAGAACACCCCAGAGGCAGAAACAGAAGCTGGGCTGGTTCTCCTGTCCCCATGTTCATCTTTCCTATGTGCCCACAGGCATGGAAGCTGATCACAATGGAAAACATCATGATGTGATTTCTTTCCACCAGGCTCCAAATGAGTTTATTGTGAACAGACACATGCCAGACCTGCTCATATCAACCACTATCTCTGGTCAAACAACACCATGTGAGCTAACTCTACCAAGTAAACACCAGGACTGAGGGTGTACAGGGGGGTGAGGGCCTGCCATGTCACAGTCTTCTGTTTACAAATTCGTGCCTCATTAATGCAGCAGTTGCTGCAAGTTGCTAGTCTAATTGCCCATGAGACTGTCAACATGCCGCCTGGGAGGGAGCCTTTCTCAGTTACTCTGCACAATAACTACCAGAAATGAATGACATTGGTAGGACACATCACAGTCAATACTGTAAATTTTCTGTTCTCATTGAAATATCTGTCAAGTAAACTGCTTGCTCTTTTTTATTTTGAACCAATGCACTATCAAGTTAGTTATATTGTACATAATGATATATAGTTTTTTGTTTTTTTTCGACATGAAAATGAAAGCAATGTTGTTATAACTTGTCACAATGACAAGTTAACTGTTTAAACTGATTGCTCTAAATTGCTCAAAAAGGTCAAACTTTTAAAACATATTTATATAATATAAAAAAAATTTCCTGACAGATTGGTCTTTTAAAAAAGTACAAAATAAAGCATTAAGCTTCATAACTTTCTCTGGAACAATTATCACACATTATACAAAATAACAAACGATTTTCCCAGTACAACTGGTGAACTGTGCAACTGAATGCTGAACAAACATTCCACTGTTCAATATGCCAGTCTCTTTATTCATGATGGAAAGTGGGAATAACAAGCAGCTCAACTAACAAGCATGGGGTAGCACCCTCCATATTACACCCCTTATAGGTAAACACAACCATTCTTATCAGCCTCCACTTAAGTATTGCCTTTGTGGTGCAATAAATAAACAACACATTGTGCCTGGTGGAAACCTCATTGCTGGACCTCAACCACCCTTCTCTTTTATTACCCTGTCTGTGCTGCAGGGGGCGGAATGATAAACTGCCCCTGTGAACTGAAAGCCAGGGCAGTCATCTAATACTGCCCCAGAGCAGTTTATAAAAGATCACACTGACACTGAACAGACAGGGCTCTGACTAAGATGACTAGTTTGACCTGTATCCTCAGGTGCAGCTGTCTCAGACTGGGATCTATTACTCTCACAGAGTGACCCCACAGTAGCCATAAGCCGCCTGGGTCTCACTGACCACTCCACTGCCATTGTACCAGCCAAAAGTGTACCCAAACAGGAAACATACCAAACAGAAGCCCATTAGCACAGCCAGGATTGCTCAGGTGTGATTATCCTGTCTATTGTGCATTGGCTGAAGTGATTTTGTAATGTTTTCATAGAGCAAATGTGCTACAAGTTGAGCCAGCTTGCTGTGTCCGCCGGGCCGGCTTTCCCCTTTCAGTTTCTAATGCTCAGTGCAAACATGCCTTCAAACAAACCTATCAAAGTGGATGATTTTGCTGCAAATTACACAATCTGGACAGCTGATTCAAAACAAACACTTAAAACAATGGCCTGCACTCAGTTTGATAGAGTGGAGTTTTCAGCAACATTTAATCCTAGGCCATTCATCAATTAAGGAGGACAAGTTTAATTGCATACAATAACACTACTCAATATACTATTACTCGCAACAGTAATCTAAAATAACGGATCATTTTATTTCAATCTATTTCAGTGGTAAGATATATTTGTTCCAGAAAACATGTACCGAGGAAGTGCACAAATGTTACACACAAAAAGATGCAATCAAACATTTATTTATTTATGGAATTACAACAGCCATAAACTAGGATCCAAATATAAAAAATTCATGGTCAATAACATGTGGATATCATAAAAGTGATTTGCTTCTACTTTCTGGTTGGCTTCATTTGTATTTGTTGGCTGTTTATTGATATCGGATTCTACCACATGCAACATATCCACTTTCCATCAAACAATTTGTGAATATTAACAGATTTATTGCCCACCAGATGACCACAGCATTTACCCATGGTCAAGTAAATGACCGAAATGATTACACAAATGCCATATGGGTAATAAAACATGCTATGCAGGGAAATTCTCATCATCAGGTGGCAATCATAACAATCAGGATGTGTTTACGACCCAGACATCATTATTACACTGCTAGCCACAGGATGCAATCAAACTGCAGCAAAACGCCCTCAGCACATTTTATGTAAATCACACATTTTATGGTGTTATTTGATGCTTAAATTTTATATTTCCCTTGGGAACTTTCATGTGCAGGTCTTGTTCATGGAAATGCTGCAGACATTTGTAATAGCGCATTTTCTTCTGGGGCACACTGTGCATGACTGCCTGGCTAAGACTGAGAGGACGCTCCTGCTCAGAATGTCCATTAGATGTTCTTGTCAGATGCCGAGCACTACCACCTCCACACAAACACTTTGGAAAGGCTTCAGCCTTGCAGTGGATAGACAGCAACACGGCACTGCTCTCTCAGCCTGACAGGAACACTTAAATGTGTACCTTCACTACTAGAGCTTCTTCCTAATTATCCAGAGAGAACATAAAAGAAGTCAAACAATCCCTTCAAAGTGACTTCAACCAGACCAATCACAAGGCACAGGCTGAAGTCAGAGCTAATAAAGACATGTCTTGGAAGGCATCCTATCCTGTCTGGAAGGAAGTTTTTGCCGATTCTGGATGAGAGATTTATGCAGACAGTAAATTCAATCCCTGGACAGGCACCTGTGCTTGTCCTGTGTGGGTGTCATGCCAATGCATGAGTGGCTAGGAACAGAATAAAGGCACGCAACCGCACCCACTGCTGACAGCTGCCAGGCAGCTGCAGTAGTCAGTGGATAAATGTGCTACTGACTGACAGGAATACAGAGCAGCTGAGTGACAATAACAGGACACATCTATAAATAAATACAAGCCTCCCTGTTCATGTTGCATCTCAGGTGAAACGAAGACAGCATTGGTGAAAGTGCTAAACCTGCACCTGAAAGACTGGTGGATTAGTTTGCACATCTGTGCATTTCCAGGCTGAATTACAAATGGCATGTTGAATGTCAATTTATCTGCCGGCGCAACAAAGGAAGCTACAGAATGTGATATCAGCGCACTGCCATGAATAAAAGACAACCTGCTGGAGGTAGCAGGTCTGTCAGACCGCTCAGCACCACAGAGTCAAGAGAGATAATCCTACTGTTAAAACACAATGTGCACATGTCACTGAATCATGTCATTCGCACAGGGTAAACATGTCCTTACTTATCCCCATAATGGCCTGTCATATCATTGTCACAACGCTACAAACACACACTGTAGTGTGACTTTCAGCGATATGACAGTTTGACAGCTCCACTATAAAACGTCTGCTTTCTTTGCTGTGAAAGGTCACAACAGACATTTTGGTCCCTGTTCTCAACCCGGTGAACCCATGGCGCTAACACAATGGCCTGGTTGTGGCTTCTATAACTTGTAGTATTACTAGACACAGCTCCGTTCTCTGTTCTTACGATAATCACCATCATTTTCCTTGTTAATATTACGAGCATTTGAAGATGTTTTCAACAGGTTGAGCATTCAACTACGTTTTCCGGCGTACACATAATGCACAAACAAATCACCTAGTCATATCCCATGTAGCCACGAAGCTTGGGTGGTCGAGTGGAGATCGTACCAGGAGCAGTATATACCCTGGAATGCTGTAATTTGCCAGTCATGCTGTAACATTTCACATCATTATGAACCATCATCACCACTGGTGGTGAAATAAAGCGACAGTTTCACCCCCAAGTTACTCTTACATAAATCCACTCCGTTCACAAGGAAGCTTTTCAAGGATCAACTTGACTTGATTAAACTTCAGTGAAACAGGTCAACAGTGTTCGGGACAGGTGACAGGATTATGTTTGTGGGTAAAAAACAGCCTTAAGAGAGATTTATGTAAGCATTACAAATGGAAAATTAATTATTATAAATTTTATATTTCACTAGTAGAAGAACCACTTCTTCACAAAGTAGTAAAACTATGTGATAACAACTCAATTACTGATAACCTCAAGCAACCTCCTGAACAGATAATTTAAGTTTAATAATAATTTAGACTTTTAAAAACTTACGCTTAAGCTTTGCTGTAGAAGCCTGGTGACTTCATATAAACATTCCTGTTTTCACACTAGTTGAAACTTCACCAACCTCAATTATAAACTGATTAAAAAAGTGAAGTTCATCTCTGAATTAGGATGGAATTCAGATGGAATGCTCCTAATAGGAGGTTGTAGTAAGGTGGAAATCAGAGTTCTGGACACCCTGATTGTGTGTCATCGTCCTGTCAAGAACACATCTCAACAACTAGGTGATTTGTACCATAATGATATACCCATGGTAGGTAGGATTCCTAAGCAAACACCTGCCCTTCTGGAATCACTAAATACACATGACCAATCAATCAAAACATAGCATGGCATGTCAAAGATGAGAAACATGTAATGCCTTTCTTTTAATCTACCTACACCTGGTCTGTATGTAGTTGTTGTGATGAGTATCCAACTTCATTATAATTACATAAGCAAGGAAATAAACATTATGTAAAAAATGGATAATAAAATAAGTATGCTACCCTAAATGACTAGATAAGCAAGTAATTATACATTTTTCTGTCATGTCTAACCGTAAGAAATGTCACAACTAACATCAACATGTCATCATGATGAAGTATACCCAATGGCAAACTTTATTTTCTGAAAATAAGCTATGTATTCATGTTACCTTAGTATGCATGTACCAAAGGAAAATGGCTAGCCATGTTAATACTATTACATAACAATTACACATGGCTGGTCAACAACCAGAAATAGCCAGAAGCACATGCAGATACAGGTTCACTACAGATATCATCAAGCAATGTCTTGATGGTGATACCCTATGGTGTCAGGACCTAGACCTCATATTAATGGCACCTCAGGATGTAGGTAGAGTTCTGACATGGCACTAGGACTGCAGGCAATGTAATGTCTCCACTGATTGCACCATTTAAACAGATACCTGCTGGGGAGACATTGTGGTGTTCAAGACCACATGTGCAGGCTTCCACAGCTTGATATCAGGGCATGCTTATTGGAGCCTGCTGGTGGCTGTTCTCAATTATGATAAGGAATGACTAATTATAACAACTACAAATTACTACATTAATAAAGTGTGCATGTTGTAAACCAGGCTAGATATATAACCATAGAAAAGACAAAGATATACCTTGTCCCAGTCAGGGACCATTAATAGAGCTGTACTGTAGAGCAATCAAGGCAATGTATATATATATATTTAGACATAGTTTTTAACAATGTTTATTCAATGTAAACTTAGTCCTGCATTTTATATGTACACTATGGTAGTGGGTGCATTAAAAATTTCATAAACAGCACTAGTAGCACATACAGCCAGAAAGTCCTGATTTGAGACTTGCCAAAATTGATTACTGAATCCCTACCTATAACATGGTTAAAGTACATCAGACTTGTTATTACTTTCTTCGTTAGCACAGCTCCTGTTATGGAAAAGTTAGTTCTTGTTACAGTGACCTTCCCAAAGTTATATCATCACCTATTCCTGCTAAGACATCTTCCTGCCAACTTGTTCAGCCTCTATGGTATTTTAGCACTATTAATAAAAAATATAGCCATGTTGTGAAATGTTTTTTGATTGATGGTTTTGAGGGTTTTTTAACACAACATTTAGCAAAGCTGAACATTTCCAAACAAAATGTTTATGTATTTAAAAAAAAAAAAAAAACAACAGACATCCATACTTTTTTAAGAAGCAAAACAAAACATGGTTCAGTATCAGTACTTAATAAAAATAATGTTGACGTTTCTATTTCATTACACTGATGTCAACAAAAGAAGTGTGGGTACTTTGGCCTGTGCCACCACTGGATCAAGAGACATTCTCACCACACATAGGGATAATCTGAACCACCCACCCTCAAATACGTTTCAAATCAATTCAATCTAATCGAGAAACCAATCTTCCAATGGTTTTACTAGGTGGACCTCCATGACACCCCGTGTCAAAGGTCACCACCCCACCCATTCCCTATTCTAAATAAGGTGTCTGGCATTCCTACATTGTCAAAGAGCTGCTAATTATACACATAATGATTGACACCTAAAGCAAGAGCCACTATTATTTGTACAGCGCCAGGTAAAATATCATCATAGTCATACACACTTGTGTATTTGCTTGCAGGCTAATCACTGATCTGAAGTCGGATAACCTTCACGCGGATAACCTTCACGCGGGCACTGAATAACGCTCCATGCCTCTCGGTGACACAGAAAGTTGCTACACACACAATGGGCTTTGTTTATTCAGCCTCACGTTTTTTGCATCGATTACTATCATTATTGAGGATGCCCTCTTTGGCAGCACAGCAACATTGCATCCCTGTGTTAAACTGTCAGAGCAGATAGAATGGGTTGTGTGATTGAACCTGTACATGCTTTGTGCCCCACTGATGCACTGGTCTGTCATCGAGACCTCACTTGTAGCTTAGAAGAGGCACCTCGGCAATCCGAACAATAAGTCACGGGGAGAGGGGCACTGTCAAGTTTCGCCAACAATGCAGCGTGTATCCTAGCGGTGTCATGGGGAAACTTACACATGCAAAATTGGCAGTAATTACACACTATCACCTCACAGCATCCTAACAATTATGCAGGCTGCGGTTTTTTATCTAGATGGTGTGAAAATTACACCTCCCTTCACTAAAGATACACTTTCAATTTACAGATAGTGTTCGCACATTTCCCCAATTACAATATTGACTGCCGGTGCATGCATGGTATTGTATTTTATAAAATGAACTAGGCAAATAACATCTTAGTCACTGTTCAGTGTTCACAACAGGGTTCTGACTGGTATGAAATGATAGTTTCTTACCAACTTTTTGTCAGCAGTGATTGCATGCTGTCGTGACAATACCAGCTCAACAATATTACTGAAAGACTGTTGAAATAAATATTGAAATGCATTATGAGTGTTTTTTAAGTGTTTGCTTTTTTCAAGGATTTTAATAAAAGATTACCTTTAGTTTGACCAACATTATTATATGTTGGCCAAACTAGAAGTATAAAATAAAAAGATAAAATGGCCAGTATACAAATATGTTGTTATAATTATACCAATTAATTAGATTAATACAATTAAATCAATAATAAAACTATTAAAATGAAATAACAATGAAACTATGACATTTAATAAGTATGTTACCTAGGTTAACCACATACTATGCCCAAAGCAATGGTTAAAGCTTACAACTGGCCCATAATGGCTCGTCGTAAAATAAGTGAGCTTTACAGAAAATTAATTAATTAACACATGTTTTGTACTAATTAATAATTTTAATGTTACACCTACAAAACATATTAGATAAATCCTATTTTGACACAGTGCATATATTTCTAGCTTTCCATCAATTTGTTAATTTACGCAACCCTTATGCCGACAAGTAACCAAAAACCCTGAGGAATATAATCCTAGCAATTATGCTAAACAGCAAAGTCATATTATCAGCCAGTTTTTGCAATGAACAAACTGTTTATTCAACTTACAGGTTTTTGTTTGAAATCAAGCAAGGCAGTTGATACTATGATTGCGCAGGCCGGCAAGCGATATGGGCTTTGCAATATGCCACCTTTAGTGATGTGATAGCAATAAATTGGACTGAATTGTACAAAACCGGTCATGTTCAGTGTTTGTGTAAGGCATATCAGTTACGTACATGTACAAGCTATGAAAACAACTGTGAATATTATCTACATAGACTGATAACAATTTTGTCACAATGTCATACCACTTCTAAGCACTTCCACACCGAACCACACCAGTGTTTGTTTGCATTAAATTGATTAATGTATTGTATTAATGGCGGTCAAATAATGTTCACACTATACACCCGGCCCACTCCCCAAATCACCAATCACTGGAAACACAGATGGTGCTCAGCTTTGTCTGTAAAATAATAAAAGCAATAACCCTGTACAAACATCATTATTGATATAGCAAAACCAATTACACATGCCTGATGATTCTTTTGATGGTTGTCCTCAACTAACGCGGTCAATAAACTAGGTTCAACTAAACATATTGGATTTCTTTCCACACAATATGTCACAAAGACATTTCTCTCCATGCTACACAAAGAAGCCGGTAGCTTTCTAGCATGAACTGGTCATATCAATGTTATTTATTTCAAGTTCTCATGACAGGCTATGTAAATAAAATGTAATTTAATTTTGTGAAGTCAGGGTCACTGTCTTGGTGTGCAGTTTTCAGCGTATGAATGCACCACTCCTTTTGAGACAACTTACTTTCTCATCTCATGTAATAATATATCCTCAATTTAAAACAACTGTTTCCCAAATACTGTAAATCTGTTAATTGACTTGTAAGCGTAGTAACACTAATTTCTATTAAAACAAATTTTTAATTTAACAATTAACACTTACTGAACATTTTAGTAAGTTTTCCGTATTTAATTGCACTTCTTACTTAGATATATAGCCCAGTATTTCAGTATTGACATTTTGGCCAAATCCAAACACTATCAAACAGAGTTACTCTGGATATGAGTATATAAGCAGTTTACTATTATTATTTAAATTAACAAACAATAATCCTACATTCTATTTAAGTGCAATTTAGCTGATTATACAAACTGTACATCCAATGATGCATGTTTTATCGCCCACATAAAAAAATTCCTCCACAAGATATCAAAACGGTCTACAAAGCCAGAGTATGTGGTGCCATAAAAGCGCTCTGCATTGATGGGTGACTCCGTTGATTCGATGCAGTGGCTGCAAAATGCAGAAAAGCCTTGGTAAGCCAAGATCAAGACCCAGGAATCAATGTGCCAGACACCAAAGTGCATGCAATTTCTCCGGTTGAAATATTTGCTAAGAGAAATCTCTGATCCGCAGTAAGCCAGACTTGTCATCTGCCTAATCCGGAGAGATGAGTCGCGCCTCCGATTGATGGCGGTGTAAATTGAGCCCACGTCAAAAATAGTGCTGTGCGCATCTTTTTCTTGATTCAACAAGCGGCATGTGGCACTAACTACACACTTACTCCATTGATTTTCCCACATCCTAATGGTTTCCCCGTGTTGTGGCCAACACTGCTGGCATTAGTCTTGCATTATTGCCTCAAAGGAACTGATCTCCTGGCTCAAGCTTCTCATAACTTCATCTGCTGTGGAACAGCTCTCAATATCACCGGCCGCATCGACAGATGGAAATTATGACATCATCTCTGGTGAATGGCACTGATTAATATACGGGTTGCATCATATGAATCAAACAGAGCCGCAAATGAGAAGTATCCAGATGGGGAAGAGGCTGCGTAACAGAGGTTGGATTTCAGCGGATTAGCATTGCATTATTAGATCTCGAAGCAGAATCTGGTGGAGATGCTGCAAGCCACAGCATACAAAGTGCAACCGTGCACAAAAAACAATTATCGCGAGAAAACTTACAAGTGTACACAGCTGTCACTTTTGCAAATTATTCTACATTTATAACTTAGGAAGGAATGTCGAATCTCAGATGTCTATGCTGAAAGGTGTTGCTAAAAGTGGTGCATCACATCCATCACGATGAGCTGATGTGTGTCCCAAACTGTGTCGAATTACTCTCATTGGAGACAGACGCATTAATCAACAGATGCCGTAAATCAGTTATGATTCAAGAATACCAGACAGGCTTTTCTGTCTGGAGGAAAGTCCAATTACATAGCTATTCCCAGCTCCTTCTTGTGAGCTCATGTGCTCATTTGGAATTTGAGGAACTTAAAAATTCGGGAGAGTAGAACGCAGACAACATAACAAGCGTCTCTGCAGGTGATTGCAAAGATGTGCCAATCATGTAATGTGTCCCTTACATGTGACAAGCGCATCGCTTTGTGCAGCATATGACGAGCAGTGGCAATCAGCATGCTCATGTACCAGCTAACACCAACCCAAATGGCATCTCTTCATACTAGCTGGCCGATAGTATTACCTTCATTTACATACATATGCCTAGACGGCCAGCTCGATAGACCGGGGTTCTCAAAAATGTTGAAACCGACTGCCTCATGAATGAAAAGCAGCTACATAAATAAAGCCTGTACCAAAGGAAAATTTAAATATCTATGAAATACCTCTGCTTGACAGGATCAGACACATGGACTCAGGTCTTGACAACATTTGAAGAAAAGCAATGAGTAGAATTACTCAAATTTGAATTGGAGATGGGTGAAAGCACTGGTGCAGCATAGCTGCATTGGTTTCGTGAAATGTTCACAGGAAATCATCGTATGCGCAGGACTGTCAGAGAACATACCTGTGTAGGGCGAATTTAATTATCTAAATATATACGGTTCTCAACACCATGGACTGCTCAAATTGTTTGAATTCTTATTCCTGTGGATGTGCCATCTGTTGTAGTGGAACAGTGTTGCTGCAGGCAGTAGCAACTGTTCCTCATTGTGGGATCGGCTCCTGCTGTCTCCCTATACACACTATGAAGTTGAACACAAAGGAAGAGGATAATGAACAAGGGTTACACAACATTGTATCAGTGCCCCTCCTTGCTGATAGTGTTGCATGCACATTAACACAGCTGGCTATCCCCACTGGGAAGCTGCTTACCAAACCCAACTGGGACTGGTCCACTGTCCCCTGTTTAAAGGTACAATGCTCCTCCACACCTCTGCACAAACAGTGCCATGTCGAGCCTCTCTAACTACGCACTTCAAGTGTAGCCATTTCTCTCAATGTTTCCACCAAGGACTACCCCGGTGTGCTGCTCAAAAATCATGCCAGCAACTCAATGCAGTTGCCACAGTTGACATTTGCAATTATTTCTGCGCTCTCCCAATCAGTTTGTTGGTCAACGAATGGGATGACCTGGGGAATAGAAAACCACTGGTGACATGACTATCTAGTGACAGGAGTCTTCTTCACTTTGTAGCCAGACACAATAGTGTGCTGTGCAGATAAACATGCACAGATGCTCGATTTTATACAGTGGCCAGTTTCTCATCCAGCAATCTTTGTTGCACCCACACACACCAGTGTCTGTGTCGCCATTCATCAGTGACAACCTAGGGGACTTACTAATGGGAATTATTTGGCCACATGAAATTACATTTGGATCCATCCTGAATAGGGTCTTTGAAGAAGTCAAGTCTTGCATGTAATTATGCTCCTCCCTTGGTGTCTGATTCATTTCAACAGGTCAATGTGATGACACATATTTCTGTCTTACTACGCTTCTCCATGGCAATCCAGGGGTTCACATTTGATCAACTATAGGAGCAGATTGCTCTATGTGGGTTTCACTTTACTCACAAAGGTTTCAACCAAATGGATATGTCAAAACAGCTAAATGAGCAGTGCTAAATTCACACCAACTTGTTCGTGATGTTTTTTTTAACTGTCAAACAACATAAACTAGATTACTAGCATGTGCATGAGTTTCATTTATAAAGGATTCAATAATACGTGTATACTCAAAGCATCCACATGAGCATACTGCTAAATTTACATTCATGAACTTCCTTGAATGTAGTGCGGTAACAACCCTTCACTGACTGCACATCATAGTCAAAACATTTGAAAACTAAAAATATTACGTTTCCTGACAGATAGTGTCAAAAAATATAAATTTATGAACTTGTTTGGAATGTTTTTTTAAACTATTTCATTATTTTATTTATTTATTCTGAGGCGACCCATGGCCAGACATATAAAGGGTGGCCTGCTTGGTAGCAGTCACACTGACAGTGTGGCAAGCATTTGTTTGTGAGATGGTCCATGATGTGTCCTGGTTACTGCAGGCTATTCAATAGATATTGCACACAAATGACCATCTAACACAGCAACAGGGAGATAACTGTCCTCTGGGTGCCGTACAAGGATCATTCTCAGCTATGCAAACCGTTTCAGAAGATAAATTGTAGTTGTGGAGTTTGTTGGGAGACAGTTATGCATGCTGCTTCATTAGCTAGGGGAATATCGTGGGGAATATTGCGCGGGAACGAGACACCTTGGTGTGATTATTGTCACCCAGATGTATGGCATTGAAGCGTGCCTATTTGCATCCAGACATGAATCAATCAGGCTTTCAATTGTCGCTGTCTGTTTTTATATTGCCGCGTCCCTTTTATTTATCACTTAGAACATCCCCAGTCCTTTCGGAATTATGCTTCTCTCGGAAATGTACTAAAAGAAATAAAACTTCAGAAAATGTACTCTTTTTCATATAAAAACATGTTACATACTTCCCTATTTTAACATGTTTTTTGCAGAATTCCCATTACAACATCGGTACTATTTATCAGAGAACAAATAACAAGGTCAAGTAGTGCCAATTATATTGTTGATGTCATTACTGTTTGCTCTTACTCATTCCAAACCCTAACCATGTGACTCGTCCTGATGTTTTCCTTTCGTTGCTGTTTACCTGTTTGTTTGAGGCCGCAGCAATCAGCAATAATAACATTGCATCATGATCACTTTTGCAAACACGAAAGCCAATTAGTAAATTACTTAGAGTTGATGCAGAGTTCATGAAGCTACTTCGTCACTTCAGTGTGGACTGTACTCTGTGAACAGAGTCTACCTGGGCAGGTAAGTCTGTGCATACTCAGTATGACAGACACATTTCTTCAGGATAATCCACTCCCTCCCACATTATCCCATTAATTCCCTAGTCTGCTGAAAAATTAACCAGAAGTGTAGTACTAAGTATTCACCACAACCTTTTCACTCGTCCATTACCGTACATGTATATGAGTTTGTTGCCGCCGTGCTGACACTTAACTAATTTTAGCCGCAGACACAAACAGAATGCATCCGTAGAAAGTCAGCCATCAGAGAACCATTTAGTTTTATTGGACTTCAATTCTGTCACAAACATCATTTGCTGACTAGATGGAACAAACACCTACGTGTTACCGGACTCGCAATGAATTCAATGACAGTTTGTTGCAAACACATCGCCTACGAACATCACTTCAATTTGCATACTGTGGCTTCATTCAAGTTTGTTGCATAACTGTGATTACATTACACGACAAAATAATTAATAATGCATAGAAAATTATACCTAATAGGTTACGTAAGTAGAAAGTAAAAATATTTTCATTTATAATATGAATACATGGGACAATTCCTGAATTAATTTATTAAAATGCTTTTTAAAAATATGGCACAGAAATTCTCACTAAAGCAGGATTAACAATACTGACATGTAGCTAGTATTTTAGTTCACTATTTAATTAAATGTAATAATACATGAACGATGAAACCAATACACATATATATACACAAAACAAAATTAGTCTTTTCTTAAATTGCTAGTCTGATTATTTTTTCCTAAATTCTATGCAAAACAAAGCAGCTGTGCACATTTTATTGATCTATTGATACTCCAATGGCACTGTTTACAAAGCAACCCAATGCTTTAATTCAAGCAAATTAAGGCTGCTGTTTACACAAAATGCACCAGGTAATAGCCTATAACGACCATTTTACCTGGCGGGACATGGTCAAATTTGAATGGCTTGATGCCCTACATCTTGTCTTGAAGCAAGCTAGTGCATGTCGTGTGAACGCACATCTGCTTCCTCTGCATACTGCGTAAGCCATAATAATGATGCGTGCAAATAAGATGTCTACGAATATACCTGTTGCGCGTTTCCTTTCCATTACACAGACTAATTTGCAACATCACCATCACAGGGAGACACAATTCTAAACTTGGCACAAGGGACACATACGTTATATTACTTTCCAGCCAGGGAACATCATCAAAGCAATGGTGTTGGTAGCAAAACATTACAATGCCATCCCTGGAGGCAATCTGTTTAGTGGGTGTTAAACCACATCAAAATGTGAATAGAAAATCGCGTGCTTCAGAATAATTATAATAATAATAGATATATTTAGTCACTTGTTATTATGACAGTACGTAGCCTGTGGTAAACGATGGATTATCATTGAATGCATTGAATGCGTGGGAGAACTTCCACTTCAACGGGTAAGGTCACGCAAATCTATAATTATGAGCCGAGATAACAGTTGTCGTTAACAATCACAACTAAACGTCTTACCTCGATGTTTGTGCAGACGTATGTTTAGCCGTGTGGAATAAATCAGATAATAAAGTAGAACGGCCATAAATGCATCCCATTGACTTTCTTATCTGCACACATACAGTTTGCAGTGCGGTTTTTCGACAACATTTTTTGACCTACGGACAATGTCATTGTCCTTGCTTTGATAGCTAAACCAGTGTTTTATATTCCAAACAAAACTGGATGGATTATCTTACATTTTTATCCCAAACCCAGCTGCCCGATGCCACAGATCTCGCTGCTATTGTATTATGTCACTTTGGCGTCAAATTGTTACCAGTTCACTTATTGACATCACACCAAAGGGCTATCGATGACGTCCCGACTGACATTCTCCTCCCATTCAAAGTGGCATCACTGGCATGCCACTTAATGGCGAGAAAAACAAGTTAAAACAATCTGAAGAAGTCAAGTGAAGTCGCATGGAGATTATATCACTCAGCGTTCATTTATCAAACATTAAGAGATTCCCTAGAGACAGAAAAGCTGACAGCAAAGGTCAACTGTCTGCTCAATCTACACTAAACATCAAATTTATGGTAATAGCATGCTTTTTTAGATGTCTGACATCTCTGTGTTTGCTAAGATGTATCTTTGAAGAATATTATGGTTGTAATTAAAGATAGATCTATATCTGTTAAGTATTCTGAATGGATTATCCAGGCCACTAGCTGAATGTAAATTAGTCAGTTCTGTCACAATGTCCCCTGCACCACTGTGCTATGTTATAGATTCAGATACATGAAATATAATTTGTTAACAGTTTGTAATTGTTTTAGGATTTAACCAAATTTATAGGATTTACTGCCATGCAGAAACGGTAAGTCTAAAATTTAATTTGTGGCTTGCCCATCTCAATGAATTGTACAGTGTTTTACACCTTAGCTGAAAAGTTGGTTGGTGACTCACTGTCCGAGTCCAACTCGGATTTGAAGTTGGGCATCCTCGCTCGGATGTATTCTACAGGTAAATGGGTTTAAATCCAACTGGACAGTGATTATACTGACACTATGGATAGCTGGACAGTGATTATACTGACACTGTGGATAGCTTCTTGCGGTTTCGAACTCTTCACTCGTTTCACTGTGCCAGCACTACGAAACTAAACTCAATTAATCTATCAGCATTGATCAGCTCGACATTTTATTGTTTTCCAACTTGTTTTTGTACCACATTTTTGTTAAATTTCCCAGTCGTAAGTACACAAATGTCACCATTGTTGGCACTTGTGTAGTACCCGCGCCTACCTCGACTTTGTCGTTATAACAACATTTATGCCTAATATAGATGCCTCGTGTTTTTTTATTGCCATTATTCAAGACTATCCCCTGCGTACTTACGTTACAAAAATATCGCATCTTAGCACATTTTTGAAGCCCAAAGAGCAACCCAGTTTGCAACAACATATGCTGCTATATCGCTCACTATGGTAACGTGCGGCCGCAGCGACGCAGACTGGCGCAAACCGGGTCACTATTTGGACCTCAAAAGTGTGCTAAGACGCAATATTTTCATCGTAATATAAATAAGCCTGGGATGATTATGAATGATAGAATCAAGTTTGGTCTGGATACTAGACAAGTGCTCCATTATTTTCTCTTAAAAATACTGCCGGTCTTGCAGACCGGCATTTTTTCAAAGTTACCGGCCCAACGAAATGTTTGACGGTCTCGGGCCTCCAGGTCAGCAGTAATTTCAAACACTGATTGTACACCAAGTTATGCTTGAGTAAATAATTAACTGAAAGCCTTTATGAAGGTCATCTTTTCCAATTCATGCACTAATTTTGCAATTGAATGTTATTAAACATTTCAAGTTCTACTCATTGGTCTGCAATTTCAACAGTCAAAGAAGCATTGCTGTGGGCACTTTCAATGAACTTTGAATATTCATTTTGTGAGTTAATTATCAACTAGGTGGTATTAATTAGGCACTGGAACACTTTAATCCTAGAGTGCTGTGCACCAGAGCTTATAAAGCCCTGTGATAATGAAACTCAGCCTCCAGCTGCCTGCAAGTTTACATAAGCCGAGGGTTTCATATTTCAAACAGGCTAATTTCATGGTTTTTACAGACAGGAATGTTTGCCCTGGCTTTTGTAAACTCCTGTAAGTGAACTCTTATGAACAATTAATTCTGCACACCGGATATTCCAAGCAAAAATAGCACCATTCTGATAACCCTATTTCAAAGTCAAATAGGTCAGGGACCAAATTGTTTTCAAGAACAAAATCTGTCAAATGTAGTACCAATGCTAGACATAAAATTTAGTGTACATTATAGAATGTACAGAACAACATCAAAATCCACTCACCGTTGCTCCTTTGTCTGAGGCAGAATACTTAGACCAGTCCAATGTTTCATATTTTCTTGTATCTAGCACAGTCACTGCAACACAAGAAATGTTATATGAATACACTGAACTGAACATGTCATATTGCTCTTCATCAATTCTGATTTAATACCGTTTTTCATTCTCCAATCTTGCTACTAAGTACTACTTGGTGTTCCTTTCCCAAAAAAGTCATGGCATCAAATAAACAAAATGATCACAGCACCACAGCTCTGAAATATTTTTTTAATTTGAATCCATTTAAGTTTAATCCCTTCATAATTCACCCCAAACAGTAAAAAAGTTTCCCCTTGCTACACTGCACTGGCCAACGATACATTACAATGTTATTATAACTTGTTTTTATTAGGGACCAGCTTTGTTTTATGACAACTGGAATTTTGTATTGTTCTGTCTACATTTGGCTGATTTGAAGTTGCTTTTATCGTGTCACTTATTATCTCACCAGTAGACAATGCAATTACAATCAAGAAGGTAATAATAATCAGGTCATAATTACCACACCAAAATGGCCAAATGCCCTGGTCAATTATTAACGCCTGGTCTGTGATGACCAGAAAGCTACCACCATTTCATTAACAGCTAGATGGATGGCCATTTGCTCACACTGGTCATAGCTCGCACACTGCTCCGGGCGTGCATCAAACACCTGCTTACTTTTGTGTAAGTGCTATAATAAGAGCACTCATCTACATTATTATATGTAATTACCTATAATTATACAGGTCTATCATTGGAGGAGTGCTTAATCGCTTGTAACATAAGTGTCTAGCACAAGTCGCTGATTAAAATGACAAAGACTACAATCACATGCTGTATCAACTGTTTAGTTGGCCACAGCAATTGTAGCAGATTCTCTTTTCATGTACTGTAATGTGTCCTTTCTTGTGGTAACTTACATTTAGAAAATATTTTTAACACATACTTTACTGTGACCAAACTCTTTTACAAAGCAGATGGACCCAATACTTAACAACATTGGTAAATCTGCATAGCATGGCTGTATCTTTTAACTAGCTTATAATAAAATCCACTAAATGATAGAGAATTTCAGCACACAACCGTCATAGGATGCCTGCTGACGTATGTCTAAAATGTTACTGAATCATCATAATTATGTTCAAGAATATTGGCATTGCCACTCAACATGCAATATAACTTTCTATGTTCATAAAGGATTTTTTATAATGCAGTGTAACATTACTGTTGTAAATAGTGACAGGATGCTTCTAAATCAATAGTACATATGAAGCATTGTTTGACTGGGAGTGGGAGCAAGTCACGCATACTTGTGACATCGAATCTGATTAATTTGTTATGCAGAGAACTTTATACGAAATGTGTGAACTTCCTCATAAATGTACACATGATACCAGCTATCACCAGCATTATTATTATTCAGATGTTACGCAAAGAATCATAAATCTTGTGCACATTTATGTGTATACCATCTGGAGAGAAAAAGTGCAACAGTATTGTTTACAAAAAGGTCCCCAAGACGACCTTTTCTGAACCCGTGACAGGCCTTTGCGTAACACAGATGGCAAAAATATTTAAACATTTGTTCCCTGCTTTATTGTAAACGGAGTTAATGGATGAACTTGACATCAGTCATCAAGAAACTGACACTTTGTATTCATAGAAAACATGTTGCATCAGTGGTTTCTCTCAACTGTAGAACTGGAACTGTAGTAAAACTACCTACCCTAGATGTTTGTTTTGTCTGATTTGTATTGTGAATTAAGATTCAGTATTGTTGAATTAAGATTTAATGGTGTAAGCTAGAGATGGCAATTTAACTCTCAATGACTCTCATTTTGGAGCTGTTTTGATAGTCACTACAATGTGGCATTTTGTTATGTCAATTTATCTTGTTATTATGTATCTGAACATTAAGTGAAAAATTTTGATAATGACAAATTATTCAAACATTTCTGTAAATGTAATAACATAATATTGATGTACTGCAAAGATACATGCTTTCAAGTTCATCAATAATAAGCACACGATTAAATTAAGTTGATAAAATAAGTAGGTCAGTGCAAAAGATGACAACCAGCTACTGGGCAATCACCCAAATTGCATGTGGCAGTTGTGCAAGTTATTTTTGATAAGGAATGCCTTTGGTGCGATAGCACGTAAAAGAACAGCGACAGTCATTAAAGGGAACAGCATTCACAGCAAGAACGCCTGCCAGAGTATATTACAATCAAACCTGCAGCACAAAGACAAGATCAAGATGCCTCCTTGTGCCTATGACATACTCACTCTCTGGACTTCTGGCAATCTTATCAATATTATGTCACGTGGAGCTGTGAAAAGATCCTCTGGCATTTATTGTTCAGGTGGTTGCTGGTACATTCTTTCAACATTAGAGTACATAGCAATCTTAGTTTACCAGAACTTTGTTGTAATGTGAAACCATGCAAAATAATCTAGCAAATGTTGCAATCCACATGTTTGCATTTGTTTTTGTTGGTGCGGAGTAAAAACCGTTTTCAGTTATTCATGTCAGTGTTGGTAATGAAACATATTACAAATCAATATATATAATATTATTAAACCACTGTGTTGAAATAAATTAATTGCCTATACCAGTTATAATTTTTTTTAAATTTCTTAGTAGTACAATATATTTATCTACAAATGAAATAATCAAACCTCAACTTCAAGCCAGAATTTAAAAAATTTATTAATAAATAAATGATTTTCTGGTATGCAATGTATTTACCGAAAAAATCCTAAAAATGAACATCAGTGACCAAAGTCTGAAGTTCTACACTGGTCCAGTTATTTCTGAGCATCCAGAGCTCCGTTACCGGATCAGAAAATAACCCTAATTATCCTTTCAGTGAGCAATAAAGAGGTTATTATTACCAAAATCGATGAGCGAGAACTGCCCTATTGACAGCCACTGTTACAGTCAGGAAGTGTGGCTGCATTTGGCAGTAATTTACTTTGAAAATTGTCCCCTGCAATCAGTCAGTGCTCAGTTCCTATCACATGAGCTGACAATTGGAAATGGTAATGTGTTAATGATGACAATATCACAGTGTAGAATGTTTGTTCAATTTCTGTACTGCGACGTTTTCTGTCATAAAAACGTACTTACAGCAGTAAAAGCTGTCATTACATGCACCTAGCCATGACATTAACATACGATTTAATGCAACAAAAAGCCTGCTGTAAAACATATATTTTTTTAATCCTCAATACAATCTGCTGTCTTTCAGTGCTTCATGCTGCGAGACAGAATTTTTAAGTTATGAGTTCTCCTATAATTGGTTTCTAGGCCCTGTTAGTCTCATACCATTATTCTCAACAACACTGTCAAACACACATTTTATAATATTAACCACAAGTCTGGGTAAACAGTGTTGCATGGCGATGGATAGAGCTGACAGGTTCAGCTGAAATGTCTATATATTTGTTTCAAGCATGACTGCTGATTTGTGTTACTTGAAAGGAGATTTGCTCAGCTTCTCCAGGTAACATGGAATTTTTTTACAACAAAATATCTCCCTCTTTCAAAAGGATGTCACATATGATACTACTTCTTTCAGAAACTGTCACCGCCTGACTAAGATGTTCACACAGAGACACTGAAAAGCCCAACAAAATATTCCATTCTGAAATTTCACCTGTCAGTATAGTGAGTATAACCCCTGCTGACATTTCACCCTTTCAGGACCAGGGTGTGTGGGTGTACTGTGGCGAGAGTAAATTGTTCCTGTAAGCTGTCAACAGCAATGCTAGTCATCATGCTGGTTGGTGCTACTATTGTAGGCGGCCGCTTGAAAAAATCTTATCTGCCAGCAGTTGTTGGCAACTGTGCTGCCAAGTGGTTAAGGCCACCATCGCAAGTGTGAGGACGATTACTAGATAATAACTGCTGCATGGCACCAGACTCTACATCTTGCAGCATAAATCAGTGCCAACCACCTACTCTGTGTTTATGTTACCAACACCACAGGTCTGGGATTAGATTACTGAAGCAAGCTTCAAACCCCAAAATCTGCAGCAGCTGACATCGCTTTACCGCAGTCATCATAGCTAAGCCATTTTGCACACAACATTTAGGTTTCAAATATACATAATGGGGCAAATCATATGAACAAATAAGTTGATACTGAAAAATGTTACTTAATTTACAACTTAATTTATTATTTTATACAATTTCTTAATTCAGAAATGTTGTAAGACTGTTGCAATAAACAACACATACAACCAATATATTACTGCAATTAATATTTTATTTGTTAAACTAGTGTCTTAATTTTTGTTATTTAATTATAGTTTTGTTTATTTAATAATTTAAGAAATAAACTGTAATCTTAATAGTTTTCACTGTATGTTACTGTTCTGGCCCTAATCTACAGACCTATCTATTCAGCTGCAAACACAGACACTGCAAATAGTGTTTCACAATTAGACTGTCAGTCATCAGATCATCGCCCTGTAGGTTCAAAATTTGGGTGGCAGCAAGATGGGGCAGGGTTTATCAGCACGCTAACAATAGAAATTAACAGTGCAGAGTTCAAGGTTTCTGTCATGCTCCAAAACCGAATGTAAGTTGATGATATCAGTACATGCGCACAAGTGGAGCTGATTGGCTGCATTGATATTAACATTATTTTCGACATGTGGCAGACATGTAGACAAAGGCCGACGCTTTTTGATGATATTATTCAGACAGGAGACGTGACCTGATTAATGAACGCTTTGAAATTTGGAGCTGTGGGATGATAACTCTTTCAAAGGGAATATTCACACCTGATACTTTGACTGCAGGGGTACGTTCACATTAAAAATGTCTGTACAATGGAGAGAGTAGAACACTTTAAAAAACGCCCATTATTATTCTTTGCATGCAAAGTGGCATACGTGGAATGTAGCACACATTTTATGGCATACACTGCTATACACTATACAGGTTACAAAGACAGTTCATTTGTAATGAGCATCAGATTTGTTAACAACTTTTTGACAAAGGCAGCTATTCACTGTAAGGTAACCGCCTATAAATTACATGCACAGGGCACTCGGTGCTTATGAAAAGAAACCAATACCAATGCTCCAGTGGTGTTTTATGGTTGTTCGTATTATATTTACTATCCCATACATTCTCTGTTGTCACACAATCCATATACTATGAAGGCGTGCAGACACTAATACAGTGATGACATGACTACACATGCCTTACATAAATGACATAGGTTACCATCAGAACAGGAAACAATCAGCAAAATGTTAGGTTCTACCTTATTGAGACCAGTTCTGACTTTACGATGACTGACAATAACAGGTACCACATTGCTGTTCAGGAAAGCTGCCTATGCCAACCAATTCACACACAAACACTGCCACTAGAAAATCTGCTGTTTTACAAATAACCCTTTCAGCTGCTTTACTGTAAATGATGATAAACGTGGGAGCTGTGCATATGTAGACAAACCAGCATTCAGGCTTGAAACACATCCACCTTCGCTGGCAATATAAAAACTAACCCGGTTGCCAATATATGATTATACTATAGTAAACAAAATTGGAATACACTGTCTCTTGAACTATTTTCATAACCAAAATAGTATATTTGGCGACATAAACTTAATCATAATTATCTGATTGATTGACATTTTTATTTCCACTCGGTGACATACTTAGTTTTCACTATTTTCGATGGCCGAGCCATTCATACACCATTTACATCAATCATACATGTTGATACACATGTTGATAAATATGTACAAAGGATACAAGTTAAAAGAGATTACAATAAATAGTAATAATAATAATAGATAGAATGCATGAAATAAAAATAAAAAGATAATGTAGATAAAGTAGTCATAACATCTCAAAACATGGATGTATATTACACAAAACTGATCTAATTTTACCTCTGATCCACAGCCCCTATGTCCATTTAGTTGTTTGCACTTTGTATTTGCCAGGTGGCACTTCTGCTGTCACAGTACAAAACTGCACTGAGTGCATTCAAAGTTGTCTGCTTTATGAACTGGAAGATTAATAAATAAACGTTAAACTTCTTTAAAAACATTGTTTAAAGTATGATGCTAAATGAAGCTTCCGCTAAGCCCTCCCAATTACCCCAAAACCAGTTTTTATCTAAAAGACTAAAGTGCTGAACATCAATCAATGTTTATCCCTTACATTCAGAGCTAACAATAACATGCATTACAGACATGAAGAATAACTTTAAATCGAGGCTGTCATGAACTGTATAGACAACTGTTTTCCAAGTCAATCACACAGCTGATCGGTATAAATAAGCACTGTTCCCAAACCCATGTGGTCTGTCAACCAGTGTGACAGCTGAAAGGAAGCAGATGTTCTGCAGTAAATTAGTAGTTGTATTCAATTACTACAAGCGGTGCATGTCAGAGCCATGGTGCATATCAGTGCCACGTTTCTTTATCCTATTCTTCATATGCGGTCAAGAATGCTTTTTTACAATCTGACATCGCTAGTAGTAAGAAATTGCAAAGAGAAATCCAGCATATTTTCATTAAAGAAACCACATTCTAAGTTTAACTGAGACATATGGAACCATAACCTTTGAAGGAGAATATAAATAAACTCCATCAGCTAAAACCTGTGACCGGCCACAGATGATAACAACCTTAGGACATTAGAGTTGGGTGCCTCAGGAAATCAAGGTGACATCTACAGGTGTCATCCGTGTCATCTCTCAACCTGCTACTTGCCATAGGCATGTGACAAAGCCATGGAGACAACAATAGTTAGTGGCATCGCTGACAATGACTAAATGGTGAGCACCACCCATTACCCTCACTGCAAGCCTACATGGCCAAAGGGACTCTGACCCTTCTCACACCAGAGCACTGGAATTAGCTTTTAAAAGACACACTTGCTCATCTCACATTATCCAATTGACTCAATTGTTTGTGTAACCATGAAACAAAGGAGGTGTGCAAAGATTAGGTAATGACATCACCAGGACAATCAACAAGGTGGCAGAAGAACAGTCAAGTTACACTCCAACTCTACAGACAATGACTGGCCAGTGAGCAGTTAGTGGGTGTCATAACTTATTGGTGGAAGTAAAGGAAGGTATCTTTTATGATGCAGTGAGTTTTACTGTTGGCCACTCATTGTGAACACGTACTAACACAGTTCTCAGGGTGGCCATCTGCATCAAATATTATGGACTCTTTAATAAGGAAGAACACGTCATTGTAGTCCGGTTGCTTAAAATTATGGTGCACCTTACACTTCTATCTGTACAAAGAAACACCGGAGATGACTTGTGGAGAATCGCTGTATCAGTGCCACAGATCTTGAGCCAAGACAACCCTGTGCCTCTAGGGCATCCAACAATAATACCACTTCCCAATACTGAGAGGTGATCATCTGCTTCATTAGGATACAATGCATGGCGTCTATCTGCAGAATCATCAACACAGGCTTCCGCCGATATACAAAGAACTGACTGTGCAGACATTGACTCTTGCTGAGGTTTTCACAAAGTTCAGACAATCAAATCATAGTCTCGTTCATACGCTGCTGTTGTTAGGGTTTATTTTATAACTTTGATAAAAAAAAGATCTAGCATGATAAGAGAGATGACAGAATATGTTTATTTAGAAGTTTGTGTAACAATATCATTATTTACCGTAATCATGAATATATAAGTATATCCGAATCATTTATGCATAAATATTATGACCAAATAAAATATAATTAAATCTATACAAAAGGCATACAATTGATTTAATTCAATTGCTTACAAAACAGCCACAGGTAGTCTACACAATTAGCAGTCATCACAGACTGCCTCATTTTGGCTGACACGCAAAATCGTAGGTGGCCCAAAAGCAAAATAAAAAGATACAGACCCGTCTTCAGAAGAGAAAACAAAAATTATCTGTCAGTAGTGTCAGACGGCATTTGAATGCTGGTCATTAAAAGACAACCACCAACTTTTTAATTTTGAGTACTGGGTATTCTCATTAGAAATTACTTCCTTACAAACCCATTCGCTGAATGTGTAATTAATTACTGGGTCCAGAGTAATCATCACTCTGCCCAGACACCAAGACACCCACACAAACTACAATCATTTTGCCATTAGGTGTAGCTCTTTAAAGCAAGGCAATTCATCATGTCTGAAATTCCATTTGGCAACATGTAATTCACCGGAGGCCCATGCAAATGAAACCTGTGACAACAGCAGACTGCGAAACGGAAGCAGTCTTGCGAGAAATGAACCTTTGAAAACACCATTGTTGTTGGGCCCGACGGAATGACCTACTGTGGTATGACAACATCCTAGCCGCTGCTGTTAACATCGCCACTGAAAGGGGCTAGTCCCCACTGTAAGAATGAGTGGCAGAATCAACATGTATGTTCAACCAACATTTCGTTATTTATAAGGTGATGTCAATTGATCATTGAGTTAAACCAAAGTCACTAGGCAATAAATGTCATCTCCTGTTTATTGAGAGGTGAGGGTATGAGAGGTGAGGGCATGAGAGGTCCTTTAAGGAATACCTAAAAAGAATAGCTATCAAAGAGATTAAGATTAATGTAATGACATATCTTTTTACTAAGCCTGTAACATCACAGATCATGTAGATGCATGTCTGAATTTCCGAGCCACTGGAAGCTGCAAAAACTATACAAGTACAGTTACAAAACAAAATGAAATAGATAGCAACAAACAATGTGGACATTCTTTCACGCTGGAACAGTGAAAGCAATTTAGTCTACAACAGGCATATATACCCACAGGCAGATCATGTCACAATACAATCATTGTATTGATGAATGCAGTTTGATGATAGTGCCACATGTTGATGACAGCAGTCATGGTGTCCGAACCATACACGTTGAAGGGATGTTGAACATACTTCCATGTAACAAGAGTATCAACTACTAACCAGGGATTCAGTCCTGTAACTAAATGTCACCAATTGCGATAAATGCAATAATTGAATCCCTAATTAATAATTTACTTAATCGCCGACAAGATGCTTAAAAAAATTATGCAGATCAAATTTTCATAGAATAATCCCAATATAAAGAATTTGGTTTCATGAGCTCTAAGTATTCCAAGGTGGTCTAACAACCTAAGCAATCAGCAGGATCAATGTCTCCTGACAGAAATATATTCAAGATACTGCACTTATTGATCCGCGGTCGATAGTACTGGCAGGTTGGTGTAGATAACACAGTCACTATACTGCCACCTACAATAGCAGACCAGCCCATCTGTCAAGCTACATGCTGACAGCCAAGACGATTGCAAAACAGTGTTCCACATGATTATATCAATTAGGAAAACCCTGGTGGGGATTATACTTGGGCCTTGTCATCCACAAGACTAAAGGCAATGGATTATGGATCAAGCACCAGTAATCTCATTCCAGCAATCATCACGGTCATTAGCAGCTGTACACACTCTCTTCCTGTGACTCTGTGATTAGGGATTCACAAGGGATCATCAACTCTCATTAACATCTTCTGTGGCTAAAATGTCCAAAGAAGGATTTCCGAACCTAGCCATCAATCAAGTACCAGGGGCGGTTTCATGAAGTGACTAAGAACGTTCTTAACGCTAAGATGATTGTCTTAGTAAATGACGTGATTTTTTAATATAAGCGAGCATAGGAGTTTACACAAACACATGACGCTAACTAATTCCATAACTTTAAGTATGCTTTATGAAACCGGCCCCTAGAGCATACATACCACGTCTAAAGTACACTATAAACGTATTAGTACGATTCATCACATTGCTGGCTGTTTATTTTGGATAAATCTCTAGATATTATACTAGATGGGCCAATAACCAAATCTACACGTGTTATAATTATTTACAGTTATTAAATTAACTATCGCCATTTACTATTGTTTGAAATTAAAAGTGATACATCTTTTTTAAATTTTCCTTTAAAAAAATAAATGATCTAATATGACCCATTTTTAGCACTGTAGTCAACAACACTGGCTTTAAGCCAAATAATATTTCTGTGCGACCTTATGCATTTTTTAAAGAACAAAAGGAAAATATTTGTTATGATGCTGACCCTCAACCCTTGCCTCTGACCAAAAACGTCTTTTAACATTATAATATACTCTGCAAAAGACTATTACAACGATCATTCAACATGATAAAAAAATACAGAAAATCATTGCAAAAGTCTTGAAAAGTAACAAGAATTTACCTTTGGAACTTTTATACCTTTATACCTTTTGGAACAGAAATTCTGCGATCATCCCTATTATTGGATGGATTTCCGTGTTAATCGTTACAAAGTGTCATGGCGCCCCTGCTACAAGGATGCGGGCAGAAGGCACTAACATAAACCGTTCCGTGATTGTTGTCTGGTTGTTAGCTAAGCACATTGAAGACATGTTGTTAATTAAATATACTTGTCACATCGTTAGTGTACAGATTCCACATAAGTGTACAGATTCCGGTTTTGAACACAAAACTCGAAGGAATAACAACAGCCTAGGTTACGCTGGCTCAAAGTCTGGGTTTTGTAGTTCTAACAAATTCCGTTGGATGGCGCCATATATGGTGCTAGCTAAAATGGTTGAACAAAAATAAAAAACAAATTATAAATTAAAATGTTACAATAGGTCTGTCTACACTATTTTTTTGCAATAAATTATTTTTTTAATAAAAAGTTTTTTTACCTACATTATTTTAAAAATCAATGTTACCGGAAATAGAACTATATTTGTTGCCTTATCACAGTGTGATTCAATTTAATTAGTTCTGTTACTAGTTCTAAGCGTTTCCAACTCCAAGAAGCTAGAGCAATCTTGCTACACTTTGTATCACTTCACATAACAGCACAAGGTACCTCAATCATACTGCTAGGCAAGGAAATGGATACATGGATGGAATTTAAATTTAAAAGTACCTGGATGTACAATTACTAATTGGTAAATGACATACGAAAAGAAATACCAACCTTTTGAATGGATTTTTGGTTGGATGCAATGGAAAGTTTTTTAACAATGTAAACAAAACTGGCTACACCCCATTTATACCTACGACTGTAAGATCACATCAGGATTATCATCTAAACTAATTCCAAGTTGGTCATCACTGACCAAAGACTGGACCTTTAATTAAATCAATTTAACTGTTGACATTATTCCAATTAGTAATACATGTCTGTCTATAGCTAACCATGTGAGTGGAATCAACAGAACTGTTTTCTGATCATGCTAATTGAGCAGCACTGGTGCTTGCAAGGTGCTGGACACCCCAGTGGGTCTGAGGTCTTTATGACCAACTACTTATAGAGCCATAAACTACTCATATAATGTGGTCAATCCCAACACTTCTGTTGGGCTAAAGCACACTCACTGTGTCAACTAGCTTCTGGGCCAGGCAAATAACTGCCCATGAAAACAAATTGTAATTCATTTATGACAACGTATACTGTCAAGAACCATATGCTACTTGGTTGGGTGAATATAAAGGGATCCCTTCCGTCAGATTCTTATTTCATATAAGCACAAAAAGGAATGTTGTCAATGTGTAAAGAAAGGATTTCATGAACATACTCTGCCCAATCCATTTATGAATAAATGTTAAGCCAAACAATAGTTATGCTCCATAAATACATATTCACGATATAATATTATTACTTATTAGAAATAAACTATTCAGGATGGTATTCAATATATATTTATGACGAGTTTATCAGGTTAGTGCCTTAACTTACTGTCTACTGAAGGATACGTGGATGCAGGTGTTGTTGCATGTCAAAAGCTACTTTCTAGCAACATGGTTTGACTGTACCACCTAGCCTATTTTGAGACCCTACTCAAGGCAAGATATCCCCTGAGGAACTGGTTACTGGTAGTTATAACACATTGTACCAAGATTTTATGCTCACAAAACAAAGAATGGTCTAGAACAGTGCAACACAACTGGTCGTATTACAGACATTAGGGTGTGAGAGGAAGTAAAGAACTAGTAGTAATCACCAACATTTATCTAGTTTATTTATCTACAGTGGAGTATTTACTTCATTACTGGACAGTGGATAGTAGTAAATGGCTCATGTCAGAAGCAATCATCTACTACCAGAAACACAAGTCAAGATAAATTAATACAGAAGATTAATGTTACTGGATGTGACACGGAGGTGAACCGACAGATGCAGAACTACCGGTAGTAGGCATCTGCTCAAGTCTTCAAAAACTTGTATTAACATAATAATCGGGCATTCCTTTATAAAAGCAGACAATGTTAGCATTATTCTGGTGCCATTTAATAACAATTACCTGGGTACTATTTACACGAGGAGGCAACACTACTGTAAAATGTTGATCAATCTTCCATACTTCATGAATATTCAATATTGCACGGAACCAGACGGTCATACTCAGTCACAGCACTTGAACTGGTGACATGTTTCCAACATTAATTACACGATTTAGAGACGACGGTAAACACTTCAAAGCGACTATATATTGGCGCGGAAAACTGTCTACTGTTGTATATGAGGGGTAATTTTAGTAAATTTCAAACGACCCGTTGCGAGGCTTTAACAATCAATGTAACAACTGAACTTGAAGCCTCGGCGAAGTGACAATTTCACCGAGTTGAGCCGGTACCAGTTGAGCGTGCGTTGGTAGAGTGGTGAAATCGCATTGTCAACACGCTTATTTCATCAACCATATTATTGTTTTAATGCTTAAAAGCATTGGTGACGCGATGCACGCACGCACGTCCTAAGTTGAAACAATGAACAGCCCTGATGTTGCATGCAAGTTGCAACGGCACTCAATACCACTCAACACATGCCAGACAGCTGTCACTGCATCGGTTGGTTTTCGCTGGCCGAGCGGGCGAGAGTCGGGACCCGAGTCTGCACAACATTACTGGAAATCTGAAGAAATAACTGTGCCTATGCACCCTGTTTAGGCTGTTAGCGTGTTGCGAAGTTCCCTGCGTGAACACCATGTCAACTGTCGCAAGAAAGCGGCATGTTTATAAAACTAGCCAACTTCATTCAACCGAGCGAGCCACAGGTCATAACAAACTCTGCCACGGCCGACTGCAGAGATGAGAGATGCTATCGAAGCGCCGGGAACCAAAAGCAGACGATCGCAATCGCACTAACTTCGAAACTGTACACGTCTCGAACGCGGTACATCCATACATTTCACAGACACTTGTGGTGAACGACCATACTGTGACTTGCAGTTGCAATGCATCTTACCTTCTAGTGCTGTAATAAATCCTGTGAATATTCCTACAAGTAAAAGCGGTCCCCACACACACGTCCAACTCCGGACCGCCATGTTCGCACAGTGCCACTTACTGCCGCTGCAGGCAAGCGGCGCGACGCGCATGCTCGCAGGCCAAATCCAATCGGCTCGTGAATGCATAAATGGGGCTACTCCATCGGTCACACCCCAGCGGTTCGCGAAGTCATTTGTTAAATGCGCAGGAGTCACAGGGTGTTTGGGCGATTATGGGCGACAAAGCTAGACGCCTCGAAACTCGCACCTTTTCTGGTGTTCAATAGCTTCGTTAATTACTCTTGAGTTGTGCTTGGAAGAAATGGAACCAATTAGAGATGCTTCAACTTGTGCCTATACGGGAGATGTGGGTAACTTGTGAAACAACTCGCGCTTCTCAACGGGTCGTCTCTCTCTTCGGTGCTTTCTACTAAATCTTGATTAACTTTCATCTCATGGTTTTCCTTTTTTGTGTAAGTTGTTTCAGTGCGTTGTGTCATCTAGCTAGCATTCCCCTTGCAAAGAAATGTTTCGCCTAGGTGTAGCCTACTATGCATGTTTATAATAGTAACAACGAACGCGCTAATTTCTCAGCGCCCTTTTTCAGTAAAGTTCGCCCAACATTTGTCGCGTGAAATTAATTGTTGGGCTCCACGGGTAGATGCGTCATATGCATTGACCCATTCGTCTTTGTCTCATGATATGCGTTCGGTCTTCGCACGGCCCATTTCAATCGTGATATATTTTTCCACCCGCTGTGAGCAATATTTATTATGCGACAGATATTGTCACTCGACGCTCATTGAAGAATGAGGTCGTTGCTACGGCTATCTGCGATTTGTGGTTCAACGCATATGGCCTAATGATGCGAACATATTGCGTGCCACATAGTCATAACGCTAATGAGGATGTATGGACCACGCACGATTCAGAAGAAGAAATAAGACGAATTAATTAGTACATTTAAAGTGTAACTTTTTCGCTTACATGTATACTTTCGTTTGCAAACGCGTGGATGCATGCGTGCATTCATTCGTGCGTGCCCGTGTCGTAGGTTTTTTGGAAAACGCACTTCTATAGCGTGAGTGAGTGCACGTGGGCAGCTGCTCTTGCAGTTGGTGCTGCAATTGCAATTGTTCTTGTTCTTTTATTTGTCTTGTTCTTGATCGTGTTCATGTTCTTAGTCTTGGTCTTGGTCTTGTTTTTTGTTGCAGCAATAGGGTCATTAACGACTATGACACCGACAGCACTAGAAACAATGACAACATGTCAATTTGTCAGCAGTTGCAATAGTAGCAATTGACCAATTGTTGTTATCGTCGCTGCCGCTGCTAGTTCTGTTTCTTCTGCTGCTGCAGCTACTGCTGTTGCTGTTGTTGTTGCTGTTGCTGTTGCTTTTGCTGTTGCTGTTGCTGTTGCTGTTGCTGTTGCTGTTGCTATTGCTGTTGCTGGTGCTGGTGCTGGTGCTGTTTTGTTGCACTTTTTGATCGTGATGTTCTTGCTGTTTTTGTAATTCTTGTGTTTTTTAAGGTTCTTGCCATTCTTGTTGTTATCGTACTTCTTGCTGTTCTTGTTGTTCTTGTTGTTCTTGTTGTTCTTGTTGTTCTTGCTGTTCTTGCTGTTCTTGTTGTTCTTGCTGTTCTTGTTGTTCTAGCTGTTCTTGCTGCTCTTGCCGTTCTTGCTGTTCTTGTTGTTATTGCTGTTCTTGTTGTTCTTGTTATGTTTCTTGTTGTTCTTATTCGTTTTATTATTCTTGCTTTTCTTGTTCTTCTTATTCTTGCTGTTGTTATTGTTGCTCTTTATGTTCTTGTTCTCGTCCTCGAATAAGTCGAACCGTTACATAAAACATTAGTTAATGTTTCCGATTTCTATTTCAGATAAACACAATGTAAGTATAATAGTGATTAATGCAATTCGCTGTCTAATCACGGCTATTTTTCTAAGCAAACAACTATTTAGAGGTAACCGCACGTATCATGTGTCGTGCTTAAGTGCTACGCTAACTCGAACTGATACCCAATCGATGCTTTCTCCAAATCGACGATGATGCCACCCCGGCGGACATCGACAACCGTAAACTCCGGTGTGGCTTGCATTAAGAAAACAATCGATGGAGAGGGTGCGTCTTTGAATGCAAATGAACGGAACCCTCAAGTGCGACCCGCGCGATGGTGTCTGGTGACTGAATCAATAGAATCGCCGGTCTAATGTGTATTTTTATGCCGTTTTGTACCGGAACCAGACAGTTCCCTATTTGTTATGCTGCTTCTTCTGCGAGTGAATCAAATAAGTTCATATAAGTTCGTTTTATAGATGCGCTTTCAAAAAATGTGTTAGTTACTGCCTAAGTCAGAATGCATACATTTGCGAATAATCGATGAATGAAAAAGGTAGCGCTATATTATGAGTGGGTCGTCCATTTTATATTGTTTTTGTCAACGGCTAATTTTTATTCATTTACTTAAATTATGACAAGAATTATCATCTGATTAATTTTCTGAGAAAGAAGTGGATCTGTTAAAATCACAGCGTTTTACTTTGCAGACAGTTTTTATAACTAAAGCTGGAATGATGTAGGGATTACTTAAAACAACATGGCATGTCTTAGAAAAAACTCTATGTATGAATGGTGGACCGTATCAATTAATGACGCGAATTAAGCTTTATCGTTTGTTTGTTTTTTATTTACACAAACATATCATGTGCCACTCTTTCTTATTTCTTCCCCGTGTCGACATATTACTTTCCATTTCTCTTTCCAGCAAATTAATTCGTCTTTCCCTTCTTTATTCGATCAACATAAGTTGGTGAGATTTGATTTAAATATGGTGTTTATTTTGGGATCCCACATAATTATTGCACGAAGTCGCATAGAGAAAATGCATTGGTTTATTAGCTGAATAGATTTGTCAGCTCGACGTGTCGAATAGTTCGCTTTAATTAGATCTGTATGGATTGCATGTCGGTCACATGGTGTAAATGTTGCTAATTCGCGAGGGAGCGCGATAGTGGCTAGTGAAAAATTGAGTTTCAATTGTCACATCGCTGACATATTCCCAATAAATAGGCTACGAGACGCGACTACTGGGGATAATTCGCTTTAGGTGCCAGGACCAGCACTTTTGTTGGCGAGTGAGTGGACAGGTTTATGCAGAGCCCGTCATTTCTAATACAAGTAATGTAGAACATCCACACGAGTGTACATGCATTCGAACAACTCCGCACACACTGAAGTCCGAAGGACACCCAGCCAGTCACCGTCTGCCTGCAGGAATTGAACGAATCCATTAAGTTGGTCTACGTGGCGCTCTCTGCTTTGCCTTTCGGTAATGCCGAGTATTTTATTAGTCAGCGGAACGGTGTTAACGCAGTTATGAATTATTATCGTACAGCGAGTGCAAGTTCTCGGGGTCTGATTGGGCGTTTCTGGTTACTAGGTTTCAGTGGTGGGCAAGGTTAGCAAATGATGCAGTGGAATTAAGTTATCGTAGTGATGTGCTTTCCGAAACAGGCGGCTAGTTCTTTTCATGCAGCACGCCAAACCCATGTTCGTGACGGAAATAATATGGAATTCTGGAAATAGTCGAACAGAAATTGAGTTGGTCGCGTGCGCTGGTGCAGCTTTTGAAATCGGATTTGTCTCCTTTGGAGGGAGTAAGCAAAAGCCGATACAGCCGGTCCCATTTCACGCATAACTACACTGCAGAATGTTTTCTGTATTTTTTTGAATGCCAAAAAAACGACTACCAAGCCAGGTTGTAGTTCGCATATTTGTTTATGCTTAGCTAAACAGTGGTGGGATGTTAAGTTACTAGCCTAGCTGAGATGACGTAGAACTATGGTTCAGCTGTTCCTGCGAACACCCGCTCGCCGTGGGAATCAGTCAGTGTTACCCAACGCAGCGCACTTGTGATTCATTTTATCTACACAAAGGAAATTATTTTGTTGGAACTTTATGAAAACGGTTTATTATATCGGATATTTACAACAATGTAATAATTAAATATTTACTAAAAGCATAAGCATATGACCTCACGTCATTATCTCAATAAACCCAAACGTGATTTACTTGATATACTTTTATAAAGGCATGTGTCTGAAATAAATCCTAGGATGTAATTGTACCATGTATAACTGCCTACACATTTTACGTGAATATGCGACGAGTCAGTGCTAAACGTCTTCATCTTGCAGTCAACTTGTTTAAACATTAGTGGCACACTTTTATGGTCGTATTTTATGGAAACTTTATAAATAATACATGTAATAAATCTGCATAGAAGGAACTTAACACTTTTGACATTTGTATTCCACGCGAAATTATAATTTTCTTAATGTTTGTAATGTTTATAACAGCATATATATATATATTTGTATATATATATATGTATATATATGTATATATATATATATGTATATATATGTATGTATATATATATATATATATATAAATTTGGCCAGAAGCGTTAAACAACATGGTCTACGAAGTTCATTGATCAATTGAATTGCTATAAAATGTTCTGAAAGAATTATTAAAAAGTGGGTTTATATGGTCATGCAGTACATTATATACCTATTTCTAAAGATGGACTTGGCGCTTCGTTGGAGTATTTTAAAATATAAATTATTGTGTTGATATATATATTATTAATTGAGATCGGTAAATTATTAAACAAATAATCATCACTGCAACACATAGTTCAGTTGAATGATAGAGAAACTATTTTGTTTTCGAACGAGACAAAGATTTCATAACTATACTGTGCCAGGTGTAATAAAATGTCCACGCAGAATGTAAATTGTGGGAATTTTTGATGATTCACATGTGACAAGCAGACAGCGTGTACCGCAAACACCAGCCACCTGGCACGCATATGAAGCTCCGGGCTACAGTGTGACAATGAATACCTATATAATTATGTATGTGTAATTATTAAATTGTTGTTATTCCTAGTATATGTTGGCCACGCATGCACACGCGCGCGTTCACACAGACATGGTACAAGGATACCCGCTCGTACACACGCACACAATACAGGCGTGTACGCACACACGCACGCATGCATACACACACGCACACACGCACACACACACACACACACACACACACACACGCACACACACATACACTTGCCCCCCAAAACAACAATAATGTTGGAACATTTTGACTTAATTGTCTCTCTGCACGATGTACCAGTCAAAGATGTGGTTACAATTGTCATCACTGACGCATAGGAAGGAAATATCCTAGTCGGGTCTATGTTAGAGATGATCGTGGCAACTTTGAAGAACAAAGCCAATATGTGGTGTTTGGCTTTGTAGAGTGCAGGTGTTAATTAACGACGGGAAATATTTCACCGACGTGCAGGGTGTCAACTGTCGCTGCCGGTGAAACAACCACGGGGACAACATTCGATCATCTGTCACCGCGACCGACCATCAGGTGTGGCGATTGGCGTTGGTCGCCATTACGAAAATATGTCGCTTTGTCCCCTTGACCAGTGCCTTGGACATACACCGCAAAGTCGCTAGGTTCAATCAATCACGCTACTACGTCTGACGCTGGTCCGAGCACCAATGACACCTTCTCGGTCAACAACGGAAGCAGCCGACTTTTGTTCGAATCCCTGGGCTCGCTTGATGGATCGACGCAAGTCGCGCTGAAAATCGATTAAACCGGAGATAAATTTGTTTGTGAATATATACGCAATAATAGTCAATAAATCATATCGACAGGCGAGTGTGTGGTTCCTTTGAAAAGACGAGCTTGACAGATGGACGCAGGGGAACTAAATCATGCATCATCATGGCTTCGTCGGGATATGGTTGCTTCTGGCATTTGACGGACGCCGAAGTGGTGCGGACGGTGAATGTTGTCGGCGGGCGCGGTGGACTTCCGGTTGGCCGACGCCTGGGCTCTGCACCCGGCGGCGACGCTAAAACGATCTCACCGGCCGTTACCCCTGAAATACACGCTAAATATTTAATGGTTAATTTTTCATTTTCGCATCGACCATTGTCTGTTTCTGTTTATTGTTTAAGCATGCTCTTTCATCTTTTCTGATTTGATTGGAGTGTCTGTCGACAACAGAATGTCAAGTTAAAGAATGACAAGGAAGGAGCTTCTTCACGAGGATATTAAATAAAGGAAGGAAGTCGTAATGGAAGCAAACTCCTCTCACAAAATTGACAATGCGGATTTTAGTATGTTCCTCGTTTTTGTATTAATTAATATTCCGGGAACGCCAACTTTAGCGTTCTTGATTATAACAACTAATTGTGTTGAATGTAGATATATACTGTCCGTCAAATTGCGTTTAAGTTTTTTTGCAATTTGAATTTTTCGGCGAAATATAAATAAAAACCTTCAAATAATTATGAACAAATAACTTATACAATATATTACCAATAGTTATTCTGATCTGAAAGTTCAGGTCGCGATGATACAATATTCAAGACAACCAATCCAGCAAACTGCTTGCTAATGATTACCACCCTTACGCTGATTCAGGTTAACGGAACAAAAACATTTTAAACGAATTGGTGCCTTTTATGGATTCTGTAGCCACTTTAAGTTGTTATAGAAAGGGGGAATTGCTTCTAAAGAATACAATTACATGAGAAAAGAAAAAACAATATATATGACGTCATCGGCATGAACGTTCTCTTCCCCACCCGAGACCTAAAAACCGGTATACACTGATGATTCATTCGCCCGGCCCGACCAGACCAGACCAGTCAGTATTGCATTTGTCGGGTCGTGTCGGGTCGGGTCGATGTCAGTCGGCTTGTATATCCATACATCCAATTATAATCCGGGCTAGACGGCGTCAGACATAGTCGGCGACTCAGTCGATGTCAGTCGGTGAAATGTATACTCTGCAGCCGGGATGAGTCTGGTCTGGTCGGGTCGGGCGAAAAGTTCCAGTGTATCCCCGGCTTAAGAGTAAATTCTGGTACCAGGACTATTGTTTTGATATTAATTAATGTTTACGTTTGGCTCGCCGCAGAGTTCCAAAAAATAAAGTTACAATTTTAAAATGTCATTAGACATTCAGTTGAATGCGACATGGGCAATAGAAAGACATACACGAAATTCAACACTTGAACAAACCTAATATTTTGAAGCGTCAAATGTCTAAAAAGATCACTTTTGTTTCCTGATAGGCCTCATTGCCGTTTACCGTTTTGTAGATTTAAACATGTCAATCAAAATAGTAACTAGAAGTTATACAACGCGTGAGTCAAATTTTAGACAACCTTTAAAATGCATACGTCGTTTGCAGATGTTGTCGTCAATGTCTGACCACTATTCTGTATCTGACTATAATTCCACATCGAACACGTTGCGAGTGCTTGACGCAATATCCGATGCTTAGAATGCGTTCCCGTGCTTTCGTGTGGAAAGATAAGTAGCCTACTCATGAATATCTGGCTTGCACTTGAAGCGTTTCTAAGCCAGCCGATAACACGTCAGCAACATTGTGTTTGGTGGTTAACTTTAATTTCCCGTTTAAAATTATGAGTCACTTTTGAGACAACCTATAAATATGGATAGACCCTACACGTAACGTATGGGTGATGAAGTCAGCAAGTCTGCTCCTTTGTGCAATAGCCCGTCGAACGTGCATACGTGTAACGGTAGGCCTTACACATAATGTCCGGTGCATCAAAAGTGCACCACGTTCCGAGCTTTTGTGTGCTGAGATAAGTTCCCATGAATATTTAGCATGCACTTCAAGCGCTTCTACGCCGATAACATATAGGTTACATTGTGTTTGGTGTTTAACTTTTTTCTCTACATGGTTAACATGAATTATGCTATCCAATAACAGGAGCCACTTGAGATTGATAACCCAATCCGATTTTCTCTATGGCTTTGGAAGTTTACATGTGGTGCCTGCATGCCAGAAAAAAAGCAAGAAGTGCGCGCGCGAGCGTGTGTGTGTGCGTGCGTGCGTACGTGTGCGTGCGTGTGCTTAAGTGCGTGCATGCGTGTAAAATATGTCAAACTATAGTAAAGAATTACACTTTCTTTCAAATTTGAAACTCTTAAGTAGGCATAGCTATATTTATTTTGCATATATTATTATTATATGTTTTATGCATAACTTTCAAGTACTGCGTTTGACTTGCTGGGGAAAGCAGGGCAACTTACTTAATATCCCTCCCGAGGCAATACCCCCTTTTTGAGCAGTAAAATGCCCCATAAAAGGAGGTGTGCTAAAAAATTAGGCAGACAAAGCAGCAGACAGTAGTTATATGTCGACTAGATTTGATCCAGTTGTCGATTGATATCTGGAATATATCCAGCAAATATGTTGAAAGAGATTTCTAATGGAATCAACCAACCATGACTGCTCAACAGCCATATCAGTAATCTGGTTTAAATGTACCGCGTAATCTTTGCGGATTATCTTTCATAGACGTTTGATTAAAATTTTCCAGTGCTTATGTATAATTACCGTGAAATTATAGGATCTAATGAATGCAACTCATATGCGTGCCAAATAGGTGAAGTTTGTCAGCGGTCATGCAATCACACGCACGCTTTTCTTATGGTAACTTTTGATAGTGTTGATGATGTTCGGCCCACTACAGGACCATGCTAGAAGTAGGTGCTAATAAATGCTACTTTTAGTAGATGGTTTAAGATGGCTTGCGCTAATAATATAGTTCAGTTTAATATTTAAATAATTTGTCAGAACACGTAGAGTAAATTAAATAACTTGTGCAATTGTTTTACAGAAAAAAATACAATGAAAACCTTTAAAACACATTTATACCTCTATAAACTAAAACTTCGGCTACTCTTGGCACGGCAACACTATTCGAAGTCACGAGGTCAAAGGGGTAGTTCGCATTGTTCACTGCGCTTGCGCAATGCACAATAACCCATTCCTGTTTGGAGACACTGGAGTATTCAGTATTCGGCAACGTCTCCACACTGGTCGAAGTAGAAACAAAAAAATAATGATTGCTAATTATGTTACCAAGTTGTGAAGTAGAGTGACATACATGCAATAGGTCATAATTATGTTATAAACAAACAACAATGACATTTACGATACGGTTATTTAACAATTAGCTGTATGTTACGTAACCATTGCACACAACTCCAGGGACATACATTAGGTCCTCTGTACTAGCAGAGGGTGGCAGAGAAGCGTCATGTTGCCGAGGGCTGACGAATTCGGCGATTGTTGAATTTTCTTAAGTTTTAAAGCGACATTTCATGATAACAATAGTCTATAGGAGTTTCTTGTAAAGAAAACTAGAAATGCAAAACCATATAGGGGTTACGTAATGTGAAAAATGTTCATGTGCGTCCGTCATGATGCAATTATTTTCTGGTGAATACATAGACATTCTATATTTATTTCAAACTCTGGTGTAACTAGATGTAAAAACTCGTCTTACCGACTTGACAAATGATTGCCCGTTTTGGTGGTCCCGTGAATTGATATGTCTGTGCTGAACATAGTGAGGCCTAACGTTTATACGACAATGTCATCGTGCGTTCACATTGTGCCGGTTATAACTTGTTTCTCCGAGTTGGTTGTAGCGTCTGCGCGCGTGTACGTGTTCAGAATTAACAGAAGCGCTGATGAATTCACGCAATCACCGTTCGGTTACCGAACCGTTCACCCGTTGGCGAAGCCATTACGTGGCCTGTCGTACTCCCTTTGAAGATTCGCGACGTTGTCTTGTGTATGTGTCGACCGCGCTTTACGGGTTTCTGACTGAAATCCATCACAATCTCTGTTATACACGTTCGTCTCTGTTAAGTCGAGCAGACGGTTGCGTTTTTTGTGTTGGGTAAATGTTGTATCTATCTGTTCTTCATCGTGTTTCCGATGCACAGGTGTGACACTTGTGTCGTGTTATATGGCACTACTTTTTCTCTTGTTGCCCTCAACTGTTTCCCACTAACAGAACCATCTCTTCTTTCATATTCTTCCATCTTTCCAATCTCCCTCTTCACGCAATCCTCCCTTCTCAGACTATGGATGTCATGTCATAAAGCTCATGATGCACAATATAGAGTATAACTTATCATGTAAACTATTGTAAGTTCATGCTTTTCTTCCTGAAGGTCGCCATCATCCCATTATTAGTTTACATTACATACTAAAACGTCTTAGAAAATCCAACGAGTTTTCGATTGCGTTGACGACTAAAAATAGCAGTGCTGTAAAGCTATGTCCCACTCGCATCTGTTCGTGGACGCGAGACACGCGACAAATAGATGCTTATCGCGACCGGCGTGGTCACCAACAGGTGCTCGTTTGATGGCCGCCACTGATGATGAATGCTGTGTAATCGTCCAAGTCAGCTCTAACTGGGCACGTAATTATGAGACCGGCAATTAATGAATTGCTAATCCAACCCCAGCTACACCTATACTTCCACCAACTGCTTGTCCATAATTATTGTAGCTGTTTTAAGTAGGCCTAGGCATCGTTAATATATGTCTAAGGCGTCGGAACCGGGAGGGGGGGGGGGTGAAGGGGGTGAGCCCCCAATATTTTTTTATGGAGGGACTATATAGAGGATTAGCCTCCCAATATTTGGGGTGCATTTGGAGCGCCTCAAGGGGTGTGCAATTTGAGGTTTTTGGTTAGTCTCAGCCCAAAAAATTCACCACGTTTCGGCGCCAATGTCTGTTGTTCGCAGTCCATGCGGCAACGAAGACAAGGAGAATTCGGAAGTATTTGGCGGAGAGCAAGCAACATTATTCTCCTGTTTCTCACACTGTTACAAACCTTTGGGGCAAATTGCGCAGCATGTTCACACGCAATCACTCGCGGTCATGCGCGCTACAATGAGTTAATTGTATGTTTCATATTTCACTCAAAGAGAAACGGTTTCCATAATTGTTTTGTATACGGACGTTCTTGGAATTGAAACATGGTCACACGCGCGAGCAGTTGTATCTAAAAAAAAAAATGGAACTGCCAAAAAGGGGCGCCGTTACACTATGCACCAGAATGACTTAATATTTGAACCTGAGTGGTTTTATGCAAATGCACACTGTAGCTATATGTTTACTAAAGCTGAACAGTTCAGAACTAGTTACAGCACACAAACTAGAAAAAACGGTTGAAACGTTAACATACAAATTACATGTATAAGCCAAACAGCGTCTAAAACGATATTGACTTAACTAACTATATTTTTATAGATACAGTGGACTATCGTTCGCTGTATGGAACTGATATGACTTGCCCTGCAAACACTTCCTCGTATGTGAAGTTCTTATATGCATGGGTACGACACTGCGACAGTGCATGACAGAAAGGGGGTGCTGTGATTGTTCCCTTTACGAGGTTGTTCCATATAATAAACTGGGATACATAACCCCGTATTGCGAGAGGGCACTGGACCTTCGGCTTAACATTTGTTGTGAAAGTTACACCGTGTATTCTACCTTATCATCGGGTGTTCAACAACTGTGTTTGACATACACTTACCAGCGAATGATAGGAATGATTAACTAAATGAGTTCTACTAGTGTTTGGCTTCTGCTGTTCCGTGCGTTGGCAATTCACTCGAATCTTCCACAGAAAGAACAGCCATACATAAACAACTTCCTGCAAGTGTCAAATGTGTACATCCGTATCGCTTCCTGCGTTCTTTAACCGAGATTCTCTCGTCGGTTCCCGTCTCGCCGGAACAGAGACGTACAAGGTGTGTTTCCTGGGAGGGACATAGTCTGGTATACATTATCAACAGAATGCATACCTCTAGCAATTGCGTATTTAAAGCTAAACCAACATAACGAGATTCAATCACTTATGAAGCGGTGTTGATCGAGGTGTGTGTAGCGCAATGACGACAGAATAGAAGAGAAACAAACTGTGGACTGAGAAGAGAGAGGCCTCCACCAAGGTGCCCACGCTTCTTCAACAAACTGATCATATCTGTAACATCTGCAGTAGAGATTGCCACCCAAAGACCAGACACTTTTGTCACAGACAGCAGATGTTGCTGTACAGAACACCGACACTCAAAGCGCAGCTCCGTTATCTTCTGAGAAGGAAGTATTGCAATGAATGGTGTGTGTGTGTGTGCGTGCGTGCGTGCGTGCGTGCGTGCGTGCGTGCGTGCGTGCGTGCACACACACGTGTACTGTGTGTTTAGAAACAGGAGAAAGTAAGATATGTAGTCACAGAGGAACGTTCCGCGAAGTCTCTATTATAGTTTTCTGATCACGCGGTATAAATTACACCATCGGACGCCAACTTGTTATCTGTGTTTTCACAGAAACTGATCCCTACAAATTCCGTCTTGTATGGAGGGCGTCCGTAATAACGGATGTCAGCAGTCCGCAGGCGCATCCGTGCACGAACATAAACAACAAATGCGGGCGGGTAGTACAGCCGTCGCAGACTGTTTGTCTTTGCTGCCACGGACTTCACGATCGCCTCGAGATGTGTTTGATAGCGAGATAAACGATATCTTAGGCGCCAATGCGTAAAAGCATACACAATGTCGACTGATAGCCGTGCGCACGAGACCAGTAAAACGGAAATGTAGTCGCATAGATGGGATCACTTAATTAAACGGTCACTAGACCCGATGACACCAGTCGGATCATCTGATCATTGAATTGGTTGACTGATTCTTGTTGGATTATCATGATTTTAACGTTATCATTTTTTTTCTTAATATACATCCTCAGACCCTTTGGGGAAGGACGGTGTGATAACCGTGTTAACATGGATTATTCACCTGAAGCTTGTCCACGCACCTAAATCGATGCGTGTAGATGTGTTTGACTTAAAGATGGCTTCATCTAGGATCAGCTGTAACTAATTTCTGAAGAAAGATATGTTGTATTTTTCTTTTAAACATGTGAAGCCAATGCCGATTAAACATCCAGCGGTTTCTTTACGCAACAAAACGGTTTCTTTACGCAACAAAACATCCGCATATGGTTTCTTTACGCCCAAAATAAACTGTATTTTACATAATTTGGCAATCTTGTGCCTAGCGTGTATCCAAGCATAACGTCTTACAATGCCCATAAACATCTCCAAAACCGTTCTAATTATAAAAAGAATATTTATTTGTCACAAAGCCACGACAAAACAAGTAAGGAGTCCACCATTGTAAAACACTGTATACTTAGTGCCTTGAACCCTGTAACCACATCCGACCTCTGACAACCGTGGGATTCATCTTGCGGCTATACGTATAGAACCTTTCATTTACTGTCGTGCACTTCACGTGGCCAGTGGCGCTGTTTGTAGCCCCAGTAGATAAAGATCATTCTCACACGAAGACTGACCATCGAGCGGACCACCAATAATGCTTAGCAATTCCACAACACCGACAGCGTAGAGCTGATGACGTTACAAATTCCCGTTTCTTAACGTGTAATTTTGCTGTCTGCAAGTTTGCGGTCATTTGCAAAAAAGGCGGAGTTCCGAGCCAACTTACCAGTCACTGCCAGATAAGCATATTTTATTGTTACAAATATACGCAAATCAGTTGACAGTGTAGATACTGATTTCCCAGGTGGCCGCACCGGGGCCCGTAACTATGTTATAATAATGGAGCCGAGCCGTTTACGAAATATCCATAGACGCGGGAACAGGGGAGCAGGGGAGCAGGGAAGCAGGGGCAGAGGCCCCCTGGAATTATGTGGTTCTGCCCCCCTAGTCATAGGCAGCGTGGTATGGACATTTTTTCTAAAGCACCTCCCCCCGTCTTCGGATGTCATCATTTCAGCGGAGATAGCGGAGAGAAGGTGGAGAAGGTGAATTGACAAAAGCGGCGCCACGTAAAAATAAAATGTTTCAATAGCACTGCCCCCCCCCGTGTTTGTTCGGATATCATGAGTTCATAGGCGAGACAGCGGAGGAGCTGAAGTTACACCGGCGCAGCGGCGAAACATTTTCAACAGCACCCCCCCCCCCCCCCAACCAAGACAGCCACAAGCAAGATATGAAGATATGCAGGCCCCCCCAATAATATGAATTTCGTTCCCGCGACACTGGAAATACCGTTCTTTTTCTTCATTGGTATGCGTCACTGTGGTAGGCCTACGCATGTCGAACACATGTCAGACGTTGATACGCCTACTACAGTGATTGCTAACATCCACGTTATTTTATGTAACGTGCCATTGGTGATTGCTGATAACCTTTATCTGGCAATCAGCGGACCGAGACAGAAAGCACCTCATTGTGCTGCGTTCGCTTTGGCAGGAAACGTCTGAGAAAGCAGTCGTGATCACCTATTCGCCAGAAGCCGCCCTTTATATACAGACAGGCTGTCTTATGTTGAAATTAATACTAATGACACAAATAATAATCGGTTCCTGTGACCGAACACGGAACTTACCATATGTAGATGCACGTCTGTCGACCGGGGAACTGGCAATGTGCAAGATCAGCGATGCGCATATAGTCGTCTATATATACTTGCATATATACATATCAAGACGAACAGGAAACGCCAGAGACAATGGTACGGACCAGCTATTGAATGCGACAACAAACAGAGGCTTATCCACGATATTTGATTGGGTTTGGGGTTGGGAACAAAATATGTGACCCGGTGCAAATTAGGGTCACAGGTCACGCTTGTTCAGCTGTCACCATTGGAGGCGCCCACTCTCCCCTCTCACTGTACATGTATATGCTGATGATGACAAACCATTTGTGGACACAATTGTTGGGTTTGTAGCAGTGGCATCGGAATTTGGCGGATATGGGGGGGCTGTGGTTTTCCAAGCTCGCCAAAACCTACATTAAGGCTATCCAAAGACCGCAATTTGCACTCCCCTTGAGGTTCGCAAAAACCCACCTTGGGGATCTCCAAAAACCTCCAATTGCACCTCCTGGAAGCTCGCAAAAACATCTCTCCAAAAACCTCAATTTGCACTTCACTTGATGCTCGCCAAAACACCCCACCTTGAGGCGCTCCACAAACACCAATTTGCACCCGCCCCTTGAGGCTGACAAAAAACTCAAACTGCACCTCAACATCGACGCCCTTTTCTAAATATTTTGGGGCCAAATCTATCTCCAGTCCCCCATCTAAATATTATTGTGAGGCTCGGCCCCCAACCCCCCGTTTCGACGTATATGTGTAATATACTCAATGCAGCTTGCTGCTTGGTGGACATATTACCACGAAGAAGAGAACATTTTCATTTAGTGCTGCATTTAGGTAAAGTGCCTTTTAGTAAGGACATGCCGTTGGACGTAATATGGTTGGTTCAGATGAGATGAAGCATCCGACGCCCATAGGTTACACCACGGCCGCTCTAGGGCAGGGATCTCGCCTATATCGTATACTATGCTATTGTGTACATACATATGGTGGCTGTTGGTCTACTCTGTGATACTTTTATGCGCAAGCCGCTAACTCTGACGTCTGGTCTTCTCCGGGAAGATCACTAGCAGGCCAACTCTCTGTGGCTTCAGATAATGTCTGCTATCTTCGAAACCTCCACGCGCGCCAGAGAAGCCGGAAATTAAGAGGCATCTTAATAGGCAAAAATGGTTTGTGCAAGATGCGACCTTTCATTCATAGACAGACAAACAGGAAGTCTGGCACTTACGTCACGCTGCAGATTGCTGACAGCATGAAGCAAAGAATAACGAAAGGTCAACGGCGACCCGTCACAAAAAAACATAATCCGGACACGACATTCTAGATTATTGGCCTAATAAAGAAAGTAGTCAAGTAGAGAAACTAGTATACACAAGGTCGCATAAATGAGATTTAGATAGATCTGATTTTGTATTTGTTATATTTGGTGCATCACTCAGATCCAATATATAGGTCGTACATCTTCTGTCACTATGAAACGTTGAGCTACAATCCGTCAGATAAGTTGACCATTCTCTGCGTTAACTGTTTAACTTGAATGTTTCTAATCGAATTGTTCGTAACACGATATACACAAAACTCGTAAGATAGGCCCTACGAGCGCCCACGAGCGCGCACACACGCTGATGCACGCTCGCATATATACGCATATACACATTCTCTGACGCACGCACGAACGCACGCACGCACGCACTCACCCACCCTCCCGCCAACAACTCCACCCTATTCCCGCCATACACACCCGCGCTCTTTCCTCGCAGGCTGCGTTAATTATTTCACATTTGTTTGATGTTTGAAAAGTTCGACATAAAGGACATGTATCAGTTGATCGAAATCGTAATTAAGATTTTCATCAACTGGTCGATTTAGCACAGTCCCAAATCAAACGAAAACTTGGCACCGTGAACTATCTGTCGCGTTGGCAATGGTGCTAATAACCATACGTATTCAACGCAACGTGTCCGTCGTCAATTCAAGCTTTTTACGTGTGATTTGCAACGTTTTCATTTCAGCAAAAGGTGTAAATCACACTGGCAGCTGCGCCCCTCGGTGACAGTCTAGATTAGAATGGAACGCACCCACGGCAATACATATAAGAATTTTGCACGACTGGGTGCGCTCTAAAGCGACCGGCCGCTATGATTTGTGGCTTCCAGTTTTCGACAGGAATCGGAGTTGGATATATTGCGTCGAAATAATGCGTGCGCTGAAATGATGCGTAACTTTGGTTGATTAGCTTTCAGCAGCACGAGTGTGCGTTTGGTTGAGCGCATGCTGGAGAACTTGCTTCTGCAATTTGCGCTACCTAATGTGGCGTTGAGCAGCGGCGACGAACGATATCGCACGGTTATGGTTGAACCCGACTGAAAATTGTTGCGAAAATATGCGTGACTACATTAACATGCCGAGCCTTAACAACACAAATGTTTTAGACGAGGGCGAGGTGGTGTGGATTTGGTAACGCCAAAACCGTCAGCCCTGTCAACATCAGCAGATCTAACGGACGAAAGGGACCCGACAGGCGGCCTGCGAATGAAACGAACATAAATGCTGGATTGGTGTGAAGAGTTCGTAACGAATGACGTACACACCTGCGGCACAATTGAATGTATAACACGCACGCAGACACGCGCGAAGATACACACATACAAACACACGCACGTACGCACACCCACACGCACTCATGATTATAAACATGTATAGTAATGTTTTGTACGTTATCCTTAGTCACGTCTAAGGTGTGGCTTGGAATATCAGGGGGCCAACATACGGCAGAGGAGGTTATCAAAATAGAAACAGACTCATTTGGCTAATTAAGAACACTTGTGAACATGATATTTAACCTCATTCAGGCGATCGACTTCTGACAGAATCAACAAATAAAGTAACGCAGAAATCTTGGATGAGATACGATCTAGTAATATATCAGATATACAGAATGAGTGGCGAACAAACATGGCGTCTATTTCCACTTCGATCACTGCTAAAGTTACTAACATAGACTCGGCGTGACAGAGCACTAGAAGCTTAGCGATACTGGGTGTCCTCTGCGACTGATTCAATCAGACATGCTTCGTGTGTCCCACGACCACATCATAACGATAGCACGACAGTAGTGCTGTGGTGTACCAACTCAGGTGCTCGCGCCAATCAAAGTCAGCGATCGACAAAGAACGTCCGATATTTCCGTTGTTGGGCACGCAGCGCGGCTGGAAGGAATTCACGAGTGCCAATGATACCTAGAACTCGTCTCGGTAGAGTGGTCAGTTTATGCAGTGCAGGTGCGGTGTTATAGGAAACAGTTACCACAGCAGTGTCGGTTGAACTGGAAACAGGTTGGTTGTACCAAATCTGGGCCTAGAAAGTCGAGCAATAAAAATTATTGTATCTCCTACAACGTCTGGCTATTCGTTGATTTTCTTGGAACCAGTATGAAAGACACCATTGGAAATTAATTGTGCTTCGTTTACTCTACGACAAATATACCCACCTATAATAATGGCTATATCTAATTAAACACACATTATTGGGTGTCGACTTTTGTATTTAAATCAATGTCGTTGAACTATAAAATGTGTTTTGGTGTGAATTCAACAAAACTCATTTTGGATGAAGTGAAGAAATGGGAAACCACTCCATGATTTGGCAGAGTTGACGAAATTTGAGAACTCTAGATGGCATACTTTTCAATTGAAGCAAACATTCCAATCGGCTGACAACAGTCGGGATTTTGCTTGGTTATAATCTTGACAGGGTACATGCCCATTGGGAGAAACTACTTTTTCTAGACAGACGCCATATTGTTATGCAGTGCATTTTTTTTGAAAAGGAAATAGGTTCTTACAATGTACTGCCCCTAGCAATCAGCTGCTGCATGATTAATCCTTGTTAAGTGGCACAATGGAATATCTTGAGCTTGTTGCAATATAATGGCACAGTGATTGCTGCAGAGAATGCTGCAACCGTGTGACATCCCTTTTTCTGCATGATACTATTTCAGTTTCGAGTGGCATTCGGAGAAGATAAGATTGAAACAGACCTTGGAATCAATGTAGCCTACATGCATAAACTGGCAGGTGACATCTAATGCACCCTATCAGTTTATCAACGGGCTGAGGAGATACAGGGTTAGGTTCAGGAGGGAGAAAGAATTTGATGGTGTCCACGAAGACGTGATGGGAATTTCTACAGTTGCTTTTTATATGGGAAGAACTAGTCTTATATTGTCCCCAGGTGGCAAATTACTCAGTGCTGTTGGAGAGCTCATGGGATGCATGACTGAGTGTGTGAATAATTGCAATTCCCTGCAGCAATCTGAACAAGTTGTAGCCAGAGTCTGATTTGGTGTCAGATGACTGTGATAAGAGTGTTCCTTCTATGCTTTTACCAGGTCGATATTATCATCATGTAACTGTCATACACATAATTATTCTTGTGTGTGACTTTTCCATTGTGGATATTGTTTGGGTTCGTAAATGTCCCTATCTGATCAAAGATTGTTCTGATGCAATATTGTCTTGGTCTAATCTTGTATCTCTTTGCACTGTCCTGATCAAATATTGTTCTGGTGTTTGATTGTCTTGGTTTAATGTTGTTTCACCTTGAACAGTTATGATCAAAGTTTGTTCTGACGTAAGATTGTGTCATTTAACCTTATTCTGATCTGTAATTGTCCTGGACCGAGATTGTCCTGCTTAGGATAATTTCAGTTTGAGAGTGTCTTGATCTGAACATGTTATCCTGGCCAGAGATTCATTCTGATGAGTGTGTCTATGTGTGTTTGTGTGTGTGCGTGCGTGCGTGTATGTGTGCCCATTATTGGCACCGTATAATATACAGTGTCAAGCACACACAGTATGACAAGTGTTTCTCGAGTAATACTGAAGCATTTTGTTAGTTATTGTTTAGCAGTTTGCCAGTCTTTGATAGTGCACTTAGTACACACTAAAGATGCAATGAATACACTCACAAGAGGTACTCAGTTTTGGCACACAAACATACATTCTCAGACTGCAATTACATAACCTAACAAATGACTCACGCTCATCAAACCAACCAGTCAGCCGTCTGTATGGATTGCATTTATTTCTGGACCCACAAAATAAAATAATATTCACATACACCAACCAACAAACACACCAACCTGCGGAGATAGAAACATGTTAATATCGTATTTCAAACACAACTCGGCATGGTCGACCAAATTAACTGTCTCTGGAATGTCTACGTTTTGCCCGTGTCACGGGACTCGCCAAACAGCACAAAATACATCCCACTTGCATCTTCCACCCCGAATGGATCTGTCCGACCTGTCACTTGCCAGACATTCTCCTTTGACATACTGGCCGACTCAGATTCACCAAAGACACCAGCATGACGGAAATATCATATTCCTCATTCCCGGGGTGTGACCTGCAACCGTTTTGGCAGGATAAAAGCCACCGGTTCTGGTTCCGTCTAACTCCTGACTATACATTTTCACCCCTGTTCATTGTCCTTCACCGAGTCGCTTCTCAAACTTCTGCAAGTCTCTGTGCTCAGAATCGCAGAAGAAGCAGCCCTTGACACCAGCAGTGTCGACACAGGTAAAAACTGCCAACGATCACATCAACTGTCAGATACAGATCTGTCGGGACTGACACAAGTAGATGTCATCGTTAGTCTTTCACTAATTGGTGACAATCAATTCTTGTCACCAAAGTCAACAATGACAATTCTGCTGTTTGTAACAATATCTCGTCACTGGTGTCACAGATGATGACAATCTGTTATTCCAATCCGGAATCATGACTTTGTCAACTCGATGACGTTGTGGATGACGTGTCACCGTCGAGATTCTGCTGCGAACTGCCGCCGCATTTGTGCTTCTTACTCTCGACATGTTGAGCAAACTGAACGTCACTGTTCAAGGTCATGTTGCACGCTGAGCAATAATACTTCCCACTCGGAGTGCGATACATCGAGAAGTCCAGTCGAGGCTTCTTTGCAAGTGATGGTTGGAATGCTGCATTGTTCACGGTTGTGCTCTGGTGGCCGTTTTCACAACTACGAAGCAGCTCGTGGCAGGGTTTGTCTGAAACACAGAACAGGAATTTCTATAAAATACTGTGTTTAAATACAGTCAACCCTCGCTTTACAGTCACCTCGGTAATACAGCCACCTCGTCATTAAGGTCACTGTAGACTGTCCCAAATTATTTCCATATACAGTAAAGTATAGGAAATTAGTTTTGTTAATATGGTCACCTCCTTAATCAGGCCACTTTTGTTTAGTCCCTAGGGTGACCTTAATTGCAAGGTTCCACTGTACAAGCAAAGGTGAGATTATGGTCTTGTTGTTAACAACAATTTATTTAGTTGTGATTTATAAGTTTGTGGAAGGTGCAGCATTTAAAAAACCTACGCTATCTTCTAACCGATCTAAAAGTAAAATATCTATAATCACACATTATATTTTGTAGGCACAGTATTCGTTAGTTATGGATTTGTAATTAATATTTATTGTAAGATTTGGATGAACTATTGTTTATTTTATGTTTTACATGTTGCAAATGGTGCTGTTGTTTTGTAATGTACTGTTGGTTGTAGTTGGAAAGAAATCACAGATTGATTAATTGATCGATTGAATGAAGGTTGACCACTGAAGGGAGCTGGTAGATGTTGCAAGAGAAAGGAAGGAAAAAGGCATGATTGTGGTGGGAAGATGGGACAAAGGAAGCTGCCAGAAGCCAGAAGTGCAGGAGTTGGAGAATAGAAAAACAAAGATAGTGATGGAGAAAACAATAGAGAAATATAATGGTTGAGACAGGATGGGGCTCATCTCACGAGAAAGGACAGAAATCAATCTCATTATGCTATTTACGGGTATTATACAATTTCTTATATTTCCCAAGTTAACGTCTTCCTTGGTGTCAGACACCAGCCCCCACCCCAGGGACAACGGCTAAGCCCTGGGAGAAATCTATGTGGAAAACATGCCTTTCCATAATTGATTACTTGCAGTTTTTATTGATATAATTATATTACTATTAGCAATAATAAAATAGTTTTGTGGTGCAAATTACAATGCAGTGTACTTAATTTATTTTATTTTTAATAACATTATATATATATATACATACATATAATGTGTAAATATATGTACGTGTATATATATACATATATATGCCTTTCTAACATATGTTCCAAGATAACAGATACTGTGTTATTCAACAGAATGGAAGCATACTTGCGAACTACACCTCGTCAGTTTGGATTTAAGTCAAAACATGGAACGGAGCTGTGTGTGTTTACATTTAAGGAATTATTAAGATTTTACACTAAACATGGATCAGCTATGCATGTTGCGTTTCTGGATGTGTCAAAAGCATTTGAGCGAGTCAATCAACATAAGCTGTTAACGAAATTAGAACAGCGAGACGTACCGAAATATTTTCTAAGAATACTCAGCAATGAGTTCAATAACCAATGTGTATGTGTCCGATGGGGATCTACCTACTCGGATTTCTTCTCAGTGGGCAACAGTGTTAAGCAAGGTGGAAAGTTATCCCCTTTACTTTTTAACATTTACATGGATAATTTGAATATACAACTACACAAACAATATATTGGTTGTAGTCTGGGTACTACGGTTGTTAATCACCTGATATACATTGATGACCTACTTCTATTCACTCCTTCTGCCAAAGGACTACAAACTTTACTTGACATATGTTACTCTTATGGGTGTGAGCACGACATTCAGTACACTGCTGATAAATCCCTGGTCATGTGATTCTAGAAATTCTAATCTTGCCAGGGAAATTACTTTAGGAGGAAAGAAGTTAAACTTCACCACCTCTTGTAAATACCTTGGGCATGTCATTTGTAACAACTTATCGGATGAGGCTGACATTCAAGCCAACGTGAGACTTCTTTATGCCAAAAAGTAACATGTTACGGCAACAATTTCATTTTTGCTCTACTGCTGTAAAGAATAAGCTGTTTACTGCATATTTCAGTAATATTTATATGTGTGCGCTATGGGTTAATTTTAGAAAAGCAAATTTTCAACAATTTATTGTTGCCTATAACAATTCATACAGAATATTGAACAATCTGCCTATGAGATGTACAGCCAGCCACATGTTTGCTACACCATATGTAAAATCATGTAAATGTATTATCAGAACAGCTGTTTTTAGCTTAATCACGAGGATTAACAGGTCTGTTAATACGATTATTCAGTGTATTGTTACTAGCGACATATACAGTACATCGCAGTTGCGGCATCAGTGGATCAAAGCTCTGTATAATTTTTAAATAATTATTAAATATCATGTTTCTATTAACATATCTATTTTTTTTCTTTATTTATGTTTCTATTTTATACAGATGTTTTATTTTTTTCCAATATGGACACAATGCTAGTCTGAAATAAAACATTTTTTTATTATTATATTACATATATATATATAATATTGTTATTTAATGTGTTAACATATTGTTAACACATTAAATAATATAATTTAATAGGATCGAATAACATTTACATTATAAAGTATAGTCTATTACAAGCAAACTGTCAATAAGATAGAATACATCCAAAATATAAGTCGATAAATAAAATAATGGTAAACTTATGTTTGTTATTTGACCAGCAATAACTGTAATACATATTAATTGTTTATGTCACAGACATGACATACCTGGGAGAAGAATGAAGGGAGTTTGCAATACTGCAGTAGATAGAGGAGAGGAGAGAGAGAGGGAGACAAAGGGGAAGGTTTGGGAAGGAAGGGAACAGGTGCCAACGGAAGCCAGTAATTTGTCCCCCCCCCCATTCACCAGACAACAGGAAGGAGGTATTCTGGAGAGGTTTTATTGACTCGCTGAGTCATCCATCTTATTGCAATCTCTGTCTTCTGTTGCCTAGCGCCAACAACACACAACCTCCACCCCTGTTAATTACCCTACTTTCACATGGCACCTTTTCTCAGTAATTAACATAATCATCAAATCATCCCCACTGTTTCTGTAAGTGGCCAGTGTCCACTAGCTCCCTAGGGGTGAATAACAATCATAAGGGTTGGGGCATGCTTGCCCCTGGCTGACAGCTACTTAATCAAAACTCACCAACCCTTTTATTTTGTCTGACACAGGCAAACCCTCCAGAGGTGAGGGGATGTAACTAGAGGGTGGAAGGGGTGGTCAAGGGGCTGACTTGACGCCATGGGGTTGAATGTAGGCATTCATTGTTGTTTAGTCTTGACATGGACAGCTGGTGGTGGAACTCTAAACATACCCAGGTTCTTTTGTGAGCATGTTTCATTTGCAACAACCACATGTTGCACATGGACGCGATGCCACAACATGTCACATTAAGACGATATGACTCATTATAGTAAAGCTGCAGGCAGCACAGTACAACTTGGTTTGGAGAATATGTAGATTGAAATGAATGACAAAAGGGGGTCGTGGAGAAAACTGGAAACACGAAGAGATTGGAAACCGAGTGAAGAAATATGAAGAAAGGAAGTTTGGGAGCAGACTGCGATGGGCAAAACACATGAAAGAAAAACGAGGAGACTGATCAGGAGAGCATGACAAATAAAAGAGAGTGGTAGAAGGTGAAGTGGAAGACCAAACTTAGATGGAAACACAGTGCAAAGAGATTTGGAAAAGGCAGATGTGATGAGCGCAGAATAAGAGAAAATAGCAGAAGATCGAGAGCAACGGAGACAAGTCATTAAGATGGTGGAGAAGAATTTGTCACATGGCAAAAATAATTTGGTTGTTGATTTCTGAACATTCTGCAAGATACTTAATTTCTATGCAAATGAGTTCTTTTAAACATATCCAATACATGAATTGTTTACCTTGTAGAGGCTTTCGTCCATGTGACACACCAACTTCTCCTGTACATGTGACGGATGATTGTACTGAAGAAGTTTTTGTGCTACGCAGACGAAAGCCTCTACAAGGTAAAAACGTCTTGGATATGTCTAAAAGAATTCATTTGCATAATTTGGATGCTGTTTGTCTGTGCAAGTTCTGCTCAATTCTGTCCAGTGGCCTAATATCATGGATATGTGTCACTGACGTCAGCCTGCCTCTCAAGTATTGTATTTCATTGGGCTGTCAGGCACCCATCACATACGTCAGCACAGAGATGTATCCAACCTGCTAGACCACTGGTTTACCAGTAGATTATGTTTCTAATATTGTTGTGATGACAGAATGAGCCAAACATTGCAGAACACACTGATGTAAGTAGTAGCAACAGATGTCATTTGCTGATACCCTTGATATTAGGAACACAGTCGATGTTTTTACTAGATTCTCTGTGCAACTGTTTTTAATATATAAGTTGGCGAGTGGGAATATCACAGAACTCCCACAACTGTCATATTCAATGCCCTACAGATGTCTGTATTAATTATACATATAGCCTAGGTTGAGTGAAATTGATAAACAAATTCTAGTGTGTTAGATACAATACTCGACAGAAAGCATGTCATGATAAAGATGGCTTAGTTCTGACTGGACGGATAATGTCTAGAAGATGGAATTATATTTCCACAGATATTTGAATTGACACGGCCAAAGTAGAATATTTGTTACATCAACACACTATTAAAATTATTAAAGATACAACATTTAATAATTTGTTTGTCGCAAAATCATACTAGACGGTATAAACAACATATCTATTCTAACATACTGAATACGCAAATGTGTTTCAAAGTACCACAATTTAAAACTATAATTTACTGTTCTTTCCCCCAGAATATCATGTTTGCATTGCATCCAGAATGGGAAAGTCAATATTCATAAACAGAAAATAGTGAATTTAGATTTTTAAATTGTGTTTTATTCAAACACATTTGGGTAGCCAAAATCTTAAACTATTTGTTATAGTTTATACTCTATTAACATGATTTTATGACTAAAAACGATTGGTACATTTACCATAACCAGTACAGTCAGTGTTCAATGAAAACATCCACCACTGATTCAGTAATTCATACTACTTGCCCCTCAGCATGAGACTATAGTCAGGCATACCACTTGACTCATGAACCACACCCCTCATAAGCACCCTATGATAAGTCACCCAAAATGTTAAGCAAAACCATCTTGACATCTAAATCTAATGATTCACCCAATCTGAAGCTAATTAATCAACTTGTCAATTAAAGGTAAACTGATCTGGACTGCAGACCCAAGTACACATCTATGATATGTCCAGCTGCACTTCCTGTGGATACCACAGCCTTGTCAGCCCACGGGACTCTGGGAAACATTGGGCACCATGCCACCCCAAGAAATGATCACCACCATCAAACGATCTACCCATGTACACAGCTTCAAACCTGGCTATTCACGACGTTCTGTGTGGGTGGTATTCTATGCCCGAGGCCAAGGCACAAGTCACATGTAGGGGTGAATTAAAAGAAACACGGATTACACTTGAAGAAACTCCAGCTGTTTGGTGGCGTTGTGTTCTCAGCGAGGGACGTTCCCACCATGGTTTCCTTTGCAAGATTCTGCAAGCCTCGGGTAAATTACTTCTTCCATTCGGAGACAGACATCAGTCTCTAAGTTTACAAGTCCTCCTCATCTTTTGACTTGGGTGGTAGTAAGATGCCATCATCAATTGGTTTGGCCTGTCACAAGTCAGAGCCATTTGTCGTCAAATCTCTAGTGCATGAATATTTTATAAATAAATATGCATAGTTGTTTAATAAGAGTGCATTCGTTGGTTCTTAAAGCTGCTTCTTCAGCTTGTTTTCCCATCACGAATCAGGTTCTTTTATATCAAATTGTGTAGTATAGTGTGTGAATACTTAGACTTGCAACGTATGCCATGCCATCTGTTTATTAAAAGAATGTATCTAAAGGAATTATTTTGGTCGTTATATGTGGTAACTTGTGAAAGCCCTATTGCGTAGCTTAAATTTAGCGCCAATCAACTAAAGTGGTGGTTTGCTTCTTGGCTTGACTTGGAGCATCTCACCATCACTTCACAAGATTGCACCCAATAATAACAGCAGTGAACTGCGAAATCAGTTGAATTAATCCCTCACCGAAAGTTAAATATGTCATAGCTGTTTTATGAGGTCACCAAAAGTAGAGAAAATTTTTTCATAAACATACTAACAGGTCATAGTGAATATTAGGTAGTTTTAGTGTTCGCAACATTCATTTTAAAAGCAAAAACATCTCAACTTACATTATTGTAAATGCGGGATATTTTTCCATTGAACCTTGCCATTAACTAATATCACATTGATAATAATTACATCGTATTTGAAGCCGTCTGTACTCACATTTCTGAGCAATATTTCCTACTTAACTGCCCGCGACATGCAATGGTTGACTTACGAAATTATTATGGTTATCACAAAATCTTAGTTAGGATATACTTTTATACATACAATCATGCAACTAAAACCAGTTGTAATCATTCACATGTTACTGTCACATCCTGTGTTTCACACAAAATAGAAAGTACATTTCTTTTCTCATCCCGTTCGTGGCACAATAAAAAATGTCTAATTCGCATGCTTGCTGCATATCTATCAGACAGAATACAGTATTGCTTCGGTTCCTAATAAGCTCGTAAATAAGCATAGATTGTATGCAGTCCACAGCTTTTCAGCAAATTTAGATGCAAATATCTGAGTATTTGGAGAATGCACAAAACACTTTTGGATGTGCGGCTTTGTGCGGTAGAGCAGCAGACTGTCAGTTAACTGTCTGAAGTTCAAGTCAAAGTCCTCTATTGCCAATACATTAGAGTTTTGTAATCTTTGTTCATTCCACAATACTCCAGTTCACTCAGCTGTGCACATGATTACTTGGTGTATAGAAAGTTATCACATTCTGTGGGTTTTTATGTAGTAATTACACCATGGCTTAATGCTTTCCCATAAGTTGGTAATGCTATAAGGGTGAGAACTGTAACTTTACCTTTAGAATGTGTACACCTAGTTACTAACATATTTTATGTGAAAGAATTTATCATTATTTTACTAACTAAACACTGTCACTGAAAAGTTAATTAAAATTTATATTAATGACCTGCATTAATTAGATTGTACAGGCTACAGAACCGTTCAACATTTAACCAAATTACCCATCAATTGCATACATAATTAAATATTCATTGATTTTAGAAAGATTACATCATAGACGTTAAGCTGGCGTTTCATCCTGGTTATCCAAAAGGTAAATCTGGAGGCATCAAATGAAATCACCCGCTTGTGGAAATCCCAATTCTAGCAATTTGATAAGTTAGATAACTCTGCCAGCTAGCAACACAAGAAGCCATGATGGGGCTGTGTTTCTAGGGAAATTAAATCATTTTTCTCCCACCAACTGAAAGAAGCCATTTAATCGAGCCACTGACATGATTGATATCTGCAACAGACTTGCCAAAGTGGATCAATTTCTGTCATTTCGGCTCATCAGCAAGGGTGCAAAAGGTCAGCGCACCCAGGGGAATTAGCCTTGTTGTCTGCGTGGAGGTGTCTATTTCAGCGATATTGTTTAGAGGGTAAATTGACCAGGCAGGTGAACCGAGGCTGGACATTCCATTCGGACAAAGGTGACCAGGACTCAGGCAGCCAGATGCAATCAGCAAGATGTGACGTTTGCAATGGCGTTTCTGTCTGGCTGTTTGTTTAGCTGCACTGCAAGACACAGCACAATAGATATGATTACGAGTAAACAATCCTTGGATTCAACAACATTTGCCAACCGCCTAGTAGACGTAATGCCACACGCTTATAAACAACCGAAGAGAGGCAAAGACGTTACATGACGCTCTTTAGACATCCTAGTGGCATGTGTGCGAGATGAAAACATTTGACTGGATGACCTGGGAGGTTAGTTTAAGTTTAGTTAACTTAATGAAGTGAATGTTACATAACAACAGAACAAATGTAAAGGGATAATGTCAATTTCTCACTGATTAACATTTGTTTAAAATATATTGTTTTTGTTCAGGAAACATCAGGCCAATTATACATTTGTCTCCAACCTGCTCCGGAGCCTGCAAGTCCAGAATAGGCCTTACATCCACCAGAAGTCATGTCGCCATCCCCAGGGACAAAGACGTCCTTACTGATCTTCGGATGCGAAGAATCTGCCATTGTCATTGTTCTTAATACTAGAATGCATATGTTGAAAATATACTGAAATTTTTTTTTTATTGTATACAAAATGTTCATTTTGTAAAAAAAATGTATTGACATTTATTGCTTTGACATTGGCTCATTCCCACGTTCATGAACAAACTGGGACAAAGTACAACTGATTCTGTAGACTTCCTTCTAATAATTACTAGAACTGGTAACCTCCCTGTCAGAGTACCTCAGTTTGTTAAGATTTCGCATACAACTTGAATTCTATGATCCCATGGCAACACTTTGGCATCAACCAGTATATTAATTCTTTTTAAAAACATAACAAATCTATGATCCTGTTCCCAAAATCTAGTCACGATTCAGGATCGGAAATTGCTGTGCTTGATGAAGATCTTGTAACCCTCTTGGTCATTTCTTCAAGGTTAACAAAATGTCAAGTTCATTATGTCCGCTCTGAGTCTCTAATGAGAGTTACACTAAGTTATATACAACATTCATAATTTAACCTGATTACTTAATGGATCTTCAAATTATAACAAAGGCAATGTTAAATGTGTAATATTATCATACCATACTCTCAATTTTCACTACTGAACATAGCTAAAATATCTTAAATTGATCTAATTTAAATTTTAGTGGCAGCAGAAGTTCTTACAGAACGAAAATAATGTCCGAATACATCTTTCAAGACATTTAGCCTACCAAAACGACCATCGCTACACTAGAATTACTTCACAGGAACACTAATTAGCCATTGACACTTCCAAGTGACAAGTCCATTGTGACATCCACGCCTGTCATATAAAGCAAGGATGCTAGAAAACAATAGTACACATCCCACAATCATGGATGCAGCATCCTGTTGTCATGGCAACCTAACACACCTGTCCCCCCACACAGACTGTCATCTTCCAGGGGGCCTGTTCTGCTGATTAGACATGTTAATTAATTAATTAGGCACCAGCGTGCCAGTCTGCTGCAGCATCTCTCTTAGTGATATACTAGTGGCCATTAAGAGCTTTTCCTTTCAGCAAGAATTTCTCAAATACGAAGAGCACGATTATTGTTTGCATTTATTATTGGAGCAAGATTATTTTCAGATATCATGAACAATATTATTGTTTATTGTTATTAGTGTAGCCAGACTATTTTTAAACCTCAATTGGAAGATTATTGCTTATATGTTATGGGTTATTTTTAAATATTAAGAACAGTATTATTGTTTACTGTTATTACAGTAATTTTTAAGTAGATTATTTTCAACTATCAAGAGCAAGATAATTGTTTATCATTGCTGGAGCCAATTTATTTACAAATAATTGTTTACCATTATTATTGGAGCCAGCTTATTTACAAATATCAAGAGTAAGATTACAGGATACTTTTATTATTGGAGCCAGATTACTTTTCAATACTAAGACTAATATTATTGGTTACAATTTTTATTGAAACCAGATTTTTAATTGACAGACATTTCTTCATATATTGACCTATTTAACTATGTTATAGCGCCTTTGAGCAGGTTTTTACCTGTATATTCAGTGCATAATAAATGCCTAATATATTATTTTGATGTCTTAACATAATTTGTGGGGGAACTTGTCAATATGTTTAACGGAGCAGACACAACAATGTTCTAAAGCTGGAAGCAATTTCTTAGAGTCCATGGCCAGGAATAAAAAACAAATTAAGCTGTTCAATGGATGCTCCCTGAGGATGTAACAACTGGGCGGTCCCGACAATGACAAACCAAGACCAACTAGCAATAAGGCTCTTAGTATTCAAGTAATTCCACAAACGTAATCCAGGCTGGCAGGACTTGATCCGGGCAGGAGACAAATCAAACGGCAAACGCATGCTTGGCATTTTAAAATGGTGCTACAAGGGTCGTAAATCAACAATTCGGAAGCAACAATCCCACTTTTAATGGAAACAAATGACAGATCTGTCCAGTGGCCCATGCCATAGCTTGATTGGTTAACAGCAACTTTATGAAACAAAAAACACGAGAATATCGCCTTGCATGCATAAAGAGAAACAGTGTACGTTAAGAAGTTGACAAACAAGATTGCTATTTCATTTATAAGTTTGCTTGTTTAGCATACTCTTTTATTAATGTAACGACTACACAAATTAAATTCGAACGTAGAAATGCATCTTGGTAGAGAAAAGAGAGAATTTATTTTGAAATTTCATTATTTTGAAACATTATCGAGTATGGCTGAAAATTTACAATTTGTTTAAAGTTTTGTGTAAACGCTCACTCTCGTGTTTTTGTGGGGTATATAAAGAGGCACAACATAGACATACGCATCGTTCCTCTTTGTGATCACAAATATCACAGTGACTATTTATACTGTTGCCCATTTGCTCTGCATGGAGTAGCAGGGCACTGTAAACGTATTTTGTTTTAAAATAATAAAATAAATAAACTATGCACAGAGTCAGTTAACGGAGTAATCTCTTATCTGAACATTTTGTTCGAGAGACTACAGTAAATTGTGTTAGTTTCCTCCAGAAATGTGCGACTGTCTGACAAACATGCATTCTTAGTTAGAACTGTTTGGTCTCTGTATATTTACGTGTATGGTGTAACGAAAAAACAAACCACAGGAACAGCTGTTTGGTGAGAGGAATGCAAAGTTAAAGAATTTAGAATCAACATCAACTTTTTATTTGTGGCTGTGATATGCCCATTGCAAATTTTATGCCAAAATAATGATTACAATGTTCTTCACAGCACAGTTTAAAAATTGTTACAGTAAATATATGTAATTAAATATAAGATTTAAAATAATAATACTTAAACATCACACAAATAAAATGATCTCACATCTATGTCAATAATAAATTAACTAAAATGTAATTAATAATACTTAACAACTGTAAAGTAAAACAGCTATCTGGAAAATGTCACTGGTGAAAGCAGTGTGTAGATGAATAGGTTTTATTTAAGCGCGCGGGAGCCTATGTGGTTAAAGTGCACAAGAGTGTCAACGCCTTTTGTGAAGAACAGCGGGAATACCAAGAGACGATACAATTGGTATTCAGACGACAGTCGCAGAATTATTAACTTTTTCACAAGTGGCGCATCCCAGCACTGGCTCATGCGTGTTACCATGGAAATGTAACCCAGAGGTTACACCGGAGATGCTGGAAAAGGTCACCCGAACAGACCGACGGCTGCGGTGATATATCAAATCAACACAGAGGCAAATAATTTTTTTAGCAAACCGGAGGCAAATGCAAGATATTTATATTAGCTTCGGCCACAAAGGCGGTAGACAGCGTGATTACGCACGGAGACGGTAATTGTTCGGAAACTCTACCAGCTGCGTGCGTACATGTGTGCGTGCGTCTGTGCACGTTTGCATCAGTATGTGTGTGCATTAGCATATGTTAGTGTGTGCATTGTGCGTGCGAGCATGCGTGTGTGTGTGATAGTGTGCATGCATATGTTTGTGGGTGTTTGTGTGTATGCATGTGTGTATGTGTGCGGGCGGCCATGTGTGCGTGTGGGTGTACGTGCATGTGTGAGTGCATGCATATGTGCACGTGTGGTGTATGGGTGCAAGTGTTTGTACGTGCATGCATATCTGTGAGTAAAAGCATGCTGTATCAACACACGTGTAATATGTGTATGTGTTCATACATGCATGTCATGTGCATATTCACATTCATATTTGTATGTGAATGCAGGCAGATATGCATACAAGTATGAAAGGATGTGAATACTCATGAAAGCACGCACGCACACAGCTGCATGCTTGCCATGTCACAAGTTCATCTCTATCACATACACACATGTTATTGCACATGCAAAGGAATGCTAGCAAGTTTTCACAAACTCACACATGAAATGTGCATATATTTTAAATTTCCACCTGCAAGTATTTCCATGTAATTTAGAAGTATAATAGAAAACAGGAATTTCCTAGATACAATTAAGCTATTTTATTAATAATTTCTACATGTTAACAATTATATAAATGTTTATCAGAAAGTTACTAACATATTCCGGCTGCTACACTGTTTCAGAACCAAGAACTTCCAATCAAAACCATCCAACATAGAAACCAATCGAGTCAACTGAATTTATGGTTGCTAGCACCACTCCCACCCCAATCGGCATTGACTGCTCGTAAGGCTAAATTATTACATCCTAGATTGATCGGAAATGAATCAGCTGGGATTTTTATGAGGAACCCATCAAAAAGGTTTTGTGCAAACAAGCCGAACGTGTTCGCGTGGATTAATCTGGTGCGCTCAGAACGTCTGCGTTGCACAGAGGAGATAACTCACAATTAGTGGACGATGCGATTACCATAGTCTGCGCGTGATTAGTTGTCGCCTGTGACAAAGTCTGACAGGTTCTAGAAGTACTATCGCATTCACTGATGTGATTATTCTGATAGTTGGTGATCTTCTGTGTCCGATAAAGCAGGACTTCAATGGTGCCCTCGTTAAGAAACATAACCGCCAAATGGCTCTGCGGACCAGTTGGCTGTTTAGTCTAAATGACGTGCCACATCGCCACGGAAATGTTTCAGTTGCTGCGATAACTAAAGCTCCACAAAATAACACTGTATTATAAGCAGATCTGAATTTCTGCATTTGGTGTCTCATTTCAAATACAATTTGTTATGTAAAAAGATCTAATTATCATCACGGAAAATCACACAATTTAAGATGGTAACTAGAACATCTCACATACAATATATTTAAGTAAACATAAATGAAATGTACTGTATAGATATGGTGCATATTATAATGGTGGTGGTATTATAGAGTGCCACCGCTATAACGATCTGGCAATTCAGAATTGACAACAGAGGTCTTACGGATCTGCTACATTAAAACATAGAAATGAATGATACCTGTATGGATTATAAGTAAAATCACTACAACATTCCTTTTTTTAGCATAAAATAATTATTTAAATAAGTTAACCATTTCAGTGCTGACATACAAGAAGTGCTAAGGCATTTTTGAGACTTACACGCCGTTCTAAACTTGTATTTTGATGCGCTTAGTGTTTAAATATCACCAAATAAACTGAAAGGACAGATAATTTTCTATTTCGTTAAAAAACGTAATAGTCAGATGACACGACATAATTTACTTTCACTAATACATGTGTTTACGCTGTCATCCGACACATTTTGCATGGTCAACATATGGAATTCAGTTTTTGGTTACAACTTCCGGTTTACTTTCACTGTCAAACTAGTGCAAATCTAAGTGTAACTGTAAAACCAGCAGTTGAACAAATTCATTTTGTAATGAGTAATCTTATTGGTCAGTTTAAAATGGTGTTAGACACCAGCCAATGCCAGTACATGTTGCAAAATGAAACCAGCGTAATTGGCTTTGTGGCATTTCTTGGTAAAACCGGTAATTGGCTGACTGAAACGGTTAATTTACTTGTATTCCTAGTAGGATAACCTATGTTGTTCAACCAACAGAGTAAAATGCACTGCAACATTCCTCTTTTTTAGCTTTTGTCCATAAGAATAATTGTTTTAAAGGTTACTCTACTTGTATAAAATAATATAATATAAACTGTTCACATAATTGTTTCCACAAACAACAAAAGTATAGTAATTTAAGAAATTATTTGACCTAACCTTTTTGTACGCATATGATAATTTGAATTATCTGTGTTATGTATTTAGAATATAAAGATTGACACAAATATATTATTGTCTTACAAGCATGTGTACATAAAAGAAGATAAATAGTAGTAATGTGTGAAAGACGCACGGTATAGTTTGGGCTGGCATTTACTGGACCATGGGCACCCACCAATACAGTGGCGCCGTCTGGTGAATGCAATAACAATTACCATGCCTGGTGGCGCCACACTGCAATACATTAATTTATCCACAGTTGCCACGCAGTCGCCACCTACCGAATACAAAAATAAGCACAAGTAGACTCGTGGCGCCACACAGTGAATACTATAAGATCAATTTTGCAGTTAATTTTTGCATTGCTACCATCTGGCGGCATATAACACGATTACGTTCCTCTTTGGAATTTTAAATATAATTATTTGGTTTGTGCCTTTTTTGTCTTACGATGATATAAATTGCATAGTTTCATTATGCTATTCTCTAAACAGCGATATACTATATGCAGGACTAAGGCAGACCTATTTTGTACTAGTGGTTTTAGACATATACACCAAATCCATGAGTCCTAAATTTTCTAGCTCATTAATCTTCTGAAATTCAGACATATTTCCTACTTCTAATAGCCACATTGCTAGTGCTAAATAAGTGTGTCCGAAAAGTATTATAGTTTCAATTTCCCCCTTTAAAATATTGAAATATTATCTTACTTCATTAAATTATGCTATTTTGTTATATTTTCATTCATTTGGAAATGAAACATTGATTGGATGACCTCTGGAAATGTTATGAAGAGACAGGGTGGATGTCTAGCTTAACACAATACATTTGTTATTGAGCATTTGTTCATACTACATATTTGTAATGGAAAAAAATTACATTCAAAACTATAAATATTTGTACATTTATTATTTATTTATTTTATTAAACATCTTGTTTGCAATGTAAATTAAGTTTTCTTGACTTAACACTTATCTGATCTTTTTGGAGAAAGCTAAGTAGTTTTCACGTTATATCCTACAGCCTTTGTCATTGCAAGGGCACAATGACAGTGGGAAGCAATCAGCCATGCTGCTACAAGTGCACAACATATTTTGTGCACTGAAGCCTACAATGCCTATAAGCAATGATACAAAGAGTGGAAATTGAAGTTTGGAAACCAAGACTTTATGACTGAGTGTTCCTATCCCTGAGTGTCTCGCAACCCGTATATTACCTGAAATAATATACGTTACTTGACACCTTTATTTTACAGATCTCTAGAAACAGACAATGGCTTCTCGATATAAGGAACATGTCTGAACTTGATCAAACTGTTCCATATATCTGATATTCCTATATCCATAGACACATAAAACAGAGCAAGCTAAGACGGGGCTTTCAAGTGTGTTCCCGTATACGGACGTGCCTGAGTTTTATACCTTAATAGAGATATATATTTTTACTCAATAAACTCAATTAATCAAAGTAACGTTTCCGAGTTCAGCCATATTTCTTACATAGCTTAGAAAGCAGCATCCGTCTTTCACTGGCCATTGCTTTCACATTATCCTGCTGTGTCGCGGACGAAGGGATCAGACGGTGCAGTTATAAGTGATATTGAGGGACTTACCGTTATCCTTACTTGATGTCCACCTGCTTTTGAGTGCACCAGTTGATCTGTCGTTCATCTTCATCAGCGGTCTGTCAGCAAAACTGTAACAGCAAAAGCACAGCATTTCATCTAAGTGTGGACGATGTCATGATGACAAAATGTACATCTATTTGTAGGTAATCTGCCACTGCAAAACGGGTACCGGTATTATTAAAGTCACACAAATGTGAAATGGAGTTTTTTACCTTTTTGGATTCCACAGACCACGAGCTTTATAATGATACCTCATTTGTCAAAATAGTTTCAGTAGTTTTTGATTTATTGGAAAAAAAATGAAGCAACATTTAAAAGGCAGCCTTTTGAGAAATTTTAACTCGTATGGTCTATTGTTTTTTTAACTATGGGTTTGTAGATGCACGTATTTGATCAGTTTTGGATAGTTTGTTGTAGAAAATAAACTGTACATCAAAATACGAGATTATAAGCATTTCTAGCAAAAGTATCAAATTTATGGAACACGACCTGGACAGCTATTTTTGTCTCGTGTGCATATAAAATAAAATCTTTATTTTCACACATTGAAAATGGCAATTGTATATTCTTTAAAATACAGTAATTTCCATCATAATAATATGGCTGACGTCACCATTGTTTAAAATAGTACCTATCTTAAAACCATTTTTGATTTCTAACATTTCGTATAAAACATTCACATTAGATATTGTTTCGTTTGATACACCAGCCTGCCACACACGCTTAATATCATATGCAGACTCATCATGAATTGTGTTCATTCATTTAGGATGTGACGGTAATTTGCACTACTGTTTGACCATGGATTTTCAATACATCTATTATGTCCTTGCAATTAAATACCCGGTTAGCTGCGGTGGGTTTCAAAAATTCCATAATTATGTTAGCCTCGATTATTGAGGCGCCGTGAGGTGGCAGCATTGTCCTATAACAACTGCCTGGATTATTAAGCTCCAGCCAATGTTACCTGTAGGGGGCTTTACCCCAGATTCGGGTAGAGATGATGATTGGCCAACTATGAAATAACAAATTAAATAAGGATATACTTTTATCAGATAATACTATACTATAACAACTATTCAACATAAAATTTATATTGAAACATGTCACACAAAAAATAAAGTGACATTAAACTTTTTTCGTAGTTTAATGCCTTTTAATCACATGCATATTTACTAGGTGGCAGCTCTCATGGCATAACATTCAGAAGGGCCATTCAGAGCCAGACTATCGTTGTGGCGAAGTCACACAGCCAGGCAAATGTTGGTTAAGCGAGACTATAATTAGGTACACAAAATGAGACGTTTATGAGCTATAAGTAATACAATTAATGATAAATAAACTGGTACCATCTTTTCAAGCAAATTTCATAATTTGGTAACTTGCAAAAAATTGGCAGAATGCCAGAAAAACCTTCTAATTTTCTAATGCTTCTCAAATGAACAAAATATCTTCATTTCTTACAGAAAACCTCCCGATTTTCTAGCTCATTAATCAATTGGCAGAATACTAGTATCTAATTTTCTAACAGAAAAATCTAATTTTCTTGCTCATTAAAATAATTGGCAGAACAACTTCTTTTCTTACATTAAATCTAATTTTGTAGCGTTTTTTAAATTGGCAGAACACTTTCCTTTCTTCCAGAAAATTTAATTTTGCAACTCATTACGAAATTGGCAGATTGCTTCTGCTTATTAGAGAAAATTTAATTTTGTAGATCATTATGAAATTGGCAGAATACCTTCCTTCCTTGCGGAAAATCAAATTTTGTTGCTCATGAAATAATAATAATTATGAGTGGTTTTATGTAACATCAGAATCCCCCATTGACAAGGTGCTCGTGCTGCTTACCCCATTACTAGAGATAGCGTTTTAGCAGCAGCTAATATGGAGCCAGCATGGGTTTATGTAGCTCTATCGAAACAATTCTGTTTTGTTGTGTGAGATTTTTCACACCCTCTAAAAAGACACGAGATGGCAATAGAAGGGACCTACACATTTTGCAAGGCAGATTTTATAAGATTTTAAAAGATGCGGACATTTTGTAAAATTTCCAAAAACATAGGAAACGAAAACTGCTCAAGTTTCGAAAGGGTAGAAGGGATACTTGGAAACCTGCTCCCTTCAATTGAGATTGATTCTCTAACAGCTAGACCAACATGCCCCACACAAATTTATAAAACACCATCGTTTCCAGCAGAAACCTCCCAACTGTCAATGAGATCCAACAAAGGTTGATGAAACATAAAACCATCTCCGCAGTCTCCTCCAAAGCCAGGTTGACAACAATTCTCCCCTAATCCTGGACAGCTGGCAACAGCGACTTGGCACGGGCCTTTCAAATTAAACCTATGCAATTATTCAGTCGCCACTCTCCACAATGCTGTCTCCCGGAGTTGTCCGGCCATGGCAAAATCTAATTATTCTGCGGTGAGCGCATAGACAGTATGTAAGTTGTCTGGAGGTTCTTCAGCAAAAACGGACTCGTGGGGCTGTGCCATCTGCACACAGAAGCTGACAGTGGCCTTGTGGCCTTGTGAGCTACCAGGGGACCTGGCGTGGCACTAAGAGGTGACAGCTGTAAAAACACAGCACTGGATTATCACTTGGCCTTCCCAGCAGGACCTGCAGTCATTGCAGCTGACTCAGTAATTAAATATTACTGGTAGTATTAGATGAGCAGCCAAGGGGTAGGGGATGAGTGTCACCTTGTGTGTGTGTGTGCTTATGCTTGCATGCCTGCGTGTGTGTTGGTGTGTGTACATGCGTACGGGTGTTTGTAAGAGAAAGTAAGTTCTTATAAAGCAAGATATCTAGCCTTTAGGACTGCTCAAAGCACTTCACTCCTTGGCAGATCTGTTCTATCCAACACCATTTAGGCTTTTCTGAGAAGTGTGATTGTGTGTGCTTGTGCAAGCGCGAGCATGCGTGTGCATTTGTGTGTGAGAGAGAGTATGTGTGCATGCATGAATATGAATGTACAAGTGTATGCATGTGTATGTATGTATGTATGTATGTATGAGTATGCGTGCGCGCATGTTATATTTTTTAAAGTTACATGTATGTACTTGGGTGTATCAAGATCAGAGGAAGCCTCCCCAGACAGAGAAGGAGACAGGGTGAGGGGAAGAGATCACAGGAAGCCTCCCCAGACAGAGGAAATAGGGTGAGGGGAAGAGATCACAGGAAGCCTCCTCAGACAGAGGAAACAGGGTGAGGGGAAGAGATCACAGGAAGCCTCCCCAGACAGAGAAGACAGGGTGAGGGAAGAGATCAGAGGAAGCCTCCCCAGACAGAGGAAACAGGGTGAGAGGAAGAGATCAGAGGAAGCCTCCCCAGACAGAGGAGACAGGTGAGGGGAAGAGATCGCAGGAAGCCTCCCCAGACAGAGGAGACAGGGTGAGGGGAAGAGATCAGAGGAAGCCTCCCCAGACAGAGGAAACAGGGCGAGGGGAAGAGATCAGAGGAAGCCTCCCCAGACAGAGAAGGAGACAGGGTGAGGGGAAGAGATCAGAGGAAGCCTCCCCAGACAGAGAAGGAGACATGGTGAGGGGAAGAGATCAGAGGAAGCCTCCCCAGACAGAGGAGACAGGGTGAGGGGAAGAGATCAGAGGAAGCCTCCCCAGACAGAGAAGGAGACAGGGTGAGGGGAAGAGATCAGAGGAAGCCTCCCCAGACAGAGAAGGAGACAGGGTGAGGGGAAGAGATCAGAGGAAGCCTCCCCAGACAGAGGAGACAGGGTGAGGGGAAGAGATGAGAGGAAGCCTCCCCAGACAGAGAAGGAGACAGGGTGAGGGGAAGAGATGAGAGGAAGCCTCCCCAGACAGAGAAGGAGACAGGGTGAGGGGAAGAGATCAGAGGAAGCCTCCCCAGACAGAGGAAACAGTGTGAGGGGAAGAGATCACAGGAAGCCTCCCCAGACAGAGGAGACAGGGTGAGGGGAAGAGATCACAGAAAGCCTCCCCAGACAGAGGAGACAGGTGAGGGGAAGAGATCACAGGAAGCCTCCCCAGACAGAGGAGACAGGGTGAGGGGAAGAGATCACAGGAAGCCTCCCCAGACAGAGAAGGAGACAGGGTGAGGGGAAGAGATCAGAGGAAGCCTCCCCAGACAGAGAAGGAGACAGGGTGAGGGGAAGAGATCAGAGGAAGCCTCCCCAGACAGAGAAGGAGACAGGTGAGGGGAAGAGATCAGAGGAAGCCTCCCCAGAGAGGAGACAGGGTGAGGGGAAGAAATCAGAGGAAGCCTCCCCAGACAGAGAAAGAGACAGGGTGAGGGGAAGAGATAAGAGGAAGCCTCCCCAGACAGGGAAAGACACAAGGAGACAGGGAGACTCCCTGGCACCTGGGAACTGTCCCGGGCTAAGGGAAAGAGCTCTTCCCACAAGAGAAGTAGCCCCTCCTTCCCAGCCTGGGAGAGAGAGACGGGAAGCACTGGGATAACTCTGATTATTTTTGGCACCAAGAGAGGCAGTGTTTCCACGGGAGAGGGAAGGGGAGAGGGAAGGAGAGGGGAGTGAGACTAGGAAGCACCTGTGCTGAAAAGTCATGTTGTTGTTCTGTGGAATGTGGTAAAGGGAACTGCGATATGTATGTCAGTTTTTGTTGGCAAAATTTGCAGACTGAAAATTGTATATTACGTAATACATGCGGGTTTTGTCATTGACGAAGGAGATCAGAGAGATTTTTCTGTTTTAAATAATCGTTATTCGGCATGAGCAATATCGATTATCTGGATAAGCTGTGTAAATAAAACAGTCGCAGCCCAAACATAAAATATGCCAATCTACAAAGGTTCTAATCCAATAACCAAAGTCCAAACATAATATCTGTCAATCTACAAAGATTTTCATCTGCTACATGTCATTAAAACTGCTGTCTTGATTGCTCAAATATGTTTTAATGAACTAAAATTAAAAAAATATATAATTTAATCATTATCTGTTTAATTTGACTGATTCGACTCAAATATCATATTTACATGCTAGATGGCAAAGTGCACATTCATAAACAGGTAAAATATTATTATGTATCAAATGTTATTTACAAATTGTTGTTCCTTGTATAAAACGCGTCTGTGTTAGAACAGATATTGTATTTTGGAAAACACGATTTTCCAAAATACAATCAGACATTGCCTGGTAAACACTAACTCGACTGACCAATTAAACCTGGAATGACGGTCAGCAGGGCCATAACTATACTTGATTTATGCACCTAACACCACCGACTGACACTCGTTCATGGAAACCATGGCAACATTAAAAGGAAATAGACACGTGAGCAGATTTTAATACACAGCATGCCATTTGACAAGCGGCAGATGACTCATTGATTTCATAGTGAAAGAAACAGATCAGGGCGGATGAGTGCTTCTTCTGGGTTGTGCATAATCTCTCACCTCTCGGGGGAGGCAAAAAGTTTCATCACCGCACAAATTACATGGTTGTGTATATATATATAAGGCTTGCGAATGGTTGCGAACACTTACATGTGTAAAGCCAATTATTTGTTGAGAGTGTGTTTCTATTATCAGTACGGTGGTAGACTGTAAATTAAGTGAAATGTTAAGGGTAAAGGGGTAGTGGATGGTCAGGATTACTGACGTTGTTTGTCAAATTATTATGGGGTTTGAGTGATATTGCGGCTGAATAATCGGGTTATAACCCCCTCACCTGGTCACATTCATTTCAAATTATCTGCAATGACATTCAGCCTTTTGGATGGGACACTACAATGGTGACACAAATTAGTCAATCTATTATTAATACATTAACATTAGGACAGTATGACACCACCACAGTGCTGGGGATCGCCCCTTCTTTAATGTTCATACCACTCTCCAGATGGTGCCACTGGTGCATTCCACTAGCTTTACGAGGCTGACTGCGAAATATTGGCTTAGCACGCTGGCAACAGCAGATACTAAATGGTCCGTGGGAAGATCAAAGGTAGATAATGGTGATAACTGCTGCACTTGGTTTGTTGTTTCGTGGATGGATATTCAGGTGTAAACTAGTCCGGAATCAATATTTTAATCGTAACTATATACCTGCCAACTCTCCAGTGAAATTCGGGAGTCTCCCGCATTTTGGGTGCATCTCCCGGTCTCCCAGTATACAGGCAAATCACCCAGATTTTCTCTGAAAATCGAGATGTGCTGACATGTGCTAACCGCTGAATTTCTGGCAAAAATCTCCAAAAGCACCCCCCCATCTCCGAGATTGCGATCCGATGGAGTTCCAGTGAAAAATCTCCAACAGCATCCCCCCCATCCCCGAGATTGCGAACCGATGGAGTTCCAGTGAAAAATCTCCAACAGCACCCCCCATCTCCAAGATTGCAAACCGATGGAATTCCCAGTGAAAAATCTCCAACTGCAGCCCCCACCTCCGAGATTGCGAACCGATGGAGTTCCAGTGAAAAATCTCCAACAGCACCCCCGGTCTTCCGATGTCAAGATCCGAGTCAGTGCGATGAGACGTGGACACAGGAAGTGTGCTGAACTGCTGATGAATCTCCCGAATTTCAAAAAAGAAGTTGACACGTGTTTAACTATGTAGTTAAGAAATGCACCAAATATATCCATAGCTACATAGCTCTATCTTATGTCAAAAGACATAACAGATGAACCTGTAGCTACGTCCTAAATCATTGAGGTGTCTGTTTTTAATGGGACGAAACAGTCGGAGGCAACTTAATCCAGTCATAAAGACCACAGGCAGGAGAATACTTCCAATAACTGAGGAACAGTGCTCGTAAACAACTCAGGAAGCCTACAGGAGAAAGACAGCAGTCTATATACTTCAGGTCATAAACAGCACAATAACAGACAACTACACCAGTCTATACGCTCAACACCCTGGAGATATTTATTACCAGCTAGTTTGGGAATAACAGGGTATCTTGTGGATTAGATTACTTCACTACCTAGATGGAAAAATCACAAGATAAGTCAACTGTTGACACCAGCAAGTTTACAATTGCGACAAAAAGGCATCAGGTAAAACCCATTTTCAGAAGATAAATAAGTTTTTATATATTTTATATGTTATGTAAAACCCACAGAGATAATGGCAGATCAGCAGTGCACACCATGCACACATCTTCAGTTACGACCAGCTTTGTGTTATTTACACACATACATAATCGTCCTCTGCATAATCTCACATCTGGTGGCATTTGAACAGACATCAACATTCTCAACAGGAGGAAATTTGTCACACAATCATTGCATTACGATTTCACATCAACGATGTTTACCATCTGTGAGAAATAAACAACATTAATCCAGTTGAATTATTTACATTTGATCACATTCATTGCCACTGATGACTCACTGTGGCCTCTGTTACGAGAATGCCAAACCCTGCCTGCGAGCCGTCACCACTGAGATAATGCACCTGGCTATTTTAATATTCAAACAATAGTCCAAAAAATTATAGTCATCATTAAAGAGAAGATAAAATGATAGCCAAATCGAGAAGAAAGCCAATTGAAGTTGAAGCCAAGTGAACAATATTACACGTAACCCACCCGTCTATTTTAAAATTCAAACATTAGTCCAGAAACTTTGACCGGTCATCTAGTAGATGAAATGAAATCCAAATGGAGAAGAAAGCCAACTGGAATCGAAGCCAAATAAACAATGTTATGTTTAGTCCACCTGGGTATTTTAACATTCAAACGTTAGTCCAGAAACTTTGACCGGTCATCTTGTAGATGAAATGAAATCCAAATGGAGAAGAAAGCCAACTGGAATCGAAGCCAAATAAACAATGTTATGTTTAGTCCACCTGGGTATTTTAACATTCAAACGTTAGTCCAGAAACATCTTGTCATCAAAGTGATGATGAAATGAAAGCCAAATAGACAAAAAGCAAACAAAAGTTGAAGTAAAATCAACAAAGTTATTACGTCATGTTTGAATCTTCAGGCAATTTGCTTCCTCTTATTTTAAGTTGAAGAAAACTCTTGAAGATATTACATGTAAAAATAAAACGTAGATTGTCAAAAGGAATATACACTGTACAATGAATCCCACTGGTTCACTGACAGGCAACTACTTGGGGTGTCATATACACAGGGAAATTAAAAATCCTAAATTCTCTTAACATTCTATATCTAAATATCTAATACATATAAATTAACAATGCTATACTTAATGTTTTTATCTTAATTGCTGTACTAAACTTACATCCAGAAATTGAATAAAACAGGAATTTGATAATCCTGTGAACAGAACTCTGGCAGCAGAAATCATTTCTCCACTGGTTGTAGAACGACTGTAGAGCCTGAAAGACCATACATCCTGCAGACAACGCCTGCCACCAGAGGGCATGGTTGATGTACCACAGCCGAGATGTTTATACATGACAGCGAGGGGCTAAGGCTACCTACATCCTCGGGTGCCGAGATAACAGAGATAACACAGATAACAGACAAGGCTGCATGTCTTGTTTGGAGCTTGTTTCCCACTGTATGGCCAAATTGTCTCAAAATCTTTACTGTGTCTGTGTAAATTAGGTAGGGTAGGATCCTGGGGACTTCCTCACTAACTAGGGAGAGAGGGGCTACTTCCCCCGGAATTGTTATTATTATTATTATAAAAAATTTGGTTTGGTTTTATCACAAAGTAATGTTATCTTATTTATAGAGTATAGATTTATATATATATATATATATGTATATATATATATATATATATATATATATATATATATATATATATATATACACCTGCACTCTAGCACCTTTCTTCACCCAAATGTGTTTTGATAGACATTTTTTAATGATAAAAATGCTAAAATCATGTTACATTATTTAATATAAAAATTAATTATAAATATTTTAACACCTTTCTCCGCCAAAATGTATCTTAATAAACTGATTGATTCTTATATAATTTAACTATTATATGTTTATGAATATGAAACCTGCTGTTCAGTACACTGATGAACAGCGGGCAACAATTTCCGATACTTGAGGAAAAGTTAATCTTCAACATGTGATTAACATCCATAAAACTGGATAAAAGTTCGGCTCTGCATGTATATATATGACATTCCCCCAAAAACATTCAAATTAAACACATAATAATAAAAGTATATTTTAAAAATGTGGTTTATTAAAATACATTTAGGTGGTCAACATGCTAGATCAGATCAATTTTTTATGGTTTATAATAATATATATATTATATATATGCACACATATATATTTTGTTCCCCTTAAATCATTATTAATGGATAACATTTTTATATTGTTGTAATTTTAATTACAGTGGGAATATTTGAATATATTCAACTGCTTTGGAATAGGCAATTGAGGAGCTTTCCATTTTTAGAATAAAAATGCATTACTTTTGACAACATGTTTCTTTTTCCTAGGCCACCACACATACATACCATGATTTAAAAGAAAAATTCAGACTCTGCTTCCATAATATAACACATTCTTGTATTTTAAAGATTACAACTGCAGATGTATTTCCTTCATGCAGACCGGCAGATCATAAAAATACTATCTCCTCAGTAAAGTCCCCGCTGAATTCTTCTGCAAGGCTACTTGTCTTTGCACTGACGTGATTTCATCGATCCAGTGCAAGAATCCTTATGTTCTCTATCAAATCACCCACCGATTCTCTCTAATGCTATCTCACTGAGCTTATGTTCTCCGACTGCCTTTTCTAAGACATGATTGCACATGTCATCTTTTATACCAGACGCCTCAAGTGATTGAGCTGCAACTGCCAGATAGGACACATCTAAATATGTATTGCATGATCGATATCATTTTGAGCAGTTCTATTTGGATACAGTGAGCTGATTTAATGTTCTTTTGTAGCACATCGTTACAGATTACAAGTGTTGCCAATAAATGGTTGCCGATCTTGTCTATGAGAAAACTTATTACGCTGAACTTGCTGTCACCTTAAAATTAACCGTGGCCTGGGGAGACGTTGAAAGGTTTTGTGTTTAGAACAGTCTGTGTGAAAAATGACGCACGTTGTCATACAGCAAGTAAGGTATTTTAAGTGTAATAACAGTTCAAAGAAAATTGTGGGGAAAGGTTTCCAAGAAACATTATAATGTTCGTCAGCAAAAAAATTAATTGTGGTCTCCCTCTGTAGTGATTGTCTACGCAAGGACCATGTGGTTAGTTTTCAGTCACTTGTCAGGGGCATGAATACAAATGAATGACAGCTGTTTCCTACAGATGGCCAGTGCAGGTGTCCACTGTACTGATGTCATTGGCCAGTACAGACACTGTCCACTGGTCAGCTGCTTTAGGTGTCTGTGAATGGGTGTGATATAGATTTGAAAACAAATTATAGAATTAAATTGTCATGGAAAGTGAAGTGGATTTCACTTTTGCAATTCATGTATATCACATAGTTAGTAAAATTATACTACAAAAGGGTACACATTTATGTTCAATATTATGCACAAGTTATATTGATGTTCGGGGAAAGTGCTAATAACAAATGTGCTTCAACTTTCTCCCTTTCCATTTGAACTTCTTAAATTTATCATAATATGTGCATATGTTGAATATCTACTTTGTTGTTTGTTCAAATTGGAAATAAAGAATTGAACTGAAAAAATTGAATAGTTGTGACACCTACTATGCCACACTGACATTTAGCTGTCTGCCTGTCTGCCTATTTTCTGTCTATTTGTCTGTCTGTCCAATATCATGTCTAAACACTAGCAATTTATGATGCCATTAGTAGGCTAACATTACTCCTAATACACTGAAAAAATGTATTTCAATTATTAGATTTTTAAAGACAATAAACAAATATTGACATACAGCAATTTTAACATGATCCATAATAATTTGCCACTGAAATGTCTGTCCTTCCTAGTTTGAAAATTTTGCTGTTTTATCGATGTTCATGAGAAGTTTTACCATGAAATAAAAACACATTTCATTGACCAAACGTTGAGCAGTTTTTGTCAACCATCTGTGGGAAATGAAACATGCTGTTTCCTAGTAAATTCCTTTCCAAACACTTTTTCCCAATCTAACAAACTGTATGTATCTGCTTGAATGAACCAGGGTTCACGCAGGTGGCAAAACTAGCCCAATATCCGCAGCTGGGCATTACAAATGCATGTTTTTAATCAGGGAATTTTACGTTTTTGCAGCATAATTCTTAAGGCTAATATCAATATGGAATAATTTACGTGCATGCAATATTCTGTTCCCAGCTGCTACTGCAGTCTTCGTTCTAGGTTTTTGTTGTAAATCTCCACATCATGGTTTCTTAATTACACACTGGTCCTGACCTCAAAAATAGTCATTCCGTGGCAAAGCATGGCTTCAATACAAGCCAGACTGTTTTACAGCCTTCAAGTGAATGTATGACAATTGTCACTGAATAATTTATTGATGTGCCAAAATATAAGGTAGAGTTGTCTTAATATGTTATAAAACTTGGATGTTATTTCATTGCAAAATTATGAATATTTGAAAATATATATATACATACAGAAATGAAAGATCAAGGTATTTTTTTGTGATCTGTATTTTATTGAAATACTCAGATTATGTAAACAGAGAAGCTCTCTTCGTGGTCCTGAAGAAAGTTGGGTGTCCACCAATACTACTCAGTCTTATCCAAGCCTTCCACAACAACATGCAAGGCACAGCTCAGGTTGGTGGATGTATATCTGAGCCCTTCCACAACAACATGCAAGGCACAGCTCAGGTTGGTGGATGTATATCTGAGTCCTTCCACAACAACATGCAAGGCACAGCTCAGGTTGGTGGATGTATATCTGAGTCCTTCCACAACAACATGCAAGGCACAGCTCAGGTTGGTGGATGTATATCTGAGCCCTTCCACAACAACATGCAAGGCACAGCTCAGGTTGGTGGATGTATATCTGAGCCCTTCCACAACAACATGCAAGGCACAGCTCAGGTTGGTGGATGTATATCTGAGCCCTTCCACAACAACATGCAAGGCACAGTTCAGGTTGGTGGATGTATATCTGAGCCCTTCCACAACAACATGCAAGGCACAGCTTAGGTTGGTGGATGTATATCTGAGCCCTTCCCCATCACAAATGGTGTGAAGCAGGGATGTGTTCTGGCCCTGACGCTTTTTGGAATATTTTTCTCTATCCTACTCAAAGAAGCTGAGTAGGATAGAAATAATTTCTCCTATTTAGCCTCTATAATGTCTAAAAACTTTACACTTGACAAAGAATTGAACACAAGACTTGGCAAAGCAGCAGCATCCTTTGGAAGACTCACGAATCGTGTCTGGTCCAACAAGAGCCTAACATTGCACACCAAGCCAATAGTGTACCATGCCTGTGTTGTCAGCATTTTATTGTATGGTTCAGAGACATGGACAACTTACCGCAAACAAGAATTGAAACTCAACAGTTTTCATCTTCGTTGCCTGCGAATAATCCTTGGCATAAAATGGCAGGATAAAATTACTAATCTTGAGATCCTGCAGCAATGCAAGTCAACGCCACTAAGCAACATCCTAAACACACAAGCCTATGATGGCTTGGGACATGTACAGCATATGCCCAGTGACTGCCTCCCAAAGACCATCCTCTGTGGGTTGTTGACTGAGGGAAAACGTCCAGTAGGCAGACCCAAATTAAGATTCAAAGATGTGGTCAAGAGAGATCTAAATGACTATGGCATCGACCCTCTAAGCTGGCAGACTTTAGCTGAGGATAGAGTCATCTGGCAAGCCTGTCTCACTGGTGGTTCAGCAAATGACATTGAAGCATACCAAATAAACCAGGAAACGAAGCATGCGAGACATCATGCCTGGAATCCAAGTCAACCTACCTGATGCAGCTACAACAAGCATTGTCTCTTGATACAGAAGCTGGCCTCTACTACTACTAATTTTATTGAAATGTTATAAGATACTAATAAACAGCAGCGGTGCAACATTCTGTCGGAAAACAGTTGTCAGTCTCAAAGTGCTTTTGAAACACTCCACCCTTTGGCAGAACTGTTAATTCGAACTCTAATACAACTTCGCTGAAAAGCATTCAGCCATGCTGCAATTAATACATAAAGACAATTTAATCACCTAATCGTACCACTATCAATTGCCACTTACTAATATACACAGTTGAGTGAAGATGTTAACATGTCGGGAATGAAACAGCCTATACTTCAAACAGCAGCCAATGAATCCATACCCTATTCCTGTAAATTGAGAGCCTAATGTTTTGCTCTATTAGGTCTACCAATTTGTTAGAAATGAACTGAAACAATTACGGTATATGAAACTCGCGGTTTCCTGCAGAGACAATGTGGACAGCTGACAGTGTTCCTGTTTACTGCCGTCAAGTGTAGGTTATAAATGATACGAACATGATGTGTAAGAGAAAGAGAGGGGCAGAATCTATCAGTGTAGAACACACAATGGGTGCGAGATGTTGATGGTGAAGGGGCTAGGATGTGGGTAAACTTCACACTTTGCATCTGTACTACACTGACGGATGGACAGATGGGTGGACAGAGAGACAGACAGACAGACAGAGAGGTTAACGGACAGACTGACAGAAAGGTTGACGGGCAGACTGACAGACAGTCAGAGAGACAGATGGACTGGAAGGTCGATGAACATGGCTGGATAGACACATAATATATGTTTATCCATACAAATAAGTTTCTAAAATGTCAATGTAATGAAGGCACCAACATTAACTTGTCATAATGTTCACAGAAACCCTTCAATGGTAAGTGATGTACACCCTACATCGTGCCTTGTATGAAACCATCATTGCCTATGAGGAAGCGTATCCAATGTCCAGTCAGAGCTGTCCACCTGTCAAAATGACCAATGCCCAAGAACGAGATCACCTGACCAACTGGACATCCAAAATCTGACCACTTTCTGTTTCCTTATCAATACAAAAACACACAAAACATCCTAGAACCATTTATCCGACCACTACTTCCCATACATGGGGGCCACACCCTGGTTTCCCTCTGGGATGATGCCCTCAAAACCCAGGTCTTCCCAGACGCACACTGTCGGCCAAAGGGAAGAGGGACAGAGGGAGAAGGTAAGACAAGAGATACAGGTGTGAGTTCCTTGTAATGACTGGGCGGAAGCAGCCTTAAGACAAGGAAGCTGGTGATCTCACAGGGCAGCGGGTGCGTGGAAACAAGGCCGCATGAAAACTAGTCACACAAAAACAGGAAAATGTCACAGAATATAAAACCATAGGAAAATGTCACACAAAGTCAGAATTATTTTTCATGTGAGAAAGTCACAAAATAATCCAGTCTACGGTTTTATTATGATTCACTTTTTTCAAATAAGCAAGTAACCAAATAACCAACAGGTGCTTGGAAATAAGGTTACATGAAAAAATTATCAGGAAATGTCACAGAAATAAGTTACACGAAAATATGACTAAAAAGAAACTCACAAGAAAATGTCACAGAATACACTATTACAAGAAATCGTTATAAAAATTACAGGAATATGTTACATAAATGAACAATTGCTGATGCATTTTTGTAAGAGAAAGTAACTAAAACTATTCAGTCAACAGTTTAATTATAATTTACTTTTTTTAAATAATCAAATGCCAAGATACATTGTAAGTCATCAACAATCTCGACTTGTAGATATTTTCCACACTAACTGGCGACTTCTGACATGTCACCACATTAAGTGAACAACATAATTAAGTAAAAGTAAGTTAGCATTGTCCATACAACTAATGTATAAATACTCTGACAAATAAATACTTCTGGACTTAGGTAAAACGTGCTTACAAATTCTGTAAAATACAGATATTAAAAAATATTCAGATAACCATGACATGTATAAAAATTCTAATACATACTGTAAAATAATTAACATTGTTAAATACATTCTATAAAAAGATATTTAGTTTTTATACCATCAGCTAATTTATTTATACATTTATTTATTATTTATTTAACTACATGTATACTTTTTAACTTTTAGGTAACGTTCAGACTGTATTAATATTATGTTATCAAGTTCACTTTATGTCAATAGATGTACGACTGTCTTACTATGTTGGCAGTTGGCCTTGGTTTAAATTTATACTAGTTTTAGCTTCTGATTGTATATTTTGCATGTGCATGATGGGAGGCAGGGGAGACAAGCATGCATGTATGTTGACGCCACAACGCCAAGAATTCCTCGTACATTTGAAATGCTACTTGGCAATAAACAGTCTGAATGAATGAATATACTGCCACGATTTTATTTCTGTGCCTATAAAAATGATATCAAACTGATAAAATTTTACTTGTGTGACATTTTCCTGCAACTCTCTGACAGTGCATATTTCCTGTCACAATATTTTTTATGACAACCGCAGCACGTTGCGCATCCAACAAACCACCAACCACAAACACGTATAAAAATATCACCGCCTGCCTTGTGTCACAACTAAGGCTGGTTGGAGGTGGCAGCTTTTAAAAGCATTCCGTCATTTCCTGTACCGCAATCGACAATTTGTGTCTCGTCTCGCAAACGTCACAAATCGGACGAGTATCCGTCAAGCGCTTTTAGCACGGTGACAATGTGAATACGAATCGCAAAAATGGTAATGACAAGCCGAAGGTTTGATGAAGCTTGAACAAAGGCCACAGTGACAGCAATCGGGAATATTTGTCTAAATAGTAATGGTAGAGCAATTCATATCGTCGCCACACCACTGATCACACGGGCCGTGGCAGTAATCTCATTCCACCAGTGACATGACAGCCGCACAATTTACTGCCTCTACACACTGGAGAGGGCACAAACAGCACTCGGATAGTCGAATAAGCGATGGCATCGCACGCGGCCATGACGATCAATATCGAATGGTTCAATCTATGTTTTTTGTGGCTTGTTTCACTAAAAATATCTCAGCCGTTCAGTGAAGGGTCTAATTTAAGAGATAGTCAGATCAAGAAATCTGCCGTCTTAATGTACGACTGCTTCACTCGTGATCACCAGATCAAATGACAACGACAATTAGCATGTACAGATCGCAATTTATTTTTTGAAAGCACCTAATAGAATGAAACTGACAGATTTTATGCGATTTTGTACTGGGCAGATGTATATTTGCTAATCAATAAATCAGTTACGGCATATTATTATTGTTATAAGTATTACTAACATTTTATATTGTGCTATATATCCAGCCTCAGTGGAATCCAGAGCCAGCCCATTCATAGGCACATACATTTTAGGAAAAATCGTTAAGCTATGTGGATGCAGTGTGTGTGTCATATATGAGACAACATATACTTGGCCTAATTTCATGTTATTGACTTCACAAAACTGTGAGGACTCGCTAAAAATTTAATTACGGCTTGTCCCCAACTGGATCTGCTGAGCTGTGAACAGCGAATTCGTCTAGAGCTATGGTTCGACAACGTTGTCCAGAATAGACAGCTGGGGATTTATTATTATAATTAATCTTCCCATTTGCGACAACGGTAACATTTTCAATGCAGTGTTAAATTCATAACTAAATTATGTTAATATCTATGCTTTTATCAACATGCAGGACAAATGTCATTAACTTGTGTCATTATGCAATTTTTCATGCTGCAAAAATTACCAAAAAGGCCCGCTACATAAAAACCACTGGAACTTCATTTTTGTGTCATGAATCCAGTAATCATGAATTAGTAATCCGCTGCCAGCATGGACAAACCAAACAATTTCTTTTCTAGACAGTAATTGCACACATTATGATGACAATTAACATGAGATTTGCAAAGTAAAATACACGGTTTGTAAAGAGAAAGTAAAACAAGTGGTTTGAAAATTGAAATCACGACTGTAAATTTACACTCTTTCTCCCGATGACATGCTCAGAAAAACAAAAACATCTGATCCCTGACCCACCCACCACCCGGAACCCCACATTTTTTGTCTGCCCTGATTTACACAACTCCCCTGTGTGGCTTGAACATGGACGGACTTGTCGCAAAGCAGGCGGCAGTTGATTACTGTCGCAACAGCAAGTGGAAAACCTAATCGACACCGACATGTCATCGGGACAGTGACGTGTCAAGCACCACCGACACAGCTGCGAACAGGGAGGTGTCAGGAACATTGTCCCCGCAGCCGACACCTGCGACTAGACTGTGATCCGCACACAGAAATATTGCTGCAGTGTTTGTTTTCTCAAATCTGCCACCAGTTTGGGCAGCTTGATGCGTGAGACTCTGGTTTATTGTTTTGTGACAAGTGTATTGTACATATGTCTCCTGCTGCTCCTGCCATTTACTCATTTAAACTCTGTCATATTCAAGCAGAAAGATGAGACATGTTGTATAAAGTTAACTGCACAAAACTATATAGATTCCTTGAAGATCTACTGGTGACATTTAACAGACAAGTTAATCGAAAAAAATCATAGTCACTCACTGAGCAACAAATCGAGGGATGCAATTATTACCATTACAGTATTTTGAGCTGTAGCTTTGTTATTGATTTTTTCAGTAGTGTGGACAGTTTTTTCTTAAATTCAACACAAATTTAGACATTGATTTCCATAAAATAATGTAACTAAATGGCTGTAAATGTGCCTACTACTGTAAACTACAAATAAAATGTGTTGACTCCTTTCTGACAAGAGCACAGACACTATTACTGATTTGATGTAATTTCGTGCTTTATCACGGATAAATTTAACTCAAGACACATCTGTATTTTGTGCAGAGCATCCAGTGACAGAAAATGCCTACGTTACAATTCAGCTGTTTGTCTCTAACGATGATTTAGAACCACAGCGGGAAAGAAAGACCCAAAAATCATCTGCCAATGTCAGGATGACACAATTGTCAATTGCAAGGGTCACACCAGTGACAGCTTAGGCTGCCGACTGCATTGTTCCATCAGTACGTGTGAGGACTGGTTGTGTATGTGACTAACCACAGCGAACTAGTTATTTGACGTCTCCGACTTCTCAATTTTGATCAGCACACAGATGAAAAACTCTGGAAATATTCACAAAACATCAATGTCGACTGCAGCTATTGATTTTCAATAAACAAACCGATTTATTTTGCAAGAATCATCTCGTTGCTTTCCGTGAAATGGAACAACTGACCTCTCACGCCACATCTCTGACAACTGACACTCACCCTGGCGTTGACGACGAGACACCAGTGCTGCCACATGGCCGTCGCTTGTTGTCGAGCCGGAGTTTCTTTGCGTGGTTCTTGCCGTGGTAATGCTGATGAGCCTGTTTCGTAGAGTTGAACGAGACGCCGCACACGCGACAGTAAATCTCCGGGTTAATCTCGACAGCGGGGGCGCTACTGGAGCCAGGTGAAGACGGACACGAACCCGATGAACTGGTCGCCTGAAGAATGATAGAGTTATTTTAGTCGTGAACAACAGTAAGATATACAGAGGCTCATCAATGTATTTTTCATCATTTTCATCATTTTACTGAAATTTCATCTCTGATCTGTATACACCTTAACCCATCGTACTGACCACTAGAATGTCAGTTGATTGCTACTCCACCTAGTGGGTAGATGTGCAACAATCGTAAACAAAACAATTGCGTATCTTTTGTTAATGTATCATTATAAGATGTGACATTACCAACCTTATGTAGATACATTTTTACTGATAGTAAATACAATTTCATGAACGAATGAGCATGCATCAACGCAGGCCTGACTTGTAACATTTAAGTTTGTCTGCATAATCACACATTATTGCTATAAAAAGACTTTTCCTCACTCAATGGCCTTGTTGCACACTGATGAATGAGATTACTTGGCAGCTCAAAATGTCGAAAAATGAAAATGCCAGACAGTATCTCATACACTGGGGAGGCCATGCAAAGGTGTCTGTTCAACTGACATGAAGAGTTTATGGCCATCCAGTATCAGTGGACACTGGAGGGAGCACTACCATCAACGGTCAAGGCTCTTGTGGATTTATTAACTACCCTGTGCGATTGTCGTTTAATTTAATGTCATTTAATCCTCAATTACATGTCTCGTATCAGAATCATTTAGCAAAATACTGAACGTATTATCTAGTACCCAAAAATGTAGTTGTGGTTCAAATTGTGGTTTAACGTGAAACCAAAATGTGGTCCCATCCAAAACCAACACATTGGCTCTGGTCCAAAACCAAAATGTGGCCTACTTCAAAACCAAACTATTTTTCAGTTAACAACCAAAATCGGAGAATACAAAGATGAATGGTACAAGCTCTAACTCGATAACTGACACACACACACTGGACCACACTGGACCACACTGGACCACACTGGCACAGGAGACAAGATGGAGGGAAAAGGAGATGAGACGGAAACATGTTCTCCGAGGTTGCAGGGAGACAGGAAACAGGGGATGGATGATCTTAGGAAACAGCCTTCTACCTGGCAGGGTGAGGAACCACTCCCAACACCTGCATTCATCAGTGAGATTGCCCAGGTGGCCTCCGCTCCCAGGGTTTGAGAGGACAGGGGATTTGTCCGACTAAAAAGTGGTTCCTTTGGTAATGAGACGGGAGACGCCAGTATACCTTGGCTGTTGGCGGATGTTACATGTGGCTGGGCGTTTTACATCTGATGAGCCATCGCTCGGGGTTGTCCGTGGGAAAAGGCAGTCATATGTGTGTGACCTCCCAAGATCCCCACCGCATGGAATGAATTTTGAAAATCCAAATCTTCAAAATACCCCAATGAGTCTGCTATATCACACAAAAAATTTCAGCCCCATACATGCAAAAAATAAGAGATAAGTACCATTTTAAAATTGTAAGCCCCAAGATCCCCACCCCCGGATGAATCTTGAAAAAATATAAATCTACGAAAGAAGTTTTGAAACAGTGGCAGCTATCAAACAACCTTCCTCTTTATCAACTGAGGGGTGTTCTAAACCACAACACGTAGTCGTACATCAACAGCTTGAAGTAATACCGTTAGCACTATCTGAAGCCTGTTGTTTTCTGAGGAAGTTCTCTGGCAGTAAAACAGTGGTCTTTTGCACTGTTCACCTATTTTATGGCCATTCCTAGAACATCCTGGAAAAGTTGGATTACTGGAACATCTGGTCAGAGAGGAAAGAATCTGGTAAATCATCACATCTAAAGCACCTGCCCTGATCAACGACATGGATTTGTTCACCCAATTCCTCCTGTAGTCTATACATGTTCCTATGTCATATCATAACTATATTTTCTTATATAGAGCCCCATCCAAATGATGTTCCTAGGCGCTTTACAAGTTTGACAAAATCTGTAAAAATATGCACCTTTACTAAGATAAATAATAACAATAATTAGCAAATATATATTTTAATACATAGATAAATAAGATAAATTAACTAACCAATATCACATAAGTAGATGGATAAATAATTAAACATATCAAAACATCCCAAAAATTTAGTTTATGTCATTACATTAAGCAGACACAGCTACACACATATTTCCTGCTGACTACACAGAACATCCAGGCACAATCTGACAATTAAATAGTATTTACGATGCCTATAATCAAGCAAATCCAGGATTCGATCAACACTGACAAACAAATGTTAGCCTCCCCCCCAGAATGCTCCGAGAATACACCCAAATATATGCCCCCTGCTGGCAATACTCAGAACATCCCTAGGGTGCCATGCAATTACCGGAGCCCAATAAAGCTACCATTGACAGGTAATAAAAATCTGCCTTTAATCTGGCTGTGAACCTGCCGGAATATTTACACTGGCTCCTGATTCCAATACGTAGGAAGAAGGCAGCCACTCGCTGACATACGGGATCAGGCTGTGTTAATATTTACCTTCCGGACACAGCAACCAGAAATGGCTGATTTAACAGCGGGAGGCAAGAAATGATGACGCCAATAAAGCCGCCATTGCCTGGAGACTGATACAGAGATGTGTTCATTAGTGGAAGATAGAATCTCATCTGTATCATACTGGTTGAGTTTGATCACCTGCAGGTCTGCAAGTAGGTTCAATTCCAGTGATGATGGCCTCTGTGAAAGGCGCAGTCGTGGGTTTATGACGACGAAATAGGAATTTATGTGCCCTTTAGGGGATATTAGGAAACCAGGGATCATTCTACCTGAGATTATGTGGTGGGGTGGTGATGGGGTGGGGGTGGGGTTACGTTCCTAAACTGGACGGATGTTTACCAAAGGTAGATTTTGCAGCTACATCAGAAATAATTACGATATTTATATATCTAAGGTTGTTCAAATGCTTCACAACCAGACATTCTGTTTCTGCCAACCACCTCATATCTGAAATGCCACCGGAAACATCTCAGTATCTGGCTTCCTATAACAACTAGCTTAGACATGAAGATATCATATCCTTAACTTCTCTTTTTTAGTTTTCTTGATAATTGATAACTAAATGTAGTAAATAAATGTACTACTTTGATATTCATTATTTTTCTACAATGCTACTAGCCACTCACTTCTTTGCGAACAATGCAACAAAATTAGTGCTCAGCATAAACACATCCATGACTGACTGACTGACTGACAGTGTTTACTGTTACCACTAGATGGCACCATAGTGAACAGGTCATTCGATATCTAACAGAATCCAAGCCACATGTTTTCATTCACAGAATACTTAGGGCATGTACTATAAATCTGCCTTCAATCACCACTGGCATGGGTTTGAGATGTACAAAACACAAGAAACATAAGAACAGTATTATTATTATGATCTTTAATTACAGTATTGTAATACTGTAACTCCACAGAACTGTAACAGTATCGTCTCGTCCTAGATTCAGTCACTTCTTTGGACCATTGGCCTCCGATCTACCAACTGGCGATGTATTTAAGAACAAACAACGATAGTTAGTCACTTTCATGTTCATGATATGCTACGCTTCTCTAGTGAGCCTTTCTCCTACTTGAGAGAACTGAGTGGTGACAAAATTGCCAGATGGCGCCACTATAATGGCAATACTTTGTCATTGGTTTGTTACTCCTTGGGTGGGTGGGTGTAAGGTAGTTTTTATTACAAATGTAAGCTAGTTTTTATTACGATGTTTAACGTTTGTTTATTGATTTATTTATTTATTTTCATATACATTTTAGCCTAATTTATTGATGTTTACATTAATCTTACTTTATTTATTGAAATAATAATAATATGATCTTAATATTTTTATATTTTATATTTTATTACACAATATTTTATATCACATTCCTTTTCTAATTCTACTCTATTTATTGTCTTAATCGCTACATTTTATTTATTATTATTAGTTCATTTTATATATACGATATAACTATTGTTTTTATTCAAATGCATTATTTTTAATTTAAATTTGTATATCATTGTAAAGTGCTGTGAACAACATTGGATGTGGTGCTTAACAAAATAAAAATATTATTATTATTCAAATATAAGTCCCTGCTCAACAAATACCACTTGCCTGTGGAAAACTCAGCCATAGAAGAGTCAACATTACGCAACCATAGTTTACACAGTTCATTACACGATATAAAAGTCAGTGGGTTTACACAGTGCTGCACAGAAACGTCTGACTCTCCCTCGGATGGCATTTGTGCCGACTTAGTTGTCATGGAACCCGCAAACTACAAGACGTGCCAATCCTGCTAAATGATGCTGACTCCCTGTAATTAACTTACCGCAGCTAATTATGTGTTCACCAGACAGCCACCCATAGAACGGCATAAATAATGCACTAATTTTAGTCATTTCCTGCCTCTTGATGTGCAGGCCGCCAACAGGAAGCGGTTTCATTCCCACCTCCGTAAATGAAAGAGTTCTGTTTTTCCTTCCCTTTCGCTTGTATGATGTTATGTTTCCAGCAACTGGTTTCTTTAAGTGGCATTGATTTTTTGCTCAAGAAGATTCCGACTAGCGACACCTGCCCAGTTATGCAGGTTGTCCACCTGGTGGCAGTGTGAAACAATTCATATTGACGGCGATCCGGCTAACGAACCGAGTTTCCATCATCGGAATTGGCGCATCTGAATCACACACTGGCTTAATGCGGGTTTTCTCTGGTGATTACGATTGAGAACAGCGCGCAGTGTTCAGTGTGGCAAGGGGCCTGACCTTGCCTCGTAACCTTGTCACGTCAATCAAAGACTTCCTTCATGTGTGTCCGCTCTGGAGAATCCATTCACGACACCGGAGCTATTGTGACCAGATCAAAGAGAATCTATCGAAAGACTAGTTTAACTAACAATGGACCAACTCTCACTGCATCTTAATGATGTCCGCGTCACATGAAAGCTTTGCTGCTAAGAAGATCCAATGCATATTCACGTAGTCAGTCGCTCAAACGTTTAATGTGCTGACAATTATATGTCCCAGAGACGTTGCGACAAATTGCTACGTGTAGAGTATTGTCTCAGCTGGAATGTAATGGTCGGAAGTGCTTGATTGTATTATTGCTACCGAAATAACATGTTGTCGAATGCACTTAAGCACACTCTACACTGTGTGCAGACACAGATTTTCTAAACATTTGACACACTTTTTGCATCTTGCCGAAACAGCTAACAGATGCCCTTTAATTAAGTACTGCCTGGGGGTTAATTTACACACAGTTTTACAGTTACCTGTGCTTAAATGGGAGACGAGTATCCAGGGGGTACCTGTAGGAGGATCTGTATTTATATAGTTTAAATTGAGACATCAGATGGTAAATGCACATAAATTTTAAATCTTGAGCACAAAATAGCTAATTTTCCCAACAACATATTTTGACACATTTACAAAAAATATGTCAAATGACAAACTAGTTGAAGCCAAACACTTCCAAGTGCAGAATAACAAAAACATTGAACAGACTAACTAAGAATGGGTTTGGTGTTTGAATGTAGTTGTGTTGTCTACACTGGGTTTGGTTAGGTGGAAGGAGTCTGATGGACTGAAGGAGGAAGAACAAAAAGGAAGACAGAAGCAACAAAAGTCTTGTCAGTTACAGAGTTCTTGAATAATTACATTGATGACAAATGATAGTCAGTCCTAGCAAAGTAAAACACAATGTCCACTGGATAAATGCAAAACAATAATTGAAACAAACCACAAATTTACGAGTACAAATTACCAAGAAACAAATCCATCCGTCGGTTAATAAAACCTTAACAAAATCACATGGCATCCACAAGAAAATGATGTCTATCTATCTATCTATCTATCTATCTATCTAAGAAGACAGACTTCTAGCAGAGGTAAAAGTAAAATCAATCAACTCATTCGAACCACTGCGCCTCAAGCCACTGTATAGGTTAATGAAACATTTACAGAAGCATTACCCCAACAGGCAAATCAACACGTTTTCCCTTGAGGGGGTGAGGTGGGAATTACCCGGTGGGCTGGCTGGGGGAAAGTGCAGTGTTTCATATGTTTCCCAGGCACTCATTTCACTACATGGGCAGGGAGAGAGAGAGAGAGTGCCATACTGAATCAACCCAAAGGTGGGCCAGACTTCAAGAGGGTGTGCATTGGGGGTTAATGTGGGCTTAATCGGGTTCATTAGGCCCACTTTCTTATGTTCCCTCACCCAAAGATAAGATGGTTGTCAGGTCCATATTTGCATATCAAAATCTACGGTACAACAGTCTACATATCGTAAAACTTGCTTTGATTTATTTCATAACTAAAAGAGTTTCTTCCAATATACATGTAAATGAAAGATCACAACTGCAACATGTTTTTTCATAAATATTATTGAAATACTATAAAATACTAGACGCAACATGTTTTTCATAAATATTATTGAAATACTATAAAATACTAGAAGCAACATGTTTTTCATAAATATTATTGAAATACTATAAAATGCTAATAAATACCAGCGTCACATTGTTTGGCTATAAAAGACTGGTTGCTCAAACTAAAAATCATGACATCATTCAGCAAGCACCGAAAGCTGGTTCTTTTTTGTTCCTGCATATTTTTTTGTTGAATTCCCATTTACATAATTTCAAACAGAAATAGGTAATTGCAACAAAGACTAAAGCATTAATGTATAACATTGTTAATTTATATATAACTTGAGATCAATAAGTTAAGAGAATTGATGCATTCTAGTTATATGAAACTCATGACCTTCAATGAGTAAATCTTTGAAAATTGCGATACATCCCTTTTAAAAGTTCACAGAAAGAACTTACAACTCTGACTCAAGGCTAATTTTTTAGACTCAACTGCCCGCCCACCCAAAGGCACTGGGGAAACCCTGACTTAGATTATAAAAAATTATCAGCCATACACAGATGTTTTCATTTTCCCATTACCGGTAGTTGCGCTAACCCAGGAACAGTAGAATGTTCCTGGAAAACAGACTTTAGGCAAATAACCACGAGGCACACGTGTGTTTGGGAAACGGGATAGTATAAGAGGATTAGGGAGGAGATTGGGGGTTGCAGTGGGATGTTTACGCAGCCTGGGAGGAGTCTGGGACTGGGATAGAGAGTGTAGTCTTACTCGGTTTGTATTGGAAGCAGACATCATCTGAGTTGGCCTTTAGAGCTGCTCCTAATTGCACAGGTACAGCCAGACTTACCCGGTAGGTTACTCCGATGCTGTAATGAAAATGGCTCATCAAATAAATCTTGTTTTATAATTATCACATGCTAGCAGGCTTATAACCACATTCATTTGTTGCTGGTGTGGTAGAATTAATGTTTGTTAGTTCGGTGGAAAAAGTCACACACAAAAGTCACAAACTAAAGACACAGTTTTAGTTAGGGAAAAGTCACAGGAACTAAAGTTATAACGTAATTTTATTTGAAGATTATTATTATATTATATAAAAAGCTGAATAGCATATTTTTTACTAATTAATTATTGAACATAACAAATTTTGGTGCATGAATAAGATAAATATTCAGATGTAAATCTGGCATTGTCTTGCACATTTTTATTGATATTTGAGCACAAGAAAGCTTCATAAGTGACTTTTTATTAGTTATTCATTAATCTGGGTGACTAAGATGAATGTTCACTTGAATGTATTTGATACTGCAAGTTATTGTAAATACAAAGAACTACATAATTAATGTTATTTATTTAAGTTGCTACTTTTTCCAGTGACTTTTTCCATAACTTTTTCCTGTGACTTTATTTCCTATATATCAATTAGTTCCTGACCAGGTATTGGCATCGGTAGAACAAAAAGTGTTTGCTTAACAACCTGATATTACTTTTGTAGCGTCAAGCAAATGATACCACTTCCCTGAAATTCGGCCTGAGGATATTGCTTGCCTGGTATCTGGAGTAAAATACCATTTGAAGAATGACCTGAAAAAGATACAAACATATTAATGTGTCCAATCTCCGTGCACAATAAGGCCATCTACCTGCTATTGAAGTGGACACACTGGTTAGGAAAATCAGCCGAGTTTGTTTTTTCAGCAAAATTCATTACACGTCCTGGAAACGAATGATGTTGATGATGATGACGACACCAACAGTACTTCTAACCAGCTCCACTAACTGCATGGTGATACCTTTCTCGTTAGGATTGCTACACTGTGTCTTGCGCATTACATTTTCTACTCCAGACTGACAGAGTGGTGAATGTGTAAATGTTACACAAGACATTTGTCTGACTTGTCTGATGTTGAGAAGTCATCAGGTCCATTCCACCAAGTTCATCTAGTTCGTATCCCACCTGCGAACACTAGCACAACAGCCCACTTTATAACAACTGCCAACAAATGGCGTCTGTTGTTCGGTACCCTCCTACACCACGCCAACAAGTAGTATAGCCCAGTCCAACAGAAGGCTCTTTTGGGCACACATATGTTAACTACCAGTAATTGTTAAAGTCTGGACCGTTACCAGGAATCAGCCAAGGGTGGTAATTATTAGCAGGAAGTTCACTGAATCAGTTGTATTCAGAACGACTTAAACTTATTTTAGTTGTACATTACCCGGATTATCGCACCTAATCTGCACTATGAGTAGTTTATTAGGTCTACCTACACCTGGCCTAATACATACAGCTGCCTAGAGATCTTACTTTTAGCATGCACGTACGCTACCCCTTTTTTGATGTTACGAAATTACCTAATTTAGTCACAACATCAACAACAAATTCCGCAACAAAAAATAACACACTACCTTATATACCCTGCGGCACACCCTGCGGCACATGTAAACAACTGTAGGTTTCCTAAACATTTTACCCACTTTTTCTCTCTTGCCAAAACAGACAACCGGTGCCTTTTAATGAAGGATTACCCGCTGGTTACGTCGCCCGCAGTTTCAGAGTTACCTGGACGGAAGACAACACAAGTGATGTGTACCTGGAAGTAATTCTCTGTCGAGGTGTGTTAACACCCAAAGCACACACAGGTGCCTGGTTTATGGATCAAAGCAACAAAAATTGCACCGATATCATTTAACAGATCACTCATTTCCATGTCCGATAAGAACCTTCCTGCTAGTGATGATGCTGACAGGAAGTACTAGTAACTGCCTTGAACAGAATACAGATGCACCAGCAGGTCACACATAAAATGGTAGATCATGGTTCAGTCACAATTTGTTCAAAATATTCACATGAAAGCTGAAACACTAAATTGTGTGAAGAATGACCTGGGAATACTTTTCAAAAGCTATGGATATATAACTTTTAAAATGCCAGTCTTCTTTTTTTGAGTATTTTATGCAACTTCACAATAATATTAAAACTTCTATGTTGCTCAAATCCTTGAAGCTCGGGCTTAAAAATGGAACAAGCTAGAATCGTTAAGAAATATCATGAAGAACGACATCCAAAGTTACAATAATTTATACTCTATGTATCGTCTGCCCTGTCAGATATATTAATTGTTTTAATATTTTTTTAAAGAAATGATGAAAAAAATAGAAGACGATAGAGGGAAAAAACATAAGAAATTTAGGAAAATATTGTACTTGTATATACAGGTATCATGGTGGGAAAGGGGCAAAATAAGGATGACAACATAAATAAAAGGGCAAAGCACTCAGCAAATCTACACATAATAATAACAATCATTATACATATCTATACGCTTTGAGTGGGCAATTATTCCATAGCTGTGAAAAAATCATTTAGGATGCCAGGGAAAGGCACAGACAGCGTCATTTGGCAAACACACATATATATTAATAATATAATACTTTTTAAAATGTATTGTTTATTGACCTGCACCCTTCAGTAATCTCATGTAATCTCAGTCCTTGTTCCAGAAAGATCAGCCGGTCTCATATGATGCCTTATCAGTCGCTAATGGCAAATAAACATCCCATAAACTTAGAAGGCAGGGGCACTGTTCTCCCTGACATTTGACAACTCGGGAGTGTATTTTCCTAGCAAGCCCACGAGAGGCAGACCAGACACAAACACCATTAGAAGGAATTAACCCAGTCACTTTCAGAAAATGAAATTAGTTGACGCATCATCGAAACATGATACATACGCCGGGGCCTGGAAGCATTAGCAAATGGTATATCTTTTTAACATGTCTGAATTATTAATCATTGATGTCAGTCTAACATTAACAATAGATTATGAAGAAAGCATTGTGACCTGCCTACGATAGTTGTGATCATGGTCGGTTTACATTTGCCCTTTTCGATTGGTGGGAAATATTCATGAGGGGATGAGAATTATAGCTTATTTTCCAACAGTGATCAATGAAACATGGAACGTGACGTAACCACAGGTGTGAATCCTGAATGACCACATCTGTGAATCCTGAGTGACCACAGGTGTGAGCCCTGAATGACCACAGGTGTGAGTCCTGAATGACCACATCTGTGAGTCCTGAGTGACCTAGCAATATTAAATACGATTTTGTATGCATAATTCTCACATGGCTGCATAAATATATAAAACACAGACCATCAGTAGGAGGTGAAAAAACTGAAGACAATCATTTCTGTGCACGTTGGTGACACCTGACATGATTGGGCCATCTGCACTCTGCGTGTATTATACAAGTAATAACACCATTGGTAATTACTTCAGTGAAGACTAACACCCACGGCTGGTATCTCGGCACATTTATGTTTCCAGGAATGCTTCTTTTAGCTTCTTTCTCACCCACCCACCCACCCACCCACCCACCCACCCACTCACTCACTCACACGTATTCACCACCCACCTACCCATGCACCTGATGACTGACTGATGACTGACTGACTGACTGACTGACTGACTGACTGACTGACTGACCGACTCATCTATCCTCGTACCGTATCCTCATCATCCATCACCTGAGTGTATAGACTGACCATGGACAGGTGTGCCTCTGGACACTGGGAGATGGACAAGGTGACCAATGTGTGACAACATGTAATCAGTCACCCTGGGCAGCTGTGGCTACACTTGACAGTGTCACTGAGGTAGCCAGGGGAGGTAGGCCTTGGTATCACTGCCAGGCCACCATCACTGTGATAGGAAGGTATCAGAAGGCAGACTACAGTGGCCGGTGGTTAGACACACAACCCGACATCACACAAGTTCTACACAACTAAACAGGGTCCTTCTGTATGTCTAGATGATCCAGTTACCAGAAATACAATGCAATAACAGTTAACCATTCAAGTTACTTAACATCTTAGAATGGTTACTACAAAATATATTATAGAATAATTAACTATAAGCATGCTGATCATTAGCTTTTGTAAAGATTCATTACTGCTGACCTGTAGGCTGACATCAACATTTGACCATTATACTAACCATCAGCCTTTGACCAATAGGTTGAACGACTGTCAACCTAACCTTTGACAAGTAGACTGACAACACTCTCTGACAGATATCAGCCTTTGTCAGTCTTTGACACCACTATTTGACATCAGTTTTTGTCAGCAACCTGTGACATCAGTCTTTGACATCAGCCCTTGACATCAATTTTTGACATCAGCCCTTGTTTGACATCAGCCTTCATCATCAAGTTAAATGTTTGATATCAGCATTTGATGTCAGTCTTTAACATCAACCTTTGATATTATCTCTTGACATCAGTCTTTGACTAGTGTGCCTACCAATGGCTGGCCTTTGACACTGACATGTGGCCTGGATCAGCCTAATCTGTGGCAGATCTCAGCTGATCCGGATTAAATTCTGGTACAAAATACAAATAAGAGAACAAGTTTGATTGGTTTCTAGGGCCAAGTCTGGCCTCGAGCAAAACTGACCAAGAAGTAATCAATTTGTATTATTCCATTTACAGATCATCAGCCACTACTGGGCACGATTTACACTACTACGGAGCGACACGCACTACTCTACGTTGTTTGAAGCATTCCCCGCCAAGAGAACGCAAACAGCATCACTAGACTTAGCCTCTCGGTGCTGCATTTGTTACAACTAGGAAACATATGGAGTTTCTCAAATCTGTTTCGATGCTAATTAATGCAGATGTTAGTTACAAATTGTGTGAAACATGAAACACAGATCAAAGTAGCTGCTGACCAAATGCCCTCCGTGAACCTGAGGCAAAGTGTATGGTGCAGGGTAGAAAGATGTGGGTGACCGATTCAAATAAATGACCAACAATTTTCTGAATCTATCAATCTAGCGAACTGACCATCTTGTGACAAGTCCTGATTTTAATGAATACAGTGAGGATGAAGATCCACAGGACAATTCTATATTAAATACATTATTCTTTATAAACACATATGAAATAGTGCTTTCATCCAGTCATATCAACCAACTAACGTATACAATATCAAAGACATTATATGGACTGAGACTGAATACATAGTTAACGTTTAATATTACAAGTAAATTTTAATGAGCAAAATTGTAAACTTAGTTGTCATGACGACGATCACATGATTAAGGCGACTCCAATTTTATTACTCGAATTACGGACCCGACAAAAGGGAAATAAAATTGCAGTTTTTAACTTTTATTTCTGATCAAACTGCCGGACCAATGATTTTGTATTGATTCACCGAGCATATACGCATCATGCCGAACATTGTTTGTTAAACACCGTTTCACTGGTTGTCGCGCATCTTCAGTCTATGATCCAACGAATCCGCGAAAGTCTAACCGAAAGTCCAACTTGTCATTAATTGATCTAAACCATGGCTGAACCAGACGCTGCAGTGTGGTTTTGTATCAAGAAATTGAAGTTTGGCGCTGGTTCCCAAAAGGAAGTGACAAAGTTTAAATTGTCCGACACGATCAACAATGTCATTTCCCGTGTTTGTAGCGACGCCGCTCTGATATCGCAAGTATGTGTTGACGTCAAATTCGCGGATTGTTGTCGAAATGGCAGCGAGAGTCCTTGCGGATGCCGCGTGAGCAACTCAATGTTTAACACATTTATTTTCTTGATCGATGACAACGTTAGTGCCACCGAAATGAAGCGAAAAGGCAACCCAAAGGCTGACATTTTAGACATGATGCAAAATAGCAATAAAGAAAATAAACTGCCAATGTGCACCGCAGGCGAAACCAGTAATGTGCGCATGTTTAACGCGCTACTTGACTACTCATTCTGTCTACAATTACATGCAAAAATCTGAACATCAGATTTTGGCCAATTAAGTTGACAAGATGGCATCGGATTGCATTACTTCGGAATAGAATAATGTGGTTATATTTGGAGGTATGACAATCCAATCCTAATTATGTCAGTCAAACTAATACTATCACAGCAAGATATATCCTACCTTTAATCTACATTTTTATGGCTGTAATGTTAACACACCATAATGGTATCTGCCAAGTCTTGTTATCAGTACTTGTTATTCTAAATTCTAAGTCTTCAACTTTTATAAAAAAATGTTATAAAAGTATGTGTCTAGTAAGTTTTGATTCAAGGCTAAATAATTTGTTTAGCAATGTACTGTATGGCTCATATGATAATTCATGTATTTACACAAAGCACCTTTCTCTGTGCAATGACTGTTATTTTTACCCCGCCTCCCTAACCAAACTGTCTAAAAATAGAATTGTTGTGGTCTAACCAGATTATGTTCATATGATGATAATGATGATGGATCACAGAGGCCTGAATCTAGCTGAGATGGAGAGAGGTGTATGAAAATGAAAGTGAAAGTAGTAAACTGAAAACAAATGGTATTATAAGAGGAGAGGGAAGGAATGGCTGTGAGTTCCATGGGATGGCAACAACAGAATGAGAAAGTTTTCAATGAAATGTGTGAAAGCAAAAATAGGAAAATGAAAGAAAGTCAAATAAAAAATAGTATGATAAGAGAGGAAAAGAGACGCTTTGAAGGTTAAATAGAAACGTTTCAAGGAAATCGAGCGGAAAGAAAAGGAAGATGGAGAAGTTGCTACTGTATCTGCACAATGACAAGGACGACAAAAGAAGATCGGGAGTGAGTGAGGCGTCCCCCTAGTGGCCATTGTCTCTCCCTGACTCATCCATCTGCAAGGGACGGGGGAGAACAAATGCAGTGAAACAGGCTTTTATCACCATGAAGAATTCATGAGGCAGGCGAGCCAATTAGGATCCAAGAAGCATGGCAACAACCACGACATGGCAACATGCGAACAATGACGTGCATCCGCACGCGTCAACAATGTTGTGTGCATGTTGTGTGTGTGCGTGATGGGCTGGGTTTTTGTCAATTTGTGTTGGTCAGGGGAGGAGGTTTAGGGAGGGAATATGAGGTGGGAGTGTTGGTCAGTTACTGTGCAGGGCGAGGCAGAGTGGACAGAGTGATGTGTTGGAGGAGAATGCTTCTTGCAATAACAGAAGGAGGTTCATTACTGTCATGTAGCACGTTTTCTTATTGAACGCCTCAGACGGGAAGGTTTGGGCTTAGTCTCGGTTTTATGTAGATGCATGTTTGCATGCATAAATGCATGCATGCATGCAAACACTCACAGGTGCCCACACTGATACAAATCACTCAGATGCATGCATACACGCACGCATGTACACACACACACACACACACACACACACACACACACACACACACACACACACACACACACACACACACACACACACACACACACACACAGACACGCATGCACACACACACACCACACCATAACACACAAACCCACACACCTACTCAGTATTCACCCACTTTCCTTTTATTAGAAACAATACAAAAAATGTAATCGTTCCCATTTGGCAGTTTGTCACCCTGACATATCTACAATTTCCCCAGGATTCTGTTCACCTTCAGATCATTCCTTCTCCCCTGTTAGAGGATACAGAGCCTGCAAGGATGATATACCTTCTCCAACACAACTAGATCAGTCATCCACTCCAACAGCAGGGTGGACAGGTGTGGGTTATCAATTTTGTTTTGGGGGGTTGGGTGAGGGGGGGGGGGGGCAGGTGGTTGCATATGGTCTGATTTTCAGACCCCATAGTCTGTCAGTGTCAGCTATTGCATGGTAGTTTGGAGAGGTAAACTATTGTTATGACTTTGCTTTATATTTTTTTAATGTGGTTCTTTAAATTGAAAAAAACACATTCACACTTTTAAATTGCTTAATATACACATTAAACTCTACCCTTAATTTCCTTAATAAAATGTAAAATAAAAATTGCCTTTACATGTCAAGGCTGGGATGTTCTGCTGTCATATTTACAGTCAGAACTGTCAGTCTTCTGGATAATCCCACTAATCCTCCTATTTTCCTACTAATCCTTAGTCTCTTTCCATTTTGTTAATTCCATGCATTTCGTTTTCAGCCTTCCGATGTTTCCTTCTTTACCATTAATCTTCTAGCTCCATTAATCCACCACGACCTTGGATGACCTTCTCTACTCCTTCAAATCCCCATCCCATCCCAGCATCCTCACACAAAGCTCAACATCCTTACTTGGCTACAGGCAAATACATGCTGGCTAACTCTCAATCGGACAACGCACTCACGATTTATTCAACAAAACCTTTGATGGTTATCCCCAGTCCATATGCTGAAGATATAACGGATGTATTCAGACCCCTCTGGCTCTTCAAATCAAAGAGGCAGGTTTCTCACAAGGAAGATCAAAGCAGAGGGCCCAAGCCAGCATCATCTAATTCCTCCAGGCCCATTGTGTTTCCATGTGATTACCAACTCAAATGAGTACTTTAGACCAATAATTCACGGCATGTGTTGGCTCGGCTTAACTGCAGTCATGTCAGGGTCAGGTTGAGAGAATACCTGCGGAGGCAGAAACACCTTTTGAGGGTATGATATCTGCATTATCCTGATTGATTTCTTAACAGTTATTTATATTTTGTTCTTAATACAAGAATAAATAAGTTAAACGTATAGTGCTCGTCAAATGTTGTTTAACATGCATGAAACAGTCTTCGCAATTTTAGAGTTACATCGGCGAAATGTTGAAATTATAAACACAACTGTTTCTTTTTAACAGCTGGTGTTAGCACACATTGCTTATTTGGTGCATACTGCTTTGAAGTTGACACACTCCCACACTCCTCAACAAATTGGGACTAAATACAGCTGATTCAGTGAAATTCCTGCTAATAATTGCCTTTATAGAATGAAACAGGCAATCTGCCTTTAAGTTCACACGAATATATCTTATTGTAATACAAATGTGCCGTGAAATATGTAATTCCACATGTTATAATAAAACTAAGTGATGTTATTTTTTAAATATTCCACAAACGTTTCAGTGGTATAGTGTTGCATCATGTTGGCACTGGTGGAAATAAATGTTTTGTATCAAAATGTGATACACATTTATACCCCATGTTATTGACTAATGAAACTACGGTTTTTCTTAACGATCACTTAACAATGTTCCAACAGAAAACGCGATTTATTTTGAAACGCACCAAAGGGAAACAAAACCTTTTGCATATTACTACTTCATATATGTATTTCTGTATGTCAGTCTATATCTGGAATAAATAATATAATAACGCAGTAGAAACATACACACGTCATCACTGTACAATGACATTTATTCACGATTCACCGATCAATGTCTATTTATTCAGCATACCCTAGCAGGATGTCTGTCATAGTGTCATAATTACTTGCTCTTTGCCTCCGCGGATGTTACATTATCGCCACAAAATCCCGATCGATTTGAGCTTTATTCGTGCAGTTAACTAATGATGATTTACACTGCCGGCCTCCAGAGTTGGGATTAAGCAGCATCATTACAGAGTTGTTAAATTGAGATTTAGATGGCCCAACATTCCTTGACCCCACTGGAACGTAATCACCGTTCCCTGAAGTGACATCCACCTTCACGATCCTATCTCGTCCCATGTAAACCAACACAGGTAACGTAACATGAAATGCATATTCCAGTCTCACTAATTAGATTGCACTCTAATTAATTACAGTGTACCAGGTAAATTACAGCGGCGGATGAATGATTTACGACACAATCTGATATCTAATGACAATTATTGAGCAACAATGAAATTACTGGAGATGACTGGCAGATTAACGATTGCGTCATGAGTATATGAAGTGACATAACAGGGCAGAACCAGACAAAGAGGAATCTCTTCCTTGTTTAGAAGGCGCCAGTATCATAAATATCACTGCATGAATTTATGACATGTAATAAAATACAATTAGTTATCTATGTGGCAGATCATGCACGTTATGTAGTTTTTTTTTTTATCCTTACTACCCGTTTTAGAATCACTTTGTAAAAAAAAAATATGTGGTATCCACTGTTATGTAATTCATAATTTCCGCAAATTTTTCACCGAGTCTCAACAAAATCATCCAACGAATTATAAATTATTTTTGACTCGACACGGATAAAAATTCAACAAAAACAGCAAACAGGTCTGCCTGTATATATATACTAATACTATGGCATAAAATTACCTACACTTTGACAAGTTCCCCAAGGTAATAATCCATGTTAATTATTTTGATGATTTATTTTTGTACTAAGCTGACTGTGCGTAGCACATGAACTATTCATGCACTATAGATATGAACAAATTTATTCACAAGGGATTAAATGACTGACTAAATGGAGGAGTCTTAAAAGTGCAGATAAATTTGTTCATAAAACGTCGCTTCCTACCACGCTGAGCACCTGACCTTTGATTAATGGCACTAAATCCTGGACGGCATTTCACATATCCACAATACTACTTATATTTAATATTTACAGATTAATACAAATCAACCCCCGGCGAGAGCTTTATCCATGGCGAAGACCTACTCATGCTTTTCGATTTAATCGCCTTATTACAATTCCATGCGAAAATCCTTCCATGTGATATTATTCAGTCCATACATTCGGAGCATATTAGTAACGCTGTATCCATGGATTAATATTTAAGTAAGGTCGGAATGAATAGAAAGCTTGCAGTTATGAGCAATCATAGTGTAACTGCATATTGTAATAATTTGTAATATCACTTAATGGCAATGTGTCGATATCTACCACATTCGCTAAACTTTCTAGAGCCTTCCATTTATTAATTTAGTAACATGTTCTGGGGTTTTCTCTTCATCTACACCTCGCAGGTGCCGCTGAAATAAATATAAACTTAAGACTTGTTCAACACGCAAAAATTCAGTTTTTTTAAACTGACTTGTCTACAGTCTGTCCACTACAAATAATGTTCATCTATGTTTAAATTTATTATATATATATATAAATATATATATTTATATATGAATATATATATATGAATGGTTTAAGTAATATATCATAATGTACGTCTTTCATCGTTAGAATGGTTAACTAGTAAACACATTGCGGAGACTTATTCTATAAAATATGGAGTCTGATTGCTTTTTGTAATTAATTTTTCACCAAATTTTTGTTGGACCCTGTCAAAAAATTAATAGTTCAACAGATGATTTTACATAAAAAAACTTGTAGAAATAAGCTAGCATGTCAGATTGAATTTTACCTCATACTGTAGACAGATTAAATTGTTCATGAAAATTAGTTTGGGATGAGATGGACTAAAAAATCCAACTGATCTAACCATAGAGAAATCATATCGAGAGCAGCTCTGCTTGGAAACCACCAAACACAGGAATGGCACCCGGAGCCAACGTGCAGAACACCACATAAATTATTCAATGCTGTATGCATGGACTTATAAACTGAGCAGTCATTAAAACACGCTTCAAGGGCCGATCTAGTGAGAGTAAATATCTTCCTCAACTGTACACCACCCTCACAAACCAGGAGACAGTTTCACTAAGATTCTTGTGAGCTCATAAGCCCGATTTTAATCTTTAATCAATTTTGGACCTTAACAACGATCCTGTCACTTGATTCTTGCATAGTGAAAACTGTCAACACCAGGGTGCGCCACTGGGACACTTTTAAGAGCCCCTTAAATTTAACAACGGGTTCTGTGTAATGACGAATTTTCTTGTCTTGTTGAAATGATCCCTTGGTATACTGGTAGTAATACACTATCCCTAGTGCCTATCCAACACAATGTACAAAAAAAAAAAACACCAGTGTATTCAAAATAATGTGTACTTTGTCCGACTGACTGTCCTCATCGGTGATTCCAGGAAACAGCTCAAAATTCATGGAAGTTCCCGTCATTACCAGACACTGACGAAGGGAGATAACATGCAATTTGATGCCTACCGCGTCGGTAGGCAACAAAAATGGAATTCTGAGTACAAGCAACTGACAAAACACGTTTTGATTAGTCAATATGATGTACGAGCAATATTGTTGGTTAATGCAGCAACTGACAAAACACGTTTTAATTGATCAATATGATGTACGAGCAATATTGTTGGTTAATGCAGCAACTGACAAAACACGTTTTGATTAGTCAATATGATGTACGAGCAATATTGTTGGTTAATGCAGCAACTGACAAAACACGTTTTAATTGATCAATATGATGTACGAGCAATATTGTTGGTTAATGCAGCAACTGACAAAACATATTTTGATTGGACCATATGATGTATGCGCAATATGGTTGGTTAATTCATGTCTGATTTTTAAATGGATAATTAATCAGAATAACGACAGCTACAAAGGTTTACATTTTAGATGGTTTACATTTGAGAAGGTTTCTAATCATCTAGAACTATGGTTCAGTCAAACCTTCTTCATTCGAAAAACGACTGGTAGGAAATGTACAATGGATTGGTCAGTGGTCCAACTGGTCTGACACTAAACAAGAGAGCCAGCTGACCAGGTCCAGTACCCATCATTGTGTCATTATGGTTGGGGGTGTCAAGTACAATTCTAGGTACAAATACATTACGTCAGGTACAAGTGTAAATACATTTCAAATACAAGTACATTTCAGTAGTAATGGTAAACAATGATATTATTCAGGTGTCAATTATTAACTTGGAAAATGAATAATATTAATAATAATGGTAGATATAATCAGGTGCTCATTCAGTGGTGATGGTAGATATAATCAGGTGCGCATTCAGTGGTGATGGTAGATATAATCAGGTGCGCATTCAGTGGTGATGGTAGATATAATCAGGTGCCCATTCAGTGGTGATGGTAGATATAATCAGGTGCGCATTCAGTGGTGATGGTAGATATAATCAGGTGTGCATTCAGCGGTGATGGTAGATATAATCAGGTGCGCATTCAGCGGTGATGGTAGATATAATCAGGTGCGCATTCAGTGGTGATGGTAGATATAATCAGGTGCGCATTCAGTGGTGATGGTAGATATAATCAGGTGCGCATTCAGTGGTGATGGTAGATATAATCAGGTGCGCATTCAGTGGTGATGGTAGATATAATCAGGTGCGCATTCAGTGGTGATGGTAGATATAATCAGGTGCGCATTCAGTGGTGATGCGTCACAGATAAAACACTAGAAAAGTATTATTTTATATTCAAAATTACTCAAGAAGTTACCTACTTGAAATGAACTTGACATTTTGGCAAGTTCAACTGCCTGAGTATGAGTCCATTACAAACACTTTTCCATTAAAAACTCCAGGTACAAGTACTAAAAAACGTACTTAAGTACAAATCCGGGTACAAGTACTTAACCCTAACCCTGGGTAGAATGATGTGGCTGATAGACTCTGTACTATAAATTGTATTGGAATGGTACGCTGGGATTATATCTACTTTCTGGAATTGTGTATGTTAATCACTAGATGGTGAATGGGTCTTAATGCAAGGCATCATGGGATAACAATAGGTTTTATGCACATGCAAATATAGGACTAATGCTTTCATTCGTGTTTCTACAGGCTGTGACGTTGTTTTGACTGAAACGTTGCACATGGATTGTGCATTACCGTGGTGGCTGATTAACTCCAGGATGCGGATATATCTCTTGCTGATTAGTACATAAACGGTGAAATGATTACTGCAATTCTTTTGACATACACATCATACAAAGTTGTGTTTATGCCTAATGTGGTCATATGGGGACTGTTCTCACTAAGACAATGGGGCTCATAAGGAAAATCCATCATTAAAAATAACCAACTATTAAACTTTAGCTTTTTAAAAATACTGAAATCTGCCACCATAACACAGGGGACACTATTTCATTGGCACACTTGCGAAAGTGTCCCAGTAGTGTAACAATGTGGTGTTGACAGTTTTCAATATACAAAATCAATGTTATGGATCAAAATTGATTTTAAAGAACAAAATCTGGCTAATGAGATCATATCAGTCACAAGGATGTTAGTGAAATAGATGCCGGGTCTCAAGTTACTCATACTTATGTTTGTATTCTAAATATTAACATTTTGTTTTGGTTAAACACCGATAAGTGCAACTGCTTGCATAATATACTCTATGATGACATGACAATTAATGTGGTTAATTTTTCACACCGGACCAACCCCGATGTCACATACACACAATCATTCTGCCAATAGTTGGGAAATGGATCGTTGTTAAGGTCACCAAGGATCAGTGGAATCATTGCGGATCATTTCAACTAGACTCTGGCGCAAGTCTGTTAGGAATCAATACCAGAACGAGTGACTGGAATAATAAATCCTGCATCCTTCCGTCATCTTCACCACCTTGTGAGGACGTTAAAGAAGGCAGCGATGGAAGGACACTGAATGTCCTGTTCTGCACTCTAATAATAATAAACGTGTATACCGCCTACATCCCCAGGGATCTGAGCGCTGAGGTGCAACATACTAGAATCGCAAAGCAAAATCATAAACAGGGACATGCAACAGTCATCATTGGATGGGGATATCTGAACAACGCAGGAGACACAGCCAATGGTACTGTGGTGATGTCTGCCACCAGTCCTACTACTTTAACGTGTGTTTGCAGTGTGTGGAGATCACAGACTGGTCTGTTCAGTCAGAGACGACTGAAGCAAAATGGAGGAATTAGGAGAAGGGATCAATATGAAAAAACAAAAACTTAAAATGACATGTAAACTCTAAATTGATAACGTTGCACATTTCTAACTGGTATCACTGACATGACTCTAATCATGCCGTGTTACTTGAAACTGTTTTAAAGTACAATTCTGCATGGGTTCTTCGCAGTCAAACATGGTTAGGTCACTGACATCCTGGAAACAGGTCTGCTGAAAAACACCTGATAAGAATAATATATTGTGTGTTAAGTAATTACCACAAGAACAAGACAGGAAACGTCTGATCTACAGAAGATAAAGGATCTTGCAGGGAAACTGGGATAAGCTTACTGAGCATTAGCAGGCAAGATGCCTATGCTGCTAAGCCGCAACGCGTGCTCAGACCTCTTTATCACACCAGATCAGACCAAACAAAAGGCCATGCTTCAGGAATTTTCTGACCCATTGTTGACATATACCTGAAAATAATGTTCTATTCGATGTTGTATGCATGGTTCAAGTGAATGTATTACGATTATTTGTCAATGGAACAAAGAAACATTTCCTACTTCCAATTTTATATATGAACAATGAGAAACACCATTAGAAAAGGCTAATTTTAGCTTTAAAATATATTTAATTTATGTATACACCGATTTATTCCAAAGACAACACAACATTCTTACAGAAAGTATACAAAAAAACACAGTGCATTTGTAATATAAAAAAACCTGAATCAATTATCTGTAAAATACATTTTGTGGTACAAACTGGGTAACAAAAAACTTATATCAACTAAAAAGTATATGTTAACTATTGTACAGCAGACTACATGTAACACCGAATTACGTTGCTGTCATTCCAACCATGCTTGTCAGCAATTATTCTTTTTATTCTATTCCTATTTTATATATGAACAATGAGAAAAACCATTAGAAAAAGCTAGTTTTAGCTTCAAAATATATTTAATTTATGTATACACCAATTTATCCCAAAGGCAACACAAGTAACACAGAATTACGTTGCTGTCATAGCAGCCTTGACAGCAATTGTGCTTGTCAGCAATTATTCTATTACAATGATTATATTTCCTGCATCTGAATCAACATGCCAGCACATGGCATCTGCTTATCCTCGGTCATTGTCCAGCGATTATCAGCCACGGTCCAATGACCGGGAAACACAAATGAAGACTCTGGCACTGAGACAGTGAAATAAGCCAATAAAATACTTGTTGTCTGAGGCTGGCATCTGCCATGTTTAATTCACACATGACATTAACCAGAACACCACAATCGCCAAATTCAGGTAAGCCAAAGCATGAGATGTCTGCTTAATTAACCCCTCCACAATGTAGTTTACTATGTTACATGTGCGACAAATCATTTAACGAATACAGTCATTTCCTGCAACATGTTTCACTGAAATTATTATGTGAGTCTCCACAGTGATACAGCAAAGCATGGTAAAATCTTTTGTTTTTGGGATGGCCCTTTAGACCAGGTAGATGTGCGGGCTCGATGGAGGCCAAGGAACAGAGGTCATGTTACTCTTGATTGTAGCAATGTCATATATGAATTATAAACTCCTGCAGAAATTCCTTGGAGAAAACTGGCTATTGTACTGTAATGGTAATCACCCACTCTTGTGTCTACCATTTAAATACAGTGCCTTGTCCTTGATGGAACACCACCACCTATTCCCTTATCCCCACAACACCCCCCACCCACACCCCACCCCACTCCACCCACACACCCTAACTCTTCCCACAACAAACTACCCAATTTTACACACCCTTTTCCAACCATCTACCAAACCATACAAAATCAAACCACCCAACCAACCACCCAACCAACCACCCACCCACCAGACCAACCGACCAACCGACCAACCAACCAGTTAAAAACCAATCACACAAATATCTCTTAGAAGTAGGGCATTATATTTATAAAACAATCCCAATTTGTAAATATACACTCGTAGTAGAATTTACAAATCTGTGGTGGTAGTGTAGATTTATGACTCTGGTTACAAAAATATAGCACACGCAGCACTCAGCCACCCACCGACTGCATTAATAAAAGATGGTTAAACAGGTGCAAATGATATTTATACACAAACAGATACAGACTTGACCGAGAAACAAGACAAGAGCAATAAAGATCATGCCCTGCCAAAGTCAATGATACCACACTGTAATAACACAAAAAAGATGGTTGAGATTACTAGAATTTGATAGAAGAATGGGCACTGTTGTTCCCATTTTGTCAATGATTAATTGATTAATGCTTCTGATCAATTAATTCAATAACATCTTGTGACTGATGGTCGTTTTAATTACATAAAAATGTGGTTTGAGTGAAATAAGTATGATTATCTCATATTATGGGAAGACATTAAACATATAAATATCCTGTGGATATTTGATACAGTTATTGCTGTGATTACTATGAACAAGTGCTAATATTTTCATAAAATGTGTCATGTTTATGTCAACTGCCAACGACAGGTCACAGTAGTACTGCCACCTATACATTTTTTTATCATAAAATTGCTGCCCACAAACCGATTATATAATCGATCGTCGACTGGTTTAACCAAACCGATGATCGATTATGAAAATCAAACCAATTTCCCAAACTACGAATAGTCTTTCCTCTCAGCCGAACTGACGACTGTTTCACTAATGCCCTTATAAGGTAATAAGCCCGAGTTTGCTCTTTAAAATTGATTTTCTTCCTCCTTAACAGTGAATTTATACACTGAAAACTCAACACCAGGGTGCGCAACCGGGACACTTTCGCTGGTGTGTCATGGAAATAGTCTCCCCTGTGATGTGGCAGCAGACTTTTGCATTTTTAAAAGCTCCTTAAATGTTAATACACATTTTTGTTAATGATGGATTTTTCTTAAGAGCTCCTCGTCTTAGTGGAGCCGGTCCCTGGTCCCTGGGAGAATGGCCTTGTCCCTCTGGGTGATCATATATCAAAGGGATGAACAGGAGGAAAGAAGGTGAGAGGCCAGGGAACAGGGGAAAGGGCAGAGGTGTAAACGTTTATGTTTGAGATGGGCCAACAATGCCATGGTGAAACACCTCCATGGAAGGTGCCACACTCTTGTGTCACAGATCGGGTTACGCTGGCTGACAAAGTTAGGATTCTCAGGGCCGTGTTGTGTCAGTTATGTTCAGCAGCGGGATCTTTGAAGCTATTTTTACCTCTAAGGCAACATAAAAATTATTCCTAGTTCCTCATCAGAACTTTGTCAAAAAGTAAATGAGGGGTGGTTTTCATTATTATTTTTAGTATGCATTTTTCGTATTTACGGGCAATTCTCAACAATCAACATCTAAAAATGTACACCAAGTGTATTTTGTATAACTTCAAAATGTTTACGTCAATGTATCTCCTTTCAAACTTGTCATAAATTTGTATATTTGTATATTTAATCTGTATATTTAATTGTGTATTCATCATGTTTGATTTGAATAAACTACTTGACTTGACTACGAGTGATAAATGCCTGGGAACATTCATTTGGCTTCCTAGGAATCACAGTGTTCACTTACTGCACTGGAATACTTACATATTTAGAAGAATCACAACAAATATTTTTAAATGGCACATGTTTTCAAATGCACATGCTAATGAGAAACCCAGAATTATTTTTATATGGCCTAAAGGACATATGCACTCTCCCTTATTACTGCACCAACGGATGCACGGGAACATCGCAGCTCTAACCAGGAAGGCAGAGGACTGTTGTTTCTGTAACATATCCCAACCAGTTGCTGAGCTTAGAAACAGATTAGGTGGGGTTATTCTTGACAAGTAAATACCTTTCTCACTAAGGGGCATGCCTGTTCTGTCTCATCTGGTCTACCCCCTCCATGTCTCCCTGTCACATGTTTGCATAACAGTTTTACATGAGCTATTTCTGAATGTATTAGATGGGCGTCATTGGCTTCTATGAAGTGACTTTATGCCTGTGCACAGATCCACATTAATTTAGTAATGTAAACACAGTATAAAAACAATACAAACATATAATTTACTAAAACTGTAGTACTATATAATACAAGATATTAGCACCTCTGCTTGTTTGTTTGGAAACATCAAAATCATGCAGCATTATGGTTAAGTTTCAGTTTCCTAGTTATCACTTTCTGGCCTGTGGATGTGTAGACTGGTCTATGGCAATGGAGTTTGTATGTTACCTACTTTATTGGACATGGTTCCTGAATAGTGCTGGTAATGGCAGTGTTATCTGCTCATAAAATCCTGACTCGAAAGCTATGTCTTCTGTCAGATGTGAAGGTCTGCAGTGGATAGGATCTGTCAAGTCTCTGAGTCTCATTATCAATATTCAGGAAGTCCTGGAAGCGGATTAACTAAACTGGCTCGGGGTAATAGTCAGCATGTGACTGACTGGCTGTGCATGTAAGAGTGTGTGCGTGCGTACGTACGTGCGTGCATGCGTGCATGCGGGAGTGTGTGGTGTGTGTGTGTGGTGTGTGTTATGTGTGTGTGTGTGTGTGGTGTGTTCGTGCGTGCATGTGTGCGTGTGTGTGTGTACATGTATACTTGCATAAGTGCACACATGTATGTATACTATATAGCACCTTGTGATACACAATAAATTACACTTCTGTTGCACTCTACATAATCAGACCTCAAGTAGCCAGCTATGCCAGCTAAGTCCCTTCAGCTGCAGTAACACTGCTATTGGTCCAACGCCTGGATGCGACTGACAACATCACATCAGCCTCCCTATCATCTTCTATCAGCGCACCAAGTTGACAGCACCGCAGGATCAGCTCAATGCACTTTCTGCACCATCAACGCACTGCGTGTGACAAACGAGTCTGTCTCATTTGCCAATTTCCCGCAGTAGAACCTATGATAGTCAAAGTAAAAAATGGGCCAAGAGGCCCTGAAGTCCTTTGGACTATATTGTGAGTTTGTAATTATTAATGAAATGTTTTTTGGTGAATCATAGTTACAGTCCATGAAGGGTTATAATGGAAGTAAAATATTGACATGTTTAGTAGAGACTATATGCATGTCAGTGAAGACACACCTGGAAATGAAATATTCAAGTAGACCGTTTCGTGAAGATTGTATATATTAGTTAATGTGTTATTAAAAATAATGTAGAATTTTATCCCGATACTCTGCTATTTAGGCCGATTTCCAGTGGTTGTAGAAAGTTGGTGAGCTGCAATCTTGTATGTAGCACAGTTAAGTTGTTTAAGAAAATGTGCACACATTTTCTGTTCTCATTTTGGCCCTACCACTCTTCCCCAGAATGGAAAGAAAGAGATCAATTATGATAAAACTTTATTTGTTCACAAGGTACATATACATAGTGTGTATTTTGGCTTAAAAAAACAGTAGCAATTAATGACATAATATTGACTGATTAGGATTGAAGTAATAGCTGCAACATGTACAGCAAAACATCTTAAAGGGAATAAAAACATCTAATGCTTGAATTCATATTATATTACATCCTGCTATCTACTTCCATGTCCACGTGTATAATCTCATATCACTAGAATATCGATGTATGAAGGAGGAGTTGTAAATAAAATAAATAAAACTTAAATCAGTCAGCAAATTTCTGTCGGTCCTGCTAGCTCAGTTGGTAAATGCGTTGGTTCCGTGGCATTTATTTTGCAATCGAGTGATGCCGGTTCAATCCCAACAGCAAACCATTGATTTTCTTTACACTTTTTTATGTTTTCACGAAGTAATATAAACCAAATAATGTTATACTATGATGCACTGTTTGTAAATATTTTTATAGTAATTATTTATTTGCCAGAAAAATTAAAATATGGGAATTATATAACAATGTTTCTAATTTTTATTTATCCAAACAAATATAATGTAATGGATATATAATTTATTAATAATATATATATATACCGGTATATATATTGTACAGTAATATACTGTAAATATATATGTGAAAACAAATGATGATCTGTCTGGATAAATAACATTTATAAACATTGTTATATTTAATTACCATACTTTCATTTTTGTGGCGAATAAATAATTACTACAAAAATATTTACAAACAGTGCATCATAGTATACAAAATGATTTGGTATATATTACTTCGTGAAAACATAAAAAAGTGTAAAGAAAATCAATTGTTTGGTGTCAGGATTGAACTGGCGTCGCCCGATTGCAAAATAAATGCCACGAAACCAACGCGTTTACCAACTGAGCTAGCAGGACCGACAGAAATTCGCTGACTGATTTAAGTTGTTATGATAAATTGTACAACTCCTCCTTCATACATCGATATTCTAGTGATATTATGAGATTATACACATTACTTTCTGTAACTGGATACAATATATGTTTGCTATGTATGAATATTGGTGTAGATTATCTCTCGTTGGTTGCATTCGATATAATTATTCTGAAAACGAGCCCAAGCCTGGCAAGCTCGGCGATACCTAGTCGACTTGTAGGCTCATTTGCGTTCATTGTTTTTAATAAAATTGGATTCATGTAGAACCGTAAGATAACTGCTTGTTCCTCTATGATGACTAGTGTTTGTATTACATCGGAATATTGCATAATAACTCATTCTGACGCTCGTTTCGACCCAAAAGCTATCCTTGTAAACATGCTCTGAATGCATGGAAAGGGTCGGCCTGATGCGAGTGTGGGTCATAAGTGACGTCACGATACCACGTGATCGCCTAGTTCATAAATTATTTTTTTTCCACGGTAATCACTACACAGACATGTTTAAAATCAAATTTATGCTACAAATGTATTTTTCTGTATTTTTTTAATGTTCTCGAATGTTACATACAATGTTAAACTTTGTGTAAATGTGGAAAACGGATTTTAATTAATGCCTTGTTTTTATTTCCTTTAATAATATTCCTTATAATTTTGGCTAAATACGCTTTAATCTGTTCGAGTATACCTAAGTTATTTTATATATTATTTTATACCTAAGTTATTAAATTTAATCCTAGATCATATCGTTATATTGCATTGATAATTATGTCTATTGCAGTCTTAAAATTTCTCAGGTTCTGCCAGTGCAGTAGGATTCTCATTACACATTGTAGTTTATGTCATTTATGGAGGCATTGTTTTTGATACTGGGACAATGGCAGGCAGTGAGCCAAGGCAAGTCCAATAGACTGGTTTACAGCTGGCCGCTCCACTCAGCCACCCCAGTGATCAGGGCAAAGTCCACTATCCAGTTATAAATAGAGATCAGTGGCTGCAGGAGGCTTTCACCGGTAGGGAAATAGCAGGACAATTTTGCATTTTGGGGCGCTGAGGTGCCCTTAGAATGATTCAATCAAATACAGATTTCTCGTGTATAGTGGCAGTACCCTAAGATACATCTATGCAAAATTAGAAAAAAAGTTGCTGAACGGTTTCTGAGATATGGCAGCTAACGGTGCATGGCACACGTCGGTGCATGGCACACGTCGGCCCAAAGGACTAAAAAGTAAGTTCTTGAACTGCGTAGTGTACAAGCCTACTGACTGCTCAAAGTGCTTTACACTTTACTCCCTGGCAGACCTGTTCAATCGAATACCATCTCAATTCCTCTGGGAAGCATTCAACCATGCTGCAATTAATGCACAAACATACAGTTGAGTGAACTGGAGCATTGTAAAGTGAACGAACTTGCCCAAGATTTGACAAAGCAACACAGGATTCGAACCGAATGCTAGTCGTCAAACAGGTCTGGTGCAACTCAGCCAAAAAATGGCAGATGATGTCATTGTGTTTTTTAAACCCACTCTCATGAAAGCCACCATTTAACCAAGCTAATGCAGTGCCCTTGACTAGACACGCATTCGAATCGTTCCTGTCCCTAATTGGTGCAGCAGTCATTTTAACTTGTGCTCGAGAGCACATAAAATGTCAAAAGAGCCTCAACAGATGCCTCCAAAATGTTGTGTTCCAGCCTTCGAAATATGTCCCGCCACCGAAATATTTAGGAGATTTTCCCCAACAGTGTTAGATCATCTCCAGCATGAATTAGTTATATTAATTAATGTTATATTATGTTAGATTGCATTTAATTAACACGGAAGAGTGTTTGTAAATGTTGATACATCACTGCTGCAGGCAGGACTAGCCAGCCACCTCTGTTCAACCCACACATGTGGAAGGGACTGCGCCAGCTCCTGGGAGACACAACATGGAGAAGTCTGTCCTGAATGTACAAAAATTCAAATAATAAACACTAACTATAAAGGAAACAAGTGGGGCTAACAGCAAGTTCCTGGAATTGCTTTTTGAAGCTGAGCTTAACTGGCACATTTCCAAATCAATGGAAACCCAAGCTGATTCAGTGAACTTCCTGCTAATACTATTACACCCTTGGCTTGAGAGGATGATTCTGGGTAATAGGACAGACTTTAAAACCCATTAGACCTCAAGTTGGCCAAACTTGCTCGAAAACTGGCACTTCATTTCAGCCAAACTCAGCTCAAAATAACCACAAAAAACTGTATTGTGTGGTGACACCACCTAGTGGATAGTTTTGAAAACACATTAGAAACAATGTTTTGAACGTACTGATACCACATTTTCATTTTATGGTTAAAGTAACTGGGGAAAATGGCTGAGGTCGTAAAGTTAAATTCTGTGACTGTTTTCATGGATCCACGCCTCCCCTCGGGGTTGACAGTAAGTGATCACTACAGTTAATGAGGACACTTCCAACTGACAATTGGCTTTGATACATCACTGCTGCAGGCAGGACTAGCCAGACACCTCTGTTCAACCCACACATGTGGAAGGGAATGCGCCAGCTCCTGGGAGACACAACAAGGAGAAGTCTGTCCTGTCTACGCTTCAGGAAACATCAGCTAGAGACACAATGCATGGCTGGGTGCATCTAGGAAACTGTGTTTGTATGCACACACACACACACACACACACACACACACACACACACACACACACACACACACACACACACACACACAAGCTCATCCAGGCATGAATGCCTCAAAGATCCATCCCTGGATACTTGTGAAATCCGATCCAGTATTTCAGGTTTACGCACTCTATATTTACATCGACATTATTCAGTCAGTGCACCGGCAGAATCTTTTGCACACACCCAACAATGACTGCAGCCTGCGGCCTACACCAGAAACACAGGACCACTTTCAGCGAAGGTTCTTACACATGTGTATTGATAGCAATGAAATAACCACAAATCAAAGAAGAGCCACACATTTATTCACCTTTGTGTCGGGTGTTTACAATTTCACTGCCACCGAGGCAGTTTGAATAAGAATCTGATTGGGTGCTTTATCCACAAAGGTATTACATCAAGTAAATAGAGAGACTGGTTGGGCGCTTGGCACCTGATTGAAAGAACATGAAAGAGAAGCGCAGGAATTAATTATGAGAAGGTTCGGTGGATTGGAAAGAAGAGCACGAGGGATTTGAACAAATCGGCAATTGCGGATCACGTGCTATGGAGCTATAATGGCGGTGATTCAGTCAATAGGGGTGGTGGGTGAAAGGTAGGGAATGTGTCAAAAGCCATCAGAACAAGGCAAGAGCCCCACCCACACTACTGATGCTATTGGTCGCACCTGCATGTGGCTGCACTGTTATAAGTTCCGTACATATATTTAATTTTTCCTGTTTTTAATGAGGAAATCACAGGGGCAGTTTTACAGTTGTTTTTATGAAAGAGTCTAGGCAATCCTGGATTAAGCAATTTTATTGGTTGTTTTACAGACTTTAGTATTTTAGTGATTTTTATCTCAAGTTCAGTGGATTGAAAACAATTTAGAGATACTATATTTGGTGTATAAATAAATTTGATTTGATTTGATTTATGACAACCACATAACTGAGGGCACAGATTCTCTGCGACGCACTGCATTGCCATCTGGTGGTCCATAAGGCAAACCATCGATATGTCAAAAACTGCACGGGTTGAATATCACTGATTTAAATTCTTTGGTTTTTTGACCAAAAAATTAATTTGACAACATCTGGGCAATTTGTAGGTTTGTGATAAGACATTTGAATGTGGGATCGTGCAAATCTGTAAACCAACCAAAAACTTGAGAAATTGGGTTGCTTCCAGACATTTAGTAGATGTGGAACTACCATATTATCTGCAACAAAAATCCACCTCTATACATGAATTACAGATATCCACCCTGGTAAAATGTAATCTATTATAGACGCACTGTAATTAGATCACAGCCCATGTCATACTGTAAGAGAGCTACGATTCTATACATAAATTATCATATATATATATATATCCAATCTAAAAATGTACAGATGCAATTATCATAAAATTATTATAAATTATTATCACCTCAGCTTCAGGTTTGCACGGACTATGTGAATAGCAATGGCATTAGAGCAATGGCATTAGAGCAATGGCATTAGAGCAATGGCATTAGAGCAATGGCATTAGAGCAATGGCATTAGAGCAATGGCATTAGAGCAAAATGCAATGCATCCGTTATTTCTTTTGACAAAAACTTAGGTGCTTTGTCCTCAGAGCATCTATAAATGAAAACTGTGCATGATATTGGAATATTGACAATAAAATCACAGCGACTCATAGCAAGAGTCAAAATCGCTCTTGTACATCTCAATTCTGAAATTTCGACCAATCAGAATGTCACAAAAATTTGCATTTTCCACATTTGTCCTTGAAACCCTCCATATATATATTATATATATATATATATATATATATTTCATCATTTTAGAAATATAATAAATTGTATTGTATTCAAGGCCGAGCCAAGATTTCACGTTGTGCGGCTCACTTTCAATGTTCAATTTTGAGCAGATTAAGTCACCGGACATTAATCTTCCTCTGCTCACATCTCGACTCTTGTCTGATTTATGGCTTGTCACAGCTCTGCGTGTCAGATCCTGATAGGGCTAAAGGATTTTTTTAAGTTCTAAATAATTTGACATTTGCTGGCACAGTTTTAATAGGATGCAAGCTGGATGCCCCGCCCTGGAAATCAGTGCCTGATATTCTACCTCGTTCAGGTAGAACATAATTATTACCTGCTGTTGATATGACCGTGTCATGCCACACCCAGAGTGTCACACCAACAAATTCTGAGTGGATTTTTGGGTTTTCTCTGATAAATATTTCCAATTGGGACAACACACAGTAGCTGTAAGTAACACTACTGCTGTTTTATTATATTTGTGACATTTGTCATATTTGCCATTTTTTAAAATTTCTGTTGCAAAATTACTGTTCATGTTAGCAAGATACTTGACTATTGCAACTTTCTTTCACAATCCCGCACTCAAAGACATCGCAAAACTTTAAATAAAGTGAGCAAAACTATTCAACATGGATAAGTACTCGCTCAGTCACTGAGCACTACTTCTGCATTTGCAGTCAGGTAACACATACCTTTCAACAACTGCACAATTACCTATGAAGCAACCAACATATCCACATCCTCTCACTCATGCAAGGGAATCTAGGTAGCTTTGACTGTTGAACTCCAGACAACTTTTTGTTGCCGGCATTACTGACACACACGCGGGACTTGGGCTTCCTTGGTTGCTGCAGTAGCCTTTTGGAATTCATTTCCCATCAGTCTTAAAACAGCTTTGATTATAATGATGTGGGCATCACCTCAAGATGAATCTTTTTGTTCGTACTTTTCCCAAGATATCCATCTGTTCGATGATGACTTGGAACGGAACACTGACAGTAGACCCTTTGACGAGTCACTGAGTTCGTGTTCCTGATGATTTAGCCTTTACTTTGCTATGCTACACACTGCATTGTGGAACCCAGTGGCACAGTGGCTAGAGCTTTGGACTCTCAATTGAAAGAACCCGGGTTCGAATCCTGTGCTGCGGTGTCGAACCTTGGCCAAGTTCAGTCACTCTATGTTGCTCCAGTTCACTCAGCTGTATGAATGAGTACCTGGCTGTAGACAGTGGTGGACACTTGTGTACGAGTAGTCTTCGTGCATTAATTGCTGATGGCTAAATGCTTCCCAGAGAAGTCAAGACGGTGTTTGATTGAACACGTCTGCCAGGGAGTAAAGTATAAAGCACTTTGTGCAGTACTAAGGACAGGATACTGCTGAATGAACTAGAGCAACGTGGAGTGAACAACTTTGTCCAAGGTTCAAAACGGCAGCAAGGGAATTCGAACCTGGAATTTCTCGATTAAGATTCTGATGTCCTACTCACTATGCTACCACACTCAATTACCCTAATACCTGCAAACAAACACCAAATAAAACACTAAACAGCCGACTCCTGGATCGCGATACACCTAAAACAGCGATACTTCATAACCATCTTGCCACCTACCTGATCCTTGCCGCTTCCCGTCGAACTCGACCCGTCACCAGATGGAGCTGTCGCAGCACTGTCCGTGAACATCTTCATCTTCTTTGTGTGGTTCTTGCCCTCGTAGTGTTGTTGAGCCTGGAGTGGTGCGTTCAACACCACGCGGCAGATCTTACAATACAAGGGTTGCGACTTTCCGTTGCCATCGGCAACGCCACCATTGAGCTTGTCGCTGTCCGTTTGTTGCGGAGACGAATTCCTGCTGTCCGCTTTCCGCTTGACGCCCTTGCTGAACGTCATCGCAGATTTATTGAGGAGCGATGCTGACGTTGATGACGCTGTCACAGACAGTGACAGTACATGCTTTTGGTAGGCGACATTCGGCTGCGATCCTAATGCCATGTTCTGTGCCATGTAGTTCAATTGTTGCAACTTTGACGGCAGCTGAAGACCATTCTGGTTCGGTGCTCGCGAGATGGCTGTGCTGCCCCCTAGTGGGGACAGGTGGAATGCACCGTTCTGCGCCGTCATCACCGCCGGTTGTCCGACCGGCATTGGAATCTGCTGCGGAAACTGTGGAGCCAATGCCGCGAGTGTGGGCATGGAAACCGGAGCCAGTTGAGGTGTGTAACCATGGTAACCTGGAAAGAAGATGTAAACAGAACTAGAAAATATGCTTAGTTATAAATGTAATATATATATTGTTTATGTTACAAATGTACACATATACTGCTTATAAATTTTACAGATGTAATGGATACTGCTTACGTTACAAATGTAATGTATCCTGCTTACGTTACAAATGTAACGGATACTGCTTACGTTACAAATGTAATGTATCCTGCTTACGTTACAAATGTAACGGATACTGCTTTGCTGTGAGCACCCCAAATTCCCAATACATCAATTCTTTGAGCTGACACCGTGCCAACAATATTAATTGATTTTATAAAGATAATCTTCTGTAACATATTTTATTTACAAAGGTCAACTTGTTGAGAATGGATGCGGGGAGACTACCAAAGAGAACAGAGGTGGAGAAACATCATCGCCACAGCAATTGTGGATGACTACAGCTGTGCTGGAAGGACTGCGTGAAGAGGGATTTTAGAAAGACGAAAAAAGATAGTGGTGGGGGGCTGTTGATAGGGAGCAGTGGGGACAAAACAGAATGAAAGGGCAACAATACAGGACTGGAACTAGAACAAGGGAACTAGGGGGAAGAACAAGAACTGTACACATTATCTCAACAAACGTTTACATTTTAATTTTTATTATGAAATTGCTATTGATTTAACAAAGAGGAAACTGAAAACCATTGTACAGCGCCCCGAACAGAATTTGGATGGGGCGCTATATAATAAACGTATTATTATTTTCATTATTATTAGCCACATAGAAGTGGACATAAACTGTATTACAACTATACATAAATTGTTACAGTTATAGACCTTGATTTTTAGATAAATGTTTGCAAAGCTTCAGCCTTTGTTCTATTATAAATTAATTCACCGAATACGCATACATGTAGAAGTGCCTCATTATCAACAATACATGCATCCTAGTGGAAACATCACAAAACAGATGACGTAACATTATTCGCATGGCCCATGTCAAACACCACAGGCTGTGCTAGACCATGGGAAATTCTGCCGGTGAAACAATGCCAGAGAACACGTAATGATCCACACACGCAAACAGACAGATATAATGACAGATCTCACCAGGCCTCCGAGTCAACCATTCAAGTTGGTTTCTAGTGGGCTGAGCGCAAAGACAACGCCTTACATTACCCAACAATTACCCAACCTGCTATAACTAGGTGGGCGGAGTCTATGGACATTTCTGTTTCAGGTATTCTGTCAGGGCCAGTGTAAGACTGCTGGTGTGGTGGTCGTTAATAATCAGGCATGGCTCAAAACCGACATGGAGAATATTGTGTGATACATGATACTTATTGATGAATATCTAACAACACAACACAGGGGGGGTCAGTGTTGAAGCCACAGTTGGATTACTCTTAGCTTTCTATCAATCCACTGACTGACTGTGTTGAAATATATATATATACATGTATATGTATATATATTTACATGTATATATAAATATACATTAGTTGGTATATTTTAAAGACATAATCTAGTGCAACCGAACATGGTTTTACATTGAAATATATAACTGGTAGATTCTAAAGACATGATTTTGTGCAGCCAAATGTGTTTTTACATTGCAGAATTATGCGTGATTACTGTATGTTAAAAACGTAGTTTGTTCACTTTTCTCCGCGGAAGAAAATAGCATGGGGAAAAAATCTGTGGGAAAGTGTGGAAATGTGTTTTTACCTCATAAGAACCCCTACCCCCACAAGGACTGTTATTTACCATTTGGACACAAGTTCTGCCCTGACTCAAGACATAAGCCACAACTCCATCTGCGATCAATCCTTCTCGTGTTTACACAATATTTAAAAGCCTGACGGTTTAAAGGGGACCACAGCTTTTGAATCTATCACTGGCAAGTTTTGATCTTCGCAGTAGTCACAGTAATGGTAGCTATGAACATAAACAGACAGTGTCAATGATCTCTTTAGCAGCTTTATGAGGAAGTAATTCCTGTCTGGCTCCAACCACACACCTCAATGCACGGGTTTGGTGTCAAATGTTTGCGAGAAAAGTATGAATTACAGCTGGAGGGTAGCATGCTTGTCAGTCGGATGAGGTTGTTTTACACCTGGCTGTGACTAGCTGACAGGACGCAATAACAAGCATCCACAAGTGGCTCTGTCAATCAGAGTTCTCAAGATAAACCGGTTAAGAAATAACATATTTTATATTACGCTTTGAAATCTTGACAAATAATGTATTGTTAGTTTGTGTGTGTATGTGTGCGTGTTTGTGTGTGTGTGCGAGCGTGTGTGCATGTGCGTGCGCGAAAGATAATGAGCATGTGACTGACTTTGTGAATGTGAATGTGAGTGTGTGCATGTGTACGTGTGTGCGTGCGTGCGTGCGTGCGTGCGTGCGTGCGTGCGTGCGTGCGTGCGTGTGTGTCTGTGTGTGTGCATGTGCGTGCGTGAAAGATAACGAGCATGTGACTGACTTTGTGAATGTGAGCGTGTGTGTGTGTGTGTGAGTGTGTATGTGTCTGTGTGCGCGCGTGCTTGTGTGTGTGTGTGACTGTACACTGGTAATTGAGTAACAAGTCCACTTGATCTGACGTATTACCAATGTTTCATCACATCACACTCATTAAGATGTGGATTTTGAACTTACGTGACCCAGGCCTACTCAGTAAAAGAACCAATTATCTCATTGTTACTAATACCTAAATCATTAGCCGATAACAACACTGGATCAAATTTCTTGCATAACAGAAACTGCTGACACATACTTCAAAGATGGAATTTCTAGGTAAAATCAATTTAATTACTTATCACCCAAACACATCACTTTGGTGCTGTATCAAGGATACAAGAAGGCGTCTCGCAGGGGCCCATGTCATAATAGCTTTGGGTAAACTGTCGCAGATGTGGGCCTAATCTTGAGGGAACTGTCTCGCGCAGATGAGAGTTTGCTGTCTTCCATGAAACTTTAATGACGTGCACAATGACGCCTTCAGTGAGTCACAAACAGTCTACAACTACGATCTGTTGTGCTGGATTCTGCACATTACGCAAGAACGTTTTCATGAGCGACGTTCTAAAATGCCCGCCATTTCTTGCCATTGTATGTGTATTAATGTTTTTCTTCTGTACTTTGAATGCACATTTTTGTATATACTGAAAATGTCTATTAGTCATTATTTATATATTTTTATTTGTTAATACTTCTATTATTTTTTACTTGTTTTTACTTAATGTTTTACTTGTCCGTATAAAGCAGCTCCTCGAAAGCGATTATTACATTCCTAGATTAGTCCGCTGGCCCTATTTTCCAATCGTCTACACATTTATCATTCAAATTTAATATGTAAATATAACACTAAATTTTAACTTGGAATTACTTTATGTATTATTTTAAAATGTATAATCAATGGGTCTAATAAAAATTCTTCTAATTCTTCATAAAATACCCGGTGTAGCACAAGTGTAGTACTAGAGCCAACACATTTTGACATGAAGGTCTGTGGGAAGATCAGAAGGCACCTCTTGACTGCAGAACATTAAATCACGTACACAAGGAGCCATACTCCTCGCAACCACTTCTCCTCAGATGTTTTGCCTGTCCTTCCACCCATAATAACCAGTCTATATGAAGTGGCTGGCCAACACACATTTCGGCCACACAGCTGGGCTTTGTCATTGCTTAGAGACCAGAGCTGTCTTGAGCTGTCTCAGTCTGGACAGGATGAAAGACCTATTTAGAGAAGCGCTCAAGTGCGTGCTTTAAGAGTGGGCTATTTTGAAGGAGTCTGAGTTGACATGGGAAAAGGTCTTGCTGCAGCGATAAGATGATCGACAGAGCAACCTTCCGACAGGAGAGAGAAGCAAACTTTGCTCGGTAAATCACCACCAGCGATTCATCTCCACTGTTCTACTGAGACTGCCTGCATGCATAATGTTGCCCAGGAGAATGAACAGGCAATCCACTGTAGAAGACTGGTTATTAATGATACTATTTTTTACTGTGTATTGATATGATACTTAGCTTGTGGATACACTTGAAGTGAGCAATCTCAGTTTACTCAGACTATAGGGAACTTGTGTGTCATTTACTGTCACTGTCAATGTGATGTCATTTCTGTCAGTGACTCAATTGGTCCAGTTACTATTGGAATAAATTACTGATAAGGTGTCGTCTCAAGAGTTCGATATATAACACAAAACGAAATCATGCAATTTGGCCTTATACCTGGCTACCTTGACTTACAATACTAATTGTTTATTTTGTCCACATATATGCATATAAAATGCATGTAAAAAATCTAAATATACACACATCATGGCTTAAAATGAGAAGTAAATAAAATACATTTAACCATACACAGACAGTATGCTTTAAATGTAATAAAATATGCATTAATATCAGCAGAACATACATTAAAAGGACATGTTACCACGGGGGGTTAAACAAATTAAGTAACGACAAGTAAAACATAATTACTAACATTAATGGCAGAAACAACATTATATAAATACATCAACTTTGCGCCATTTGGTAGCTTCAAGTTCACCAAGTGATGCTTTCCCCACCGTTACACAAAACTGCCTGTGTGTGTTCAAAGCCAGCAACCACACGAATTGTGATAGGAAAAAAAGAAAACTACACATTTATGTAAGATGCAAACATAAACAGCTGCTAACTCATGGATGAATTTCTCCTCATAGCATCAAAAATTAACATTTTGAAATAGCTCCTAAACATAATTTTGTTATGATTAAATCTACTGTAGATATTCATCATCACATGACAATATTGACTAGGCAGAAAATTATCTATTAATGATACACAATTGTCCAATACACGTTTAACAATGAGGAAACATTGGGAAAGTTCACTGGAAATGTCTGGCTGTGACTTAACTAGAAAGGTCTGCCTTCATGCTGGAGGTTTAGGCAGTCTCAGCCTGACAGCAAACCGGCAGGAAATGAACGCTCAAACAGTAGACTTCACATCAGGACAGACGTCACAAAGGTAATAGTGACATTGGCGTCATTAAGTATTAATAAGCTGTTAACTACAGCCGGGCAGTGAGCAGGGGAAGGACAAAGACAGGAATGTCAGTGTTTGACAGACATCTCAGGGGCACCTGCCCAGTACGGGGATGATGTGCTCGTTAGATGCTGATGTATACTGGGTGGATGGGTTTCTGGAACATAAAACACTTGACACCTACGGGGGTAGACATCATTATGAATATTTAAGTTATTCTTGTATTTTTCATATTTAACTTAGATTTATGTAGCCTATTTATGCTACTCTTAAATTATCTAATTTTATTTTACTTTTTCATTTTAATATGTTTTACAACATTTTAATGTACTTTAATTATATCTGTATTATATTTAGTGCAGAAACTTTACCTGGATACAAGGTATATTATAGATGGATAACTAATAATAATAGTATGTTAAACCAATGCTGTTTGTTCCTAATTTTTTAATATAATGTTTTTAATACTAGAATAAATATGCTGACAGTACACGGCCCAACAAATTGAATTTAATAAGCCCAAAACATTGTTTGCAATTGGAGAACTGTGCCCAGAAAACATAAAACACAGCTGTAATGAAGACAGGTGACACTAACAGCAACTTCCGCAATCAAAACAGCAGAGAAGACAAAATGTAACTGATTCAACTAACTTTGTGCTAATAATTAGCACCCCTGGCTGATTCCAGGTACTGGAGCAGACAACCGTGCCTTAAATGCAATAATGCTAGTTTAGTAATATCTTGCGAAAGTTGTTGCTTAGTAAATATTTATAATAAACAGTTGACTGAATTGGACCAGAAACCTACATTGTGTAATGTCAGAGGTTCAAGGACTATTACTTCAACGGTAATGTCACAGGTTCAAGGACTATAACTTCAGCTGCATTGTCACAGGTTTCAGGACCGAAACTTCAGCTAATGATAAGTGATACTGTCACACTGTTGCCTATCCTGCACTTTACCGTCTTTAATGGATACTCAAATCAGTGATTAACACTCCTATGTGGACAGTTTATGGCGCACAAACTGGTTTCAGTAACTTTCCTAAGTAACAAATTGTGTTAGTTTATTTCAGTTACTTTATTTTGTGATACAAAATGCGTTACTTCCTTTCAGTTACTATATTCCTGTAACTTTTACCTAGCAAAATATGTCACTTTTGGTTATGTCTACTACATACTTGTTTCTATTACTGACGTTTGGCTAGTGGGGTATTAACTGAAGACTGGGACCACTATCATCATTACAATAAACACACTATCATCATTACAAAGTTCTTATACAGTCATTACAATAAACACACATTCTTATACAGTCATTACAATAAACACACGTTCTTATACAGTCACTGAGACTGCTCAAAATGCTTTACACTTTACTCCCTGGCAGACCTGTTCAATTGAACACCATCTCGACTTCTTCAAGGTGACTTCTGCAGTTAACGCACAAAGACTATTCACACACAAATATCCACCACTGCCTATAACCGGGTACTCATTCACACAGCTGAGTGAACTAGAGCAACGTGGAGTGAATGAACTTGCCCAAGGTTCGACACGACAACACAGGAACCCAGGTTATCTTGACCGAGACTCCGAGTGGCCACTGCACCACTGCGCTCCACAGATAATAGTAACTAACTAATGCCTCTTAGAAATCCCTCAGCCAGTACACTCTATGTCTGCATGTCAGTCTAAAGAGTCTACCGGGATGTTCGAATAACTGCACAAATCATCTTCATCCTAGACTTGCCACAGGATGCCAGGAACAAACCAGTGCGACTTGTCATGTCGAATATACCTTGGTAACATGCTGCCACCTCTCGCTCTGGAATGCACTAGGTGAAGAACCTGCTGGAAATACTGGGAAAACTCCCCATGCAGACGCGGGGCTGGGAATCTGGAGACAGACCACTATTTTGCTTCTGCCACCAAGACATGATTTCAAGGCTAAGAAACATTGGAATCATTATTTTGACCTGACTGAAGACCGACACTTGACAGTTACCATTACACAATATATACCCAGGTGGTACAATCCAATAATTGTTTTCTTATTTACCAGCACACAATGTAATTCCGCCGGGAAGATCCGCACTTTGTGTATGCACACTTGCCATTACTATTTTTGTTTTTGTGGGGGGCAGATTGATGGGAATATACTACAGATCGATTTTCCGGAGAATAATTACACTTTAACAAACTCTTTCCTACAGGTCTGTAAAAACCGCAAGACATCCAATTTTTAGAAACTGTCTGAGAATGTCACCTTGAAGAAAAATGTTAACACAGTTCCCAGTGGTGGAATAAATAGTGGTCTGTCTCCTGATCAATAGCGGTCTGCCTCCTTGTGAAGTCTCCATTATATGAAGTGTCTCCACTCGAATACAGCAGCAATTCCTCTGGTGTTGCACGGTGCTTTGTAAACCATCAACAGGCACTTGATGTGAAAAGCAGCCTGCAGATAAACAGGGTCTGTTTACGGACAACACTTGACAGAACGTGCAAACAACTGGAGAATAGAAGTAAATCACACATTCTCCGCTTACAGTAACTAGCCATGAGGTCAGTCGTAAAGATGCTAATGAAAGCATAGAACACACGGATCAAGTGTTTTAGAGGGCAGGAAAGTAGAAAAGTACACGTGTATACAAATCATAAACCACTAGATAAATATGATTAACTGCACTGAAGATTTATGTTATTTGAACAACACTGAATAGTAATTGTCAGCTAACAGTGGCATGTAAATTGTCATTTACATAACACCCGAAAATGCAGGTTTCGCAATAAACACACACCAGATGCAAATTGTGTTTGTGGATGGAAATGGATTGATTTCCACCGTACACATAGTTTAAATGTTCCTTGTTGTTGAATATTGGTTACGAAGGTCCTTGCATGAAAGCTACTGGCACGGGTGCTCCAAGATCAAGATAAAGACACAGACCTTTTTATATAAGATCATCCAGAAAAAAAAAAAGATTTATGCTGGTCTTCCTCCAAATAAAGTAACCTACCCTCTACCTGCATGTGCAAGCACTGACCTTTGAACTCAGACAGCTGGACACAGCTGGACCATGTTCCAGAGACAAAAGGGATCATCCCCGATTATCTTCAAGCATCTAAACATTGAGCTCTAATCTGTTGCCTGAAATGTGCAAGCCAATGCCAATGGAAGGAAGGAAATGACTTGGACTTAGAAGTAAATATAACTGACCAATATTATTTGATAAGGGTGTGGTGACTGGTCAGCATGATATATGATGACATCTAATCATCTAGTAATGGGCATAGGTCTTAAGACCCACACAAAGATTTAACACTCTACAACTAAATTAGGCTGTCACAAATCAGGTTCAAAGATTGATGTACACCACAGGTGTGAATACTAACATGCACAGATGGCTTAATTTTAAGAACATTGCATAAGTTTGATTAACTTTAAATATTAGTTATATAAAAGGTGAGAAGCCAGATGAGATAGGCAGCCACTCGATAAGTACGGATGGATGCAGGCAAACTAGCAGAGTCGAGGTGAAAAACATCAAGGCCACAGGAAAAGGGGAAGGCCACAGCTGAGATGGGAGGACTGCGTGAGGATGGACACGGGAAGACCAGGGGAGGATGAAAGATGGAGAGAGGGACTGTTGATACAAAACTGTGGAAAAAAGAACAGTAAGACTGGTTCAAGAGGACAATACTGTACCTGACTTTCACTCGTGTGCAGCCAGGAACAAATGGGAAGAACATGATAGATGCAGGGTATAAATAGCCACATTTTCCATCTTTTTTGCCCAATTTCATCTAAGGTGAACCAAAATTTATGTTATAGCTTATTTGATGAGTTCATCAAAATATTTAAAAATTTCACAAATGAGCCAGCATGTCAGATGCCATACTGTATAGGTTTTTTGTGAAATGAGTATTAAATGAGATGAGAGGAAAGTCTAATTACAAAGCCTAGCTGTAGCCTGGCATTAGCTGTCTAAACAGTCTGACAGTCCTGAACCAGTTCCTGCCTATACCAACAGTTCTGACTCCGGCAATACATTCTATGACTGCTTTAAAAAAACATGAAGGATATTTATCTTTCCCATTTTCTATGCGGATGCTTGGCAGGAAACTTTACAAGTCTTCATAGGAAGCCATGCACGATTTTGGGCCGTCTGATTATCCTTTGAAATTAGCCATATTACATGGGTTTGTCTACTGCGAATATTTTGTGGATGACACGGAAAGCATATGATGGAAATTTACTAGAATTATTATGCCATTTAGGGAGTACATCGATAAAATTATGTTTGGGAGCAATGTTTGCTATAGTATAAGCACCTCAACAAAATCATCCATTTATCCGTTTGTCTAAAATCCAAGTCTCTGTGCCGACGTCATCTAATCTTGCTATTCAACCCTGCCTTCCATGATGAAAATTAAAATGTGGATTGTGTATATATATATATATAACAGGGATTTTCTTGCTAAAAAATCAAATCTTAAAAAATTCTCCACCACAAGAATTGGCCTATAAAGATTTCTATCAAGATATCCTAAAACTGGCATAGGAAGAAACCTGAATAAAATGCATAAATTGTTGTTGCCAGTAAAAGCATAAAAACGGGAAACATTGTACTGCGGCTGAATGTTGGTGCAGCTGTCAAGAACGTTAATTTGTGATGCAATCAATATCATCTGGTTGCCGCTAAAATGTCAGAAATCCCTTTGGCCCTGGAAATCTGGAAGTTAACACAGGTCGTGTTTACCTCCGGCGGGCCACACTGGCAGTCAAACAACAAGAACAGGTTCTTCTGTTGTATTTTCTTGACAAATATCATACTGGACACCTGGTGTCTCCTGAACGAGCACAGGTAATCATGTTGTCAGATGACAGAAAAATTATCCTTTCAGCAGAACTGATTACTTAAGATATTAACATCTCTTGTAACAGTGGTTTTGCAGATATCAAATCTATTTGTGGAAGTGGCTGCTAATGACTGTGGCTTGTCTGGTGATGTCATTAATCTGGGGGTCACAGACCTTATTGTCAAAGTGTCATAAGTCTCACAGCTCTCTCTCTATCGAACGAGAGATTGTGTCCATCAAAAGCTCATAAAATTGATATTAATTTCCGTATTCTTTCCACCTCCAACCTTCCGACATTTAGCAATGGCGGATCCGTCATGTGGGAATTAATTATGTTTACACACATCCCCAGGACTAGCCAGAAAAAGACTGTCTCTCAATCATCATAAGAAAACAAAATGCTTGGAGTTATCTGTAATGCTTGGAGTTATTTAATCTATGAAATTCTTGAATTTCCAGTACACTGTATGTTGCTACAAACATTTCACTTAGATTAACAATGAAAATGTATTAAAAAACATCATGTGTGTTTTTAAAACGTGTATTTTTATTTCAATTGATCAATGGTTTTAATTGGTTTCTTACACCCATTTTTTCTGGCATTATCATAACACTGCAGCATATATATATATATTATATACATACATATATATTATATACATACATACATACATATATAAATTGGATATAAAGAAGTATTTCATAAATGTTAGTTTTACATCCCAAACTGATAAAAAATTGATAAAAAATATACATACATCAAAACATAAAATAGCATAACTCAAAAAGATAACACCATCTGCGTCTCTCCAAAACCACAGACTTTCCATGAGTGGAGGGGGGTAACCAGCCTGAAAAAACTCGTGCCACTCCATCAAAGAATGTTTCCTCTCTGTGCATTTAATGAATTGTGACAGACCAATTCAGCTTCGTTTCAGATCAGTCAAAAAAATGTGCCACTGCTGTTAAGACTGATTCCTACACTTAACAAGTTTGACGGAGATGATTTAAAGGGTCACTTACGGACATCCTAAGTGTGCTCTGGAGTGGTTAAGAAGCATTCATCATCGTTGGTTGTAATATCTTCATTCTTAAAAAAGGATATTTCTGCAGGATCAAAAATGACTCGTTAATTAGAAGAAGTCCCCAGAGATTTGGCCACCATTTGTTCTTGTTTGGTGCATCTGTAACCCGGGTAAATCATTGCCAGAGCAAGTGCATATATTAGCGCTGGTAACTAGGATCAAATGATTCAGAGGTTAAAGTACAAAATGCATTTGTACATTCTAATTAGCACAAAAAGGACCAACTCCTGCAGAACACAAAAAGCTTGCATTATTCATAGTATTATGAATACTCTTCAAAACACATTTCTAGAACTCAAACCGAAGTATAAAAACTGCTTTATCGATAGCAATATCAATACTCTTTTCAAAATGATATTAAAATAAAAAGCTCACTGACACTAATTAATACAGTCATAATGACTGTATTAATTAGTGTCAGTGAGCTTTTTCAGTACCTGTAAATTACAATTAGATTTCATTTTGTGGAATATTTTGTTCTTATTTATTGTTGGCATATATATTTAATAGTGATACAGTGTATTGGTAACTAGGATTAACTGACATGTACGCTAAAGTACAGAACGATTAACCAAACATTGCATTCTGGTGAATTTTCACTGCATTGGTATGCTATCCATGGTTCAAGAATCATGCCTTACTCATGGCAACACTTTCCAAAATATTAAATGTCATCCACTTCAACAATAAAAGAACTAATTAAAATTAGTAATTATAAAATATCCATTGATTTACCTCAAATTAGCTAATATATTGCATCTGTAACCAGGTTTATGAACTGTCTGGTGTTTATTTAATAATGGTATCTAGGGATTTTAGGGCTAAAGTACAGGACACATCTGCTTAGCATGTATTGGTATATCACCACAGGGAGTATTTCTATCCTGGATAATTGCAGAAGCAAGTCAAACGAAGGTATAATGGTCAGTCTTACATCTGTGCATTATAAAGGGTGTTACCCAACGTAATATATAATCCACATTTCACTGGGGGACCTCCTGGTGATACTCCCTACTGGGGAGATTCAGACCCCAGACCTAAATCCCCACTAATTGCAAGATTTTCTGCCATGTCCGTTTTCTGATACACAATTCTAGTCCTTATTGAATTCCCACAGATTTAGGTGCTACAGAAGTTTTATCATTATATTACAATTCACGGATTACCCTCATTTATAACAATACATGGATTACTTGAATTACAACACAGGGATTACTGTGGCTTGTCACCATGGATTAGGTAGTGACAACATTGAACAGACCTTATTAAATGATTCATATGTAACTGTTTATCATACAACATGTCAGTTTGAGTCTTCTCTTTACGTTGCTAAGACATTTCTAATAACTTGAATCTCAAATACAACAGAATTGTAAAACATAATTAAAATAATGCAATTATCTGTACTGTTTGTACCTAAATCAATCACAGAAAATAGAAGTGATATGCTGGAATCCTTTATCTATTCTTGTAGTGATTATTTCTATTTGTCACAAAAACTCCACACTGTCACCTGCCCGTATGATGTCTTCAACACGTATCACAAAATAATTTTTTGTAACTCTACCAGTCAGCATTTCTCTTAAATCAGCTTCGATTACTGTAACTTAGCGTAAATACTTCTTAAGTTTGCCAGATCCTTATGTCACTTCGACTGGGTGTTTCAAAGGCGGCCTCTTCAACAAACATAGCTTTACAAAGCCATAATGATGTAATCGGAGCCTCACAGTATGGGAGTAAAAGAAACCATCATACTGTATGTTTAGGGTCCACAAATCAACAGCGGTAAATGACGGGAGTCTTCATAAACACACACAAGAAGGAATTAAGTGGCTGAATGTCAACCCAGCAAGGCAGGGTCACGACTATTTTGACATGTGACAGAATCTCAGTGGGAAAGAACAAGAAATAATAGCGGAAGCCCCAAAAGTTTTGAAGTGGTAGCGTGGGAACGCAAAGAAGGATTATGCGCCCCCTTGCAATAACCCATGGTTATGTTCCTGGTTGTTTTGATCTCTGTACGATTGACGATTTAAACCCGATTTATCCTTGCTTTGTAGCTGAATTTAGGTGCTTGGTTCTAGATCACAGCAAGTGGAAATGATCGTTAACATGGTTTAATTCACAAACATGGGATCTCATCTATCACGGCTTAGCACGAAAAGTAAAGAAACATTGAGAAAATGAGAAACGTGACAGAATCAGAAGAAGCAGACATCAACGTAGCTGGAATGTTGGTCTGTTGGGGTCAGATCATTATTTTAGTTCCCTTTTATTTGTTATGGTTCATCCACTTTAAAGAATATTTTTTGTATGAGAAAAAAAGAATTTTTGGCTTGGCAACTGGAAAATTTTGAAGATTACGACAACAAACTGAAGAGAATTTTTAACTGATGTTTAAAGTTTGGCATCGTGCAATAACCGCAACAATAAATTAACAAGTTGAAACTGAAAAAAACACCCAATAATTATCTTATCAAAGTCTTGACTAAAAGGTTTTCCATGCTAGAAATATTCTGATGCGATAAATATTTTAAATCAGCATTGGAAATTAAAACCTGGGGTGACGTAATTTTTACATGGGACTTTCTGTTGACATTCCCGACACTTTTGTTCCATCTACTGTGCACAGAGTAATATTTACTGAGGCATGTGTTTGCTTTCTATGAAAACAGTTTGGTAAACCATACCACCAGGAATGGTTCACCCAGAGATGCCACGATGTCACAATATGAAATATGGCTCTAATTAGGGACTTACATGAATCTAAATCTGCTCCAGGTTTATCAAATCCCTGGAGAGATGATAACATACTACCAGGGTAGTTGCTAATTAGAATGATAAATGCAAGGGAAGATCCTGGGATGGGATGGCACAGGGAAAACATCCCTCTAAATCTCGCACTGGGAGACCAACATTATCTATGATATTTCCTTCATCATGTTGGCATTACCTGGGGGGAAATTACTATAGACTGGGAAAAACCACATCAGAGTCTGATTTGGATGGTGGGAGGTCTGACTGCAATCTTGTTGGTATTACTTGGGAGTAATTATGGCCTGAGGATGTGACATTAGGTTCAGGGGAACCTGAGTGTAACCCCATTTAATATAGACACTGGGTGAATGTTGTTGGGTTTTGAGAGGTAAGATTATCCCAATTTACTTCTCTGTTGAATGAAGGAAAACATTTTTTTGGTTGCTACAAATAAGTATTCACAGAAGAATGCAATGTTCATCTTAAAATACAAATAAAATGACATGTAACAAACACTGTTCTAAAAATTTGCAAATTCTAAAAAAAAAAGTTAAGTATAGCCTCACGGAAAACTGACCGTCCAGGTAAATATTGGGTTTAAATTATACTCACAAAATGTAAACATGGTTCAAAATGAATACCTCTAGATAAAGGGTATTTTGTTTTAGACATATCTGCCTACACATTTGATTATTGGTACTGTTCCGTTTACACATTTGAACACAATTTCACATTGATATATATGTACATATTGCTATAGTCTTAAACTAGTATTTCCTAAACTGTCCATGACAGTTGCACACACATTTAACAAACCTTCACTTGCATGGGCAGTGTAAAAATAAAAAATATAATATGGTCCTTTATATCAGTTATTAATAGGTCAGCATGCATTGGAAGCTGTCATACACAGGAGTGGAAAACACTAACGCTCCAGATCTGGGAGAGCCTGAATCCTACAGCCTGATTCCTACAGCCTGAATCCTACAGCCCAGGTCCTACAGCCCAGGTCCTACAGCCCAAGTCCTACAGCCGGAGTCCTATAGCAGAGTCCTACAGCTGCACTATCAAGGCCCAGGTGCAGTGATGTCTGAGATGTTATGGGTGCTATCAGATAGCAACCACCCAAAGTGGACAGCTGAACCAATACACACCTACTACTGACCAATTAGTGGACATTCACACCCACATCTGGCTTACTTAGAGAGATAGCACATTCACATGGACCTGGGATGGACATAGGCTACTTCCACAGGGTGTGAGTGTGTTGCTGTTTAGTTGACTAAGGGATGTTATTTAGTTATTTGTTTTCAAATGCTTGTGGTCTCTAATACTGTCACTCGCTGCTGTTTAACACAGGAGGTTATCTCTTTGGTTGGGCAATCATTAGCAGGAAGTGTGCTGTGTCAGTCCAGTTGTAGGTAGTCCCAATCTGGTCAGGAGTGTGGTAATTTGCCAACTTCAAAGCTACAAGTGCCAACAAGCAATAAATGCTAATACCAACTGTTTAAAATTAAATGTTTTGTTTACGATTTTAACATTTCACCGGTGCAACTTTCAAATCGTGAACACTGTTTCAGGCTGATCAAATGCAATTTGGCGGGCAGTCCACCTTCAACATATTTAGTCTAGTATTAAAAACAATAAATAAACAAATATTAATGTACCGGTACTTTTAACTAGAATTGTTCTCAAAAGCAACAGACTCCAGATGGCTTGTGGATAAGGAAGATTATTTTATGGAAAGTCCAACAACTTGTCCATCTTTAATTGCCTTTATCAAATATCGTTCAGTGTGATTTTTATATGCATTTATAATAATTGATTCCTTTCATAAGTTTAAGAATGAGTACTTTCTCATATGCAATCCTTACCATTCTTTCTCTAAACAACTTTGTACCTTCTCATTCTATTACACTCAAACCTTGCTTTATGGTAACCTCCATATTACAACCACCTTGCAAGCATGGTCACCTGACTTCTTAAGACAGTTCAAAATTATTATTTTAATAACCATAAAATACAGGAAATGAGTTCCACTAATACGGTCACCTTTCTCACTACTCTGATCCTCTTTCTCACTACTCTGATCCTCTTTCTCACTACTCTGATCCTCTTTCTCACTACTCTGATCCCCTTTCTCACTACTCTGATCCTCTTTCTCACTACTCTGATCCTCTTTCTCACTACTGTGATCCTCTTTCTCACTACTGTGATCCTCTTTCTCACTACTGTGATCCTCTTTCTCACTACTCTGATCCCCTTTCTAACTACTCTGATCCTCTTTCTCACTACTCTGATCCTCTTTCTCACTACTCTGATCCTCTTTCTCACTACTCTGATCCTCTTTCTCACTACTCTGATCCCCTTTCTCACTACTCTGATCCTCTTTCTCACTACTCTGATCCTCTTTCTCACTACTGTGATCCTCTTTCTCACTACTCTGATCCTCTTTCTCACTACTGTGATCCTCTTTCTCACTACTCTGATCCCCTTTCTAACTACTCTGATCCTCTTTCTCACTACTCTGATCCTCTTTCTCACTACTCTGATCCTCTTTCTCACTACTCTGATCCTCTTTCTCACTACTCTGATCCCCTTTCTCACTACTCTGATCCCCTTTCTCACTACTCTGATCCTCTTTCTCACTACTCTGATCCCCTTTCTCACTACTCTGATCCCCTTTCTCACTACTCTGATCCCCTTTCTCACTACTCTGATCCTCTTTCTCACTACTCTGATCCTCTTTCTCACTACTGTGATCCTCTTTCTCACTACTGTGATCCTCTTTCTCACTACTGTGATCCTCTTTCTCACTACTCTGATCCCCTTTCTAACTACTCTGATCCTCTTTCTCACTACTCTGATCCTCTTTCTCACTACTCTGATCCTCTTTCTCACTACTCTGATCCTCTTTCTCACTACTCTGATCACTCTGGTCCAGTCCTGTGGATCTTATAGATTGTAGCGAGGTTCACTGTATCTGGCTTGAGTTTGCAGAAAATAGTTCTATTACTATCTTCATAATCATTCAAAATTATGGCAACATCTATTGGGTTGCCTGTTATTCTCCTGGCCTATTCTGGATGTCCACCAGACCAAGCAGTCCCCCCTTCCAAGATGCACCAAAGTCTACTATGGACAGTCTAATACTAATACTAGGACTTTCTGAATTCACCCAGCATCAGTAATGGGCCCGGGACACATCAGCCACTATCAGCTACAATTAAGTCATATTAAACCTGCAGCCTTGATGTCAGTAGATGGAATTTGTCCTCAGGCTACACTTCATTTCACTGTGATTGCCCATAAGGAGGCCAGTGTCAACTCCAGTAGGATTCTGTCTCTCTAGGTTAAACTGTGGTGAAACCATGGGTAGTCTGCATTAGCAGATAATGACTTTCCCAGCTTTGTGGAAAGGATTGGAAAATAAAAAATGATGAAGCGATTGTGTTGAGTGGCATCCTCGCACTCAATGCAAGATTATGGCTATCTGCGAAGAAGACGTCAGGTCATAAAAGACTGTGTTTCGCTACTCATGTCTGTTTTAATTACGTTTATAATGGTCACTCTCCCGGAAGGAACACGTGTGGACAATGAACACCTGTCTGGTAGTGTCAACAACAAGCAAACGCACCTTCTATTCATAAAGGATTCCCTATATTTATGCGCAGTTATGTCAGATAGCGTACGCCATGCGTAAGGTAACAGTGACAGCAAGAGACATATATACACCTGGTGGCAGTTAGCATAACAAAAAGCACAGTGCAACTTTACCCAATGGAAGGTTAAAGATAACATCCGCAATACCATAGCAATCAGGGTGAAATATCATCAATCATAATTTGTGTCTGTGGCAAACCCCCAGCCCTATCCCCTTACCCCATAGGTGGTCTCCTCCCCTCCCTCCCCCTTCCCTGCCAGTTACATAAACACCCTGAAACCTGTAACCGATATTTTACTGCTCAGTGATGCGTAGCTGCAATTATCGTTGTTATGACTGGAAAACTTACCGAGCAGTAGTCGGGTTGTCGGGACATATGCCACTTTCAGGTAGTTGTTGGGAATGAGATAACAAGACATGTCTAGGCCGTGCATCTCCGTTCCGCCTGAGACGTGATCACCTACAATATCCCAGGGTACGCGGCAGTCGTCTTTTCTTACGTGGGTCGTTTCCTTGAGATTGCTCCGCAGGTTCTTCCTAGCTTACTGAATCTTTAATGGAGTCGACATGTCGTGTGGATTGATAGAGAGATCCCCACGCCCACAGACAAGTTCAGTCCTCAAAGCACAATGTAGCCACACAAGAAATCATGTTAGCAACAGGTTGATCAGATCGGCTGTAGTTGGCGATCGAGGGTGGTGACTACGCAACGACAACAGGCGATAGTGGTGCAAGTCCGTGTGAAAATGTGTGGAGCATGAATCGGAAATAATGCGGCGGGCTGATACAATCTTGCTGCGGCGCTGTCACTTGTGCTCAACAACAACGCCTACATATGCGTTACACGGGTGGCGGGCAAAACACAAACACACTCACGCACACGCTTGGTCGAGCTGAGAGCTGCCTGATTGTCCTCCTGCACGAAAAGGGCTTATGTCCCTATTAGGTCACGATACCCCGCTTTAATGAACTCGTGAACATTCAGATCCGATGTGTTGCAACGAGATGGGTCGTGCTACAGGGAACGACCCAGACCTCTTCACAATGAGCCTTGTATCCGAGAGCTTTTACGCTGAAAGACTCCGGCGATGTAATGTGATCGACATGTCCTTGTTTAACAACACTGATGATGATGCAAGGACCTGTGGCTTGCGACAATGACACTGACTCATGACGCCAGCAAATGACGAGTCACCCTTGTGAGTGCATGCATGCTCCCATGCTAAATGCGCCTAGGGCTTTGTGAAATGAGCTGGTGAGAGAGCACGGCTGGCACAGAGCTCCAACAGTTAATAGCTGGCACATCAATGACTGTCTGTAGACTTGGCCTTCAGCAGGTGTTAATGGAGATAATCAGTGCACAGGATCTGGTCACATGACCAGTCACTGGGGAGCAGAGCTCACCACTAGTGTGGCTGCAGCACGTTCAACAATAGCTGTCTCTATTTCAGTCCCGTCGCCAGAAATATCCGGAAATTATGAAGATGTCAACTCCACGAAATGTTTGCCTTCCATCCGGTGTTCCAAATCCAACGGCCGTGAAATGCCCGGGTTGGATCAACTGTATGTGTCAAGTGTCCAGTGAGTAAATCCAAAGGGTGGGGTGATTTACCCAGTTTGAAAGATGTCCTCACAAGTGCCTGGATGACAATATAATAGTCTCACTATCAATTAAATAAAGGAGACACTGTTAGAAGTCATTCCTCTGTGAAACTGTGTGTGTCCTATGAATATCCCACCGCGAATTCTGAAGGTTCGACGCAGAAGAAGAAGGTAAAGGCACGCCGCGTGACGGTCCGTCGAATCAACTCAACATCGACATGTGTCTACAGACACACTTGTAATGCCACGATAAAATCTCCATTGCCAGCGAAGCGCACACCCATGCACACACTCACCACTTACATTGGGCCGTCCCCTCACTCACTAAACACCTATTGATCCATGCAACACCTCCAATGAGCTCCAGTGGCCCCGCCCACTGCGCTCTCATTGGCTGCTAGCTGGCCTGGCCACGCCCCCTTACCAGACCGGCATGTAAACATCAACATGTGGCCCCACTGTAACAGGTGTTGGCTGGGCTGAGGTATGATAGCAGCACTGTCTGTCGCTGTACCAAACAGTGGTGCACAGGCATGGATGACCGCTTTGTGTAAACACACGGATCCTAACGCCAGGTCCTGCGCTAGAGTCCTGCGCATACATCAAGCAACCAGTGGGCTAGATCAACAATGCTGCATAACATGGGTTTATGATAGAACAAGCCAGGCAATAACATGTAATGCACAGGCAATAATGTGTTGTTATATTGAGGCAGTGATGCCCAATGAACGGGGCCCTCAGCCCCTCATAGGTAAACATCAGTCGTCTATTCGCTCACTGCATAGACTTTAGAAAGGGGTAGTAACGACAGGGTTTTATAGTGGATATCCCCCAATACTGGGTCATCATGCTCCCAAAATTCTGCACTTGCTGAAGGTTTGTTTCAGCAGGAAGACAGCTACTTCATCTTTGATAAACCATTTTGACATTCTGTAGCTGTATCCAACATATGTACATGACATGGCCGTCATTTTTCTTGCCTCATAAATATTTTCCAGGAGCATAAATTCAAACTCAATACTATCACAGTGAATGGTAGGATAAATGCTGAATAAATGGTGACTGCTGGATACCCCTCTTTTCTATATTATAAAATAATATGGGTCTGCCTGCCTGCCTGCCTGCCTGCCTGCCTGCCTGCCTGCCTGCCTGTCTGCCAGTGGACACATATCTCCGTCAGTTTTGTATGTATGGGGCCGACATTTTGTATGTGATCTAGCAGCTTCGTTTGGATGGTTCGTAGATTCCACTGGGGCAGTCGGCATCTCGGATATCACATACATATGTCTGCCTTTTTTCTCCGGGAAATGCCGGGTAACATGGCTAATACCACATAAAATTGACGAAATCCCCTAACTAGGAACATTAACACATCCATGCATCATCAGCTTTCAAGCATTCGTGTAGCAACAAGCCAAGCTCAGTAGTTATCACTACTACATACTTTTCATCTTAAACTCAATTCCGCTGAACATTTACTTTCTGCTGTTGCCAATTACTGCATGCTAAACCGATATTTTCTGGTAAAGCTAATTTAATGTCAAAATCACTATATGTTGTAAAACGATGACTTTATATCCTATTTTTACATATTTATTTAATGATTTCTTATACGTTGATATTTTTTATAATTTATTTATTTCTTAACTTATTAATATTTTTACCTATTTATATATTTTACTTATTTTTTAAACATGTATTTTTACCTGAAATATATGTATTCGTAAATTCAGTGGAGACCTCAACACCTGGGAGGAGAGGCAACCAGACTGACCCCAAAGGTACACCTCAACACCTGGGAGGAGATGAAACCAGACTGCCCCCAAAGTCAGACCTCAACACCTGGGAGGAGAGGTAACCAAACTGCCCCCAAAGTTAGACCTCAACACCTGGGAGGAGATGCAACCAGACTGCCCCCAATGTTAGACCTCAACACCTGGGAGGAGATGCAACCAGACTGCCCCCAAAGTTAGACCTCAACACCTGGGAGGAGAGGCAACCAGACTGCCCCCAAAGTTAGACCTCAACACCTGGGAGGAAATGCAACCAGTCTGCCCCCAAAGTTAGACCTCAACACCTGGGAGGAGATGCAACCAGTCTGCCCCCAAAGTTAGACCTCAACACCTGGCAGGAGCTGCAACCAGACTGCCCCCAAAGTTAGACCCGAACACCTGGGAGGAGATGCAACCACACTGCCCCCAAAGTTAGACCTCAACACCAGGGAGGAGATGAAACCAGACTGCCCCCAAAGTTAGCCCTCAACACCTGGGAGGAGATGCAACCAGTCTGCCCCCACAGTTAGACCTCAACACCAGGGAGGAGATGAAACCAGACTGCCCCCAAAGTTAGACCTCAACACCTGGGAGGAGATGCAACCAGTCTGCCCCCACAGTTAGACCTCAACACCAGGGAGGAGATGAAACCAGACTGCCCCCAAAGTTAGCCCTCAACACCTGGGAGGAGATGCAACCAGTCTGCCCCCACAGTTAGACCTCAACACCAGGGAGGAGATGAAACCAGACTGCTCCCAAAGTTATACTTCAACACCTGGGAGGAGATGAAACCAGACTGCCCCCAAAGTTAGCCCTCAACACCTGGGAGGAGATGCAACCAGACTGCCCCCAAAGTTAGACCTCAACACCTGGGAGGAGATGCAACCAGTCTGCCCCCACAGTTAGACCTCAACACCAGGGAGGAGATGAAACCAGACTGCCTCCAAAGTTAGCCCTCAACACCTGGGAGGAGATGCAACCAGTCTGCCCCCACAGTTAGACCTCAACACCAGGGAGGAGATGAAACCAGACTGCTCCCAAAGTTATACTTCAACACCTGGGAGGAGATGAAACCAGACTGCCCCCAAAGTTAGCCCTCAACACCTGGGAGGAGATGCAACCAGACTGCCCCCAAAGTTAGACCTCAACACCTTGGAGGAGATGCAACCAGACTGCCCCCAAAATTAGCATATTAATATATAGATACTGCAGTGAACCTGTACAATGTCAGATTATGCACACAAAAATAATATCTACCAACCTGAGAGCTTTTTCAGCACCAACCAAGGAGCTCCTACATCCCCTCTCAAGAACAGAACTACAGGTAATCTAATTACTGCGCGGGAAATAGATCAAAGTTCTCACTAGCTCGTACTGAAATTGCAGTTGTCAGAAAAGCCAAAGTACACATGTAGTATGCGTTCTTTGAGTTAAAATAGAGTAGGAGGGAGCTTATTACACACATCTGTTATAAAGCACCTTGCTCGCATGTGACAGGCCCCAGAGTGTGGGAAGTTCATGGCTTGTTTTGGTGACCAGTGCAAGAACCACAAACCCATGTTTCCACTGTAAACATAACATTGGTTTTACTAGCAACATTAGCCAGCCTTCTGAAGGGATGACACAACAATTTGTAAGGTTAGTTCAAGCAAAGCAACCAGATTCTTTGTTTGGTGTTATAACAATTTAAGTAACATGCTATATACAGACATACACTGAAGTATTCGTACCGGATGTTTAAGCTACAAAAACATCAAAAATTGATCGGTTTACATAATTTCAATGAATCGCTGAATAAAACACATCTAGCCTTGCAAACAATCGTAAAATGTCTGGTACAAATTCTTAACCAGTAAGAACTGTGGGAAATTGTCCTTCCTGAGAGGGTAGATGAAACCCTGAATGTTTGGCACCAAAGATGCAAATCATTTACGAGTAGCTTAGCAAACACACATAAGCTAGCTCAATTAGATTATTCGAGTTAAATGTCAGTGCAACAAGGTCTTTGGGGACACAGCGAGCTCCTTAGTAAATGGCTCTCACACTACACTGGTCTACCTACATCTATGGAGATGGAATGTGAACCACTCATGAGCAACTACACTGCACAGATTATGTGACAACTGGTGTACAACGCAATAATAGATGACGCTGAAATAGCCAGCCATTTCACAGAACATCACACGACCATTTACTGGAGATCTTATTACAGAATGCTCATCCTCAAGTGATGTAGAGGAAGTCAAAGGAGACATCCCTCAAGACAGACATTCTCATGTTGAAAGGTAGAAAATACCTCTATTCGATTACCTGCCTTTTAGCCAACCTGTCATTAGAGCCCACCTTTATTTTATCCAACCTGCCTTTTGAGCCCACCTTTCTTTTATTCATCCTGCCATCAGAGCCAACCTTTAGGTTATCCAACATGACATTTGGGCCCACCTTTATTCTAACCGACCTGCCATTGGAGCCAACCTTTCTTTTATCCAACCTGCCATTAGAGCCAAACTTTATTCTAACCAACCTACCATTAGAGACAACCTTTCTTTAACCAAACCTGCCATTAGAGCCCACCTTTGTTATATCCAACCTGCCATTAAGGCCCACCTTTGTTATATCCAACTTGCCATTAGGGCCCACCTTTGTTGTATCCAACTTGCCATTAGGGCCCACCTTTGTTGTATCCAACCTGCCATTAGGACCCACCTTTGTTATATCCAACTTGCCATTAGGACCCACCTTTGTTGTATCCAACTTGCCATTAGGGCCCACCTTTGTTATATCCAACTTGCCATTAGGGCCCACCTTTGTTGTATTCAACCTGCCATTAGGGCCCACCTTTGCTATATCTAACTTGCCATTAGGGCCCACCTTTGCTATATCCAACTTGCCATTAGGGCCCACCTTTGCTATATCCAACTTGCCATTAGGGCCCACCTTTGCTATATCCAACTTGCCATTAGGGCCCACCTTTGCTATATCCAACTTGTCATTAGGGCCCACCTTTGTTATATCCAACTTACCATTAGGGCCCACCTTTGTTATATTCAACTGTTCATTATAGCCCAACTTTCTTTTACCCAACCTGCCATCAGAGCCCACTTTTCTTTTATTCAACCTGTCATTAGAGCCAACATTTCTTTTATTCAACCTGCCATTAGAGCCAACATTTCTTTTATTCAACCTGCCATTAGAGCCAACATTTCTTTTATTCAACCTGCCATTAGAGCCAACATTTCTTTTATTCAACCTGCCATTAGAGCCAACCTTTCTTTTATTCAACCTGCCAGTAGAGCCAACATTTCTTTTACCCAACCTGTCATCAGAGCCAACATTTCTTTTATTCAACCTGCCATTAGAGCCAACATTTCTTTTATTCAACCTGCAATTAGAGCCAACATTTCTTTTATTCAACCTGCCATTAGAGTCAACATTTATTTTATTCAACCTGCCATTAGAGCCAACATTTCTTTTATTCAACCTGCCATTAGAGCCCATCTTTCTTTTATCTAACCTCCATTAGAGCCAGCATTTCTTTGATTCAACCTGCCATTAGAGCCCATCTTTCTTTTATCTAACCTCCATTATAGCCAGCATTTCTTTGATTCAACCTGCCATTACAGCCAACCTTTCTTTCATCTAACCTCAATTAGAGCCAACCTTTCTTTTACCAAACCTGCTATTAGAGCCCACCTTTCTTTGGATCTGCATGCATCCAGAGAATGGCATTTTCCCAGGATTAAGGTTAATGTCTTGTCTGTTCATCTATAATTAATTACATCTAGGCCTGTCGACCTCTGTCCTTATGTTCAACAGAGTCTTCACATCCCAAACGTCCTATTCGCATTTACTTATAAACAGATAATCGGTGCATCACTGACTGGGTCTCAAACACGCAAGCTAAGGCAACAAAGATCAAGGGTTAGGGGTGGTTTCATAAGATCGCAAGGTACAGAAAAACATGTAGGGTTTTGTATTGTTTCAAACCCCTGCCCACCCCCCCACTCAAACCCCCGCCCACTCCCACCAATACAGGATGTGGCACTTCAAACGATCGAAAATGGCTCCCTAAACCACTGCCAATACCGGATTCAACTGGTGTGATGTGGTTGCCAAGCTATTTCCAACCATGCTGCCTCGATCTGATATCCACATTAACATCGGCGGGCATTAATATAATGTTCTACTCAATAGGGGGTGTCACCTGCATCAATTTATTTTGCTGCAATACATGGCGAGTCGGTGACCACCAACCCACTACCCACCCATATGTAACACTACATGTTTTGGGGGACTTTGCAAACTTTTATGCAAATGCGCGAACTGTATGCGAACTACTGCGAACTGTGTGACCTGCATTGTTGACCCTGTGACCCCATCAAAAGTGCTGCCATGCCAGAATTGGCAATATTTAGTTCTTGTGACTTTTTCTTTTTGTTGTTTTTATTACTTGTGTCCAACAAATAACTGTGCAAGTTATTACATTTATGTTTATGCTACATATTCTAACGATTAAAATATTAAACTAACATACTATTTATACAGACTGGAGAAGACCAGCAAGAGCACAGCAGCATATGATAGAGCATCATCCTGTCACCTGGGAAGACTTGGATTCAAATCAATTTTGTTCACTCCCCATTGTTTCAGTTCGCTCAGTTGTGTGAATAAGTACCTTGCTGTAGACAGTGGTGGATACATATGAACGCAACATCTTGGCTGATTCCTGACAAGTCAAGTTGGTGTTGGAATTAAGAGGCTTGCCAAGGTGAAGTAACGCATATTGTACGCATTTTGTGCGGTTCTAATGACCACATTCCGGAACTCACTTTTTACTTTCACGGGTGGCGAGGCATAATAGAAAAGATCGGAGGAACAACAGCGTGGAGACTAGACAAAGTGGCATTAACTGGTTGAGGCTTTACTGGCAGGAAGTGGGCTAAGTACAATTGAAGAGTTCATTTAAACAGGAATTTTACAAAAGATTCAACGTTCACCAACATCGTAAAACGCTGACTCCCTCCAGGAAAATCTCATCATAATAATAATACAATAGTAATATTGATTTTATATAGCACCACATCCAACGTAGTTCAGTGTTTTACAAAGATACATTGAAAATTGAAAAGTATGTTAAAACATCAAATGTTATAAAAATAATACCTGATATACCATAGATAAAATTACGCATATGTTGCTATAAAATAATAATTAAGAAAACAAACAAAACACCACTTATACATCAACAAATTTATGATGGTTCATGTTTAATTCATACACACAATTACATTTACGATGGCCTTCTTTATAATGTTACATGGAATCATCCTCTCAAGCTAGTGATAGTATTAGTACCAGCTCTGCAAATTCGCTGAATCAATTGAACTTTGACCCACTTGCTGCCTCAATGGAGTATGTGCCCAGCTTCAGAGAGCAACTACAGGAAATTGCAGTTAGCATCACCTGCCTCACACTGCCACCGTTATAACTGGTTTTTATTATTTGAACATTATGTATACAATTTGCACATTTCGCTGGTGCAACTTTCAAACTGCGAGCAATGCTTCGAGCTTATTAACTTATTTAACAGACAGTAATTAGCAGACAGTATAGCATTCAACACTTTTTTCTAGTTTTTGCAAAATTATATTAATCAATATTAATAAGTGAGGTCGGTTATCAGCACAGGTAATCAAAAGTTAAATTCAACGAACATTGATCCCACTATTTCTTTGATGGTGAAACACTAACTGGCGAACCAAACAGATGGTCTCAAATTAATTAATCATGTGTTGTGTTCGCACTGGTATTTGGCAGATGAAATGCATATCCCAGATGGTCAATAAAAACTGGTAAAAAACGAATGAGTTGTGTTGGATTGAGTTCAACTGGTATCAATTGGATTTAATCATGCGGGTTTTCATAGGTTCACCAGGGTTGGTCTCGGTCCCTGCTAAACCCTGGGGGATCCCAGACTGCCTCCCATGGGGAATGGCCCTCCCACTCAGTATGTGCCAATTAATAATAATAACACTAATTATCTGCAAGGTACTGTGTAGACACTGGCGCAGTAGAGGGTTTCCTGATGTATTCCTACCTGATGTTTTTTTCGATGTAAATCTAGGCAGTTTTTTGCAACGATACTTACATAAAATGTCCACAAGTGATCGCTGGACGGTTTATGTTGCTCAGAACTACCACAGAAAACATTGGTAACGCTGTGAATAATAAATTAATAGATGTTTTATGTGCGGTACAAACACTAAAACAAGTAACAACCCTTAACCACTGAGGCATTGTAGATTAATCCCTGAAAGTTTGGCAACCGAGATCAAAGACATCTAGAAGAAAAACATTGACATACCCACAGACATACACGAGGTCGATTATAGTTGAATCTAACACATTAACACATTACTGACCCTTGAAGCCGACTTTACTCTTTAAGGTGGTTGTTCTGATGTCACCGTCCATTGACCTTCTTCTTAAAGCATCTTAATAGACAAATTCTCAAGGATTGATCAACCATCTACTGTCCTCTGTATGTAAATATTATTTTATTTACTCCGCATCAATTAACAATATAAACTGGCTGCTAAGAACTCGACTGATATCGCTCCTATGAAACAACAGGTGGCTTTTCCAGCCATTAATTCTAGGTTAGCTAAATCCTTTGTGTGCCAACGGTCCAAAAGACGGTGCCTACGGATAATCAATTTTTTTTTTGACCCAGGTCGATGAGGATTTGCATTCCCTGGATGCGACGTAAATGGTTAGGAAAGGTTACCTATAACCTTCCTAGCATAAGCTGCAAACTCATTTATATATCTCCATTATCCAGGACAGTGTGGGACCAGTCACTACCCAGGCTTTGAATCAACAACTATAAATTAGGTTGACAGTCTTATCTGTAACCACTGTGGTTAGGCTCGAAACAATAATTTTAGGTGACGCGTTACAATTTAGTTTCACTGTCATTGACGGAAGTGTAATTGTGTGGTTAACGTTCAGGTAATTTTATGTAATTTTGTATTGCAGTTTGCAGCATGGCAATCACTGTCAAACATATTATGCAGCTTTTTCCTGACTGGCTTCTAATCAGTAGACGTGTAGCTAAAAGTATCTGGTGAGAGACTTAATTTAAATATTTTTATTATGCTTACTTCACAGCACTCCATGGCACTTGTAGTCCACAAAAAGGGGTGGCAAAGTTACCCCTTTGAAAAACCATCACTTACACATTGAAGCTTGGGATATTTTGTTCTATTGTGACTAGATTTACCAGTTGAAAGATTTTGCGACAAATGTTACAGGATAAAATGTCTTGGGATATAATTCCACAGGATAAAATGTCTTGGGATAAAATGTCACATGACATAATACTGTAATAACACTGTAACTAGATTTAGCAGTTGAAAGATTTTGCAACAAATGTTACAGGATAAAATGCTACAGGATAAAATGTCACATGATAAAATGCCACATGACAAAAATGTCACAGGATAAAATGTCACTTGATAAAAACGTCATATATATAATATCATGGAATAAAATGTCACAATATGAAATGTCACAGGTATATATTAATAATGCGAAGATATGAAAGGAAAATATATATTAACACTAACAGCTTGTTTATGGGCAAGATTGTGGAAGGTTGGAGGTAAACTCTAAATAATATTCTGAGGTTAACCCCCAAAACAGGTAGGCCCAAAAACTGGTGGGAGGTTGGCCCCAAATCAGGTGGGAGGTTGGCCCAAAACAGGTGGGAGGTTAGCTCAAAAACAGGTGACAGGTTTGCCCCAAAACAGGTGGGAGATTGGCCCAAAAACAGGCAAAAAGAGATTGGCCAAAAATCAGGTGGAAGATGGGAAGTTGGCCCCAAAACAGGTGTGATGTTGAGACCTCTGGGCACCATGACGTCAAACATTTTGTTTGTGGATTTTTTGTCTGTGGACCTGTTTGTTTATGGATGAGAGAAAGGGTAGCAAACTGTGACACTTCCTGCGGGTTTCAAGAATGCCATCGGAAAGAACTGTTTTTTCCCCCTGTGAAAGTGAACCTGGCAAGGCAGCTAATGGACGACCCAGTGCAGTGGCTGGGGCAGGTGTCTCACATACAAAATAAAAGCCAAATGAGAAGCTCTTAGCAGCCATCAATAATTCAACAACTTGTGTTGTTGTTTCCAAAAGAAACACACAAACGCCAATTTATGCTGAAGCTGAGCCAATAAGCCACATGGTGCAAGGGGACCATTCTGGCTCTGCTTAGTAATTAGTCATAGTATCTTACAATAGATCTCGTCAGCAGAATGGAAATTAACAAATAAATGCCAACTCGGATATATGTGTTGAAGGTGTATCATGAAAATGTAGAATAAAGTTTATGTGTCATTAAATTATGAACGTAGCACCACATGAGTGTAGATCTACACATTGCTTACAGTTCAATAATAATTTACTAAAACATTTATAATTATGTTAATCCAAAATGTTCATTAGTCCCCATCTGTAGCATTAGCCAGTCAGAAATGTTAATTACAATAACCGTAAAAGGCTTCATGGTTTTTATGACAGATGCTAGCAAATTTGTATTAATCATCATCTGATTTGACACCAAACATGTGTTTACTTTCCGTCGTATAACAAATGCTGTCTATGCAAAAATGTGTTTAAATACACACTTGCAAACTTTCTTGTAAATACTTGTATACATGGGATAGATATATTTTGCAATGTTGCCATTTCAAGCAAAACCCCAGAAGGCAATGAAATGGTTAAAAAATATTCCATTATAGGTGCAATTCACCTTTTGATGATTATCAATTTTGTTTTTAAACATATTCACATTATTATTATATAGTTATTTGTAAGTAGATAATTTGTTCAGTGAATGTTTCACCCTCTGTGAACACAAATACTTTTTGATGTCCAATCGACACATTCAGAAATCTAATCTACGCTGCCCACAACAAAACTGTATAAAACACCTAGAAATAATCTGAAGTCATAATGTCTCTGTTTGTACTGTACAAAAATCGCAAGGCAGAATACACTAGAATTGTTTGCTATCACATATTTGGGAAGAATCATACCAGGAGTATTCCTATCTTCCCTTCCCTTGTTTCATATTACTCCCAAAGATGACAAAATGGAAGTTCAGACGTTGGATAAACAGCAAAAAAGTGGGAAGACCAAATCAATCAATTTCAACTGTCTCCAGCATACATCACTTAACAAATAAAACCTGTCACGAATACTGTTTAAAACAAAAAAATTAAAAGTTCAAGAAATATTAACTATCTTGAAATTTTCAAATTGTTAGTACAGTATTTAATAATAATAAGATAACTTCTATTGCGCCTAAAACCTGAGGAGGGCAGGTGTGAGCCAGGAATGGAATGGGACCTGAGGAGGGCAGGTGTGAGCCAGGAGTGGAATGGGACCTGAGGAGGGCAGGTGTGAGCCAGGAATGGAATGGGACCTGAGGAGGGCAGGTGAGAGCCAGGAATGGAAAGTCATTGTGAACAACAGAGAGAGATGGAGGGAGATAACTAGAAAAGCAAAATAAGCAACCAATTAAGTGACGTGGACCCACCCTACAAGGGTGCAAAGGGAAGAAGAACATAAATTATATATGAAGAATATGATTAGAAGAAACCATCATTGCACTGCAAAAATAACAAGAGGAGAGGAATGGCAAGAGTGGTGAGAATAGACATTTGAAAGTTGAGGAGCTGATGAGGAGGTTGGTGTGAAAGAGTCTCAGGAGGGAGGGAGGGAGGGAGGGAGGGAGGGAGGGAGGGAGGGAGGGAGGGAGGGAGGGAGGGAGGGAGGGAGACAGCAACATGGGATCAGTGATAGAAGGAAAATAACTGAGAACCAGTCCCTAGGCCAGCCTTGCCCTAGACTACAGAAACAATGAGGAGATCAACACACAGATGAACTGATGGAAGAAATGATGGATGGATGGATCAAAGCAAACAGAGCGAGAGAAACAAGACACAAACCAATTTGAAAATTTGCTGGGACATACAGAAATATGGGAAAACACAGGGAACAGTCCCTCAGGAAGGCAACGGGAGTGAAAACTAGTCACAGGCAGATGTCTAATAATGACACACGATATATTATTCATATACATTGTTAAGCCTGCACTGCTGCCAGCATCCAGCACTTCACTGCCACAGCAGTGTCCACACATTATACAGACATTGTCTGCTAGAAACATATCCATCAGTCTCGCCTTCTTCAATTGGGTTGTACTGAGCTGGAACGACTGGCCCAGGGCAATGACCAAGAGTCTGACCAGTTTCAAAGATCAGCAGATACAAAATAAGCACGTTTAAATTTTGATAACGTGCACAAGCATGCGGATAGCTATCCCGGGAGAGTTGCCAGATGACAGGTGCTAGATCACACATCAGTTAGCTTCTCATTCATTTCGCGCACTTATGTATTGTCAATAGCAATAACTTGTATGATGGAAGGAGCTCAGGGCAGTTCGGTCAGAATTCCAAGATATATTATTTTGAAGGCACGTCAGTTGAAAAGGAGGGGTGTGTGTGTGTGTGTGTGTGTGTGTGTGTGTGTGTGTGTGTGTGTGTGTGTGTGTGTGTGTGTGTGTGTGTGTATGTGTGTGTGATGTATGTGGGCAAGCGTGTGTGCGTGCGAGTGTGTGTGTGTATTTCTGTACATGTGGGACACTGTAGGTGGGCGTGTTTTTGCAAGTGTTGTGCATGCATGTATGTGAGTGAATATGGCATCAGAATAAAATTTAAATAAACTGGATTTCAACAAATGTTTTAATAAGTTATTTTAATATTTTTAATTTTTGTGGGTATTACATCGCACTGGTCATTTTTAACCATTCTTATTTCTCTTATTTCATTGATCAATTTTATTTGCAGGTTGATTGTTTTGTCACTTGATTTTAATGACTGGATTTCCAAGTTTTTGTTTACATGCCTTTATCCTCGATACATTTTTCTCATGACACTATTTCTATCAGTTTAATTTCATGTTTCAACTTGTGACTTTATTCCTGCGACTTTTTACATTATTCTATTTCTGTGCCTTTGTATCTTTCATCCTTAAATGAACCCACTTTATCTGCAGAAGCAGCCAATCAGAGGGTATTTCACCAGGGAATGCTGAAATGCCTCGGGCAGTTTCAACTGAAACAAAATCACTGCCGGCCCTAATTTAAGATGATATGGCAACGGTGGTGATTTACATTTGAAAATTGTAAACACTTACAGAAACAGCAATGGCTTATTTCACAAGACAAACTGAAATGTAAAGCACACTAGTAGAGGTCATCTACTCTGATTGCATGGCGGCTTCGAAGTACATGGCTGATGGCTGGTCTAGATCTAAAAAATGACTGGTGGCTCCAACGTATTTGGTCAGGATCTATAATCAGGTGCAACCAGCGAGCGATCGAGTGCTCTGTGCTTTGGGTGACAGCGACTAGGTTTAAAATACGCCTTAGCAAACTCCATGGAAATAGAAAGTCCTTTGTTTCGACATGAATGCATAGTGGAGTGAGGGAGGAGGTTGAAACAGTCGTTGCACTTGAATAGCATTAGACTGGAGTCTAAAGAGGGTAATACCCGCCTTCACTGGTGTTAGTATTTACCCCACAATCAGCTCACTTCTTTTGATTTGAAAAACAATTACCAGGTAGTATGACTATGTCTGCCATTCCAATGCACAAGAGGCTAGTTTTACCATAGTACAGTATGTAAACGCTTTTTGTCTTTTCCCTTTTTATCGTGTGAATCAACCTAGCTCCCAACAGCTGCACACCAACTAGTACCTAATGCAAAAGCAAGGTCTAATAAAAGACAACATCCCCCAAGGAATGTTTTGTTTTTCTTCTGCAAAACATATTGTGATAACATAATTTTGCTGTGAAGAGGCACATTCGACATGTGTATGTTCTAAATCAGTGTGATCGCTCCTCAAACATATTTTAAATAATTTAAAAAATTACCAAAATGTTTACATGCCACAACCCCCCAAATTAAATATCAAAATCATAAAATAATAATAACAATTCTGAACAACAGTGTTGACAAATATTTTTGTAAATGCATTCTTCATCATTATTTTCCACATTTGTGTCCATAAAGCAATATCTCAGGGCTTAAATTATTTATATATTGTTATTTATTTTTATTGTTACGTAACGATTACCATGGTTATATGTTCACCTGCAAACACTGAAGGCATGACGTAAAGATCAAGTAGTTGTACTGTATCACATTCATTTGCATACTGAGCGTCTATCAGCCACTATACGGTAATGCTGGCTGTTGAAACACAGAAGAATGAACTGTTATCTCCCATCTAATGCCTGGCTCAGTGCTACACTACAGGGTATTGTAGACATGGATAACTTTGTCAAGTGAAAACAGACTGTCAACCTTCCACTTCTGTTGTGTGAGCAATCATGTCAGACTGATAACACCACAGATGACATTCTTGATAACGGTTTTATGCAGATCAAAATGACACGGTAAAGCACTGAACCAGTACGAGAGGGCCTGTATGCGCAACTCCGCTATGCAGAGAAATGAATAGCCTTGACAGTGCAGTACCTAAGACCTTCAGGAAACAAATTTTAAAAGAAAACATTCAGCAGATAGTGTCTGCAACACCTATCGTGTGTACGTGTTTAATTTTGCAGAATTGCTATTTGCAACACTGCATATAGGACTAAACAAAACAATCTAATCATGGAGTAATTGCATTTTATGTTATGAAAATATTATTTTATGTCACACATTTAAATATATAATTAATGTAATATAACTTCTAACTATGGCTCAATGTTATAAATTCTACAATTCTCCTTGTGCTAATAAGTGATCAGATAGTGCACTCAATAAGCAGGTGTAGCAAGAGTCTCAACCTGTCGTCCCCCACCTGATTTTAGGACCAGCCTGTCATCCCCCACCTGTTTTAGGACTAGCCTGCCATCCCCCATCTGTTTTAAGACCACCGTGCCACCCCCATCTGTTTTAGGACCAGTCTGCCATCTCCCATCTGTTTTAGGGCCACCCTGCCACCCCATCTGCTTTAGGTCCAGTTTGCCATCTCCCGTCTGCCAGCCTGCCACTCCACACCTGTTTTAGGACCAGCCAGCCATCTCCCTCCTGTTTTAGGACCAGTCTGTCATCTCCCACCTGTTTTGAGGACCAGCCTACCACTTCCCACCTGTCATCTCCCACCTGTTTTAGGACCAGTCTGACACCTCCACCTGATTTTATGACGTCTGCCATTTTCCACCTGTTTTAGGACTAGCCTGTCATCTCCAGCCTCTTTTAGGACTAGCCTAGCACCACCTACAGTTTTTTTAGGACCAGCCTGCTATCCCCTGTCTGTTTTTGTGAGTCCACTTCCCACCTCCATTTTACAGTGGCGCCACCTGACGATCAATTCAAATTCAGTTTCCCTTGGATGACAGTTCCGCCACCTGGTGGATCAAACAACAATCGTATCTTGATAGCAAGAATTAAACTTACATTGGAGCTGTGTATGTATTTGAAAATTGCAACGTTTCGATCCGTCTATTGCAGATCTTGATCACGTACTGATGTCATGTGACATGGCTCAGATTTTGGCACAATGATCTGGTTGTAGATGGTGGCAGGTGGTATCCCTGATCTTGGTTCATTGTAGGGGCTCTCTGTTTGATGTAGATGGCGGGCAGGTGGTATCCCTGATCTTGGTTCATTGTAGGGGCTCTCTGTTTGATGTAGATGGCGGGCAGGTGGTATCCCTGATCTTGGTTCATTGTAGGGGCTCTCTGTTTGATGTAGATGGCGGGCAGGTGGTATCCCTGATCTTGGTTCATTGTAGGTGCTCTCTGTTTGGTGTAGATGATTTACTTTTCTCTTGTGCCAGTTCTGTTCTCTGGCCAAGACCTTGGTGTTGTCCATGGATATTGGGTGTCCTGTGGCCAGACAATGACCTCCTACTCCTGTAGGCTTATCCAGGTTTGTGTTTTCTTTAAACCTCTGGCTGAGTGGTCTTATGGTTTCACCGAGGTAGGTGCGGCTGCTGTTGTTATTACAGGTAATGTGATAGATAGTTCCACATTGTTCTTTTTTTTTTTTTCCTTCGGGTGCACTACCACTGAACAGAGGGTGTTGGCGGGTTTATGGTACAAGTGCACACTGTGTGACTTGTAGATTCGTCTGAGCTGTTCTGATAGCCCTGCTACGTATGGTAGTCCCAACATGGGCCGGTTCGAGTTCATTGTTTTTGCATTGTTGTTGTTAGTAGGTGGTCTGTTCTCACTAGGCGGCGGGACTTCAAGCGCCCACTCTGGGTAGTCACTGGCTCTCAGGGCACTGTGGACATGTACAAGTTCTGCTTTTCTGTCTTCAGCTGTGGTGACATATTGCTGTGCCCTGTTGGTGAGGGTGCGTACGACTGACCTCTTGTGAGTTACGGGGTGGTGAGATTTGAAGTTAAGGTATTGGTCAGTGTGTGTAGGCTTCCTATATATATATATGGTTAACTTGGTGGATCCGTCATCTTGAATGTTCACGCACAGATCCAGGAAAGGGAGGATGCTGTCTTTCTCTGGTTTAATAATAAACTTGATGTGTGGATGGATGTTGTTGATATGTTCAGTGAACTCTTCCACGTCATATTCATGGAGTACAGGTGAACGTGTCATCCACGCAGCGTAGCCTCAGTGATGGGGCTTGTGGTGCTGTAGAGATGGCTAGTTTCTCAAAGTGTTCCATGTAGCAGTAAGCTACTAGGGGGGATATGGGTGACCCCATGGCTGTCCCATGTGCCTGTTGGTAGTATACACTATATGCCATCATATATGAAATGTTTGGTGTTCAGGCAGAAGTCTAGGAGCTCAACTATCTGTGGAATAGCTATTTCCATGCGAAACATTGCAAGTTTCAAATATAGCTCCAACGTAAGTTTAATTATGGCTATTAAAATTAAATTTTGGAGCCATGAATAATATCTTCCATAACAATCATATCTTCATCAAATCTGACCAGTACAATACTTTTTACCACAGTACACTTTGATACACAAAATTATACTTATCACAATACAGTTACGTTTGCCCAAAAAAGTGATAATATGACTGATGTAGTTGCATCTGTATCATTGGCACCTGAGGCACATCACAGTCAAACCACCACATGTATTTATTCACTACATCTATGTAGAACAGTCAGAGTCCTCCAAAAACGAAGGTACTGTCTGCTTTGCTGTTTACTAGTACAAGATAGACCAGTTGCTATATCACACTTTTAATATATTTATACTGACATGCGCAGTGTGATGCTGCTATACTTCCTAGCCACAATTTGCAACTCTTGTTTAGCCTGCAATGTCTCCTTTTCTGTAGCACTGTTTTGGTGTCAACTGTTTGCCATGAACCTTTCAAGTTGCCATGAAATCAATAACTGGTACTGTCAACAGAACATCCTTGGTTATCAGTGACTTGTCCACCAGTGCCCAGTGTCACTAGTACTCACTACACCTCAGAACAGATCGATGTGTTCAAGTTCTTTGTGGTCAGTCACCGATCAAAATACAACACTCTTCACCTTTCTAACTTTCATACTGCACACTTGATCAATAGATCTTCATTTCAACTATCACCTTCAGGCTTCAACAGCACCCCCCCATCGTCATCAGTCGAGTCGAGATAGCAGAGAAGCTAAAGAGCTGAAGTTATGGCAGTGTGGCGGCATCAAAATCAGCAGCAGCAGCCCCCATCCTCCGATGTCAAAATACGAGACAGCGTGACGAGACAGCGTGACACGGGAAGCGTGCTCAACTGCTGATGAATCTTCCGGATTTCAACAAAAAAAGTTGGCTGGTATACGAATATGAATTTGGTTCGGCCGCTAAAAAGACTAAAACATAAAATATTAAATATCTAATTACTCTTTTTTTACTGTAAGTTATAGTTACGATATACAGTCCCAAAACAGTGGTGGCAAGCACTGGTTACAGCAATCCATAAGGGCGGTCCAAAATCAGACACCTCCAACTACTGACCCATATCCTTGATTTGCCTGTGCTGTAAAATCATGGAACATATAATCCTAAGTCATGTCGCCAACACTCATAAAATCGTTATTAATGAACAACATGGATTCAGGAACTGCCTCTCTACTATAACACAACTCATTAACTCAACCAATGAATGGTAGGTCAGACAGACGTAACATTACTCGATTTCAGTAAAGCATTTGATAGTCGCTCATCACCACCTATCAAATAAATTAAACTACTACGGCATCAGAAACAACACTCATCATGGATCAATAGCTTTTTAACCCATCATAAACAATCTGTTTCAGTCAAAGGCACACATTCTTCCTGGGCTAATGTCACTTACTGGGATCTGTCCTGGGACCGGTCCTATTCCTTTTATATATAAACGACATCAAGGAACAAAACTCTTTGCAGACGACAGCATCCTATACAGGGAAATAAAGCACACAAGATCAACATATATTACAAAACGATCTAGAAACCCTCGCAACCTGGTCTAAGAAGTGGTCAATGCACTTCAATGTTAAGAAATGTGCAGTACTCACCATCACATCCATCCAAAGAAGAACACTGTCACCTTGCTCACAAAATGTCAAAGAAAAAGCTTACCAAACCCTTATCCGATCACAAATTTAATATGCCAGTGAAGTCTGGAATCCCAACAGAGCAACCGAAACAACATAGAACAAATCCTAAGAAATGCTGCAAGATTCATCTTCTCCGAGTACCGAAAAGACTCATAAACAAACTTAATTGGGACTCGCTCCACACACATCGCCTCATTCAACAAGCATCAATGTTTTACAAAATCCACTACCACATGGTCAACATCAGCCCTCCGTCATGTTTTCAGCACGCCACGCATATCTCCAACAGTATCCGCAGTTTTGTTTGTTTTTCGTTGTTTTTCTTTCTTCATTTTGAACATCCTTCTACACAATTGTTTTTTCCTTTTTGTTTGACTGCCCTGATGTCACGCACCGCACAAATCCCAGTTTAACTGTGAACAACTGTATTCTGTAAAGGTAGCCTAAACTAAAGGGATTACTATATCAACATCAAGCATCAACTTGATCAAGGCTCAAGCATCAAGTTATATAATAATAATTGTGTTTATTTTTCCAACATAAGAACAATACACAAAGGGTGATACATCGAGATATAATTATGTCAGAAAAAAGGGGTATGCTGAAGAGAAAATTCTTATATTTGTATACCCGTATGAATTATTTGCTTACAACACATAACAAAGATTACATAAATACAATTTAATAATAGTAATTTTGTGAATATCTGTATTTTATATTAACTTACAGCAGTTTTTGACCAGTGACATGTATTTGTCGATAATGCACCTTTTTAATGTACAAACAAATGCATGAAATGTGAGCTTCGTGGCAGTACTGGAAGGCAATGAATTTAAGCATTTTGTTACTCCATAAATTGATAGACACTTTAATTTGACGTTTGTTCGAACACTTTGTCTGACATATTGATACTGAACTTGGGGTGAATGTGAAAATGACTGTTTTGTAAACAAAGACTGCAAATTGACAGATAGTCCTACTAGTAAATTGTTGACTCCAGTAATTGTGTTATAACAGATTTTTATATTGAAGTCAATATTTATCTTGCGATTACTATAGTTAATGTAGTTGGTTTTTGAAATATTCAGAGACAGTAAACCATATATATAGTTTGTCTAGTTCTTGATTAAGAACACGTTTTAGCCTATGTTCATCAGTATCAAAATATAAAATGTTGGTATCATCTGCAACGAGCAAAAATTTAAGAAGTTCTGATACGTTACACATGTCATTTATATATAAGATGAACAATCTGGGTCCTAGCACAGACCCAGTCCCAGGCCATGTGCCTGAGCCTGTGCCTGTGGTACGCCACATGAAACATTTATAAATTTAGTTTTTTTTTATAGTAATATTGAATGATTTAGGGTGTCAAAACCTTCCTTTAGGTCAACAAAAACACCAAGTCCAAGTGTGTACTTTTTGGTATCTAATGTAATGACATACTAATAATAATACCTTCGACTAGGTCTGGACTAGGTCACGCAGTGCATGTGAAGTGATCACGTCAAGCTTTGATTTTGCTTTAGACTTGGTAATCGGTATTTTTTATTTTAGTATAAACAGTTAGGAACAAAAATTAGCTTGATATCGAGCAATGTCAACAGTCAAAAGACAACATGCTTCCGGCACAGACAAATTATAAAGGCATTCAAATTATAAACCAGCAGACATGTGCGTCTTGTTTTGAAAGCGCGAACTATTTTTAGCAGAGGCTAGAATTAGAAGCGACCAGTTTGATGTTTTCAACACACGTAATGTATTGCAACAAGAATATATATATCCAATAATTACCTTATTTAACATCTTCAACCATTGTGAAAGCCTGTCAGTACAAAAGAAGCCCGTACAAGGAACATTGCGCGCTCTGGCAATTCTACTACCTTTTACCTCAAACATCGCTCGTTACCGTAAAGTCGAGACTTTAGACTGTAGCTTCATAGATTTCAAGGTTGCATTTTGATTTGTGGAAGTTTCTTCTGTAACAGGAGAATAACATTTACTTGTTGAATACTGTTAATAACATGGGGATAGCTTGAGGCATTTATAGTTGTTTAGTTTGCTTTTTTATTTAATATTTTACTTGATTTAATTATAATAATAAAATCTGTATTTTCACACATTCAAAATAGCAATTGTACATTCTTTAAAATACAGTGATTTCCGAAATAATACAGCCGACATCATCATCATTTAAAATAGTGCATGTTTTAAAACCATTTTTGATTTCTAGCATTTCATATAAAACATTCACATTAGATATTATTTTGTTTGATACACTAGCCTGCCACACACAGCAAATATTATGAACAGGCTCATTATGAATTGTGTTACATTAATTTAGGATGTTATGGTAATTTGCGCTACTGTTTGACCATGGATTTTCAATAGCTATCTTGGCAAAACTGCAATCGGTGAATTGTGATGAATTTATTAATAATTGTGTTTTGCTTTAAGATGACCAATAATGGTAAACTATCCGATAACAATAATATAACATCACCGTGTGTAAGCGGTGCTACCCCCACAACTTCCTTAGTGCATTTCACCATGCTATGCATATAGTGCCAACACTCTTACTCTGGAGATCCCATAGTTAAGCTCCATAGTAAGAGCAGCAATATTGTTTAAATAAATTGCACTTTACAGTCGTCTTAATATGAAAAAAATCGGCCATGAACATATTAAACCTTCTCCAAAATTTAGTAGTGGCATTGGCAACTAAACTATCCTTATTAACAATGGATATATGATGGCCCAGATGTACAGCATCCTGGTCACTATACAACACGGTGCCATTGAAAACCACAGTTCTGTTGTCGGGTTTACAACTATGACCTCTAAAAATGATATATCTTCTCTTAGAACTGTTAAAATTTACACTGTGATGTGATTGCTCCCTGTTTGACTCCATTACAGGCAGTAAACTAGAATGACATACTAGAGCCCCATCTCACTGGAAGTTTTTGTTTAGTATACATATACAACAGCAATCTTAACACTAGAGTTGATACCTTACGTTTTAGAAGTACTTTAAACAGCTTACAATAGTTTACCCTGTCGAAAGCTTAGCTGGCATCTAACATGAGTTCATACACATTACTGCCATTTGCATTATAATAACTGATTGTTTCCATCATAACATGTGCAATGAGTAGTGGACATATTTTGTTTAAAATAAAATTGCAAATGTGAAGTTGCAAGCGCAGTTTGTTCCTTAGATAGTATAACAACATCAAACAGTTTAGCAACAATGCTATCAAGAGTAATAGCTCTAAAATTGTCGCATATACATACTAATTGTTTCTTGTCTTGGTATAGGGACCATAGTTTCCATTAACATTGAGTCGGGGCTAAAACCATGTATCAACATACTGTTAAAAATTAATGCTAACAGCACAAAGAGTATATTCGGAACATGTATGATATGATTAAAATTAAGACCCTCTTCACCATCCAACTTACCTTGGACACATTCGATAACCTCATAAATTGATATATTATATGTAATATTTTTTATTTATATTTTTTTCATGCCATCAACATCGTATGACACACTGTTGTAGAGGTGATTATATTTATCGGAAAAAAGTTGCGCTATTTGATCATCACCTACCACACCGTCAATACAAGAAGGCAAGAATTTATTTCTGCCCTTTATCCGGCGCACCTCAGACCACAAATCCCGGTTTCTATTTTCACTAATGGCTTCAGCCATCTTAGTAGTATGAATTATATCATCTTCTCTCATGATTTTTCTAACAGCCCTATGATACCGAGCTCTTGTTATATGCCTCATTTCTGTAATGTCACCCTGGTGAGGCTTTCCCACTGCTCGTCACTGTCGATGCCAGAAGATGGCCTCCTGTTTCAGGTGTTCAACATCCTTTAACAACCCAGGAACCTTCCTTCTACCACCAGATGAAATAACATTATTTTTAATTCATCTGGTGGTGGGTATACATTCTGATGCTTCTATGCACATATTTAGTATATCATTGTATACTCTAGATAAATCATTAACATGTTTTTTTGCACATGACATTCTTAAACTGCAAAGCCTCTTTGTTGTATTGTAACCTGGAGAGTTTACGCACAAGATCACTACTGTATTGGCTAATGAGTTCAGAACTGGCTTTAATTAATCTTCTAATTTGTGAGCACATTCTCCATAAACCATTGGCAGTATATTTTGGATTGTAGTTGCAAATGGTTATTCCTTTAGGTGTAAAACACCAATAAGGTTCCTTTTGTTTCCCTGTAAATATAAACAATGTGTGACGTAGTTGCATTGAACCACAGACTCAATTACCCAGGCGCCCACGAAGTAGCAGCACTTTTCACCCCTCACATTGGCCTGAATTACTTTGACATGTTCGTCGGTAGTCTTGGAGGTAACTTCTTTATAGTGATTGTAGTAATTGTATTTAAAAAATTACGTGTTTAACATTTTTCCGGTAAACAGCATGATTTGCAGTTATTTTTAATTTAATCATGAGAATTAACAGCTCTGCTAATACTATTATTCAGCGTATTGTTACTAGTGACATATACAGTACGTCGCAGTTGCGGCATCAGTGGATCAAGGCTCTGTATAATGTTTTAATAATTTTTAAATATCCTGTTTTTATTAACATATTTATTTATTATCTTTATTTATTTATGTTTCTATTTTATGTGAATGTTTTTATTGATGTACTTTTTTCTAATATGGACACAATGCTTGTCTGAAATAAAAACATTATTATTATTATTTGTCAACCCAGTCTTGTTTTTCAGTGCTCATCTTAGAATAACAAAGATACTCTCTAACAAAAAAGTTAGAGGAAGAGGATTGCCACTGTCACATGGAAGCAATACACACGGAAGTAATACCAATTAGAATGTTTAGTAATTAATGACAGTGAAACAAATTAAGAATAAACATAATTATAATATTCTTAAACAAATTCCAAAATCATGTTATGCCAATGTTTACGCAATCCCTCACTAAAAATACTGGAGACGAACCCCCGTGCTCTCTCCTATATTTTAATAATATAATTTTGTGGCGCTTGCTTTAGAGTCTGACAATTTTGTTAAATAAATGTTATCGTGTTGAAGTTATTGCCCGTGTCCGTTAGGTTTTTGCGCCAACTCGTAAATACGCAAATTCGGTAGTCGATTTGTGACCGGAAGTGCTACAATCCCAGTTTTGTACGGGTTCATTAGAAGGGGATGATAAAAATGCATTTCTTGCTTGTTCCCATAACTAGATTATTTATCGGATTGTTGACAACTGTGTAATGTATGTGTTGTTTACCAAGCGTTTGTGTAATCTAAATTTGAAGCCAACAAACATGGCTATTTGGTGTAATACTTCGCGAGCTCGTGAAAAGTGATACGTTCACCGTCGGCGTCACTTGCTGCATTCTGACTTGCCGGGTTTGTTTGTTGGTGTCACACGAATCGAGCGAGTAAGTTGTGTATTTTGTCAATTGAAGATTATTTATCCCGTGTGTCATGTTGATTTAAGAAGAATTAATTTTTGTATTAAACTGGGAAACGAAAGCGGAAGGAAAAGAGTGATGCACCAAATTTCCAAAATCGATATTCAACATCATGATCATGTTGTAATCACCTAGCCTAGGCTAGGCTAAAGGCTAAATAAGTTGTCCACACAGAGCTATGGTTTGAGAGTATTGAAGAAACATGTTTAGGAATAGCAGTTGTGATGTTACATGCTGTCTTGGTCTCTTGGCAACGTTATATAGATTTATTACTTATAAATGTCTCTTGTACGAATAAATTTAATATACATTAGTCGCACACCTGTGGAAAACTTGCTTATTAACTCATTCCAATATTTTATTCTTCAGCAATATTTGATTTGATCCTAAAAATACATACATGTCTTCAGCAGAAAATCTCAAATATAACTTCCATTTCAGATCGGCAACGCAGAAGAACTTCAATTGTTTGTTGACTGACCACCGTGAAGATGCCACCAAGTTCGGGAGAGTTATGGGGGCATCACTTGATGCCCTCACAGATTGATGTTGATTGTCTCCTACCAACGGGCGTCATCGTTTGTCTCCGCTGTAACCGCGATGCCACGCTCGAGAGCCTCAAGAGCGACCTCTGGAGGGAGGCAAAAAAGTATCCTCTCTTCTACCTGCTCTCGGATTCACCATCGTACATATTCGTCAGCATTACCCAGGATGCTGAGAGGGAGGAGTTCTATGATGAGACTCGACGTCTGTGTGACCTGCGGTTGTTTCAACCAATCTTGAAAGTGGTCGAGCCAAAGGGAAACAAGGAAGAGAAGATGCTCAATTCTGATATTGGTAGGTTTTACTTCTCTTCTTGAAAGTAGTGTTGGGAATCGGTTTATTTTCATAATTGATCATCGGATTGGGCAAACTCATCAATGATCTATTGTATTCGGCCATTCTGAGAAAAGGTTGATTGCTAGATGGCAGCACTAGTGTGACCCATCGGTGGCAGTTGAAATAAACATACAACATATTCAGGCTGCAAAATAAGGCCTGTACAATCGTCCCGGACAAGTAGTTTCAGTGACCAGACTAGTCCATATTTAAAGGAGCAGTCCCATCGGAATAACTCTGATCATGTGAATTAATTTACGCTGTGTATATGCTAGTTGGGTGTTGTGATGGAATAAAACTAAATAAGACAATAAGGTAACATTTTTATTATGCGCAGCTGAATATTCCATACGACCGTCGATTGGAAAACTTGTCGAACGCGGTGAATGTAAATGGCAGTTGTTTACATCCGGTTAGCATAGGATAGGTAGCGCCGTCTAGTGATCATGAGTGATGTGGACAAACATACATGTGCGGGTTACAGACATTATTACGAGCTATCCCATCATGATCATAGTTGTGTTATTCCTGCTTCGAGTGATATTTGAGCAAGTTACCAAATGCCTGCAATGTTACTGATTGTTCAGTCGGCTTTGGGAAAGAAAACACTACTAAAAAGTATAGGCCAAATGATGGAACTTAGTGACTAATCCGACAATGTTGGTTCTTCGTTGCTGTGAGGCTTCAAATTCTGTTGACATTGCCTTGTCCACTACTGGCGTTTGCCGCCCCCTGATTAAACTAGTCATTTCTTCTGATGATTGCAATTGGACCTATGAAATCACATGTATTTGTTTCTATTTATTATACATTTAGTAGAACATTTAACTGAAATAAGAAACGGCTTGTTTCTTTACAAAAAAGGCACATTTACTATGTGCCATAACTGTCACATATATATGATACAACAGTATAAATGGCACATTTATTTTTTAATACTAGTAAAACAATATCAGCTAGTCCAACGGACTACCTGTCAGCTAAATCCATCGTGCATCCTGCATATTTGATAAAAATATATGCATCTGCTCATAATATTCACCACTGGAAACTTATCGAACAGTGCTTCGATGTTTAATTAAACACTTAAAGCGTTGCGCCTTCCCGTAACTTGAACAATGTCGGTGGCGTCTTTTTCACGAAACCAAAATGGGTTTTGGTTATTCGATAATCATAGATATTTCAGTTAAAATGTAAAGTTTAAAAGAAATTTTGTATTTAATCGAAACAATCATCAATCACACAAGATTGCAGTCAATTAGTTAATTTATACAACACTCCTTATAAAACCTGTAGGAGAAAGTTGTAAAATTCCCACAAGAACTGGTCATTACAATACTCTAGGTATGCTGGTTTGCCAAGCATTACAACTATTCTATTCATGAATGCAGCTTCCAGTTCCAACTAGAAGTGTGAACCAGAGAGGTTGTTTACACTGCTAAGTAAACAACAGCATGCCTGAGTAAACAAGCAGGTCTAAGTAGTTGTGTGTAACAGGATACAGCCTGTTGTGCTGTTTGAAGTATTAGCACTTTCACACCTCGAACAACAACATGCAACGGAACTAGGACAGTTCCTACTGTACTATTCCAATTTCCATATAAACAAAACATTTCACTTGGTTCAAAACTTAGGGGTCATTTCAAAAGTAAGTGTTCATCGCATAATAACATTGTTTGCTACTGTTAAGACTAACTACTGGGTTTTGTATGTACATAATTGTATTACATTTTTTTTTTATATACTGAAAATAATCTATATTATTTTTATTATTGTCAAACGATATAATAAACATGATTTTTTTTATAAACTGATATTTTCACTTTCAGAATTATTATATCTTGCCACTTTGTGAGCAGAGTTTGTGAGCAGAATTCTTCGATACAAATATTATTGATTGCTTTGAAATATTCTATGCAAATAATACAATATGTAAGATGGTGTACTTTAGGAGATTGCGAATGTTAAATGTATAATAAGTAATTTTACACACATAACATGTACTGTATTAATAGACCAAATCGCATATGCCCACTTTGATTTTCAGGTATTGCAATTGGCATGCCAGTGAATGAATTCAACGAGATGAAAGACCTTGAGGTCATGACCTTTCGTCGTAACATCCTCAATGTGTGCATGAAATCGGTGGAGGAACGAAACGCGCATGGTCCCCTCGGCCAGGCGAGATACGTCTACCCTCCTGACATTCACTCGAGCCCTGAGTTGCCTCCACATATACAGCAGCGAGTAGAGAATGGTACGTCCCTGTTTGCTGGAAACACTCAGTCATTTAATCAGCTGAGCATTGCACGTTAAAGTGCACTGATTTGCCCAGGAATTAGAATGTTTCAAAATGTATTATATGTTGGATGCTAGGTTTATCAGCATATAATTTGTATCAGAATTGTTTAAAAGTGCTGGGTGGCTGTTAACATATCCAAACTGAGAGATTCTGTCCAGGAAGTCATGCCAATCAATTGTATCACGTACTGCGATTATTGTCTACACCTAAAGCAAACACACAACAATTCAATGTCATAAAACTAGCAGTGTAAATAGACAGAGCAATAAACTGAAGAATTTGGTCAATATGCTGAGGTGTCATTATAAATGAGCTAGATACAGGCAGAATTGCTGGTTGTGCACAAGTAAAAGAGACTGACTCATTGACATATGATATAGGCCAACTACAAGCAGCCCACATCATACAGAGTGGCACAGTTGTGCAATCACGGACTTGACAAACGATCACATTCTACAGACACAAATTCAAATTTGACACGAGCTAAAGATAGCTGTCTAGGTCATGTTCCATCTATTTTGTGGTTTTGTCAGAAATGTGTATTTTATAATGTCATCTTTTGATTTCCAGGATATTTTCCTTGACAAACAATCCCAAATAAATAAAATATGTGCATTTACGAAGCCAAATATTAAAAAACAACAGACAATATGAATCAAAATGACCTAATTTCTCAAAATGTTGCTTTCTTAAGTTTCCTTCGATTTTAGCAATAAATTGAAAAAACTACTGAAAATATTTCAACAGATGAGATATCATTTTTAAGCTCATGGTCGGAGGAATCCAAAAAGGTACTCAACTCAATTTCATAATTTTGCGACTTAATAGTCACTTTGCTGTGACAGGTCACAAATGTCTGTTTACTATAGGACACCGTCCTGCATTAAAGGTACGGCCATTGTATGATTTCCGCACTTTTTCTTAAGCTTATTCTCAGTTGCAGAAATGTGTGGGCAGTTGATCATCTGCATTTGGGTCGTGTCGGCAAATGGGGACCGACAGAAATACACAGTGAAAGTATCTCATAAGGCCACGCCAGAAGAAGTGATCGCGGAGGCCATCCGTAGACGGACGCGTCTAATGAACATGAGTGCCGAGCAACAGCGTCAATGTGTGCTGGAGTATCAGGACAGCTACGTGCTCAAAGTGTGTGGCTGTGAACAGTTTCTCCTGGAGAAGGTCCCAGTCAGTCAGTACAAGGTATGCGATATTGACTTACTTAGACTTGGTGGCTCCCACGTCTTTAGATGCATGAGGCAGTCAAAGAATTCCACCTACATCTGTTATATGCTAGCGTTCTGACGTCACTCATCTTTTGTTGACCAGTCAGAACAAGGTACGCGACATTAGAGCCCTCACTTAAACCGAGGTTGTCATTTAGGTTTTTTTCATCGTAGAATCATCATATTATACAGTGTAAAGTATATCTGTTATAACATATTGATGTCCCATGTTTTAATTAATAAATTTATGTTGGAATTTTAAGGGTTTTCTGGAGGGAACAGTTTGTTTACGGTGACGTTACACAGCAGCATGCAGCTTTCGAAGGCGTGTCCTTAGGTCTTATTAATAACGAGACAAGTGTATCGTATGTGCATCACAGGATACATCATGCAGCTCCTGTCAGGTCGTGCCCTTTCTCGCAATTACCCCAACTTGCTATTCGTGGATTTGAGTGACAGCTCTGTGATTTTTGTAAACACTGAAATGTTGATTTCAAAAGTTGTTTCCGCTTCGTTAAGATATTTGATTGGTAAGTATAATATAGACTACATTTATTGTTTATACCGTATATAACACAATTTTACAACAACAACAAAATCACATTTTTTTAGCAAAATGTTTCTAAAAATAGACCATCAACAAATGTAATTGTGGCAGTTTTAAGATGCCTTACACAGTCACTAAAAGAGGTGGTCACACAAAAAAGGCTTAGTCACATATGTATTTGTGTATTAGCTTAAATCGAATCTAGACACAAATTCAGTAGGTCAACACATGTATGAGGACATGTTATCCACAAACTGTGTGAGGAAGTACGTCCGTGAATTGGAATTACAAGACATTGTGTTGTGCGTAAACAAGTCGTGAGTAGGAGGAAATACTTGCCCAGTGAGGAAGTACAGATTTAATTTGGGCTTGGGGTTAAATTCGAGCTCCTTCGAAACAGGATGTATTGTGTAGTGACTGGTTGAGATCATTGTCAGCTAGACAGGGTGTATCCTACAGGAGCTGCCCTCCTGGGGGTAAGGTTGTGACTCATCAACATCTCTCTCCGGACCTAGCTGTTGATATTTACACCAGCACACACACACACAGGAACTTTGTCAAGGTTGAACTGGCGTGCTGTGTAATATAATAGTGCAGGCCTGGGGTCAATTACACTGCAATGTAATATATTACTATTATTTTGTTTCCTTCCTATTACTTTACTATTATATGCTGAATTCTTCCTATTACTGTTACATTTGAAGCAATTACTATTAATATTATATTTTTTATCGGAACATTTTATTGTATAATGCACTGTATTCATAAATACAATAAGTACAATTGTTTGACTCACAGTCTCAAGAAGTTAAACAACTTGCCATTTATTTATACCTATGCCCAAAGTATTGGAAATAATATTTGAGAATGTCAAGTACTTTCATCATCATCATCATTAAGGAAGTATTATAAAGTATAAAAATTCATAAATATTTACAATAAAATATATCTATATAATATATACCATATTTAGTACAATCTACTAGCTATATTGACTAAGGATAGAAGATATACATTCCATTTTATATTTAGATACCATACTGGAATGAAAGACAAAAGCAGTAGTTAATGTCACATAACTTGATTGATTATATTACAGTCTAATTAAACCACATTGCTCTACTGATGCTTAGTGGACGGTTAATGATTGGCTCAAGTACAAATGCATCAAGATGTTTTTCATACCCACTGTAGTTTAGGCTGAATTGTGTGCACCATGGAGGCAGGCACTAAACCCACAGGCTTACTTGAAAAGGGTAGTTGGCAACTGGCTTCTAAGCAGCTATATCCCAGTTTAATCCCTTTAGTCAATGCAGCAGTCGCACTGTACCGGTGTCTCTTGCTGTGTAAATGCTCATAAAACTTTAGGGTAAAACTTCACCAGGGCCATACTGAAGTTGACAACCATAGGGAGCAACCATAAAACCATGAGAAATTAGTGGAATCTACAACCTAAATATCAAATGGAATTGTTATGTAGTTGAAATGTTCAATATTAATATAAAAGTAATAGGTCAATTACTATTACATTGCTTCCTATTACATTGAGTTTTTGCTCAACCTATTCATATTACTATTACTTCAATATTTGTAATTGTTACTATTACATATTACTAATACCCCAGGCCTGTAATAGTGTAATAATAGCTTGTGTCTTCTGTAGAAGAAGGTTTCTGTGTCTATGAACGGTTAATAACATGTTAACATGGCACCTTGCATGTGTCAGAATAAGATACCTGTGTAGTTTGAATAGTGTACTTGATATATTGTAAATATTCATAGGGCATTTACCTTGACAAAGACTTAAAATGGGTTCTTGTAAAATGTATAAATTTGATGAGTATCATTTAATAAAGTGTTTTTGTTTCTGAGTTATAATATTGACACATTCTATAATTTTACGATAAGGTGTTACAATGATACAAAAAGAAAACTCATTAAAATAATGCAAGATACATTTTTATATTTTAACAAAGTTAACATTTATTTTTGCATTAAAAAATAACAAAATATGGTGTAATTGTTTAGTATCATACTAGTGTCACCAGCACAACAAATGCGGCAACAATTTCTCACCTAACAATGCATATCGTAGAACACAAAGGCGAAAATGTTTAATGGGAGACCCACCTGTAATTGTCATGTTGTTAAAACCAGTACACAGAGTGAACTGATTATATTGTTTTGCCAGCATATTCGACGGTGTGTCGCGCGCAAACAGATCCCTCAGATGATGCTGATGTCGAAGGACGGAATCTACTCGAGTCTCCCCAACAACGTCTTTACACTGCCCTCGTATGTCCGGAGAGGTTGGTGCCGCGCTTAAGGAATTATCATAACGACTGTATTCGGACACCTAAAATAATTAAGTTAAATTCTCAGCCGTCCGAAAACATACAGTAAAAAAATATTACTGTGTCTGAAAACATCATTATGAACTGTATGTAGTCGGATACTTAACAGTATAAGAGTAGGTGTCCGAAAACATAGTCATTATGAACTGTGTAGTCAGATACTTAACAGTATAAGAGTAGGTGTCCGAAAACATAGTCATTGTGAACTGTATGTAGTCGGATACTTAACAGTGTAAGAGTAGGTGTCCAAAAACATAGTCATTGTGAACTGTATGTAGTCGGATACTTAAAAGTATAAGAGTAGGTGTCCGAAAACATAGTCATTATGAACTGTATGTAGTCGGATACTTAACAGTGTAAGAGTAGGTGTCCGAAAACATAGTCATTATGAACTGTATGTAGTCGGATACTTAACAGTGTAAGAGTAGGTGTCCGAAAACATAGTCATTATGAACTGTATGTAGTCGGATACTTAACAGTGTAAGAGTAGGTGTCCGAAAACATAGTCATTATGAACTGTGTAGTCAGATACTTAACAGTGTAAGAGTAGGTGTCCGAAAACATAGTCATTATGAACTGTATGTAGTCGGATACTTAACAATATAAGAGTAGGTGTCCGAAAACATAGTCATTATGAACTGTATGTAGTCGGATACTTAATTAACAGTATAAGAGTAGGTGTCCGAAAACATAGTCATTATGAACTGTATGTAGTCGGATACTTAACAGTATAAGAGTAGGTGTCCGAAAACATAGTCATTATGAACTGTATGTAGTCGGATACTTAACAGTGTAAGAGTAGGTGTCCGAAAACATAGTCATTATGAACTGTATATAGTTGGATACTTAACAGTGTAAGAGTAGGTCTCCGAAAACATAGTCATTATGAACTGTATGTAGTCGGATACTTAACAGTATAAGAGTAGGTGTCCGAAAACATAGTCATTATGAACTGTGTAGTCAGATACTTAACAGTGTAAGAGTAGGTGTCCGAAAACATAGTCATTATGAACTGTGTAGTCAGATACTTAACAGTGTAAGAGTAGGTGTCCGAAAACATAGTCATTATGAACTGTATGTAGTCGGATACTTAACAGTATAAGAGTAGGTGTCCGAAAACATAGTCATTATGAACTGTATGTAGTCGGATACTTAACAGTATAAGAGTAGATGTCTGAAAACATAGTCATTATGAACTGTATGTAGTCGGATACTTAACAGTGTAAGAGTAGGTGTCCGAAAACATAGTCATTATGAACTGTATATAGTTGGATACTTAACAGTATAAGAGTAGGTGTCCAAAAACATAGTCATTATGAACTGTATGTAGTCGGATACTTAACAGTGTAAGAGTAGGTCTCCGAAAACATAGTCATTATGAACTGTATGTAGTCGGATACTTAACAGTATAAGAGTAGGTGTCCGAAAACATAGTCATTATGAACTGTATGTAGTCGGATACTTAACAGTATAAGAGTAGGTGTCCGAAAACATAGTCATTATGAACTGTATGTAGTCGGATACTTAACAGTGTAAGAGTAGGTGTCCGAAAACATAGTCATTATGAACTGTATGTAGTCGGATACTTAACAGTATAAGAGTAGGTGTCCGAAAACATAGTCATTATGAACTGTGTAGTCAGATACTTAACAGTATAAGAGTAGGTGTCCGAAAACATAGTCATTGTGAACTGTATGTAGTCGGATACTTAACAGTGTAAGAGTAGGTGTCCAAAAACATAGTCATTGTGAACTGTATGTAGTCGGATACTTAACAGTGTAAGAGTAGGTGTCCGAAAACATAGTCATTATGAACTGTATGTAGTCGGATACTTAACAGTGTAAGAGTAGGTGTCCGAAAACATAGTCATTATGAACTGTATGTAGTCGGATACTTAACAGTGTAAGAGTAGGTGTCCGAAAACATAGTCATTATGAACTGTGTAGTCAGATACTTAACAGTGTAAGAGTAGGTGTCCGAAAACATAGTCATTATGAACTGTATGTAGTCGGATACTTAACAATATAAGAGTAGGTGTCCGAAAACATAGTCATTATGAACTGTATGTAGTCGGATACTTAACAGTATAAGAGTAGGTGTCCGAAAACATAGTCATTATGAACTGTATGTAGTCGGATACTTAACAGTATAAGAGTAGGTGTCCGAAAACATAGTCATTATGAACTGTATGTAGTCGGATACTTAACAGTGTAAGAGTAGGTGTCCGAAAACATAGTCATTATGAACTGTATATAGTTGGATACTTAACAGTATAAGAGTAGGTGTCCAAAAACATAGTCATTATGAACTGTATGTAGTCGGATACTTAACAGTGTAAGAGTAGGTCTCCGAAAACATAGTCATTATGAACTGTATGTAGTCGGATACTTAACAGTATAAGAGTAGGTGTCCGAAAACATAGTCATTATGAACTGTGTAGTCAGATACTTAACAGTGTAAGAGTAGGTGTCCGAAAACATAGTCATTATGAACTGTGTAGTCAGATACTTAACAGTGTAAGAGTAGGTGTCCGAAAACATAGTCATTATGAACTGTATGTAGTCGGATACTTAACAGTATAAGAGTAGGTGTCCGAAAACATAGTCATTATGAACTGTATGTAGTCGGATACTTAACAGTATAAGAGTAGGTGTCCGAAAACATAGTCATTATGAACTGTATGTAGTCGGATACTTAACAGTGTAAGAATAGGTGTCCGAAAACATAGTCATTATGAACTGTATATAGTTGGATACTTAACAGTATAAGAGTAGGTGTCCAAAAACATAGTCATTATGAACTGTATGTAGTCGGATACTTAACAGTGTAAGAGTAGGTCTCCGAAAACATAGTCATTATGAACTGTATGTAGTCGGATACTTAACAGTATAAGAGTAGGTGTCCGAAAACATAGTCATTATGAACTGTATGTAGTCGGATACTTAACAGTGTAAGAGTAGGTGTCCGAAAACATAGTCATTATGAACTGTGTATGTAGTCGGATACTTAACAGTATAAGAGTAGGTGTCCGAAAACATAGTCATTATGAACTGTATGTAGTCGGATACTTAACAGTATAAGAGTAGGTGTCCGAAAACATAGTCATTATGAACTGTATGTAGTCGGATACTTAACAGTATAAGAGTAGGTGTCCGAAAACATAGTCATTATGAACTGTATGTAGTCGGATACTTAACAGTATAAGAGTAGGTGTCTGAAAACATAGTCATTATGAACTGTATGTAGTCGGATACTTAAAGGAAAACAAAAGGCAACGTTTTGGTGTTAAGCACCTTAGCACAAACTAACCATTTGCATCTAAAATCACAATTTTCAGTTCAGTGGTTTACTCGGAATGTAGTCTTAAAGTGGAAGATTCTAACGAAATCTGCAATAACATGTAGACTGCCATCTTACTGATGACGCGTTCATTTGGCCGAAAGCAACCAATAAACGAGCAGCATTATGTTTGCCGTGTACGACACACTGTCTTGTGTAGTTCACGTGGTTGGTTCATGTTCATCGGATGCGGTTCGTTATATTAGTATAAGTTGAGCTTACAGTGAAAACGTGACTTGCAATGTGCCATACTGCTCTACATACGGTTGTAACAATAGTACAGCGAAGGATAATGAGCCAGAAGTGAAATAGTGGATTCACAACTGTGGACGGGCTGATTGGAAGCCTTCGAAATACAACGCACTATGTTCAGAGCATGTTGAAGAAACGTGCTTCGAAGGAAATCTATATCGTCAGTTAATGACACAAGATCCGACAAAACGTCGTCGACGTTGATGTTTGAAGCCAGGTGCAGTGCCTACGATATTTTAGTCACGGACCTCAGCCGTCGAAGTGACGCATATTTTCGATCAAACGCGCTGCCGCTGAGAAATCGATCGCAAGAAGGTTAGTACCAAGTTACTTGGTATCCAATTATAATCTGTTGACATTTGAGATGCAAGATATGCTGGAGACAAGCTAGAACACTACCAGAATGTACTATATTGCACTGTAAAGAGTTTAGACTTTAGTCTTTAGAAGATAGCCGAATAGCAAAAGTTAACGGCAATCAAGTCGTGTGAGCGATATTACAGTAACGGATTAACATGGGCTGGAATGATTGTCGTTTATAATAACATTGCAAAACTTACTGTATTTTGTGTTAAATGAAAAAAAATACGTTCTGCATTCAATAATATTGCATTAGACATTGTCATATATCGAAATGTTTGGCCTATCATTTATGTCATGATGTTATATAATTGGACTTCGTATATAATTATGTGTGACTACTGTTTATGTGACGAAGTATATCACTATATACTATATTGTAAAACGTTTAAAATGGCTTCATTTGTATTTAGTAAAATTACATAATGTTATTCAATTTTAGTTAAGGGGATACAACCCAGGTGAAAGTGCATTTTAGTATTTTTTCTAGAGATATCCTTCTAAATGCTGAATTTAAATGTTTTTTTAAGAAAATGGCCATCAAATGTGGCATAATGGATAAAAATTACTTAATATTGACACACTTATTCCATGTATTTTAAGTATTTTAAGTATTTTTTCTAAAAAAAAAATTGTTTTATGCCAGATTATGATAGCTTATTATGTTTACTGTGAATATATATCATTTTACAACAATTACATACCTTTAAACCACTCTTATCCATGGAATAAGTGTGTCAATATTAAGTAATTTTTATCCGTTATGCCACATTTGATGGCCATTTTCTAAAAAAACATTTAAATTCAGCATTTGGAAGGATATCTCTAGGAGTAATTATGTGATCCAAATATAGTTATCAATGAGCTCACCAGATACACCATGTTTGTATTATAAAAATACTGGCATCACTCAATAATCATATATTGTCAAAATATCTTTAATAATATACCATGTGCACACATGTTCACTAAGTTTTTTTTTTTGTACACTAACAGCAAAAACAGGTAACAGCTGTTGTGAAAATATCTTGAATTTGGATCAAAACTATAAATAATTGTAATTTGCATTTCAGCTCGAACACTAACATGATGTGGCACATGGGGAAAGGCATCAACCGCAAGTTTACTGCAAAGGTCCGAGGCAAGGGATGCGAGGACCTCCTTCATTGGATACAGAATGTATCAAACCATCTGTGGTGGTGTTGTGCAACATGCAACGGTGACGCACAGTTGCTGGAGTAAGTACCAAACTTGATATGTATTCATTTTATACCTGAGGCATGTCCAAAGCAACAAGTAACCTTTAGATTTGCAATCAGTAGATGATGAGTAGGGACCACGACCCAAATAGTGCAAGGTGAATTCCAGTCACCGACTTGAATCCCAAATACACTAAATCAGCTCCTATGCATAACTAACATTATAATAATTTTTCAAAATTACTGCATTTCATAGGCATCCAACTCGTTTTTTTCAGGATGGCTACTCAAAAGTACCAGCCAGCATGACTACTACCTTATCAGTAAATGTGTTTATTCAGACTTCCAAAACTGATAATGTAAATGCTGTTTACATGTTATGTGTTAATATGTGGACCACCGACTTATGTATGGGACCAAACATGTTACATAGTCAAAGTTCCTGATGACCAACTTTTCAGTAGTTTAGTCACTCAGATGTGAGGGGGCGAATAATCCACAGATGGATAGTGTCCATTCTGTATCACCCTACCTATTCCTTGTAATCAGTTGCTGTGTACATTTATGAGTACAGTTACTTGAGTGTAATAAATTACATCTCCGTGTAATAATTACATTCCAGAATGCAATTGTCTGTAATGAAATAAATAAGAGCACTTGTGTCATTATCACCAATTTTATTAAAGAAATCAATCATGATATCAAAATACAGTGATTGTATATACAGTAGATACAGAAATTAAGAAGAAAAAAACAAGTTATAATAAATTATGTGAAGGAATGTGATGATGATGTACCAGTACGATTACCATGATTGGCCATCATATTGTTACTAAAAACAACCAACACTTTACACAGGAAAAGCACTTTAAAGTTCACTGAATGCTACAGTCATAAGGTAAATAACAGCAGCTTACTAACAACATATAGACTGGTGTGTTACATCAGTTGTTTGCAGACATTTTATTAGAATACTGCATGCACTATTATTCACTGTAGGAATGAAAGCTAGATTGATGCTGTCTGCTCTGGCGTGGAACTACCGCCACGTCCCAGCCCAGACAAACCTGTTGAGACTGGTGTCATGTGGTCCAAAAGACGCAAGCAATGGGTGCTGCATAACAGACCACAGCAGGTGAACCCACGTACCCACCTACAAATGCTCACGGATCGAGTGACAGATGTGTTTATAAAGAAATATCACACTGCATGCGATCACAGTTACTGGGGCAGATGTCCCAAAACCAGAGAAGGAGGATCTGCTGGCGGCAAGAGTCAGTCAATTTGTAAAGAAACAGTAAATACTGCCACCACCAACCTACACCTTCATGGGTCACATGTACATTGTCTAGTTTAGTTTTCAAGTCCAGCGTGGTATCCCTCGTGTTGTCCCCCATCGGGGGCAGGGAACCTTGATCTTATTCCATGGCTGGCGCTTGCTGGTAAAACTCTCTGTACCTTCATCCCAGCTTGCCATGGAGCCACCAGATAAACTGTCTGTATGCAGCCCACCTGAGAGACCTGAAATAAATTTGTCTCAAATAAACATCTGACATTGTAAATAAATGACATATAAAAATTGGTTTTATAACGACACCATTCCTTTATATAAATTGTTTACCATTAAACATGTGTTCATCTGGAATAAGGCAAATATTGATAATTTTGCACTACAGAACAAATTATGACGGTGCAACAAACATTGTATCTATACGTTATGATAACTTAAGTGGAACCATTATAATTTGTTCTGTAGTGAGAGAGTATCACTTTATTCATATAGTAGAATACAATAAAGTGTGAAACGATAACCCAAGTACATGTGTGAATACAGTAAATAACTATGTATAGTAGTATATTGTAGCAGGCTAAGGTAAATAATGACCAATGGTTAAGGTACGTCATATTGAAAATGAACACATTTATGTAGGATTACTTGCTGTTGAGGGGAATTTTATTTTGTAATTATTGTCATATTAGGGTGATGGTCATCATATTTAAATTAGTCTTGGGTCAAACCGGTGTGTTCGTCTTTACATTTAGAAAGGGTGAATGGCGTTAGCAGGGCTAGTTTAGACAAGCATACAATTGAATTAGTTGTTTTGTTTTATTACAAGAGATTTTAAGGAGGTTGTCAGTCTTAGATTTGTTGGGTTCAGATACATAGCCTCTGCAACCTATTTCAATGCATGTTAATTCTGATTTTATTCCGTTATTGTTTACATCATGGATTAGTGCGACATAGTTGTTAGTTTTGAATACAAGATCTTTCTTGATGTTAGGTTCAAATGGTAGTCAATTCAATGATGTGAATTTGCTTAGCATGTGGATGGTAGATGACGTATGGTAAGTCCACTAAGTAATTTCCCTGGAAGATTGTTAATAATTTGGGCATCAGGCATGAGATTGCTGATAAAATTATCTATATATATTTGTATTGGTAGTGCTACTATGATGTTGTATTGTGTTCATTATTAATACATTTCAATAAATATTTAACAACAAATTTCACTGGTCTTGTAACAATGCATGCACATATATACGTACTTGTTTGTTGGACGGTCCAGTTCCCATTCTGCAGCATCACCTGCTCCAAACAAAGAATTCTAAATCCCCTGCTGTTTGTAATGCACAGCAGTCCACCTGTAACAAAGCATTAAGCATTTAAATAATAGTTTTACACGAATGTTAAGCAAACATATGGATTATTATTCTGAACAGATTTCACAAAGAATGCATCACGATCCTCTAACTGTATTCATCCCAATATTATACCTGGGTCCATAGAAATATGCAGATTAAGGAAGGCCGTTTTGAAATGTGTCAATATTTGCACAAAATGGTGGTCATTTTCTTCGTCACCAAAACAAATGGGGGCTCTGGCTGAAAAATGTTCAAGGTATATTTTATTCATAAGAGCCAATGTAAACTTTGGGCAAAACAATTGCAGTATGCATAAAGTTAAAAATAATCTATCTACCTGCCATGTGTTTAAAAAGTAGTACTGCCACATATTGTTCAATGTGAAGAGTGTCGAGGGGATAGAACAAAAGGGAAGTTGATTCCTGCTTATTTTCTATCATAGGCATAGCTCTGCCCTGTACAATTTTGGTTCACATGAATCATGGAACCATTCAACTACATTTCTTTTAAAAAGTGAGGGCACAGCCATGGGTGGTATTCGAAAATGGACATGTCAAAGTTCAAACACTGAGTCCAGTGGCACTGAGAGTGAAATCTAACTAAGTTAAAACTAAAAGTCAACCAATCCCAAGTGTAAGACAAGTGACGTGTCCCGGCCCGAGCGATCATCTCTCGCTGTTCATACGCAGCCCGGAACTTAGGCTCATCAGTTATTTAAACAATAAACTAAACAGATTAATAATTACCTTCACCAACAGTATTGCTGTCGAGTAGCAACCGCCTCCTGGCAGCATACATATTCAGTTCTTGTTCCTGAACAAGGAGATCGCTGCAGCATTTTCCACACCGACACCAGTCAATTTCATCTCGGCGTGGTATGCGCCTCGACATTTCCACTGCCCGTGGACCTTCCTGTTCGTGCCCACCGGCACGCATCTCTGCCCTATCTTCCAACACAGGCCCTTGTTTTTGTGGTTCAAACCGGTATCCAGCTGCTTCGAAATCGATTTGGTTTTCGTTGTCTTCCGAAGAATTGGAAAGCCATCTTATTTACACAATCACAGCGCATGCGCACATAGTTTAATTGGTAAACTTACCATAGCGCCACCTAACAGAGTTGGGAACAAATAGTACGCAGAAAATTTACGAAGCGAGTTACGACAGTGTGACGTCACTTTCTTCTAACAATGGTGTAGTCCATAGAAATTCGGTAGTTGTGTGTTCAAAAATGTTTTCCTGGTAAACCGCTGACGTTAAAAATTTGATTGTAGTTGGAAATTGTTAGTTTGTATTAACTCTTTTAGATGCTTAACACCAAAACGTTGCCTTTTGTTTTCCTTTAACAGTATAAGAGTAGGTGTCCAAAAACCTACAGTCATTATGTTGGTACACATGTTCTGATTAATAAATTTTCTCGATGATTGGTTGATTCATGCTTCCGGTCAATTAACTGATTACAATCTTGTGTGATCGATGAGCGATTATATAGCACTAGCTGAGTTACCACAGTGTTGCACTGTGAGAAAATACAACTGTTAATATTTTCTGGTTAAAGCCGCGTCTACATTAAAGGGATTATATGATGCAAGTATTGTTTGCTGATGTTGCATACAGTGGTAGCTTCCTGTTCTGTACACCAGGTGTCAGTGCGTTGCGGGACATCAACGCGCAGCAGACTGTGTCGCTATGGAGCATAGATTTCACACTGCGAATTAGGATCAACTGCGCCACCTACGTGAATGTACGGGAAATAGGAAAGGTGAATATGACTTGTTAGATATGTAGCATATGCTTGATTTGATTTGTACATGTTATATATGAGCACATAAATAAAAGTTCTGAAATTGAAAATTAGGCTTCCTGTATTTGAATTGTTTACGTGCTACAGTGAATGTACAGTGGCCTGCACACATGCATGTGCGGAGTACAGTGTGTGCATGTACACAATCCACATGTACACAACAGAAAGATACAGGCGCATGCACACGCACGCACACACACACCAATAGTGCAATGTCAGCATCTTCAAGCATTTTCAACAATTACAACTACCAGTAGTCCTCTACACGCAGCTCTGCAAAACCTACTTACGATGCCACACACCACAGACTGTGATCTTTCCGCTTCGTTGTTGATCAGATCTACGTGAAGACGGGCATCTACCACGGGACGGAGCCACTGTGCCCAATGCGAGACACGCAGTACGTCGACTCGTCCAATCCGCGGTGGAACGAATGGCTGGAGTACGACCTGTACATCCCTGACATTCCCCGCAGTGCCCGGCTCTGTCTCTCCATCTGCTGCGTCTCCAAGCGCAAGAAGAAAGAGGTCTGTGCTCTTTTTGTCTCCATCACATCCCTATTCGGTCCATCAGTTAGCTCGGCACGCTGTGAAAGTTACCTAGACCCATTGCTTAACAGTCAAGTACACTTGATTGAGTATATTTCCAAGTACATTACGTGAAGTACAATTCCAACTACACTTAAATCGTAAAGATCGATAATAATAATGTATTTGAATTGTACTGTTTTATATTTTGGCGAGTAGCTGTCCAAGTACTTAAGGTACTGACAATTTTTTAAAGTACAAATCCAAGTACTTGACCTCAACCCTATTGCTAGTGACAAGGACGTTTTCTGTTAATCAGTCAATATTGTAGAGCAAAAACAATTGAGCAATTTTAATAACGTAAAAAAGTATACGTACTGGCTGATTTAACACTCCATATATGGGATGTTTGCCACACCGAGGGGATACAGAAGTGATGATAGATATGTTTCTTGTTGTGTTCAGGTCCACTATGCATTGGCCTGGGGCAACGTGAACCTGTTTGACTTCAACAGTCGTCTACGCAACGACAAGTTCAGTCTCAACCTCTGGCCGATCCCCCAGGGATTCGATGATTTGCTCAACCCCATTGGGGTCCCAGGTAGGCAATCCCTCGCCTCCAGGTTATTGTTCACGAGTGTATTGAATGCACAAGAATCAGACCTAATGCTTTGAAAATGAATCAGTTATTCAGTGTATAGAATGTGAAGCCATTGTTAGATCTGTCGAGACATATAAAAGCAATAATTACAAAGTTTTTGTAATTAATCCAAATCCTTAATTCCCAGAAGAAGAATTGTTTTGAAGTAAAATTGTAACATCTACTTCATTTAGTGTTAATATTAATAAATATTTTAGTACAAATTGTGCAGCATGATTGATTGATTCATTTAGTTATATAAGAGCAATTGGTTAACGTTTCTAATGCATATGTGATCTTTCTTGTTATCTCATTGCAGGCTCAAATCCAAACAATGACTCTCCTTGTTTGGAGGTTGAATTTGTCCGGTTCACCCAGCCAGTGTCATTTCCGAAGGATAGTCAAATCGATGAATATGCTGCATACATACCACTGGAACAGGTTTGTTTGCAGAGTATCTTATTTGAGTTATATTGAGATTATAAGGTAGATGGCCCTTTGTGACATATAAACTGTAATGAAGATCACAAACCTGTGCTCTATATAACCATCATTTACCGTTTTCCAAACAAATCAGTGTTATTAATTACTTTCCCCTAATGTGAAGCAGTCAGTGAGCACATTGATATTACAATTTACTTATCTTGAAATTGCATCATGTTTTGAAATATGTATGCAGAAACAATTATTTCCATCATCTATTAGTTTCAGCTATAAGTATTTTCAACTTTCGTCATTATTTAGTAAATTATGCTGCTTTTGTTGATTTCTGTTGTTCCTGTCATAAACTTTCTGAATTCAGCTAGAGAAGGTCGGGGGAGATTACGGTTGGAAAAAACTGTTGAAACTTTCTGGGGGAAATATAAATGAACAGAGATGGGGATGCAATCTTTCTGTGGATAGGGATGCAATCTTTCTGTGGATGGGGATGCAATCTTTCTGTGGATGGGGATGCAATCTTTCTGTGGACGGGGATGCAATCTTTCTGTGGATAGGGATGCAATCTTTCTGTGGACGGGGATGCAATCTTTCTGTGGACGGGGATGCAATCTTTCTGTGGACGGGGATGCAATCTTTCTGTGGATAGGGATGCAATCTTTCTGTGGACGGGGATGCAATCTTTCTGTGGACGGGGATGCAATCTTTCTGTGGACGGGGATGCAATCTTTCTGTGGATGGGGATGCAATCTTTCTGTGGATGGGAATGCAATCTTTCTGTGGATGGGGATGCAATCTTTCTGTGGATGGGATGTAATCTTTCTGTTGATGGGGATGCAATCTTTCTGTGGATGGGGATGCAATCTTTCTGTGGATGGGGATGCAATCTTTCTGTGGAAGGGGATGCAATCTTTCTGTGGATGGGGATGCAATCTTTCTGTGGATGGGGATGCAATCTTTCTGTGCAAGGGGATGCAATCTTTCTGTGGATGGGGATGCAATTTTTCTGTGGATGGGGATGCAATCTTTCTGTGGAAGGGGATGCAATCTTTCTGTGGATGGGGATGCAATCTTTCTGTGGATGGGGATGCAATCTTTCTGTGGATGGGGATGCAATCTTTCTGTGGACGGGGATGTAATCTTTCTGTGGATGGGGATGCAATCTTTCTGTGGACGGGGATGCAATCTTTCTGTGGACGGGGATGCAATCTTTCTGTGGACGGGGATGCAATCTTTCTGTGGACGGGGATGTAATCTTTCTGTGGATGGGGATGCAATCTTTCTGTGGATGGGGATGTAATCTTTCTGTGGACGGGGATGTAATCTTTCTGTGGATGGGGATGCAATCTTTCTGTGGATGGGGATGCAATCTTTCTGTGGAAGGGGATGCAATCTTTCTGTGGATGGGGATGCAATTTTTCTGTGGATGGAGATGCAATCTTTCTGTCGATGGGGATGTAATCTTTCTGTGGATGGAGATGCAAGCTTTCTGCAATCTTTGTGGAACAGTTGCCATGTGACAACTAACAATATAGTCAAAATTACACCAAAAATGCTTAACAAATAAGAAGTAAACAAATCATAATTAATCCAGACAAAATTGTAGCGATTGTAAGAACTGCTCCAAGACTGAAGAGGCTGCGAAAGTGACAACAATTGGACAATGATTTACATGAATATCACACATTCTTCAGTTGTCCTTCATGCTTGTGTTGCAGCCCTGGGAAGTTGTGGATGATCCATCTAACTGGGAGCAGCTGAACGAGATCATCCGCCGGGACGCACTTGCTGATCTATCCGAGCAGGACAAGGAGTTGCTATGGAAACTTAGGTAAACACACACATCTGAGCCCACAGACAACACAAATAAATAGTTATGTGACATTTGTTTTTACTAATAATATTTTTATATAGCACCCTATCAATTAATGTTCGCAGCGCTCATTTACAATACAAGAATATGTAACTTAAGATAAAATCTGAATAAATTACCATAAAATAATTGTGTGATCGAAAGAGACCTCGTCATAGTCACTTTGGTGTTTTAAATGGCTCCCGTCAGTATATCTTTGTTGTGTGTGTTTATTAAGTTTTTATTGTTTAATACACATAATATACTTTTTAATTGCAGGTGGGTCTATTAATTATGGAAGGACAATTATAGTTATTTCATGGGATACATTTTTGAGTGATTTTTTGTTTTAATTTACTACAGTTCTAAATAGTGATGAGTACAGGCATGTAAAACATGTAAAGCGCTTGAGAGCAATCTGATTGATCGGGCACTATATAAATAAATTATATTATTATGTGTGTAACAGGAGGCAGTGTCTACGGATTCCTGATTCCTTGCCCAAGTTACTGGCTGCCGTCAAGTGGAACAGTCGTGATGACGTCACTACGGTAAGTCAATTGGACATGTCAATACTATTCAGGTTTTATTAAAATCTGTTAGACTGCATTTTTGTCTTGCTGGCTGACCTGCTGTAGCAATTTTGAAATCTTGCTTTTTTAGAAAATCAGTATGAAAATTAGAACAATGTTGCCAGTGATTTGTTGCCGAAACAAATTGTATGTTGTCTCCATACACCAGGAAATATTCCGTCAGTGACATTAGCTATTTTTGTCAGCAACTAGACGTTTCTCCTCCTGACTTTGGTTGATCACATTTGTGACCCTGGGGTTGGGTAAGGTCATGTCCGTCTGGGTGGGCAAGCCTATGTTGATGAGTTTGGGCTACTGAAGTGCCGTGGTGCACTGTCTAGATCATCAGACGCCGTGGTGCACTGTCTAGAGCTTCAGGCTCTCGATTGAATAATCTATGCTGCAGTGCCAGACCTTGGGCAAGTTCGTTCACTCTACATTGCTCTAGTTCACTCAGCTGTATGAATGAGTACCTGGCTATACACAGTGGTGGATATTTGTGTACGAATAGTCTTCACGCATTAATTGCATCCCAGTGAAGTCAAGATGGTGTTTGATTGAACAGGTCAAGTATAAAGCGCTACGAGCAGTCCTGAGGACTGGACACTGCGCTATATAAGAACTTACCTGTAGTGTTGATATCTGTGTTGCAGCTGTACATGCTGTTGAAGCAGTGGCCTGTGATCTCCCTCGAGGCAGCCCTCGAGCTGCTCTACTGCACATACACAGATATCACTGTGCGCAGGTTCGCAGTCAACTGTCTGGAGAAGATCCTCACAGACGACCAGCTGTCGCAGTACCTTCTACAACTAGTGCAGGTCGGTCCAGTGTAGGTCTGTCCAATGTAGACTTGTTGCAATATCACTTACATTTCTTCAGTTTTTGCACATTCAGATACATTTTAAATAGCTCTCTCATCTGGTAAATTGGTTGTGTTTATGTGTTGTATGAAAATGTTGAGTAAGTTGTTAACAGTTTCGGCTAGTGTTCCGATTAACCCTGTAGACCTCAGAGTGTTTCTGTGTAGAGCTCCTGGTTCCTCACAAAATTAGGTCAGATTCTAAAAATTGTTGGGGGTGTCTGTTTTTGAGGTGTAGCTCTTTTATTATTGAATATCCATTGTTGCTAGTAGTAACTACTTTAAAATACTTAGAATGCTCTTCTCATTGGGTGTATGCATGCTTCTGTGTGTCATATTATGAGCCATAACTTTTTTATGCTTAATTTCTTACTGCTACAAGTTGTGTTTATTTGAAAGATAATTTAATTACTTACATTGAAAAAAAAAATTATATCTAAAATATATGTTGCACGTGGTGGAATACAATGGAAGCATACTTGACCAATTTGCAATAAGGGATACAGAGTGTGGGACTCGTCTTGTAGCATGTTTACAAAATGGGTGTAACCAACCAGCTTCCCTGACAACAATGACAACGATCGTCGAGCTAATGTATCGAACAAAGTCATATAATTACATGAACATCAAATCACTTTCTTCGATATCACTGTCATCGCAGACACGTTGACAAAACTTCTTCTGCAGTCAAACGACTAGGACCAGCCATTTTGTTCTCTCAGAAACTGGAGCAGCTTGGGAAAATGCGTGAAACTCTGATAAGTCGAATAGCAACATACACCAGAAATACCCACAATGCACTGCCAATATGTTAACGAGACAAGTTGAATGTGTTTAAAAAGTATCCTCCAGGTGCGCCTCTGCAATAGATGAAACTATGACGCTAATATTTTCGGGCAGGTTTGGCAGACTTGAGGAGTTAGAACTCGGGCGGGTTTGGCCGACTTGAAGTCTAATGGGTTAATCAGTCCGATTAATAAATTTTGTCGATGATTGATATCATTGATTGCTTCATGCATTCGACCAACAAATCGATCACAATCTTGTATGATTATTTTTTCATTGAAAATTGTGTCCTTGCAGGTGTTGAAGTTTCGGACATAACTGTTATCACGTTACAGGTGTAGAAGTTTGAGCCATAGCTGTTATAACGTTACAGGTGTAGAAGTTTGAGCCATAGCTGTTATCACGTTACAGGTGTAGAAGTTTGAGCCATAGCTGTTATCATGTTACAGGTGTAGAAGTTTGAGCCATAGCTGTTATCACGTTACAGGTGTTGAAGTTTGAGCCATAGCTGTTATCACATTACAGGTGTAGAAGTTTGAGCCATAGCTGTTATCACATTACAGGTGTTGAAGTTTGAGCCATAGCTGTTATCACGTTACAGGTGTAGAAGTTTGAGCCATAGCTGTTATCACGTTACAGGTGTTGAAATTTGAGCCATAGCTGTTATCACGTTACAGGTGTTGAAGTTTGAGCCATAACTGTTATCACGTTACAGGTGTTGAAGTTTGAGCCATAGCTGTTATCACGTTACAGGTGTTGAAGTTTGAGCCATAGCTGTTATCACGTTACAGGTGTTGAAGTTTGAGCCATAGCTGTTATCACATTACAGGTGTAGAAGTTTGAGCCATAGCTGTTATCAAGTTACAGGTGTAGAAGATTGAGCCATAGCTGTTATCACGTTACATGTGTAGAAGTTTGAGCCATAGCTGTTATCATGTTACAGGTGTAGAAGTTTGAACCATAGCTGTTACCACATTACAGGTGTTGAAGTTTGAGCCATAGCTGTTATCACGTTACAGGGGTAGAAGTTTGAGCCATAGCTGTTATCACGTTACAGGTGTAGAAGTTTGAGCCATAGCTGTTATCACGTTACAGGTGTAGAAGTTTGAGCCATAGCTGTTATCACGTTACAGGTGTTGAAGTTTGAGCCATAGCTGTTATCACGTTACAGGGGTAGAAGTTTGAGCCATAGCTGTTACCACGTTACAGGTGTAGAAGTTTGAGCCATAGCTGTTACCACGTTACAGGTGTTGAAGTTTGAGCCATAGCTGTTATCAAGTTACAGGTGTAGAAGTTTGAGCCATAGCTGTTATCACGTTACACGTGTTGAAGTTTGAGCCATAGCTGTTATCACGTTACAGGTGTAGAAGTTTGAGCCATAGCTGTTATCACGTTACAGGTGTAGAAGTTTGAGCCATAGCTGTTATCACGTTACAGGTGTAGAAGTTTGAGCCATAGCTGTTACCACGTTACAGGTGTAGAAGTTTGAGCCATAGCTGTTATCACGTTACAGGGGTAGAAGTTTGAGCCATAGCTGTTACCACATTACAGGTGTAGAAGTTTGAGCCATAGCTGTTATCACGTTACAGGTGTAGAAGTTTGAGCCATAGCTGTTATCACGTTACAGGTGTAGAAGTTTGAGCCATAGCTGTTACCACGTTACAGGTGTAGAAGTTTGAGCCATAGCTGTTATCACGTTACAGGTGTTGAAGTTTGAGCCATAGCTGTTATCACGTTACAGGGGTAGAAGTTTGAGCCATAGCTGTTACCACATTACAGGTGTAGAAGTTTGAGCCATAGCTGTTACCACGTTACAGGTGTTGAAGTTTGAGCCATAGCTGTTATCACGTTACAGGTGTAGAAGTTTGAGCCATAGCTGTTATCACGTTACACGTGTTGAAGTTTGAGCCATAGCTGTTATCACGTTACAGGTGTTGAAGTTTGAGCCATAGCTGTTATCACGTTACAGGTGTAGAAGTTTGAGCCATAGCTGTTACCACGTTACAGGGGTAGAAGTTTGAGCCATAGCTGTTATCACGTTACAGGGGTAGAAGTTTGAGCCATAGCTGTTACCACGTTACAGGTGTTGAAGTTTGAGCCGTACGTTGACAACTGCCTGACTCGGTTCTTGCTGCGTCGTTCATTGCTCAGTCAGAAGATTGGACATTTCTTCTTCTGGCATCTCAAGTAAGTCAAGCTACACATCTTTTCACGCTGGACACACTAAGTGATGACTGAGGGTATTTATTAGTTCGACACGGATGTAGAATTTTAGTAAAGGACTATTTTGTCAGCTGTTTGAGTGGCTTAATAAACTAGTCTATTATTGAGAGTCTATTAAAAAAGGTTTTTCATGGGTTAATTTTCTACCAGCCATAAGATTGCATCAATCAGGACAACAAGACTGTAAATATAGTACATTTAATTTGGCAAATGTCCAAGAAAAAATCACTTCAAATCATCTCAATTCAAGTACAAATAAAGTTGACGGATAAGTTACGGCATCTTATTCTAATTTGTTGTTAACAAATTGCAATATGTAATAATATAATATATTGTTTAGGTAATAGTATTCATCAGTTACATCAGTTGTAAAATTAGAATGTTGGTCTCTGGTAGTTGTCAATAATGGGATAGAAAATGCCTCTCATGTAATGGATGCCTCCAGGTTGGAGAAGCTCCACATGTTAATTCAACTGCTCATATAATGGGTGTCCTGCAGGTCAGAGATGCACCAGGTGTCAATCCGGCTGCGTTTTGGTCTCATTCTCGAGGCTTACAGTCGTGGTTGTGGCGCGTACCTCAAGTCTCTCTGTAAGCAGGTGGAAGCGCTGGAGAAACTTGTCAAACTTACAGACTCGTTGAAGTTGGAGAGAGAGGTAAGTCACTGATACGATGCCTGCCAGGGGCCTGTTTCACTACGATGATGAGCTCAGGGAAAATCCATTATTAAACACAATCCGTTGTTAAATTTAAGGCTCTTTTTTTCAAAATGCAAAGAGCTGCCGCCATATCACAGAGGACACTATTTCTGTGATACACCAGTGAAAATGTCACACAGGACACTATTTCTGTGACACACTGGTGAAAGTGTCATTGAGGACACTTTATGTGACACACTGGTGAAAGTGTCACAGAGGACACTATTTCTGTGACACACTGGTAAAAGTATCACTGAGGACACTATTTCTGTGACACACTGGTGAAAGTGTCACAGAGGACACTATTTATGTGACACACTGGTGAAAGTATCACTAAGGACACTATTTATGTGACACACTGGTGAAAGTATCACAGAGGACACTATTTCTGTGACACACTGGTGAAAGTATCACAGAGGACACTATTTCTGCGACACACTGGTGAAAGTATCACAGAGGACACTATTTCTGCGACACACTGGTGAAAGTATCACAGAGGACACTATTTCTGAATCACTAAATTTATGTGATATGACCTGGACAGCTATTTTTGACTTGTGTGCAGAATAGGCCTGTCAGACTTAACACCTGGTTCAGTGTTCATAGTGTCGTAATATAGTAATGTAATATTAAAATGTAACCCTTGAGTCGTACAACATAGTGTCGTAATATAGTATTGTAATATTAAAATGTAACCCTTGAGTCGGACAACATTTTGTGGTAATATAGTAATGTAATATTAAAATGTAAGCCTTGAGTCAGACAACATTTTGTGGTAATATAGTAATGTAATATTAAAATGTAACCCTTGAGTCAGACAACATTGTGGTAATATAGTATTCTAATATTAAAATGTAACCCTTGAGTCAGACAACATTGTGTGGTAATATAGTATTGTAATATTAAAATGTAACCCTTGAGTCAGACAACATTGTGTGGTAATATAGTATTGTAATATTAAAATGTAACCCTTGAGTCAGACAACATTGTGTGGTAATATAGTATTGTAATATTAAAATGTAACCCTTGAGTCAGACAACATTGTGTGGTAATATAGTATTGTAATATTAAAATGTAACCCTTGAGTCAGACAACATTGTGTGGTAATATAGTATTGTAATATTAAAATGTAACCCTTGAGTCAGACAACATTGTGTGGTAATATAGTATTGTAATATTAAAATGTAACCCTTGAGTCAGACAACATTGTGTGGTAATATAGTATTAACATGTAACCCTTGAGTCAGACAACACAGTGTGGTAATATAGTATTGTAGTATTAAAATGTAACCTTTGAGTCAGTCAACACATAGTGTGGTAATTTTAGTTAGTAAGTTTTGTTTAGAGTTGCCATACCCTGGTGTGTTCCAGGAGACGCAGCTGAAGATGTTGGCGAGTCAGATGCACCAGGCGGACTACCTGGAGGCGCTCCAACACTTCGCCTCCCCCCTCAACCACAGCTACATCCTTGGGGACCTTGTGTGAGTCATATCATTATTAGTAGGAAGTCCTTGAATTGTACGAAATAGTACAATAGGGTGGCTCCTTTGAGAGTGGCTAGTCTTAGCCTCAACGGGAGTCTCCTGGCCCCTTGCATTGACTTTTGATTTACATTCATACGTTATTATTTATACTTATATACTTACTTCTTTTGTGATTGTGTCTGTCTGTCTGTCTGTCTGTCTGTCTGTCTGTCTGTCTGTACTATCACCTTCTTTGTCGTGCCACGTGTAGCGATAAACAAAGCCAGTATTTGTGTCAAGATACGTAACGATACAGTGTTAGATTGGAGTAATCTGGTACTTACATGGTCCTATTTATTTTGGTTTTACATTGTATTCACACTGCGTTTGTACGTTCCAACATGTTTATTGCATTATACTACATCGCTAGCAATACAAAAAGGGCATGTTTGATTATCAAAAACTGTGTAATGATTAAAGTCAGTTAGCACTGCAAATTTCACAAGCATTGCATTGCCCATTCCACATGGGTGTAATTGACAGCACTATTTAGATCAGAAATGTAAAAAAGTAAAGGTACACTTTACTCCCCAGCAGACCTGTTCAATCAAACACCATCTCGACTTCTCTGAGAAGCATTCAGCTATGCTGAAATTACTGTGCGAAGACTATTCGTACACAAATATCCACCACTCTCTATAGCCAGGTACTCATTCATACAGCTGAGTTAACTGAAGCAATGTAGAGTAAACGAACTTGCCCAAGGTTCGACACCATCGCACAGGATTCGAATCCCCGTTCTCTCAGTCGAGAGTCCGGAGTTCTTATCACTGTGCTAATGCGCTTCGCAAATGTGCCCTAAATGATACTATTTCAATATTATATGTGGCTTTTGACATTTGTGCAAACTGGGTAGATTGGAAACAGTTTCAAGTGCATGCTTTTGACAACTTACAACACAATAAAATACCTTGAAAAATATAATTTTGTATATTGTATGTATAATAGTTCTTGTGAAATGTGTCATTTATCAAATTGTGAGAAAAGTAATGCGATTGATCGATGAATCATTATAGCTCTGGTCACATGTTGGAGACTGGAGAGTGACAATGCCTCTCTACTACCCTGTCACATTGACTTGACACTTTGTAGAGTTGTAATCTACAGTGTGGTGTGAGGATTCGGTTTAACATTTATAAACAAATCGCTTTATCTGAACCCATGGATTTTCCACAGCATCATACACAATATCATACACAGCATCATACACAGCATCATACACAGCATCATACACAATATCATACACAGCATCATACACAGCATCATACACAGTATCATACACAATATCATACACAATATCATACACAGCATCATACACAGCATCATACACAATATCATACACAATATCATACACAGCATCATACACAGCATCATACACAACATCATACACAGCATCATACACAGCATCATACACAATATCATACACAATATCATACACAGCATCATACACAGCATCATACACAATATCATACACAGCATCATACACAATATCATACACAGCATCATACACAATATCATACACAGCATCATACACAGCATCATACACAGCATCATACACAGCATCATACACAGCATCATACACAGCATCATACACAGCATCATACACAGCATCATACGCAATATCATACACAGCATCACACACAGCATCATACACAGCATCATACACAGCATCACACACAGCATCATACACAGCATCATACACAGCATCATACGCAATATCATACACATCATCATACACAGCATCACACACAGCATCATACACAGCATCATACACAGCATCACACACAGCATCACACACAGCATCATACACAGCATCATACACAGCATCATACGCAATATCATACACATCATCATACACAGCATCATACGCAATATCATACACAGCATCATACACAGCATCATACACAGTATCATACACAATATCATACACAATATCATACACAGCATCATACACAGCATCATACACAATATCATACACAATATCATACACAGCATCATACACAGCATCATACACAACATCATACACAGCATCATACACAGCATCATACACAATATCATACACAATATCATACACAGCATCATACACAGCATCATACACAATATCATACACAGCATCATACACAATATCATACACAGCATCATACACAATATCATACACAGCATCATACACAGCATCATACACAGCATCATACACAGCATCATACACAGCATCATACACAGCATCATACACAATATCATACACAGCATCATACACAGCATCATACACAATATCATACACAGCATCATACACAGCATCATACACAGCATCATACACAGCATCATACACAGCATCATACGCAATATCATACACAGCATCACACACAGCATCATACACAGCATCATACACAGCATCACACACAGCATCATACACAGCATCATACACAGCATCATACGCAATATCATACACATCATCATACACAGCATCACACACAGCATCATACACAGCATCATACACAGCATCACACACAGCATCACACACAGCATCATACACAGCATCATACACAGCATCATACGCAATATCATACACATCATCATACACAGCATCATACGCAATATCATACACAGCATCATACACAGCATCACACACAGCATCATACACAGCATCACACACAATATCATACACAGCATCATACACAGCATCACACACAGCATCATACACAGCATCACACACAGCATCACACACAGCATCACACACAGCATCATACACAGCATCATACGCAATATCATACACAGCATCACACACAGCATCATACACAGCATCATACACAGCATCACACACAGCATCACACACAGCATCATACACAGCATCATACACAGCATCATACGCAATATCATACACATCATCATACACAGCATCATACGCAATATCATACACAGCATCATACACAGCATCATACACAGCATCACACACAGCATCACACACAGCATCACACACAGCATCATACACAGCATCACACAGAGCATCACACACAGCATCATACACAGCATCACACACAATATCATACACAGCATCATACACAGCATCATACACAGCATCACACACAGCATCATACACAGCATCATACGCAGCATCATACGCAGCATCACACACAGCATCACACACAGCATCACACACAGCATCACACACAGCATCATACACACCGCATCAGACACAGCATCACACACAGCATCACACACAGCATCACACACCGCATCACACACAGCATCACACACAGCATCACACACACCATCACACACAGCATCACACACAGCATCACACACAGCATCACACACAGCATCACACACAGCATCACACACAGCATCACACACCGCATCACACACAGCATCACACACAGCATCACACACAGCATCACACACACCATCACACACAGCATCACACACAGCATCACACACAGCATCATAGTACATTTCAGATACGATACTACTGAAACTAACCTCATAATCAGCACCAGTAAACAAGTCACAAGTGTGCCATGTTTTGCATGAGTTTACCTGCAAAATTGATGTAAATATGTTGCTATGACAACACAATCAATTGTGGTGTCTGTTTTGACCACCAGGGTGGAGCAGTGCGATGTGAAACAGTCAAAGAAGCGCCCTCTGTGGCTCGTGTGGCAGAACCCAGACCATATGGCTGAGTTCTTGTATCGTGACTTCAAGATTATATTCAAAAATGGTGATGGTAAGTTGCGTAACATTAGACGTTATTAGGTTGTTATTAAACAGACCATGTCTGTTCCTTATTTTTAATATAATGTGCATAATACTAAAATAAATAGGTTAGTTCCAGGAACTGCTCTTTGAAGACTGTTCACAAGTTAATCACAGCACAATGCAATCAAGGACATTTCTGTTTACGACTGCTACCATTGGAATGTTAATTTAAGCCAAATGAGATTAAGTATTTTTGACAATAGTAATTGTTTTTTATAGTTTTTTGCTTCCATACCATTAGAAAATTCCCCAGAAAAATGTGGAAAACATGTCATGGCTTAGACTTACATCTCAAAAAGTGTCAGTATTCTAGGTTCAGTTGTAATAAATAATAAAACAATGTGTATAGATCCAAGTACCCCCTTATATCTTTACCATTGTTTTGGTCAGACTTTTAAAAATAATGCCTGGAATGTTCCAACATAGATGCCTGTTGATATGTAAACTGAACCATTGGAAGTGAAACAGGGCTCTGTGTGTCCTATCAATGACACTTGTGTTCTAGATCTTCGTCAGGACATGTTGACGCTTCAGGTGATCGGAATCATGGACAGCATCTGGCAGACCGAGGGACTTGATCTCAAGTAGGCAAACCTGACATTTACAATCACTGCATTATTACTGTTAAAACAATAAATAGTCTGTGCCCTGTGTTAATGATGTTTTATGTTATTGTAATTACACCTTATTTACAAAAAAGTTTGTACTGACCATGTTTTAGCCTTTCTTTTTATATGTACAGTCGAACCTCGCTTTACAGCCACCTCAGTAATATAGTCACCTCATAATTAAGGTCACCCTAGTACAGTCCCAAAAGATTTTCGTAACAGTAAAGTATAGGAAATAGTTCCGCGAATACGGTCACCTCGCTATTCAGGTCACTTTTGTCCAGTCCCGAGGATGGCCTTAATAGTGAGGTTCCACTGTATTACTTGAATTAAAATTACCACTGTGAGATTGTCAGTGGAAATTTACTAAATCAGAATGTTCAGTAGAGATCATCTCAAAACGTCAATATCCGATGTCGGATTAAAGTACTTTCGTTTGGGGTGGGGAGGGTCAAAGGCATCGGACATCAATATTTTACACTTCGGACCAATACTGTTAGTACATTGATATCATATTAATGTTTACAAACTTTCATCTGGGAGTGGGGGCTGAAGCCAGATGAAAGTAATTTTGTCTGATATCAGACATCGACATCCTGAGATGATCCCTTAGAATGTTGCCTCTTACATTCTTCGCCAGGATGATGCCATATGGTTGCCTAGCAACTGGCTATAACGTCGGCATGATCGAGGTGGTACGTGACTCGAAGACTGTGATGAAGATTCTCGAGCAGAACATCCGTGGTGCGATGCAAGTGAGCAGCAAGGAACTGCACCGGTGGATCAAGGACAAGAACAAGGGCGACAAGTGAGTGCAGAGGTTGGAGGTCGTGGGGTGTGATCGGTAAAAATCACATGAAAAAATTCTGCAGAGCGTGACACGTTGAACTGCACCTCTGAGCTTGGTTTCCAAGGATGTACACGCAATAGATGTTATCTTATTTTATTATTATTATTATTATATATCGGTGGAATTGATGTTATAATTTACAGATACAGGTTCCTTTAAATTTTCCGTCAAGGTTTTCAAGGGAAAAGGTTTTTTTTTAATAGAATAGAACTTTTTTTCGGTCACAATACAAATATCTGAATATATTTACAATGGATTACAATGTATACATACTGCAAACAAGGAGAACTTCTGGAAACCCCAAGAGGCTTATGTCGAGGACCACCTGGACAGTCATCATTATAACAGTCACGTTCTTTATTACATAAAATTACAGCATAACATTAAAACAGTACGTTCATCTGGAACAAGGTGAATAGGATATATATGAATAGGTGTTTTTTTGTTTTTTATAAATGAAATAAGTTGTCTACTAAAGAAAGAAATAAAGTTACACATTGGGACATGGTATAGTATTTTGACTAGATTAATGATTAAACATCAGTAATACAATAAATATTAAATAAAACAAAAAAGCTTACTCACTTATAATATCATAAAAATTAGGGTAGGCTATGAGTTATGTTTTTCAGTTGGCGCCATTTGAAAATGTATCTTGTCAAACTTGTTTAGTCTCTTTGGGAACGAGAGTATATTTCAATAAAATGGCTCAGGGTCTAAAGGGTTGTAGATGAAGGGTAAGAGCTTCCATTCTTGTGGTGAGTTACTAACTTTGTTTCCCACAGATATCTCACAGCAATCGACACGTTCACAAAGTCATGTGCTGGGTACTGCGTCGCCACGTTCATCCTGGGTATAGGAGACAGACACCCAGACAACATCATGGTCAATGAAGACGGTCAGGTGGGCACCAACAGCAACATTGACCACTCGGTGTGTCGTGATTTAAAGCACACCTACTTATGATTAGCTCATCACTCTGTCTTAGCCACACGTATGAGGCTAGAGTGTTGTCGTGCTTTGTTTTCAGAGTTTCCCTTCTCTAGAGTTAGAGAGCCCACTGCCAGTTACGTGTTTACCCACTCCGTGGGATCCTTTACTTCTATTTCATGATGCTGTTTTGATTTAAAGTTTTTGTTTGAAATTGGAGTCTTATTTTTAAGATAGCGGGGGCTGGTATCGTGTCGGATGATTTCTTTACTTTTGTCTAGATAGAACATTAGTAGGTGTCGGTATGAACATGTATACTATAAAGAAAACCAAGGCACTTGCGCCATATGTCAGCAATCCGTTCTTTAAAAACTAGTATTTTTAGTGCGTCTGTGGAAAGTCCCTTTTCAGATTCTTGGAAACTGACAATGTTTCCATAATCCATAGTGATGACCAGGTGTGCATTAGGTCAGTTCAGACATTATGCAAAGATAAATTTGTTCACCTCACCTTGACCGCAGATCATACAGTCTGGTTATTCTCATGCCACTATGCAGCTGTATTATAATTACATAAATGCATCACACTGTTAAATCACCAAATAATGGCGGTGTCAATCAGTCTTGTCTACCACAACAAGTTCAACGTGTGCTTTGTAACACGATATCATTGGACATTTGTCATTACAAATACAGATTGTAGGGCCAACTTGGCAGGAAAACCTTTGGGGGAAATCTCAATAATAGAAGTGTCTGTCAAATCGTATTGAAATAAATCACCTGCTAGTACAAAAGTCACATTTCTAAACAAAATAACATGCATCTGGTGACATTTGTATTATCAGTAACAACCAGGATCTTTTTATATAAACTACAATACTTACAAAGCTATAACTTGGCATATGAACTCGACTTGTGTTTACACAAAATTGCACGGGATGGTCGTGCCAAAAATGCCATAGGGATTTTGGCTGTATTTCAACATTGTAGCAAAATGTTTATGAAGCTGTATGAAACTTAATATGCATTTGTTATGAAGTCGTAGCAAACTTAAAGGCATTTGTTTATAAAAAAAAACGTACAAATGTCAATAACATATTTGTACGTACAAATATACAAATTTTTCTTTCATGGAGTTTCTCAAAATGAAATAAAATGCAATTTTAGGGTGATTTTTAAAAGCATGGAATTGTCACTAAACAACCTAGAAACTTTTTTTTGGACTAGAGTATTTCTTGATGTCTTAGGCAGATTCTGAGAAAAAATTGTTAGTCTATCTTTAAAACTTTTATTATAAATTTTTAATTCAAAACAAGCATGTCTTGGCCACTTATGCAGTTACACTGCATAAATAAAATAGACCTGCAAGGACCAACAACTAATTTAAATGATTAGGCTGACATCAAATTATTAGACTCACATCAAGGATATCGCAAACAAATCCTCGATAGAATGTCCATTGCATCATTGTTGCGGTGCATATTTTTGTCAGGTGTTCCACATCGACTTTGGCCACTTTCTCGACCACCGGAAAAAGAAGTTTGGTTTCCAGCGAGAGCGTGTGCCCTTCGTGTTGACCGAGCACTTCTGTAGGGTGATCGCCCACGGCTCTGACAACCCTCTCAAGAGCCCCGACTTCCTTAAGTAAGTTAGGGGTTCACTTGCAAGTTCACAGAGTCCAGAAAAATGTAAAGCATTTTGTATTAGTTCGAAACACGTCCCACCCCAACCAATGCGTTGTGTGGAACTTTAGATTTTGAGTGTAGTAAAACCACACAAAATTTGCCGCCGAGTTGGTCACATGTTTTGTCGGCTAGGCAGTCACGAGCTGTCAATCATTCTGCTCATGAATAAATATACACCATCTTGACAAATTTGTCAGCTATCCAACGATACAAAATGTTCGCGTGTCAGTTAACCTAGCACGGACACTAAAAATGTTACTATAAAAGTAGGTATCGTTGGCCGATGAATCAGCCGGTCGCAGGGTTCAATAATATGCCACATATGTGATAGATAAGTATCTTATTTTATTATGTGGAAACTTCTGGATTGAAAAAATTCAATATCATATTAGTTGGAAAAAATCCACCATGGTTGTTAATAATATCAATGCAGGTTGATGAGGATAAGATTACTTGCATCTTTATTGTGTCTTGTACAAACAGGTAGCACAACATTAAAACAGATTTTGCACTCATTTTTATCATTAAATCATGTTATACAGTACAAACTATAGTTATTGTAATATGCTGGCAACTCAACTATGTTTTAATGAAGCAGAAACAATCTTTACAAAAAATGTTGTGCTGTCACTCCAATGCAGGAATAGCAAAGAAGGTCGTTATC